>CM038673.1:677728115-678328115 GCA_021605145.1 Aegilops bicornis | reverse complement strand
ATTCTTCAAACCAATATGTTCATAAGTCCTCGAAGAATTTCTCTGCTTATTCATATGCATACCCTAACCCCTCTTATGTGAAACGAAATGGATTGGCCTCTATGCCACCATTCTCATATGAAGCTCGCAGAGTGATGAACTCTTTGCCACCCCTTCAGATGTGGGTGGTGAAGAAAAAGAACTAACCTTTTCTGCAGGGTCAGACCTCCAGACGTGCTTTAACGTCTGAAGAATTTGCTGGGGGTCTGACAAAATGCCTGAAAGGACGCAGGCTAATCATGAAGAAATGAACTTTCATTTCACACGTCCTCATACTGCTTATATGTTATACTCCCTAATGAAATTCATCTGATGAACTTGATATCATATTCTTCACTAATGAAGTATATGAGATCGTAAGTTGCACTAATTCATCTACAGGATGATCAACCCAAAGCCACTGAGTGGGTTCTCGATAGTGGATGTACAAATCACATGACTGGTGACAAGAATCTATTGATGGATGCTCCCTTATCACCGTCACATCTCAAGCATATCATCTTCTTGACAAAGGCAAAAGTCAGGTATTGGGTCTTGGTAAGGTTGCGATCTCTAAGGACATACACATGGACAAAGTCATGCTTGTTGAGTCCTTAGGATACAATCTCATGTCAGTCTCAATGCTTTATGATCTTGGTATGGTTGTTGTCTTTGGCAAGTATCGTTGTGTTGTGATCATGGAAGCTGACAATTCCAAAGTCTTCGAAGGCTTTAGGAGAGGAGACTTGTATATTGTTGATTTCTCTACAGACCACAACCAGCCGTGTGTCTACTTGCAAATGCTTGGATATTTGGCTATGGCATCGACGACTTGGTCACGCAGGCATGAGGAATTTGCACACGCTTGCGAAGAAGAAGCATGTCATTGGCATTGAGAATGTCAAATTCCTCAAGGATCACTTGTGTGGAGCCTGTGAAGCTGGAAAAATGACCAAGGCCAAGCATCCAGCGAAGACTATCATGACCACTACTTGTCCATTCGAATTGCTTCACATGGACCTCTTTGGTCCTAATCATTACTCAGCAGTCACTAATGATGCATCTCTATTTGGCTTTGTTATTGTTGATGATTACTCTCGTTACACATGGGTACACATTGTTACTTACAAAAATGAAGTGCAGGAAGTCTTCAAACGATTTTCCTCGAGGGCTTCAACAAACTTTGGTGTGAAGATCAAACACATCAGGAGTGACAATGGAACTGAGTTCAAGAATTCCGGTCTTGATGCCTATCTTGATGAACTTGGTATTACTCATGAGTTATCTGCTCCCTATACTCCTCGGCAAAATGGCATCGTGGAGCGCAAGAACATAACTCTTGTTGAGATGGCTCGCACTATGCTTGATGAATACAAAACGCCTAGTCGTTTTTGGATTGATGCAATTGATACCGCGTGCCACATCATCAACAGAGTATATCTTCACAAATTCTTCAAGAAAACTGCCTATGAACTCCTCACTGACAAGAAACCCAATGTGAGTTATTTCAAAGTATTCGGTGCTAAATGCTGGATTAGAGATCCTCATCACAATTCTAAATTTGCACCGAAAGCACATGAAGGTTTTATGCTTGGTTACGGAAAGGACTCGCACACCTACAAAGTCTACAACATCGCTCTTCACAAGATTGTTGACACTGTAGATGTGCGGTTCGATGAAACTAATGGCTCGCAAAGAGAGCACCTACCTTCTGTGTTAGATGAACCAACTCCTGAGGAATCTATCAAGTTCAAGGCAACTGAGGATGTCATTCCTACTGAAGAATCTGCTGAAGAATTCATTCCTGTATGCGAAGAACGTCGAGCTGATGCACCTGAAGATTGAAGAAAATGGTGCTGAAGAAAATGCTGATCAAATTCCTCGACGACAACCAGCCCATCCTCGCGTTGCAAAAGAAGTGCAAGTTGACAAGATCATCGATGACATTGAAGCGCTAGGTCCTCTCACATGCTCAAAAGCTTCACATTTATCTAACTTTTGTGGGCACTATGCTTTTGTCTCTATCACAGAGCCCACTAAGGTAGATGAAGCATTTCGGAGCCCGAGTGGATTCAGGCCATGCAAGAAGAATTACATCGATTCGAGCTCAACAATGTCTGGGAACTGGTCAAGCGTCCAGATCCTCGCAAGCATAATATCATTGGCACAAAGTGGATCTACTGCAACAAGCAAGATGAAAATGGCCTTGTGGTAAGGAATAAGGCACGACTTGTAGCTCAAGGCTACACACAGGGTGAAGGAATTGATTTCGATGAAACTTTTGCACCTGTTGCTAGACTTGAGGCTATTCGCATATTACTTTCTTATGCTAACCATCATAATATCACTTTATATCAAATGGATGTGAAAAGTGCATTCCTCAATGGTAAGCTTGAGGAAGAAGTATATGTTGCTCAACCCCAGGTTTTGAAGATCCAAAGAATCCCGACAAAGTCTTTAGACTCAACAAGGCCCTCTATGGCCTCAAACAGTTCCCCACGGGCGTGGTATGATACATTGAAGGAATTCTTCGTGAAGAATGGCTTCACACCCGGTTCACTCGACCCTACTCTCTTTACTAAGTCATATGATGGTGAACTGTTTGTGTGCCAAATATATGTTGATGATATTATCTTTGGCTGTACTGACCAACGTTATAGTGATGAATTTTCTTATATGATGAGTGAAGAATATCAAATGTCTATGATGGGAGAGTTGAAATTCTTCTTAGGTCTTCAAATTCGTCAACAACACAATGGCATATTCATATCTTAGGAGAAATACCTCAAAGATGTCCTGAAGAAATTCGGCATGCAAGATTGCAAAGGCGTCAAAATTCCTATGCCCACAAATGGCCATCTATGCACTGATGAAAATGGTATTAACTTCGATCACAAGGTATACCGCTCCATGATTGGTTATCTATTGTACTTATGTGCATCTAGGCCAGATACAATGCTTAGTGTTTGCATGTGTGCCCAATTTCAAGCTACACCGAAGGAATCACACCATAAGGCAGTGAAGCATATTCTTCTATATCTCGCTCACACACCAACACTAGGATTATGGTATCCCAAGGGCTCTACTTTTGATCTCATTGGATATTCTGACTCTGACTATGCTGGTGATCGTGTGGACCGCAAGTCAACATCTGGTACTTGTCATTTCCTCAGACGATCTCTGGTCTGTTGGTCCTCGAAGAAACAGAATCACGTATCACTATTCATCTGCGGAAGTTGAATACATTCTTCTTGGCTCTTGTTGTGCTCAATTGCTATGGATGAAGCAAACTCTCAAGGACTACGGCATCAATGTGAAGAATGTGCCTCTCTACTGTGACAATGAGAGTGCCATCAAGATTGCTCACAACCCAGTTCACCACTCGAAGACAGAGCACATTCAAATTCGTCATCATTTTCTTCGTGATCATGTGTTGAAGGGCGACATCTCCATCGAGCATGTGAAGACCAAGAACAGCTAGCCGATATCTTCACAAAGCCCTTGGATGAGAAGAGATTTAGCAAGTTGCGGTGTGAGCTAAATATCTTAGAATCTTGAATGTTCTTTGAAAAGGACACACATCCGACACTTATGCAAAATTGATGACTTAGATGTGCAACACATGAAGAAACGTTTTATTCAATCAATGAAGAATAACACTCTAAGTGTGAAGAAATTAATGAAGAATTTGATTCTCGTAACCCTACGACAATTATGCGCGGTGTCTGAAATCATCATTCTTATCTGATGGGACACGCCACCACCAAAGTTGAAAATCTTCAATTTGAGTTTTTCCTCAGTTTTGAAATTCTTGATTTTCAAATTCTTCAACTTTGCAAAATCTTCACTGTTTCCGTCGTTTTTCTTCATTGGCTATATATATATATATATATATATATATATATATATATATATATATATATATATATATATATATATATATATGGGTTTATGTCCTCTACGCATTCACTTATGGCTATTTCTTCAAGTTGCTTTTTACGCTAAGTGAATGTGATCGGACCCTTACCCATCTATGCTATACTCAACCCAATCTATTCACAAATTCTTCATGTGCGTTCTATTTGAAACTCGTTCAAAATCTTCACTGTGTCCTTGTCAGCTGAAGAAATTGCGAACGGAACTTTAAAACTGATCTTATCCAAACTTTCGGTTTTGCCGCTTAAACCGTTCCGCATCCCATGATGGATTTATCTATTCACCTACGATCTAACACGGTCTCCACTTTTCAGTACGTGAGTGACACATGTCAAGCGAATGAGAAGGGTCAGGGGCACGTTCGTCCAAAATCTTCGGGCGATCGGTTTTTCACAGTGGCTATATATACCCCCTCTCCCCTTCCTCACTTCCTTTACTCCGCTCGACTACTCTCTCTCTCGCTCGAGCTTCTCAAAACCTAGCGCCGCCGCTACTCCATCGTCGCCGGTGAGGAAGAGCTTCACTGCCTCGACCTCGTCGCCGTCGTACTCGCGCCGACCGCGGAAATCTTCACTCCGCCGCCGTAGCTGTCTTCCTCCGCCGAGTTAGGCGTGGAAGATCTAACGACGAACTTCCCATCTGTTCTTCTCGGTTCATCGTGTTCTTCACTTCGGGTAATTAAAAGTTACTTTTATTACTCGCTTTGATTCTCAAACTTTCACGAAAATCTTCAAAGGTGTTTATTCTTCAAATCTTCACACATATGAACACCTCAAACAAAACATGCTCTTGATTCGTTTCTCTAAGCAATGATTTTCTTCAAGATTCCTCAATTGTGTGGATCCTCGATCTATACAACTCTGGAACCTAAGACAAAGATCGCTTAGTGAAATTCTTCAAGGCTCATCCGGTCAAATTCCTCAAACTAGTTCCTTTTGAAAAAACCCTCGAGAACGCATATGACCTCTCCAAATTCCTCGCAACTATACTCATTCACAGGTACTCATGTCATTCTTTGAATCACTAGGTTCTCATCAACTTAACTCATTTGCAGCGTTCCTCGAAGAAAAGTTGCATACCTCTTCAGAGAATTCGATTGTTCAAATTCCTCAGCTGAAGAATATGGCAGAAGGAAAGAAGCCTCAGAAAGGAGGAAAGAGGCCTGAAGTCATGACTGCTTTTGAGATTCCTGAGGAAATATATGCTGATTATTGCACACCTGATGAAGCCGAGTTCGGCAAAGAAAACAAAAATCAACGCAAGGTGCGCATTCAAAGGATTGAACGGAGATGGGCAAGGGAATGGAGGGAGTACAGATATGTGACTCCAAAGTACATGAAGAAATTCGCACTGAATCCTCCATGCCCAAGAGCTCCATTGGCCCCTGGTCAAGAAGTCGACCCACCAAAGATCAAGCGTGGTGAGGACTTTCTGAAGAATGGGCCAAGCGCCAAGCCAAATTGGCAAGACAAGCCAATGAGGCGGTGAGGAAATTTAATGAGGACTCTGCATCTGCTGCCATCGAGGCCTCTGTCAAGCCAAGAAAATCTATGGCAAAGAAGCCCAGACACAAGCCAAGTGCTTCACCAACGTGCCCTCACGGCCAAGTTCCTCATTTGTGCCCTCACGGCAAATTCCTCATGCCGCTCCTGCTCCTCCCAAGTCCTCAGCAGCTCCTACAAAATCCTCGTGATTCCGACAAAGTCCTCAAAGACTGTGCATATGGCCACATGCCAAAGGACTGCAGGCATCTCAATTGCCTCTGGTGTTTCAGCAAGTTCCTCAGCTGCACCAAATTCTTCATCTGGCCCGACTCTGCTGAAGACTAAGGCCACAGCTGGAAGAGGTCCTCGGCCAAGTCCCAAGAAGAAATAGGTCACGTTCCAAGAGCCACCTGAAGATGATGAGGCTGATGATGATGAACTTGCGAAAATCATCAGAGACCGCCAAGAAAGGGCCGCTAGAGCCAAAGGCACACCTGTGCCGCTGTTGTTGGATCCAAGAGCGATCCTAGACTACATTGATCTCTGGCACAAGGACCCAAACACTCCTATGCCTGACTTCAAGTTGACACCGCCAAAGTCACATCTCGATTCACTTCATCCAAGAGGAGAAATGGAAATTTGATACGGCCGGAGAGATCAAGAAATCGCATACATAAAGGAGAAAGCTGAAGAAAAACGTTGTCAAAATGACAATCAAGAACTTATCAAGATGCGGTGACATCAAAGCCCTCAAAGAACAAATTTGACCCTATTATGCTGATTGGCAAGGAGCCAAAGTCGATTAAATCAACCTGACGAAGAAATTCACCAATGTTGCAGCCCCAACGCAACAAGAAATTCTTCAGGCTGGAGCTTCAGCTCAGCCGACTGAAGAACATGCCAGCACCGCTCATGAAGTTCAGGCTGCTGAAGACAATGCCAGTTCCAGGGCTGATGATCCCATTCCAGCCGCCGAAGAAATTGCCAGGGCATCCACTAGTGGTGCGCCTGAAGAAACTGAACAAGTCGAGCAAGCATCGGGCCATACCGAGGAAAATCAACCAGACTCCTCAGCTCCTCCTGCACCAACACCAACTCCAATTCTTCCATCTACATCTGATGTGAAGAAGACCAAGGCTGCAGAACAAGCTGCAGTGAAGAAACGGAAAGCATCAGCTGCGTCAAATTCTTCGGCTGCGAAGAAAATGAAGCCAATGACCAGCTCTTTTGAAAATCCTATTGATGCTGTTCCAATCTCCTCAATTCCATCAAAGGACCTTGTTCCTTTTGGTGAATATTATGAGATCCCAAGCGAATCTGATGAAGAAAATCAGTCTGCTGCTTCGTCAGAGCAGATTGATGAAGAAATTGCAGTGGAAGCAATCCCTTCAACCCCAATCATTTCCTCGCCTATGCCTCAGTTCACAGCTGAAGAGGCTGGTGTTGAGGAAATTGAAGAAGATGTGGATATATGAAGCACAACGCCAGTGATGAACGATGACTTTTGGGAAAGTCAGCATCCAAATTCTCCACTCTTCACCCCAATCCAACAGATTCCTCAGTCCCCTCGCTCCAACAGTTCAAATGGGCTCAAGAAACTCATCCCACTTCAAGCTGTACATGAAGAAATTCCAGCCACTAGCGCCGATGAACTTCTTCGCTGATCCTCGGGCGCACATGTAGAGGAACCAGAAATTCCTCGGCGAAGAACACGAGATTGCGATTCCAGAGGTCGTGATGCAACTCACAGACACTCCACTGCCAAAGCCAAAGAATCCATTCTCAACGAAGCAAAAGTTCAAGGCTGAAGATTTCTTCGGCGAGCACGTATTCTTCACTGATTACAATCCATATGATTCTGCTCGCATAAGGAAGAGGCGTTTCTGGACCGCTAGTCAAGCCAATTTCTATTCCTCGGTGCTCTTCAACAAAGACAAAGTCTTCGATCATGCACATATTCCTCATGTGGACATGGAATCTCTGCCAGGCTTCGAGCCAGTCCTCAGTGTTCTTCACGATGTAGGACTTCTGAATTTCTGCACTGACCGATATCATGATTGGAATGAAGAACTCATTCTTCAATTCTATGCGACGCTGCACATCACCGGAGACGCCGAAGATGTGAACTCATGGGTGTTAGACTGGATGTCCGAAAACACTCACTACAAGGCACCAAAGAATCGAATTGCTTCGTGCCCTACCACTCAGTCCTCCCCTTGATGGTGCTCTTTGTATCTACAACGAACATGAGCTTTCAAATCACTATATGCAAGTGCTGATGAAGCCTTTGAAGCCAGGGCAGGCCCCAAGAACCAAATTCCTCGTCAAGGAATTATTGTATGTTCCTCGGACTGTCTATCGGATTCTCGACGAAGACAATGAGTCCTATCAAAGGCCACGACTCAAATGATGAAGAAGTCGTTGGCATCATGAAGAATATGCTTTTCAATATCATTCATGGCGTTCCGTCAACTTCCATGATTTCTTCATGAGGACTCTGGCAAACATTGCTATGTCACCATTTGAGCTGAAGCCTTATGCACCTTGGATTATGAGATTCATCAGAACAAGGTCTTCACTCAATTACAAGGCTGATACTCTGAACCACTGCAGCTACTTGCCCCCGATTGAAGTCCTCAAACGGACATTTTCCTCAGCTGATGACAAGGGCAAGGCTACTGCTGTGATCGATGAAGGCATTCGTCCATTGGATGGTCAGTTTTGCAAAGCTGCATCCTACTCCACCAATGATGACTCTGCCACACATGACTCTGCCACAAATACCTCAGCCAAGCAAAGTCCTCAAGCCACAGCACTCAGGGTGATGACTGATTGTGAGTTACTCCTCAGTCTTCATCAGAAGGTTGATCGCAATCATAAATGGGTCAAGCGTCAGTTTGGTTCAATTCTTCACAACATGACCTCTACACATAATGCAGTGAAGAAAAACCACTACTACCTCCATGAAACTTTCAAACGCACCTGGGTTGTTCTTTCTAATGTCTGGTAGCGGAAGAACTGAAGACAATGGGTCTCAAGGAAGAATTTGACTGGTCTGCACCTCCTCAAGAAATACAAGAAGGTCAAAGTTCCTTCCTTGGTGGCTAGCTCCTATTCTTCATCGCGAGACACCGATGAAAATGAAGACTTGGGCGACCTGCGGCAGGCCCTACTACGACAACCGACCCCAACAACGCTGGCGCTCCTTCATCAACTTGAAATTCTTCAGGGGCGTTAGTCCTCAGTTTTGATCCTTTTGGTCATTCGATGACAAAGGGGGAGAAATGTGAGTTAGTCTTCAAGCGGGTCTATTATATGGGCAATTCTTTTGATAAGTTACAACTCTCGTTCTTCTGAAACTTTTATTGGATCGAGTTGTAATCTTAAACCCGATGGTGCTCTGATACTTTTGATGCACTGTGCTATGATACTTTTGATGCACTGTGCTATGATACTCTTGATGCGTTATTTTGCATGCTTGTTCCTCATTAATGTTATTGCACGCATGCTGAATTTCATCAAGCACCATATTTCATCATGCATTTTCAAATTCTTCATATTATATGTCAAATGCGTGTATGAATTACAAGATATAGGGGGAGATCTCCATGATTCAACTCTTCAAATGTGCATTGCCTCAAAAGCAAATTCTTCACTATGCACATCTTCAGGGGGAGTTCTTCTATATCTTGCAATCAAATTCCTCAATATCGATTTACACTTCATATGTTTATCCTCGTTGAAAACTTAACCTATATTGTCATCAATCACCAAAAGGGGAGATTGTAAGTGCATCTAGTGCCCTTAGTGATTTTGGTGTATTGAAGACTTATAGGTTAAGGAACTAATGTGTTTATGAGTGTACACAGGTCTATAAGTCTATGAGGAGTTTGATATTTACAGAGAAAGTCGACCCTAAAAATGAAGTTCTTATTTGAAGACTTTGATATTACGAAGACTTTACGAAGACTTTGAAAGTGAAGAAATTGGTGTGACCTTGAAGACTTGGTATTCATTTGAGGAACATGAAGCGTGAAGACTTTTGTTTTCGTAGTTTCGTTTTTCTCTTTCTTGAGTCATAGGAAACACCGTCTTTGTTAAAGGGGGTCGAGGAAATACTAAGGAAAAATTTCCATGTGATGCTCAACTCAAAATCCTATTCCTACCAATCCCTTCGAGTGAAGCCTTTGGAAATCTCATACAGTTCAGTCACTTTATTCAAAGGATTTGAGACGAAGTTCTTACAGTTGCCGAGAATTTGTTACGGCGAGGAGTTAGGAATTCGCTAGTGCGGATTGCCTACGATGAGGAACATGATCGCATACGAGGAATTTGAGATTCAAATTTCGACCGTTCTTGTGTTCTTGCCGCCTGTCCCAAAATATCTTATCCAGCTAACGGTCATATCATTGAAGGGCATTTATGTCTTATCATGTCGGGCTGCTCCCTAGGCTATAAATAGCCGCCCCTACAACCACTAGCTGGTTGGCTGCTCGAGAGAAACTTGACACTTGTCATTTGAGAGCAACCCATCCTCCGAGTACTTTGAGCGAAAATCATCGAGTGAGTAAAAACCCCAAAACCAAACCCCAACAAACCCAAAGTGATTGAGCATCACTGAAGAAATTGATCCTGAGTGGATCCGACGCCTGTTACCTTTGAAGACTGTGCTTCTTCCAGACGGTTAGGCGTCATGGTCTAGAGCATCCAAGAGGAATTGTGGATTGCCGAGTGATCAAGTCTGTGAAGGTTTGGAAGTCGTCTGAAGACTTACCACGAGTGATTGGACGAGGTCATGTGACCTTAGTTCAAGGAGAATACGGTGAGGACTTGGTGTCTGAAGGCTGCGTGCTTTCGTATTTGGGTGTCCGGACTGTGTGTCCTCGAGTTTAAATACTCACCGCTCCAACTAGACGCATAACCGAGATGTTAGCTTGGAACTGGTCTACCAAATCATTGTCTTCACCAACCTAACTGGTTCTACTTCCTCAACCCTTTCATTTCCTCGTTACTATGTTGAGTGTTCGTTCATATCTGTGTTTGAAGACTTTGACTGAAGACTTTCTCAATTTCCTCAGTTCAATTTCTTCAGTCTGTTTGTCTTCATCTTGTGCTATCCTGTGTTTACGCTTACTGTACTCTTTGATTGTCTTCATTTCATCATGATGACCATGCCCGCATTCTGTTATGCATATTTCTGAGTACTTATTCCGCTGCAAGTAGTTCTTCACTAAGGAATTTCCTCACCGGCAAATTCCTCAGTGAAGAATTCATAAAAATCGCCTATTCACCCCCCCTCTAGTCGATATAACACACTTTCAAGGATCACTCCAAGTACCAACATAAGGTTTTGCCTCTTCCCCCTCGGTTCCCGTGTAGGTACCAGAATAGTCACCTTGTTCGACATGGATTGGGTAACGTCGATCTCTGAATCCAAAGTAGTCCGGCTCTCTCGGGGTATAATCACTAAGCATAGGTGAGACAACAGGTGTGACATCATATGGTTGAGGTGGTGTTTCAGCTACATAGTGGTAAAAAGGTGTGCGTGGTGTCGTAGGTTGTGGTTAAAGTTCTTAGTACTAACACATCTCATGTAAATGTTTTAGTGTGTCATGGTCGGTGCACGAACCTACTAAGTTATCAATCTCTCCCTTGATGCTCCTAAAAAGTCCTAGGAAGGCGTGGAACAATTCCTCACTCCTATGCATGTATTCTATTGCTTCATCTGGTCTCTCCTTCAAAAGTCGGAGATTGTCTAGTCCATTCTTATCCTTATACTCATTCAACGGAAGAGCCCTCAAACAATGTGCCCCTCAGTGATACAACTCTCTCCTGACAGATAGATATGATAGCGTCCATCATTACCATCCATCCACCTATGTGGGTGTGGAGAGCCTTACTTGAAAAGCATGAAACTTATAATGGTCGGGCTTGGGTGAGATAAATTTCACTTCATTTCTGGTTATATATTTCCATCATAGTGCCAGAATTAAGTAGAATTTATCTTACCCAAGCCTTAGGACTACGAGTTTCTCGCTTTTCAAGTGAGACTTGCCACACCCACGTAGCTGGACGGCTGGTAATGATGAATGCTATCACATCTATTGGCCAGGTGAGAGCTGTATCAATGAGGGGCACATCGTTCAGGGCTCTGCCGTTGAGTGATTATGAGGATAAGAAGAGAGTAGACCATCTTCGACTGTTGAAGGCAAGACCAGATGAATCAATAGAATACATGCGTAGGAGTGAGGAATTGTTCCATGCCTTCCTAGGACCTTTTAGGAGCATGGAGGGGGAGATTGGTAACTTGGTAGATTGATGCGTTGAGTATGACACAATGAAATATTTACATGAGATGTGTCAGTCCCAAGTACTTGAACCACGACCTGCGACACAACTTTTTACCCCTACGTAGCTGAAACACCACCTCAGCCATATAATGACACGTCTGTTGACTCACATATGCTTTGTGACTATACCCCTAGAGAACCAAATTACTTTGGATTTGGAATTCAACATTACCCAATCTATTTTGAGCATAGTGACTGTTCCGATACCTGGATGAGAACCTAGTGGGGAGAAGAAGAACCATATGATAGTACTAGGAGTGATCCTATTCAGCTATCCGATAATGGGGAGTATCCCTCATCACCATGGCATGCCAACTGAATGGAAGATGACCCACTAGTTGTTAAACAGGAAGACGAAGAAGTCATAGAAGAGACGGGAGAAGACACCGGAACTGAACATCGTTTTGACTTCAACAACTTGATGAGGACTACCAAAAATTATAGTGATTACAACCCAGGACCATCTTCTCTTTGCGACAGTGCTAACTCAACACTGTCACGACTCATGAGCCGTTTCCATGGGTGGATCCCAGGGAGGTTCGGAGAGAAGAAGTATATGAAGACGTAGCTGTTTGAAGAGGAAGAGTAGATCTTGTACTACGATGTAAAATATATCGAGCTAGTAGTGTACTAATAAATTCCTAACTTATTCTGAGTCTGCGACTCTATGGAATATTTGGTGAAATATGTACCAAACTTGTAGTGTATAATTATGTGATATAAAGTTGTTCGATTTTGGTTTTCTTGGATTTTGTTGTGTGACTAGGTCTGTAAATTAAAAGTTTGGCTTATATGTACAAATGCGTGTTGTATTATGAAGCTACTTCTTTAATGTCACCAGATCTAGGGGTATGGTTTTAGTGAGGAAGAGGCGAGGAAGTTGAGAGATGAACAAGAGAACAAGGACAAGGAAGATCAAGATGCCACCAGTGCAACTACTAGAGATGTTGTACCACCACCACCACCTCCAAGATTGGTATTGGAGGATGGATCCATGTGATACATCAATATGGTGGAAGAAAGGAACCAGACACAGATGGAAACTCAGCACAACTTCTTTCAGGATGTGCTTGGAAGAAATCATGAGAGAGGTAGGGAAGGACCCAAACTAGGAGTAAGCTTGCCAGGTTTTTAGCAAGCTAGACCCTTAACCTTCGCCACTGCACTTGAGCCAATGGAGGCAGAGGATTGGATGTTAGATACTGAGAGGAAAATGAACACCATTGGATGTACGGATGATAAGCTCCGTTATGCAACACATCTTTCAACTGGACCCGCCGCATCTTAGTGGGAGAATGTCAAGATGGTACAACCAGTAGGACGAGTGATCCAATTGGGAGGAATTCAAATATAAGTTTCGTGAAGCTCATGTCCCAACCAGTGTCATAGAGATGAAGAGGGAATTTGAAACCCTAGTCCAAGGTGGTTATACAGTTATGATTTGCCATTTCTTCATCCTACTCAGCTCCATCGGTGATGACGTAGTTGGCACCTTCGGCTCTACTTGATAAGTCTGGCTTCTTGTAGAAGAACTCTTCATCTCCTCGGGGACCTCTAGTTTCTCCTCCGTATGGACTCTAAAGGGGTTTAGAATACAGGGGATGAGTAAGTAAGGTACGCAACAAGTTCGTAGATATTGTGAGGTGGATATGCACTATTGCCACTACTAATTCCAAATAGGTCTCAGCATTGAGTTTTGAAAAATATCTGTAGAAGTCAAGTTTTACTTAAAACATGTGATCAATAGAATTCATGGGTTGTTAGAACCTTCAATGGTTCCTTTCCCGCAGCAGTCGCAGATCTTACCCAAATCAGGGAGTGACAAGCCACAATTCAATACACTTTGCCGAGGTGCGCTACTTTATCCACAAGTGTTACTTCGCCTTCATGCTGGGTAGCGAGCCCATCACACATTCCAGTAGTGTATAGTCAGGTTTAAGGTTTCAAGCCATTTTTGCCCTTCACATGAGTCATATACACCCGCCCATGCAAACAAAGTTCCTTTGAACTGAATGCCCACCCGAGAGGCATAGCCGTCAACTTTCTTTGCGATGGGGATCTTAACATCCCAATCAAAGAGGGTGTTTCTTTCGCTCTCACCGTAGCTATCCTTCCAAAAGGCGTATGGCAGAAGAAGGCACTATAGACTCACCCGTCCCATTCCAGGTCTCATGGTCAATGCTCTCTATACGACACAAGAATGTCTGCTGATTTTGGTTCTCAAACCCGGTGTAGTGGAACCCTACCACCCAACATATCATTCCAGGGGTCCACGACCCACCACAATTGATAATATAGAAAGTACTTTTATTTAATAGAGTGAACAGATACTGTAAGTAGGGAATTTTGTAAAGATGCTTTCACGAAAGCATAAACAAAGGACATGAGCAAGGTATGAACTTGCGTGAAAACATAAAGTAGTGCAACTCGAGACTCCTCCAAACGTTGGTGCCTCAGGTTCTGTAAGAAGCATATAGTTGCTGTTGAGAAATATGAAATTGGAAAGGAAGTCAAACTCCCTATGGAACCTGTGATCCGTTGTACCTGTACTTTAGCCGATAAGACTTACATTCGAGGAACGTGGCAAATATTCCTTTAATGTATAGGATGCTTGTGGCTCTTGTCCCACGGTAACTCTTTAGTTTGATTCCCAATACAGTTAGTAGGTTTTGTGTTAAAAAGTTATTTAATTCCATACTTGGGTATTATTTATTGAATTTATATATCATTTCAAAATTTTCTTTAATTTCTTCTATACAATTAAAAAATTTATGTTAATAATTTTATGGATTTTATATATTCTAAACCCTTTAAATTCGAGAAATGTGGCAAATATTCCTTTAATACATAGGATGCTTGTGGCTCTTGTCCCTCGGTAACTCTTTAGTTTGATTCCCAATACATTTAATAGGTTTTGTGTTAAAAGGTTATCTAACTCCATACTTGGGTATTATTTATCGAATTTATAATATCATTTAAAAAATGTCTCTAATTTCTTTTCTACAATTAAAAATATTATGTTAATAATTTTATGGATTTTATATAATTCTAAACCCCTTAAAGACGTATTTTAGGTTATAGCCAATTACTCGTAGTCATTTAATTTTTGGTTTATTTACTTTATAATTATATTTTCAGAAAAACATGTAATCACTTCTATTAGATCAAGCATATTGTTTGAAGAATATTACTGATTATTCTCTAATTTATAAGTTCTCCTAAATATTTAGTTTAAGCTGTAATTAATGACTCTTATCTCATTAGCATTTGTTTAACGTATTTAATAATTATATTAATCAGAAAATCTTGAAGTATTTTATTAAATGAATAAAATATTATTTTGATATGGTCAACATTTCTATATAAATTATAGACATACTTAAGTATTTTTAGTATTTCACTAAACTTCCATTAGAGATTTTGTAGGCAGAAAGGTTGAATGGGCTGGTTAGCCCATCTAGTTATTGGCCTCAGCCCATTTGGCGCACTGGTTGAGGAGAAAACCTTCTCCCAGCCCTGTCTCTCTCACAACCGATTTCTGCGGGATCCTATTTGACGCCCGCAGGCGTCAAAAGGAGGAGCCTTCGCTGAAGAGAGTCACCACTTGGGCCGGCCCACGTACGGATTTTGGTTTCGCTGCTGTTTCCTTGTATCTTCGCGTCTATTTTTTCGTTTTTGGCTTCCAGGGTTTTCACTCTTTTGTTCCGGTTTTTTTATTCTTAGTTCCTTTTTTTCCTTTCATTTTTCTTTCTTTTATGTTTTCTTTTTTATTTTGTGTTTCTGTTCTTCTTCTCTTAATTGCGTATTATATAAAAAGTTCAATGCGTATTACAAAAATCTTCATCGTATTAAGAAAACGTGCATGTATATTTTTGAAATAGTTCACCTTGCATTATAAAAATTTTCATCATGTATTACAGAAATGTTCATTATATATTATTAAATTGTTCAACTTATATTATAAAATGTTCATTGTGTATTTAAATTTTGTTCATCGTATATTAAGGAATTGTTCAATGTATACTATAAAATGTTCATTTGTATATTTTAAATTTGTTCAGTGTATTTTTACAAAAATGTTCACGTATTTGAAAATTTGTTCAACGTATATTGTAAAGATGTTGAATGTTTTTGAGGATTTGCCGCTGTCCTTTCTACTTTTAGCGTGGCGCTGTGATTATGTCGTTGGATGTCGCTAGTCCGGCTGGCTAGCCTCGCTAGAATCAACAACCGTGAGGTCTGAAGATCGATACCGCATGAGCGGTTTTACATTTTTCCGACCTTTTGCTCCCCGCGTGATAATTGGGCCGGCCCGTGTGCGCACCGCTTCAGCGAAGCCGCGACGTTCGGACGCAGACGGGCGGCGTATAGGAGGTCTCGCGATTTCTCTCTCTCGCGTGGTCACATCTTTGGCAAATCCTAAACGGCGCTAGTAGGGCCGGTTATAGGGTTAATGGTACACAGCGCACACCCCCTCCTTCCCGATGGGCCAGCCCATGTTCATTTTTTTCTTTCCTAAACTGCTGCAAAATATTAGCGCATATTCATCTTCTTTATTTTTTTCTAATTCGATATAAAAAGTTCACCGGATTTTATGAACGTTTTATCAAATTCTATGAACTTTATTCAAAATTCATGAACTTTTTTCTTTCTAATTTGATGAACTTTTTTTTAAATCAATGTACTATTTTGAAATGTGATGGACTGTTTTTCAAATTCGATGACATTTTCAAAATCAATGAACTATTTTGAAATTCGTTAAATTTCTTCTCAAGTTCGATGACCTTTTTTCAAATTAGGTGAATTTTTTGAAACTTAATGAACTTTTTCTCAAGTTTGATATATTTTTTGAAGTTTGTGAACCTTTTTCAAAACCGATGAACTTTTTTTGAAAGTTAATGAACTTTTTTTTCAAATCCGATGAACTTTTTCTCAAAATCAAAGAACTTCTTAAATTTTGTGATCTTTTTTCGAAATAGCTGAACTTTTTCCTAATTCATAAATTGTTTTGAATACATGAACTTTTTTTAAGTCGTTATTGTTGTAATATTTTGTTCATATTTTTCCCCCAAAAAAATCACGTTTTTTTTCTTCTAAAATGTATGCGCAAGAAATAGTGCGGCCACCTTTTAATTGTTTTGTAATGTAAACATTGACTAGCTCGTAGTAGCTCGAGTGATTAAGCAACATGCGCAGGATCTAAACGGCGGTAGCTCGAATCCTCATGGGTGCTCATTTTTTATCGAACGATAAACTAGGGTTTCCTAAATGGCGGTAGCTCTAGTTTGAAAAAAATAATATCCGCACACATGTGTGAAAGAATCAATTAAATTTCTTTTGTAATTTTTAGGCTGTACAGAAGAAAAATCCAGCCCAACAACAAAAAAATAGGCCTATTTAGAAATAGGTTTTTGTCTCTTTTCTATACGCCACGTGTGAAAGTATATAGTTATGAATTTTTGCACATACACAATACACATGTGTGAGACCACATGGAATATGTGGTAAGCTATATAAAAAAAACCAACACGCGTGTGAGAGTGCGAACAAAAATTTTCAAAAAAATTCACGCTGTGGAAATTCGTATATTCAAAACGAGCTCCGTGGAGCTCAAAAGCCCTCACTCCTTGCCGATCCCTTTCTCGATCTCCCCATGGCTGCCACTGCCGCTGGCCAATTTCGGCCACTGCCGGCGACCTCCGCTACCACTCAGCACACCCACGTCCCCATCTCATGACGCTCTACCTCATCCTCCCCATCGATCTGCTTTCCCCTGCCGGACGACGTCGCCCCCATTGATTGTACCCGCTAGGGTTTCAGTGGTTGTTGGCGCGATGCTGCTCCTTCTCCCTGAAAAAAAATTATATGAGACCAGGTCTCACGGTTAGCACGCAAGACCCATCCTGATGGATGACACGTGGCATTCACAAATCACAAAGCATCTAATCTCTCCTCCCTGATTTTAAGTGAGGATGGGGATATATGCTTTGTGATTTGTGAATGTCACGTGTCATCCATGGGGATGGGTCTCGCGTGAGACCTGGTCTCATAGAATTCTTTTCTTCTCCCCAGCGTCGATTCGTCGCTCGTGTCCTCCTTTCGTGGCTGTGGCGAACCCTAGTTCTACTGCCACCGACACCCGGCGTCGCCCTGGACGTCGGCGCATCGCCGGCGCCTTTGGGTGATCCTCCTCGACATCCTCACCGCCAAATCCTTGCGGCTGCACCCATGGTGGATTCGGCTTCATCTCGTCGTTGCCCTGCCTAGGGTTTGCGGTTGCGGTGGTGCTGTGGCTGTCCACAGCGGCGCTGCGGTTGCCCACACAACCCCGGCGACCGCTGACTCTTTGCGTCGGGTTCAACCCTTCCATGGTGAGCTTCTCTTCCTCTGCTCCTCTGTGGTGCTCTACGTGGCTCGGGATCATGCTCTGTTGCTACTGTCGATGCTCTTTGGTTACGTTGTTACCCTAGTTCATGGTTTTGATCTTTGGGATGCAAAAATTGAGCTGTTGGTGGCCGCTGTCCACTGGTTCTTGTGTCCTTGTTGCTCTGGTTAAGTTGCTTGGCTCCTGACTTCACTAAATTGGGACTCCAATAGCTCCTGTTGGTGATGTTGCCCAAGAGGAACTGTCTAATTGGTCACTGACATGTGTAGTTCTAGTTTGATCATACACTTGCTCCTGTTTAATTAGGTTTGTTGGGATTTCCCCAATTTCTTGGGTTTTAGCCTACTGTGCTGGCCTATTTGTATTGCTCCTACTTCATATATATTGCACTGTTGTTACTGTGCTATATATTGGTAGAGTTCTTTAGCTCTAGTGCTCTACTAGATAACAAAGGGTTCCTACTGGTGTCTAGCTACCGCACAAGTCATACGATTCAGATAGACATTGTGCTGTTACCGTTGATTTGATAAACACTGCTGAGTTCATTCTTATGCACTACTGGTTAATTAGTTCATAGATAGATCGATATACAGTGGCTGTTGCTATTTATTTAGAGCTACTGGTTGTGTCTTAATTAATGTCCACTACCAGTTACTCCCTCCGTAAAGAAATATAGTGATCTAAACGCTCTTATGTTTCTTTACGGAGGGAGTAATTGTTAATTAGCTGTTGGTTTTATTTGTTTAGGTTTACAAGTGCTTGTGTTCTGTTATAGGTCATATAAGGGATACAATCCTTTTCTTGATTACCTGTGGTATTCTTACTTGTTGAGTTTACAGGAATTCTTCCTGTAGCTCAATTGTTACTAGCACTGCAGTTCTATTTACTATACAAGTATTCTTGTATTACTTATACTAACCCAAGTGCTGTGTAATGTATTTGTGTATCTATTACAGAAATATACCAAGTGCACGTGTGTGTTGTGTTCTGCATAAGAGCAGATCTTTAGTATGTGTTCTACACATGGCCTATTTCTTTCTATTGGTTATGGACAATATCTTTTCTTGCCCCAAGTTCTCACTATTAGGAAAAAGCCTAGCAGTAGCGCGGGTTTTGGCCCACCAGTATCGCTGGTGGCAGCACTACTAGTAAGGCGCTACAGCTAAAGGTTAGCAGTAGCGTGGGTTTACTCGCGCTACTGCTATATTCACTTAATAGTAGCGCTTCCTGGAAAGGGCGCTACTGCTAATTACTAGTAGCGCCTCTCGCAGCCTGCGCTACTACTATTATTCCGTATTATATTTCTTTTTTATTTCATGTTATATTCATACACTTTTATACAAGTTTTCATACAACAAAAATTTAAAGATTGTTTTTACAGTACATCACAATGAGTTATTACATTACTGGGTAAAAGAACCGTGGACTAGTTTCAAGTGGACACTTGAAACTAGTCCACGGTTCTTTTACCCAGTAATGTAATAAATATCATCATCATCATATCATTAACAACTTATCATCATAATACATCATTGTCATATAACACCTCCTCATGATCATCATTTTCATCAATGAGACATCATATAACAAGTTGGTCACTAGTCATAATCACAACTTCTCCTTATCATCATCAACTCTAACACATCGTATCACATAATAACACATTGTACGTAGGACCTACTTCTTTCTTATAGGACCTACTACCTTCTCTTAGGTAAAATAGAATAAAACAACATAGGCCCTGACTCTCCATTATGGAGAATGGAGATTATCCTGTCTCCAGTTCTCGCCCTTCGCACAATGTTGCTTCCAAGTAACTCCCTACGATTGACCATATATTTGTTTCCAATCTTTGATTGTCATGTCTTCATCGGTTTTAGAAATCCGATATGGACAGGAGTGATTCGTAGGATGACCTGGCCGTATGTTCAAAACATCAAGGCGACCTTTCTGAAACATCAGATGAGGCACACAATCCTTCGGGATTTTCTGTTGAAAAACATAGTAATAACTTCGTAGTTAGCAATGTAGTTCCGTTTTAAAAGAATTTATGCAAAAGATGCACAGATGTCGTAATAGTAAAAAATCATACCATGGCATCTCCATGGATGTTACCGTAGTTTAACACGTGCACTAGTGGCACGTATTAACCATAATGTGGAGGAGTTTGATAATATCTATTGTAATTCTCAAGATCAGTAATAAATGCGATCAGATGATTTTTCTCCTGATAAGTTAATTCTGAGTCATTGGTGTAGTAGGTCTTGTCTACCATCTTCTGCATATTCTTTGAAAAATGAAAATAAGTTGTGAATGGAAATAAGCTGTCAACTATTTTGAAATAAACAATATAAATTACTTAATAACTATGCTTGAAAAACTCACGTAGCGGTAGAATTGGAAGCGTATCAACAAGGACCCAAATGTCCATATTGTCTTCGGCGATGTGAGGATCACCAAGATCCATGGTGACAAGCATACCCTCATGAAGTTCATACATCTTGCAAAGTGCTTCCCAATTCGGGAAACCAAAATGGGTTACGCTCTCAGAATTGTACAGATTTACTTCAAAATCCATACCATGATGGGTCCTTAGGTGAAATTTCTTTGTTTCCATGCTTTCATGATCTTTAAAATCCATCCTCTCCAAGACATAGCGTCTTGCATGGCATGGGATAAGCTAGTCGAATTGTAAAAGATGAAAAGTACACGTTGAAGTAGTTGAAGTCGTGCTTAATTAAGAAAAAAACACCTGTCGTCGTTGCGTACCGTTTCAACATCGAAGGTCTCCTGGAGCTTAATGCTGAAGCGCCGACCTTCATCCAGGTGAGGCCTGTCGCACAGAACTCGGTCGTCGTTGCACCAGTCGCACTCCCCCAGGAGACTTTCATCGTCCGACGACGACATTTCCTATGTTCATAATTCAAAGATTTAACTTGTACAATTAAATATATGTATTACAGAAACTAAATTAGATCATTATTATTCATCACGGGTTGACTATCGGTCTGCCGAGTCTTTTCTTGAAAACTCTCAGCTCACGTGGTGTATATATTCGACCGTCGGTGATGGTCGCTCCTCCCTTCGTCCCCGAGTGCATTACACCAAAATGTCTAGCACACGGGAACGAAGGAGAAGCGGCCCCCACGACAACAGTTGGGATTCTTCGTCCTCTCATATATGGTGGAGACTATCCCTCACTGATTCCTCTCTGACATTTGCGACCGTCGGTGATGGTCGTTACTCTTCCTTCCGCTAGTGCATAATAAAGGTCTAGCACAAGGAGAAGAAGGAGAAACGACCCCCACAACAACAGTCGGGATTCTTCGTCCTCTCTCATATATGGTGGACACACTTCCTCACTGATTTTTTGACCGTCGGCGATGCTCGTTATTCCTCCTTCCCCTAGTGCATAACAATGGTCTAGCACAAGGAGAAGAAAGAAAAACGACCCCCACGACAATGATTTTGCCAGCATTATTATTCCGTCACCGCTAAAAAAATATTGGCACGATAATGTTTGCGTAAAATAATATAACGCGCAATGATGTGCGTAAAATAATATAACACGCAATGATGTGTAAAGAAAATGTCAAGCCATCGTATAATTATCAACGAAAAAATGCTGTCCTGTGTCACAATAATTAATTTGGCCTAGCTAGCACAGTCATGCATATGGCTACGTACATGTATGGTGCAAGTATGAACTACGTGCATGCATGTGTTATGCATGGGTTAATTATGCGGCAAGATTAAAAGCTAATTAAGTAAAGCTAATTAAGTAATTAGCCGTCCCATGGCCACAACACGTATGGCCTGCCAAGTTTTCTGCACGATCTGAAGAACGTGGGCAAGCTCCCACGATCCCACGATTGTAGATGTGAGGGCATCCAGCTGAAGGCTTCTGCTGCTCTCTCCGCTCCTATAAATACCAGCCAGACCAATGTGTTGTGGCTGCTCGCTCATCATCGACCATTCATCCATCCATCGCTCCCGCACATATATATGCTCCAACACAGCTAGCCTGCAACCACGCCGCTGGCCGTTCGTCTGCTCGCCGTCATCGCCGCCGTTCGTCCGCTCACCGTCATCATCGCCGCCGGTCGCCTGCTCGTCGTTGTCGTCGCCGCCGGTCGTCCGCTTGCCGTCGTCTACGCACTCGTCGTCATTCGCCTGCTCGTCATCGTCATCGCCGCCGATCATCCGCTTGCTGTCGTCGTCTACTCGCCGTCCGCTCGTCGTCTACAACACTAGCCTCCGGCCGTCCGACATCCACAAGCTACACATACCGGCTGCTCATCTGCATCACCACTTCACAAGTACGTGAGGGAACCCAGGGAAAGGTGAGAATACATGGCCGCCTTCTCCATCCCTTATTGATAGATTATGCTTTAGTGTCACCGAACATCTAATATATGTTTGGTGCTACCCACTTAATTTTCTCTTGGTTCGGTCGCATGGTGATTTCGATCCCATGTTGATACAAATCAAGATGATAGATGAGATGCCTAGTGGTCATATATCACTCCTCAATCCTATAATGATGCAAACTAAGTGCACAGGACGCAACTAAAATTCTTCTTGTTTTGGTCGCAGGGTGATCTTGCATCCTATGTCGATACAGTTCGATTAAAATATATTCATCGATGATGCTTTATTTTCACCACATATCTCATATATATTCGGTTCTACCCACAAAATTCTTCTTGTTTTGGTCTCATGGTGATCTTGATCCCATGATGATACAAATCAAGATAATGCATGACATGCCTAGTGGTCATATATCACTCCTCAATCCTATAATGATGCAAACTAAGTGGACACGATGCAACTAAAATTCTTCTTGTTTTGGTCTTATGGTGATCTTGCATCACCATGTTGATACAAGTCAAGACCAAAAAATTATGCTCATCTTGTTTTGGTCTCATGGCGATCTTTCATCCCATGTTGATACAATTCAAGAATAAAAATATGTCCATCTTGATTTGGTCTCATGGTGATCTTGCATCTCCATGTGGATACAAGTCAAGACCAAAAATTATGCCCATCTTGTTTTGGTCTCATGGCGATCTTGCATCCCATGTTGATACAACTCAAGAATAAAAATATGTCCATCTTGATTTGGACTCATGGTGATCTTGCATCCCATGTTGATACAGATCAAGGATAGAAATAGAAATAAAGCTCATATTGATTTGGTTTCATAAGGTCATATTTTGTTGGAAATTCACACATGTTCCTTCCATATAATTTATAGTCCGGCTAGACCCCTAAATGCATCAGTATAGGGTGTAAACTTGGAGCATGCGTCTATATGGTGATTAGTCTCAAGAAGTAGCATTATACACTCGGATTTTGTACTAATGAAAACCCATGTGAAACAAAGCCATGACAACTCAATATACATGACTTTGGCTCTTCATAGTTTAGGGTCATATATCTAGGCTGTGAGAATTGTCATATACTTCATCATGTCCATGCGAAACATATACTGATATACACTTATGTTTGGTTACACCATAAGCATACAATCTATGCTACGTGGTGATAATACAAGCAAGAAGAAGTCCCGACACTTCATTTGGTTATGCTACATATGGGCACGAAGTTGCTACATGATGTTAGTAGTAATTAATATAAGTGAAGTGAAACTTTATAAAAGAAATATTCTCATTCAAACCCATATAAATATTTGACTAGATCCACTTAGTCGCATGCCCATATATGACATGTTTGAGACAAGCAAAACTAGTATTTAAGCATAAACCATATGTCATAATATAATCTCTCATACGAATTAAAATTGTACCATGCATAGAAAAGTAACTAGGGTCATAGCCTATGTTACTCGCACTAAACATAATACAGTGCGATCGAATATGTCATCAACAAGTTTCATATAGCCCTCATGCCTCAGCATATAATGGCTCGAGGCAACGCTATATACGTTGCTATAAAGTAAACCCAACTAATAAAAATAGTTATGCCCTATATTGCATATACACTGTTAGCCCGGCTAGTTAACCATTAAATAAGACAACTACTACATATTCGCGATGGTTAATGAGCTAGGCATAAACGTGCTATATGAATGAACATTGTCAAATCATGAATGTTGTGCAACGCATATGTTAGCATAGACGAAGTTCAAGGCTCTCCGAGTACGCCGATGTCGAAGACAGCAAGGAGGATTTTTATTTCTACATTTTGTAGTTTTCTTTTAATTCTACATTTTGTAGTACTCATGTGTTGTGATGCTATGTAATAGATATGTTGGAATTCTTAATTAGGAGTTTTCTCTATGGAGATGTAATTAACAGATCTTTTATGTAAATGTAAGAGTTCTGGAAACAAAGTACCTGCAATGTTTGATCCTATTTTTATTCTATGCATTTAAATTATTCACTCTGTATCAATGACTTGGACGCGTATTTTCACGCCCGCCATTTTCCCGTCATCAGATTCTGGCACGCTCGGTGGGACTTATTTCTCCCCTCATCTTTGAAATTCCAACATAGCATATGACATATGACTTCCCATAATATATCTCCCAAATACATCAAATTTCCGAGGATTAATATATGTTTCCTCTATTTTCACAAGGTATGGAAGGACAAGTGCAGCAGTTTGTGACTCTTCGCTTTGGTGACCTTTGGCTTGATGTGCCAATTGGTCCTATCGTGACCTCACTAAGTGAAAGTTGGAAGACTACTGCTGCATCTCCAGTTGTACCAGATCAAGAAGAAGTCACTTCTCCACCAATGGAGGGGTTCACACCTGTTTTGTCAAAGTCAGCAAAGAGGAAAATGAGGGCTGCTAGAAAGAGGGTTGCTCAGAGTTCTGCAAGAGGGGTTACGCATGCTCCAGCGTCAGTAATGAAAGGAAAGATTGTTGAAGCAGGACCATCTGATCGCCAGCAGTCCAAGGACAAGGGAAAGAAAGTGGTGTTTGAGAAATCCGAGTTTCCGCCACTTGTTTACAAGGGAAAAGAGAAGATGGTGGAGACACCCAACTCCAAGCTACCTGGGAAAAGAGGCGGCGTTGCGGTCATATTGCCATCAGCGTCGTCTTCAACAGGAAGGCCCACCAACGCTCGGAATATACTTCGAGCCGATGCTCCTGAGTTTGTCCCCTCACTGGCCCATAAACCTAGTGAGGAACGCTTGGGAATAGTGCAAAAACGTTCCCTGGAATGGAAGGGAGTGTACCTTACATCTGGTGACCTCAAACAGGCCACATAGATCCAATATCTGCACCGTCAGTTCCTCTATTTGAAGAAGCACCCATCTTACGAGAGTCCTTTAAAGGTTCGTTTGATACAGTGCGACATCAACGGCGGCAAAGAAATGTTCGTCGATCTTGGATTGATCTTCCAGCTGCCGCAGATCAAGATGCGGCGAACCGACACCGTTCCCATGTGAGCAAGTCTGTCAAGGGGAGATGGAAAAACACTCGTCCAAACATCCAAGTTCAGAATCCAGATGACTCATATGTTGTTAAATGCATATGTCAAGCAATAAGGTCACAGCTTCCCGGTGCATCCACATCACAAAACGATGAGGGTGGTGCCATCATGCGACTGGCGGAGGCCCTGGCCCAGCGACCTGAGTACAAAGAATTCATTCAGCAACATCCTGAACATCAAGAGTATGTGAACCAAGCTGCTCGTGTCCGTTCAAGAAGGGCGGCATACAAAGAAAGAGAAAGGGCAGTACGAGAAAGGTCTGGGTCAAGCAGAGTCCAAGGGGCAGAACATAGATGAGGATAGTCAAGCTAAAGTGAACGAGTGGCTATCAAATCCATCAAATGAGGTGGCCATGAGCTTGTCTCCATGGCCCTCTCGTAAGCAGACCAAGAATAATTCATTCAGGTGTTCCAAGCAATGCCAATTGGTGTCAGGGCGGCGTCGGACAAGACCAGCGAAACATCCTCCACATCAACACATTTCAAGAGGAAGAAGGCACGCAAAACTGTCGTAGAAGGTCCTCGTGGTAAGACACGAAGCCATAAAGGTTCAGATTATGAAGAACTTGGGTCTAGCTGTGGCGGGTCTTATAATCCCCTATCGGACAGTACCCCTTGTCCTTTTGAAAATGAGATAGAACTTCACCATGGTGCAGAGCATACCGAACAAGTCCTAGCCGCAAATGAAATTCGTTTGGTTGAGGAGCAATTAGCCAACCTTACGACAGCACTTCAGCAAAAGGAAGACGAGCTCGCAGCCCTTCGAATTCAGATGAGCAAAGAAAATGAAGGGGATGGTGTCGCAAGTGCTAGCAGCCAACATGGAGGAGCGGGGCTTAACCTTGAGGCAATCCAAAGAATGATCGCTGAAGGGGTAAAGTCGTAGTTGATGCAAACTCAGTACTCGATGCGACCAGGGTATGTTAAGCCATACCCACCTGATGTGGACCTAGTTCCTTTCCCAACAAATTACAGGCAACCGCAGTTTAGTAAGTTCAACGGGAGTGGATCTCCTCATGAGCACATAGCACACTTCCTTGCTGCTTGTCAGGATACAGCTAACAACGGAGCACTTCTCCTTAGGCAGTTTGTACAGACATTGTCTGGGCCTGCCTTCACTTGGTACAACAAGCTACCTCCAAGCTCTATAAAAACATGGGAACAAATGCAAAACTCATTCCTCGAGCGGTTTTATAGCACATAGAGGACGGTGGGCATAACTGAGTTGACCCAAACTGAACAGGGGTTCAACGAGAGGGCAGCTGATTTCATAAATAGATGGAGAAACCTAAGTCTTCACTGCCCACAACCAATTACTGAGCCAGAAGCAGTGCGCATGTGCATGAACAATCTCCGCTCAGAAGTGGTCCTCCAGTTACAAGGAGTGAGGCCCCTCACGTTTGAAGAGTTAGCTTCCAAATCCACGGATATAGAAAATTTTATGCAGCTTCGAACAAAAACAACGTTCAACAAGCCTACAGACAAAGGTAGTCAGCGTGAAAAGTTGCCAATGAAACCCAAGTCTGCACAAGCCATGGAGACAACGACGGTAAAACCTCGGTTTCAGCCCGGAAGAGCACCTATAGGGAACCAAGGACAACGAGATGCACATGTTGGTAGGAGGCCAACTCTAAGCGAACGACAAAACAGGGAGTACTCTTTTCCTGTAGAAGAAATTGATGACCTTTTCACTGGTTTAAAGGAGTTGAGTCTGATAGAACTTCCCAAGCCCAAAGGCCGGAAGAAGCTTCAAAATTTGATGATCCAAATTTCTGTCACTACCATCACATTTTGGGCCATACACTCAATGATTGCTTTGTTGTGAAGAATATCATCCAAAAAATGATCGATGAGGGGACCATTGATGCGGATCTCCTCAAAAGCATGACAAAGAGAAAGAAAAAGGCTTCAGCAAATGTCGCCACCCTCCAAGATGAAGCGGTGAGTTGTGCATCTTCAAATATGAGGGGTACTTATGATGATGCAATACTGATTTCCGAATATGGTTGTTCTCCTATGATAATTCCAGGCCTTGCCAAATCCCAAGGAAAGTCTAGGTTGGCGCTCCGTCTCGGCCGTCCGCTTCGATGTTGTATTCAGTATGTCAGCTAGGAGCCAGAACTCACTATGCCATAGTCATTCGATTGATATTTCGAACCGTGTAGTGGTTTTCGCCAGCCGCTACATCCAGGGATCCCACAAAATCATTAAACCTGGGATCATAGTCTCTTACCATAAAAATTGCTGCATGTGCAGCAGCACCGACTATTAGAAATCCGCGTGCAGATCCGGGAGGAAGGGGCAGGACTTGTTGTTCGGGCAATGAGAGATGCAAAATAAAAAAGTGAAGTAAGGGTGCCCTGTGATCAGCATAAAGGAGAGGCTCACATTCCCTGCAGTAATGGTGCAGCCCAAGATTTTGGGCAACGGCGGTCAAAACGTCGTGTACTACCCCCAGTGATGGAAGAAGCCCCTCCTCTGCGCTTCGCACCAAAGATATAACAGCACACCACGAAGCGCATGAGAATACCAAGTGAAGAATTCAACATTCTCACTATTGGTGTGTTCGAGGATGACGGTGAGTCTTTGTGTTTCCCTGAAGAAGAACCGTTAGAAGTGGATCAGGTTCATCTTAAATCAGGTCGTCAATTAGCAGACCCTCATCCTCCACCTAGAAAGGAACCAAAAAGTAAGGATGCAATTCCGAATGATTCGACGGACCCTGCCTATAGGATGCCAGTCAAGTATGATGTAATCGCACATTTGAAGAAAATACCAGCTATGCTTTCTGTGTATGATGCTTTGTGTCTTTCATCTGATATGCGTAAAGCGCTCGTCACGACACTCACGTTTCCTAAAGACTACAGAGTAGAAGTATCTCAAACTGAGGTAGAAGAATCTGAAGTCCTAAATATGACGTTCACAGATGAGGATATGTTGTTAGGCCCCAAGAAGCACAACATACCTCTTATCATGTTTGGCGAAATTGATGTATTGCCGATAAACCGCATAATGATAGATGGTGGGTCAGCTATAAATCTGCTACCATTGCGTACACTCAAAAAGATTGGATATTCCAAGGGAGATGTCTAACGTGGTTATACATGGATTTAACCAATCAGGACAAGAAGCTATGGGTACCATTTCGTTGGTTTTAAAATTGGATACACTATCCACATATGTGAAGTTTCACGTGATTGATGCGGCTACATCATATAATGCATTGCTTGGACGCCCATGGTTACATGAGAATCAAGTTGTGCCATCGACTTTACATCAATGTATCAAATATATAGATCGGACAGGTGATACAGTCAGAATATTTGCTGATAAGAAGCCATTCACTATAGCCGAATCTTTCTATGCTGATGCAAAGTTCTATTTCGAGCCCGTTGATAATGTGCAGAAGCCAAAATCCTGGAAAATACCCGAGTCAAATGTGGTAGGAAAGGAGGTCGTAGAATCCTCGTCAAAGAAAAAGACCTATCAGTATATACCAAGAAACCAAAGGAAGAAGGGTGACCCAATATTTCGTGTCATAGACAAATCCCATGACATGAAAGGTACTAATTTCCCTACGCCTTTACCTCCTTTGGTACAAAATAGAATAAAACAATCCCAAAAAGAGCCACGTCGTTCAAATGTTGGTGAAAGCGAAAATAAAAATACAACACAAATATCTGTGTTTAACAAATATGATGAATCTTTACCCATTTCTTTGTATGATAATAGGGTCTTGTACATGATGCAGCAAATGGGTTATGACATCGCCACCGGCCCGTCCTTATGTGATGGCCGGGGACAGCTAGCGCCATTCGAAAAGGTGTTATCTCAAGAACAACTCGAAGCTCTGCACGAAGACCATGTTTTAAAAGAAATGAAGCATGGGTTAGGATATGAGGTTTGTATGGCTTCGGCTGAGTATACGGACGTGACGGAAGCATCTCCACAAATGGAGGATGGCAACCAATGTACCGTGTATGACTTGGAAGAAATAAATATTGGTACGACTTGTGATCCTCGTCCAATTTTTATTAGCAAACATTTGTCCAAAGAAAATAAACTAAAATATCATGAGTTCTTGCGTGCAAATAGAGGCGTATTCGCTTGGACTTATTAAGAAATGCCTGGGTTGGACCCAACATAGTTGTCCATCGCCTTGCTGTGCGAGATGACGCCACACCATTGAAGCAAACTCAAAGAAAGTACCGGCCTAAAATACTTCCGCAAATAGAAGCCGAGGTCGACAAACTCATAGCCGCAAGGTTTATTAGAGAAGTCAAATATCCCACATGGGTCTCTAATATTGTACCAGTTAAAAAGAAGAATGGTCAAACACGCATATGTGTAGATTTCAGGGATATGAATAAAGCATGTCCCAAAGATGATTTCCCAATACCCATTTCTGAAATACTAGTCGATGCTACTATGGGGCATGAAATATTTTCTTTCATGGATGGTTGTTCCGGCTATAATCAAATTAAAATGGCACCCGAAGATGAAGAGTTAACAGCATTCCGCACACCTAAAGGCATATATTGTTATAAAGTAATGCCTTTCGGATTAAAAAATGCTGGGGCGACATATCAACGAGCAATGACAATCATCTTAGATAGGTTGTTATATGTGATTGTTGAATGCTATATAGACGACATAGTTGTGAAATCAAAACACGAACAAGACCACTTGAAACACCTTGAAATGGTTTTTGAGCGTCTGAGGCAACATAATCTCAAAATGAACCCCATGAAGTGCGTGTTCGGAGTTTCCTCTGGAAAATTTCTCGGTTTTGTGGTTACAAAAAATGGTATTCAGATCGATCCAAGTAAAATAAAGGCGATTGTTAAGATGCCACCACCCACAAACTTACATGAATTGAAGAGTTTCCAAGGCCACCTAGCATATATTAGGAGGTTTATCTCAAATTTATCTGGGAGATGCAAACCTTTCTCGCGACTTATGAAGAAAGGAGTCCCTTTTGAATGGGATCAAGCATGCCAAAACGCATTCCTAGAAATTAAGAAATATTTGATAAATCCTCCTATTTTAGGCACACCGATTAAAGACCGACCATTAATTCTCTATACTGCGGCAATGCCTACTCTCCTGGCGCAAAATAATGATGTAGGAAAGGAAACATCCCTGTATTATCTTAGCCGCACCTTGGTAGGAGCCGAATGCAACTATCCAGACATGGAAAAAGTATGCCTCGCATTGGTGTTCACTGCACAAAAATTGCGACACTACATGTTGGAACACACTGTACATTTAGTCTCAAGAGCAGACCCACTCAGATGTATCTTAAGTAAAATGGTACTCTCAGGGAGATTAGCTAAATGGGCGATGCTTTTATCACAATTTGACATCACGTATATACCGCAAAAGGCTGTAATTGCGGCACATCCGATCCCAGATGATTTTCCTATAGATGATGACTTGCCAGATGAGGGCGTATTCGCCACGACGGTTATAAAATAAACATGGCAAATGTACTTCGATGGCGCTTGCCGGCAATCTGGGTCACGCGCCGGAGTCGTTTTCATTATGCCTAACGGAGGGGTGATCCCATACTCATTTACCCTAACTTCGGCGGTGTCAAATAATTCGGCCGAATATGAAGCTCTTATCATTGGGCTTGAAATAGCAATAAACATGGGGCTCGATACGCTCTCTGTTTAAGAGGACTCACAATTAGTGATTAATCAACTGCTGGGGACCTACATGGTAAAGAAACAAGAATTGTTGCCATATTTCGAAAGGGCAAAAGAGCTCCTAGCTATGTTCAAAGATCTAAATATTCAGCACATAGTTAGAAATCAAAACGAAAAGGCTGACGCTTTAGCCGGTTTAGCTGCAAGTATGTCACTAGACTCACATGAAATGATGGATGTACACATAGAAGAACGAAGGTTATTGCCAATATTTGTTGAAGAAGAAGAAATGGTAATATCTTCTGCAATGAAAGCTGATGTATGTGAAATTGAGGTAGGGGATTGGCGAGCACCATTCCTCGAATATCTACTTCACGGATACCTACCTCTTGATACTAGCGAAAGATCTAGAATCCGCAAAAGATCAATTCATTACACATGCATCAACGATATACTCTATAGGCGTTCCCATGATGGCATATTATTGCGCTGCCTTGCTGGAAATGAAATTCTGGAGGCCTTAAATGAGGTGCATGCTGGAATATGTGGCTCGCACCAGTCAGGTCCTAAATTGCACTACCAATTAAGGCGTCTAGGTTACTACTGGCCCACAATGTTTGAAGACGCCACTAAATTTGCAAAGAAATGCCATGAATGCCAAGTGCATGCTGACTTTATACATCAGCCGCACGAACCACTCCATGCGACAGATATGTCTTGGCCTTTTTAAATGTGGGGAATGGATATAGTTGGGCCAATTCATCCACCATCGTCCAAAGGTCACAAATTTATTTTGGCAGCAACAGACTATTTTTCCAAGTGTGGGCTGAACTTACACCACTAAAGGAAGATAAAGCGGAGAATGTAGAACATTTTATAAGAACACAACTCATTTATCGCTTTGGCGTTCCTTCTTGGATTATGTCTGATAATGGAACTCCTTTTAAAAACAAACAAGTGGAGAAATTATGCTCAAAATTTAAGATAGACCATCATTATTCCACGGCATATAATCCAGCTGCCAATGAACAAGCAGAAGCTTCCAACAAAACTTTTTGCAAGTTATTAAAGAAAGTTGTATCAAAAAACAAGCATGACTGGCATGAAAAGCTTCTCGAAGCCTTGTGGGCTTATAGAACCACAACACGAACGCCGACAGGAATGACACCTTATTCCTTAGTATTCGGAGGAGAAGCCGTTCTACATTTGGAGGTACAGATCACGTCACTGAGAGTTGCTACACATTAAAATTTGTCGGAAGAAAACTCAGTACAATTACGTCTCGATGAATTAGAAAGACTAGAAGGTAGACGACTTCAAGCTTTGCAAAATCTTGAGGCATACCAAGCTAGGATGTCTCGAGCATTCCACAAACGAGTCAAAAGAAGGTCGTTCAAACAAGGAGATCTAGTACTTGCGGTCATCCGTCCTATGAATATCACGCGAAGGATGAAAGGAAAATTTGAACCAAAAAGGGAAGGTCCCTTCGTCATAAAAGAGGTTTATTCTAGCGACGCATATAGAATCATATCACCAGATGGGGAATACTCGTCGGCACCGGTAAATGGGAAATTCCTTAAGCGTTACTATGCATAAAAAAATACTCCATACCCTCACGAGTCTAAACTGGGGCACATAAAAAAAATACTCCATACCCTCACGAGTCTAAACTGGGGCACATAAAAAAAATACTCCATACCCTCACGAGTCTAAACTGGGGCACATAAGAAAAAAAGATATACTCCATACCCTCACGAGTCTAAACTGGAGCACAAAAATAATAATTACTCCAACGATTTACGAGTATAAACTGTGATGTAAAGAAAATAAATCATCGAGCATACTCCATACCCTCACGAGTCTAAACTGGGGCACATAAAAAATACTCCATACCCTCACGAGTCTAAACTGGGGCATATAAAAAAATACTCCATACCCTCACGAGTCTAAACTGGGGCACATAAAAAAAGAGCATACTCCATACCCTCACGAGTCTAAACTGGGGCACAAAAAATAATTACTCCAATGACTTATGAGCATAAACTGTGATGCAAAGAAAATAAATCATCGAGCATACTCCATACCCTCACGAGTCTAAACTGGGGCACAAAAATAATTACTCCAGCGACTTACGAGTATAAACTATGATGCAAAGAAAATAAATCATCGAGCGTACTCCATACCCTCATGAGTATAAACTGGGGCACACAAAATTTCACTCCAATAAACTTACGAATCTAAACTGTGGCATAAAAAAAATTACACCAATGACCTACGAGTATAACCTGTGATGCAAAAAAAAGTACTCCACACCCTCATGAATATAAATTGGGACACACACAAAAAAATGCTCCAATATCTTACGAGTTTAAAAGTGCGACATTTCCAAAAAATGCTCCAGACCATCATGAGCTTGACCTGTGGCATTTAGAATAAAATAAATGAATTTTGCACCAATATCTAAAGAGTTTAAACTATAACGTAGATATTAAAAAAAAGGTTTCAAGCCATAAGAAAAGAAGTAAATAAATAAAGACCACGGCATGAAATGTATAGGGTCACTCAAGCTAGCTCATGCGCTAGTACAGAAAGTCCATACGAAGGGGCCCAGCTAAATAAAATTGTTGTATTGTCCTCTCTACGATTGTACGATGTACCAGGCCCACATAGGGACTTGCCGGGACATCAACAGTAGGAAAAATATATTTTTGACATAATATATATATATATATATATATATATATATATATATATATATATATATATATATATATATGGAGCTTATAATTGTCTCCACAGTTGTACGATGGACCAAGCCCACATAAGGACTTGCCGGAACGCCAACCGTGAGGCAATCTCTGTCATATAATAATAAAAAAATCATATATAAAAAATATTTCATATGTCTGTCTTCACGGCTGTACGACTGACCAAGTTCATACAAACTTGCCGGCACGCCAACCGCGAGACCAAGATATTGCTTGATGACACATACGTTCAAGCAAGGTACCATATAAGCGTATTCAAATGAAATGGCATGCCATGGTGATATGTGTTGTCGTGCATGTCTACCATATATGTCCTACTTCAAACAAAATAGAACAGGAAGGAGACAGGCCTCGGAGTGTTTTTTTTTCTCGAATACGCACGAGTGTGCGTATCATATATTAAGAGAAGAAGGGGGTAAGAGAGCCCAACCACAGTTAATTATAACGCGTTACAACGCACTCCACCAGACGGAACCTTACATTACACCGGACTACTCATCAACCACCCACCCATCTACCGCTAGAAATGAGATTGGAAGATCAGCTTGCAGGATGCCCGCTTGTCTCCACAAAACACACTCTGATGCAATCTTCCTCATAACAAGCTGCACAGCCGGTCTCGCTCCGTCAAACACTACCGAATTCTTGTGCTTCCATAACACCCACATGGTCAGTAGATGAATGGCACGATAGGACTTGCCATGCTTTTCTTGGGGTATTGCTCTCGTGCACCATGCTTTCAGATCCTCGCCCACTGTTGGTGTCATGCCTGTAATGCCCATCGCCTGCCCTAGCTTGGTCCATATTTCTCTCAGAACACACAGTGTAGCAGGAGGTGGTTTATATCCTCATCACCTTGGTCACAAAGTGGGCATGCGTTTTGGTGTGGCAGTCCACGCTTAAGTAGTCTGTCAGAGGTCCACACCCTGTTCCGTAGGGCTAACTAGGCGAAGAAGCGACAACACAAAGGTGCATTTGAAATCCAAGTGAAGACTGCCGTCGGGGAGACATGCATTGTGGCAAATCCGGCCGCGTACGCCGACCTCGCCGAGAATTGTCCATCCTTTTCCCACGACCACCGAAGTTGATCTGGCAGCTGGGTGTGTTGGGGAACGTAGTAATTTCAAAAAATTTCCTACGCACACGCAAGGATCATGGTGATGCATAGCAACGAGAGGGGAGAGTGTATGTCCACGTACCCTCGTAGACCGTAAGCGGAAGCGTTATAACAACAGGTTGATATAGTCGCACGCCTTCACGATCCGACCGATCCAAGTACCGAATGTACGGCACCTCCGAAGTTCTCGCACATCGCTCAGCTCGATGACGATCCCTGCATCCGATCCAAAGAAAGTGTCGGGATGAGTTCCACAAGACGACGGCGTGGTGACGATGATGATGCTCCACCGACGCAGGGCTTCGCTTAAGCTCCGCGACGATATGACTTCTCCGGCGCAGGGCTTCGCCTAAGCTCATGACGATATGACCAAGTGGAATATGGTGGAGGGGGGCACCGCACACGGCTAAGGAACGATCCGTAGATCAACTTGTGTGTCCTAGGGTGCCCCCTACCCCCGTATATAAAGGAGGGAGGGAGGAGGTGGCCGGCCTCAAGGGGGGCGCGCCATAGGGAGGGGGAAACCTACTCCAAGTAGGTTTCCCTCTCTTTTCCTTATCTTATTTGGAGGGAAGGAAGGAGTACTAGTATTAGGAAGTAGTACTAGTAGTAGGAATAGGAAGAGGGGAAGGAGAAAGGAAAGGGGCCGCCCCCTCCCCAATTCGGATTGGGCTTGGGGCGCGCCTCCCTTGTTCCTTCTCCCTTCCTCCTACATGGGCCCAATAAGGCCCATATACCTCCCGGGGGTTCCGGTAACCTCCCGGAGCTCCAAACTTCTCCGGAACCTTTCCGGTGTCCAAATATATCCGTCCAATATATTAATCTTTATGTCTCGACCATTTCGAGACTCCTCGTCATGTCCGTGATCATATCCGGGACTCTGAACTCCTTCGGTACATCAAAACTCATAAACTCATAATATAACTGTCATCGAAACCTTAAGCGTGCGGACCCTACGGGTTCGAGAACTATGTAGACATGACCTAGAACTATTCTCGGTCAATAACCAATAGCGGAACCTGGATGCCCATATTGGCTCCTACATATTCTACGAAGATCTTTATCGGTCAAACCGCATAACAACATACGTTGTTCCCTTTGTCATCGGTATGTTACTTGCCCGAGATTCGATCGTCGGTATCCAATACCTAGTTCAATCTCGCATCGGCAAGTCTCTTTACTCGTTCCGTAATGCATCATTCCATAACTAACTCATTAGCTACATTGCTTGCAAGGCTTATAGTGATGTGCATTACCGAGAGGGCCCAGAGATACCTCTCCGACAATCGGAGTGACAAAACCTAATCTCGAAATACGCCAACCCAACATGTACCTTTGGAGACACCTGTAGTACTCCTTTATAATCACCCGATTACGTTGTGACGTTTGGTAGCACCAAAGTGTTCCTCCGTAAACGGAGTTGCATAATCTCATAGTTACAGGAACATGTAGAAGTCATGAAGAAAGCAATAGCAACATACTAAACGATCGGGTGCTAAGCTAATGGAATGGGTCATGTCAATCAGATCATTCAACCAATGATGTGACCTTGTTAATCAAATGACAACTCCTTTGTCTATGGTTAGGAAACATAACCATCTTTGATTAACAAGCTAGTCTAGTAGAGGCATACTAGTGACACTGCTTGTCTATATATTCACACATGTATTATGTTTCCTGTTAATACAATTCTAGCATGAATAATAAACATTTATCATGATATAAGGAAATAAATAATAACTTTATTATTGCCTCTAGGGCATATTTCCTTGAGTCTCCCACTTGCACTAGAGTCAATAATCTAGATCACATCACCATGTGATTAACATCGATAGTTCACATCATCATGTGATTAACACCCATAGTTCACATCGCCATGTGACCAACACCCAAAGGGTTTACTAGATTCAGTAATCTAGTTCACATCGCTATGTGTTTAACACCCAAAGAGTACTAAGGTGTGATCATGTTTTGCTTGTGAGAGAATCTTAGTCAACGGGTCTTTCATATTCAGATCCGTTATGTATTTTGCAATTTTCTATGTCTACAATGCTCGCACGGAGCTACTCTAGCTAATTGCTCCCACTTTCAATATGTATCTAGATCGAGACTTAGAGTCATCCAGATCGGTGTCAAAACTTGCATCGACGTAACCCTTTACGATTTAACCTTTTTTCACTTCCATAATCGAGAAACATATCCTTATTCCACTAAGGATAATTTTGACCGCTGTCCAAAGGATCTACTCCTAGATCACTATTGTACTCCTTGCCGGACTCAAAGTGTAGGGTATACAATAGATCTGGTACACAGACATGGCATACTTTATAGAACCTATGGCCAAGGCATAGGGAATGACTTTCATTCTCTTTCTATCTTCCGCCGTGGTCGGGTTTTGAGTCTTACTCAATTTCACACCTTGTTACACAGTGCAAGAACTCTTTCTTTGACTGCTCCATTTTGAACTACTTCAAAATCTTGTCAAGGTATGTACTCATTGAAAAAACTTATCAAGCGCCTTGATCTATCTCTATAGATCTTGATGCTCAATATGTAAGCAGCTTCACCGAGGTCTTTCTTTGAAAAACTCCTTTCAAACACTCCTTTATGCTTTGCAGAATAATTCTACATTATTTCCGATCTACAATATGTCATTCACATATACTTATCGTAAATGTTGTAGTGCTCCCACTCACTTACTAGTAATTACAGGCTTCACAAAGAAGTCTCAGATAAAACTATATGCTATGATCAACTTATCAAAGCATGTATTCCAACTCGAGATGCTTGCACCAGGTCCATAGATGGATCATTGAAGCTTGCATATTTTGTTAGCTCCTTTAGGATTGATTTAAAACTTCTGGTTGCATCATATGCAACTCTTCTTTAATAAATCCATTAAAGAATGTAGTTTTGACATCCATTTGCCAGATTTCATAAAATGTGGCAATTGCTAACATGATTCGGATAGACTTAAGAATCGCCACAAGAGAGAAAATCTCATTGTAGTCAACACCTTGAACTTGTCAAAAACCTTTTGTGACAAGTCGAGTTTTGTAGATAGTAACACTACTATCGGTGTCCGTCTTCCTCTTGAAGATCCATTTATTTAACATGGCTTGCTGATCATCGAGCAAGTCAATCAAAGTCCATACTTTGTTCTCATACATGGATCCTATCTCAGATTTCATGGCCTCAAGCCATTTCGCGAATCTGGGCTCATCATCGCTTCCTCATAGTTCATAGGTTCATCATGGTCTAGTAACATGACTTCTAGAATAAGATTACCGTACCACTCGGTGCGGATCTTACTCTGGAAGACCTACGAGGTTTGGTAGCAACTTGATCTCAAGTTTCATGATCATCATCATTAACTTCCTCACTAATTGGTGTAGGAATCATCGAACTGATTCTGTGATGAACTACTTTCAAATAAGGGAGAAGGTACAATTACCTCATCAAGTTCTACTTTCCTCCCACTCACTTCTTTCGAGAGAAACTTCTTCTCTAGAAAGGATCCATCTTAGCAACAAAAAACTTGCCTTCGGATCTGTGATAGAAGGTGTACCCAATAGTTACCTTTGGGTATTCTATGAAGACGCACTTCTCCGATTTGGGTTTGAGCTCATCGGTGAAAACTTTTTCACATAAGCATCACAACTCCAAACTTTTAAGAAACAACAACTTTGGTTTCTTGCCAAACCACAGTTCATACGGTGTCGCCTCAACGGATTTAGATGGTGCCCTTTTTAACGTGAATGCAGCTGTCTCTAATGCATAGCCCCAAAACTATAACGGTAAATCGGTAAGAAACATCTTAGATCGCACCATATCTAGTAAAGTGCGACACGACGTTCGGACACACCATTGCGCTGTGGTGTTCCGGAGGCGTGAGTTGCGAAACTATTCCGCATTGTTTCAAATGTAGACCAAACTCGTAACTCAAATATTCGCCTCCACGATCAGATCGTAGAAACTTTATTTTCTTATTACGATGATTTTCAACTTCACTCTGAATTTCTTTGAATTTTTCAAATGTTTCAGACTTATGTTTCATCAAGTAGATATACCCATATCTGCTCAAATCATCTCGTGAAGGTCAGAAAATAACGATACTTGCCACGAGCATCAACACTCATTGAATCGCATACATCGGTATGTATTATTTCCAATAAGTCAAGAGCTTGTTCCATTGTTCCGAGAACGGAGTTTTAGTCATCTTGCCCAAAAGGCACGGTTCGCAAGCATCAAATGATTCATAATCAAGTGATTCCAAAAATCCATCAAGATGGAGTTTTCTTCAAGCGCTTTACACCAATATGACCTAAACGGCAAGTGCCACAAATAAGTTGCACTATCATTATTAACTTTGCATCTTTTGGTTTCAATATTTTGAATATGTGTATCACTATGATCGAGATCCAATGAACCATTTTCATTGGGTGTGCAACCATATAAGGTTTTATTCATGTAAATGTAACAACAATTTATTCTCTTACTTAAATGAATAACCGTATTGCAATAAACATGATCAAATCATATTTATGCTCAACACCAAATAACACTTATTTAGGTTCCACACTAATCCCGAAAGTATAGGAGTGTGCGATGATGATCATATCAATCTTGGAACCACTTCCAACTCTCATCGCCACTTCACCCTTAACTAGTCTCTCGCTCATTCTGCAACTCCCTTTTCGAGTTACTAATCTTAGCAACTGAACTAGTACCAAATACTGAGGGGTTGCTATGAACACTAGTAAAGTACACATCAATAACATGTATATCTATACTTATGTTTACTTTGCCATCCTTCTTATCCACCAATCACTTGAGGTAGTTCCGCTTCTAGTGACCAGTTCCATTGCAGCAAAAGCACTTAGTCTCAGGCTTAGGTCCAGACTTGGGCTTCTTCACTCGAGCAGCAACTTGCTTGCCGTTCTTCTTGAAGTTCCCCTTCTTCCCTTTGCCCTTTTCCTTTAGACTAGTGGTCTTGTCAATCATCAACACTTGATGCTCTTTCTTGATTTCTACCTTCGTCGATTTCAACATCACGAAGAGCTCGGGAATCGCTTTTCGTCATCCCTTGCATACTATAGTTCATCACGAAGTTCTAGTAACTTAGTGTTGGTGACTAGAGAATTCTGTCAATCACTATCTTATCCGGAAGATTAACTCCCACTTGATTCAAGCGATTGAAGTACCTGCACAATCTGATAACTTGCTCACTATTTGAGCGATTCTCTTCCATCTTTTAGCTATAGTACTTGTTGGAGATTTAATATCTCTCATCTCGGGTATTTGCTTTAAATATTAACTTCAATTCCTGGAACATCTCATATGGTCCATGACTTTCAAAACGTCTTTGAAGACCCGATTCTAAGCCGTTTAAGCATGGTTCACTAAAATATTAAGAAGTCATCATATTGAGCTAGCCAAACGCTCATAACGCCCGCATCCGCTTCCTCGCAATAGGTCTGCTACCTAGCGGTGCATTAAGGACATAATTCTTACGTGCAGCAATGAGGATAAACCTCAGATCACGGATCCAATCCGTATCATTGCTACTAACATCTTTCAACACAATTTTCTCTAGGAACATATCAAAATAAACATTTGTAAGCAACAACGCGAGCTATTGATCTACAACATAATTTGCAAAATACTACCAGGACTAAGTTCATGATAAATTAAAGTTCAATTAATCATATTACTTAAGAACTCCCACTTAGATAGACATCTCTCTAGTCATCTAAGTGATCACGTGATCCAAATCAACTAAACCATAACCGATCATCACGTGAGATGGAGTAGTTTTCAATGGTGAACATCACTATGTTGATCATATCTACTATATGATTCACGCTCGACCTTTCGGTCTCCGTGTTCCGAGGCCATATCTGTTATATGCTAGGCTCGTCAAGTTTAACTCGAGTATTCTGCGTGTGCAACTCTTTTGCACCCGTTGTAGATGGACGAGAACTTATCACACCCGATCATCACGTGGTGTCCGGGTACTACGAACTTTGGCAACGGTGCATACTCGTGGAGAACACTTCTTGATAATTTTTAGTGAGAGATCATCTTATAATGCTACCGTCAATCAAAGCAAGATAAGATGCATAAAGGATAAACATCACATGCAATCAATATAAGTGATATGATATGGCCATCATCATCTTGTGCTTGTGATCTCCATCTCCGAAGCACCGTCGTGATCACCATCGCCACCGGCGCGACACCTTGATCTCCATTGTAGCATCGTTGTCGTTTACGCCATCTGTTGCTTCTACGACTATCGCTACCGCTTAGTGATAAAGTAAAAGCAATTATGTATGCTTGCATTTCATACAATAAAGCGACAACCATATGGCTCCTGCCGATTGCCGATAACTTCGGTTACAAAACATGATCATCTCATACAATAAAATATAGCATCACGTCTTGACCATATCACATCACAACATGCCCCGCAAAAACAAGTTAGACGCCCTCTACTTTGTTGTTGCAAATTTTACGTGGCTGCTACGGGCTTAGCAAGAACCGTTCTCACCTACGCATCAAAACCACAACGATAGTTTGTCAAATAGACTCCGCTTTAACCTTCGCAAGGACCGGCGTAGTCACACTCGGTTCAACTAAAGTTGGAGAAACCGACACCCGCCACCAATTGCGTGTGCAAAGCACGTCGGTAGAACCGGTCTCGCGTAAGCGACTGGCGTAATGTCGGTCCGGGCCGCTTCATCCAACAATACCGCTGAACCAAAGTATGACATGCTGGTAGGCAAGATGACTTGTATCGCCCACAACTCACTTGTGTTCTACTCGTGCAAAACATCAAACCATAAAAACCTAGGCTCGATACCACTGTTGGGGAACGTAGTAATTTCAAAAATTTCCCACGCACACGCAAGGATCATGGTGATGCATAGCAACGAGAGGGGAGAGTGTATGTCCACGCACCCTCGTGAGACCGTGAAGCGGAAGCGTTATAACAACGCGGTTGATGTAGTCAGACGCCTTCACGATCCGACCGATCCAAGTACCGAACGACGGCACCTCCGAAGTTCTCGCACATCGCTCAGCTCGATGACGATCCCTGACTCGATCCAAAGAAAGTGTCGGGGATGAGTTCCACAAGACGACGGGCGTGGTGACGATGATGATGCTCCACCGACGCAGGGCTTCGCCTAAGCTCCGCTGACGATATGACTTCTCCGGCGCAGGGCTTCGCCTAAGCTCATGACGATATGACCGAAGTGGAATATGGTGGAGGGGGGCACCGCACACGGCTAAGGAACGATCCGTAGATCAACTTGTGTGTCCTAGGGTGCCCCCCCTCCCCCGTATATAAAGGAGGGAGGGAGGAGGTGGCCGGCCTCAAGGGGGGGCGCACCATAGGGAGGGGGAAACCTACTCCAAGTAGGTTTCCCTCTCCTTTCCTTATCTTGTTTGGAGGGGAAAGGAAGGAGTACTAGTATTAGGAAGTAGTACTAGTAGTAGGAATAGGAAGAGGGGAAGGAGAAAGGAAGGGGGCCGCCTCCCCACCCGGATTGGGCTTGGGGCGCGCCTCCCTTGTTCCTTCTCCTTCCTCCTACATGGGCCCAATAAGGCCCATATACCTCCCGGGGTTCCAGAACCTCCGGAGCTCCAAACTTCTCCTAACCTTTCCGGTGTCCAAATATATCCGTCCAATATATTAATCTTTATGTCTCGACCATTTCGAGACTCCTCGTCATGTCCGTGATCATATCCGGGACTCAACTCCTTCGGTACATCAAAACTCATAAACTCATAATATAACCGCCATCGAAACCTTAAGCGTGCGGACCCTACGGGTTCGAGAACTATGTAGACATGACCTAGAACTATTCTCGGTCAATAACCAATAGCGTAACACGGATGCCCATATTGGCTCCTACATATTCTACGAAGATCTTTATCGGTCAAACCGCATAACAACATACGTTGTTCCCTTTGTCATCGGTATGTTACTTGCCCGAGATTCGATCGTCGGTATCCAATACCTAGTTCAATCTCGCATCTTGGCAAGTCTCTTTACTCGCTCCGTAATGCATCATTCCATAACTAACTCATTAGCTACATTGCTTGCAAGGCTTATAGTGATGTGCATTACCGAGAGGGCCCAGAGATACCTCTCCGACAATCGGAGTGACAAAACCTAATCTCGAAATACGCCAACCCAACATGTACCTTTGGAGACACTGTAGTACTCCTTTATAATCACCCGATTACGTTGTGACGCTTTGGTAGCACCAAAGTGTTCCTCCGTAAACGGAGTTGCATAATCTCATAGTTACAGGAACATGTATAAGTCATGAAGAAAGCAATAGCAACATACTAAACGATCGGGTGCTAAGCTAATGGAATGGGTCATGTCAATCAGATCATTCAACCAATGATGTGACCTTGTTAATCAAATGACAACTCCTTTGTCTATGGTTAGGAAACATAACCATCTTTGATTAACAAGCTAGTCTAGTAGAGGCATACTAGTGACACTGTTTGTCTATATATTCACACATGTATTATGTTTCCTGTTAATACAATTCTAGCATGAATAATAAACATTTATCATGATATAAGGAAATAAATAATAACTTTATTATTGCCTCTAGGGCATATTTCCTTCAGGGTGTTGAGTGTTATAGTTGCGACCCTCGACCAGGTCTCGAGAAACTGTTGAAGGCCGGTTTCATCCAGATTCGCTCCAAAATCATGGGCCCTAGTTGCATCAAGGAGGGCATCAGCTACCGTTCTGGACATTCGAACTTTCTTTGGCACCTTTGCATACACCACCGGGGCCAGCTCTTGTATTCGGTAACCATCTAACCATCTGTCTTCCCAAAACAAAGCTGTCTGGCCATCGCCAAAGATCAGTCTGGTCGCAGCTTGAAAAAGGCCTCTAGCCTCCTCCGTGATCGAGAAGGCGAACTCTGCCCACGGTCTAGACTTATCTGTCCGCTGCAACCACAACCATTTTGCTTGCAATGCCACGTTCATCCATCTCAGGTTAGGAACCCCTAAGCCTCCTGCCCACTTTGGTCGACAAAGAGTCTCCCAAGCCACCGCGCATTTCCCCCCTGCTGCCTCCTCCTTTCCACTCCACAGGAAGTTTCTGCAAATCTTGATGATTGCCTTGATCGTCTTCGGCGGCAGTCCCATGGCAATCATCGAGTGCATTGGTATCGCGCAGAGAACCGATTGCACCAGCAATAGCCGACTGCTCTTTGGCAGGGAGGCCGCTTTCCATGTTGGTAGGCGCGCCGCGATTTGGTCTACAAGGTCTTGAAACTGCAGCGCCTGCCTCGCTTCGAATTGACAAGGGTAACCCTAGATAGCGGCAAGGGAAGCTTGTGCTTACAGCCTAGTAGTTCGGACACCGATTGCATGTGTTCTTGCGTACATCCGATCGGGCAGAAATGAGCTTTTCGAAGATTGATCTTGAGCCCAGATGCATGGCCAAACATGTTTAGGATTGCAGCGCAAGCACGAAGATCCAACTCTTTTGTTTTGAGGAAAATCATCGCGTCGTCTGCGTACATGGATACCCGCTGCCTCAATCCCGTCCGGGCCAAGGGGGTAAGTAGCCCAGCTGCAGTGGCATACTCAAACAGACGGTGTAGGGGCTCCATGCATAGTATGAAGATCATAGGCGAAAGGGGACTTCCCTGACGCAGCCCTTGACAGTTGTATATCGTCTCACCGGGGATTCCATTTACCGCAATTTTGGTTGATGAGGTCGCGAGCAAACCACAGATCCATGATATCCACCTTGGTCCAAATCCCATCTGTCCCAAAACCTCTAGTAGAAAAGGCCATTGCAGCGAGTCGAAGGCTTTGCTTATGTCGAGCTTCACAAGCACCGTCGGGTCTCTAAGTGCGTGCAGTCTACGTGTCGTGCCTTGTACGAGCATGAAATTGTCATGCAGAGATCTGCCGCGCACGAACGCGCTTTGATGATTGCCCACCAGGTTCGGCAAGTCTTCCGTGAGACGAGTGGCGAGAACCTTATCGAAAATCTTGACAGCACCATGGTTCAGACTAACCGGTCGAAAATCCTTGATGTCCACCGCACCCACTTTCTTTGGAAGTAGCAAGACCGTGGCTCTGTTTATGGCCTGGAGCCCTCGCATGTCTCCACCATGAAACATATCGATCGCCTTCATGAAGTCGTTCTTTATGATGTGCCAACATGTAGCATAAAACGCCCCGTGAAACCGTCTGCCCGGGCGCCTTGTCCATGGGCATCTCTTTTATCACTTTCTCCACCTCATCTCGAGAAAGGATCCTCCAGCTTCCGCAAGTCTCTTCTTGGCAGCCCGAGCAAGCTGAAGGTTTAGGGTATGGCTCTTTCCGCGGTGAGCCCGTAAGTCGCCGGTAGTAATCATCGATCGCTGCGCAATGTTGTTCTGGCCTTTGAACACATGGCCTTCCGAGTGGATGGAGAGGATGATGTTCTTTCGCTGGCGGTGGCTCGCCTGGCGGTGAAAGAATGAGGTGTTGGCTTCCCCTTCCTTAAGCTGAAGTAGCCGAGAGCGTTGCCTAGCAATGGATCGTTGCGATGAACATAGGCCCGTAAGCTTTCTCTTAAGAGTTTCGCAGCCCATGCTCTCTCTCCGTGAGGACTCTCAAGTCCATTGCCTTGTCAAGTTGTGCGATGACCTCCAAAGCAATTGCGATCTGTAGTCTAATGTTTCGATCCATCTGGCTACTCCACCGCTGGAGTGCCTTAGCCGTAGCTCGAAGCTTGTTATCCAAATCCACAAAGGCATTGCCCGATGATCCCACAGATCTCCACGCCATCTCTACCGTGTGGAAGAAGCCATCCGCCTTCGGCCAAAAAGCCTCAAATCGAAAACGCTTGCCGTATGCAAAGTCCGCCTTCAAATCCGTGAGTAAGGGCGTTGATACGTCTGACCGAACCAAGGGTCGTAAGTAAGCGCTTAGGGTGAAGGTCGCCCCAAAGAATTGGTAGTGAAGACGTGGTCAATCTTCTCCAAGGTGGGATGTCGGCGTTCGTTCGACCACGTGTATTTGCGACCATTGAGGTACATGTCCTTGATCTCCAGTAAGTTTGTTTTCCTCCTAAACCTTTCCATCATTCTCCTGTTAATTGCTTCATTGTTTTTGTCTTCGGGGTTGACAAGGAGATTAAAGTCCCCCACAATTGCCCATGGACCGACATGCAAGTCGCGGATCTCCTCCAACTCGTCCATGAACTGTATCTTGTCACCATCCGCTTGCGGGCCATAAACACCGGTGAGCCACCAGTGCCCACCATCCTTCGGCTTGACTAGAGCCGTTAACGTGTTATTCGTAAGTGCGGGTTAGAAAGATCTACCACTGTCTCGTCCCATGCAATTAGGACGCCTCCGTGGGTCCCCACAGCCGGCAAGTAAAAGAAATTTTCGAGTTTATTTCCAAGACACTGCTTGACGATAGCAGTTGTCAAGTTTTTGACTTTTGTTTCCTGGAGGCAAACAATAGCAGGTTTTGCCGCCTCGACCACCGAAAGATCGTACTACATCGTCTTGGGAATTGAGACCACGCACATTCCACACAAGGAGTTTATATGGCTGTGTATCCATGGGAAGAGCCTACCATCCACGAGTTGCCGCAGGCTCACAGCCTGCCATCCACCTCCGGGGCCTCCTCCTGCAAGGGAAGGGCCGAGGCTCCCAGCCGAACAAGGCCAAGATCGCCATGATGTGTCCATCAGTTAACGACTTTGTGAACAGATCCGCGTACACCTTTAGGGCTTCGTCAGTGATCACCTCTGCTTCATTTGCCAGGCAAAGTTTGCGTATGAGGACGTGCTGCTGTTTGGAACCCACCGATCGGTGGCCTGGCCCCTTGGCCAGCCTGACACTCCTCCTTGGGCTGGAAACTTGGGGTCTCTTTTGCCTTGGCCTTCTCGTGTTCGCCGTTGGTGCCCTATCCTTTGGTCTAGCCAAGATGGGGTCAAGAGCCTGCCTAACATGTGTACAGAAAGTGTCCACCTGTTTCTGTACGTCAGGGGCAGCGGGTCTGGTCGACATTTGAACTTCCTCCTCAAGCCGTACGTGTGGTTGGGCGTCCGCAGTTGTACCGCCAGAAAGGCTAACCGGGAACGTAGTCCCATCCACCATGCATGCATGTGCATGCAGAACCTCCGAAGAGTCGCCACGTGCCTCCTCATGGTCCGTGAACCCACCACTGGCATCTGTGCTGATATTTAGCTCCTCCAAAGTTAATTCATTTCGCGGCAGACGTGTGGGGTCTTCTGCCGGGTCCGCCGACACGATCAGATCCCAGGAGCCAATCGGGACAGAGATTCCCACCGCTGCGCGATTGCTATCCACCGGTCGTGTGTCATGCGACATCGGTCCCAGCGCCAAAGCCAACCCAGGCTGTGGCAGGCTTATCCTGCCGTTGGGTCTGTTGACCGAGGCCGGCGAGAGATCAGTTGATGCCGCGCCCATCAGTGGTGGCTGCGAGACGCTTCTAAAGCCGCAAGACGACAATGGGGATGACCGCGAGTCCTGTCTGGCTACAGCACTTTGCTGGGACCTGGCCGGAAAGCAAACGGGTGATCTATTCTACTAGATTGTAATCACCTCACCTAAAAACAAAAGGAGAGATGGGAAGTCAGGTTAAGATACATGAATAATCTACTCCTAAGAGAAGCACGTACTCACCAACATCTGAGGCAGGAATCAGTCTGCACCTTCGTGGGAGTTGCTAGCTTCTGTGCCTAAGAAAAAAAAAGCAAATCGGAGTTCAGCTAGATGATGGAGACGCAAGGACAAATGCCATCACTGTCTTAATCGCGATACGTACCCGAAGTCTGCCGAAGAGCGCAGCTAGATTAAGATCACCAAGGCGCCGTAGTAGCACACAAACTGAAGCTAAAGGATATAGGAAGAAGAAAATACGCTGGTTTGGTTACTAAACCAACGACGAGAAAAGTGCTGCTCAGCACGCTACTGAGATCTCGGCAACAACACTAGCAGTTCAAACCATTAGGTCCTTATCCTCTGGAGTCTCAACTAATTCTCAAGACGGGAAACTTGTAACAACCCTCCAGGATTAAGGCCTTATCCACTTAAACGATCCAAACAAACGTTCAATAACGTAGGCACTGTATGCACCTGGCCTACCGTCAAGCCGGCCATTTGAATAAAGTACGCGCACCCTTCCAGGGCTAAGCCAATTCTTGGAGGCATGTAAAAAAAAAAGGGGATACATGTATTTTCGAGCTTTGAATCCGAATAAAAAAAATCATTCGCATTCAGACCTCGAGGGGCATCTGTTGACACTGATTTCGGCCAAAAGTAAAATATGGCGCATAGATATTATTCAAATAAAATCATTTACATAAAATGAAAAAATATTGAGTTGCCAAATACGCGGATAAAAAATATCATGATGAATTTCCGCGGCGCCGCTCAATGTAAAACAACAGACCCAGAAATAAAAGAGAAGGAACAACATCGTCGCATAAATTAGAGGACACATGACTTTCATACACATACACCATCATCAATCGCGAAATTCCGACGTTGGCACAAATCCACATACGCTAATATTGCCAAATATTATACCATATTTACCAGCATTATTATTTCGTCACCGCTAAAAAAATATTGGCACGATAATGTTCGCGTAAAATAATATAACGCGCAATGATGTGCGTAAAATAATATAACACGCAATGATGTGTAAAGAAAATGTCAAGCCATCGTATAATTATCAACAAAAAAATGCTGTCCTGTGTCACAATAATTAATTTGGCCTAGCTAGCACAGTCATGCATATGGCTACGTACATGTATGGTCCAAGTATGAGCTACGTGCATGCATGTGTTATGCATGGGTTAATTATACGGCAAGATTAAAAGCTAATTAAGTAATTAGCCGGCCCATCGCCACAACACGTATGGCCTGCATGCATTAAACATATTATAGTCATCTGGGCCCATCCAACTAAACTCTCAAAGCCCATTAAAGAAAACTAGTCGTATAGGAGAAACCCACTCGGCCTCAAAAAAAAGGAGAAACCCACTCGGCCAAGTTTTCTGCACGATCTGAAGAACGTGGGCAAGCTCCCACGATCCCACGATTGTAGACGTGAGCGCATCCAGCTGAAGGCTTCTGCTGCTCCCTCCGCTCCTATAAACTAGACCTCCAGCGTGCCTTGGCGCGCGGTGCCGGGCCCTAACGTTTGTGGCTACGCGTGTGTGTTAATTATACTATAATTGTGTGGAAGCTTAGCATGTTTAGCCAGCATAATAACTTTGATTTGTATACCCATGACAAAGTAGAAGTATTTTGTCTGTTCAAAATCAACACGACATAAAGTTCAGCACTAAAGAGTAGTATCATAACATAACAAAATCCAATCAGATATTAAGTTCAATATTAAAAGCAGGGGCATAATATAGCAGAAGCAGCGCAATTAGCAAACCAATTGCAAATCACAGGCCAACACAGAATGCTTTAAGTACTTATTTTTATATAAAGCAATCAAGGTTTGCCAGGGCATCCAGCAGGTTTGATGCTCTACATAACTTCCAAAGCAACGCATTCCTACAAAAGGAGAATGGTCGAACAGAAGACCAGTGAAACATTTTGGTAGCTAGTGATACGATAGATAGTTATGTAGCCATTAGAGCTGAAGCAAGTGGTTCCTAGCATTGACTGGCCATCATGGGCAAATCACCTGTGTAAGAAAGGCATTGTTCATCATCGCTGACCACACAAAAAAAGTTGTTGGACAATCTTAATGGACCATGAAGTTCTCAAGTAAACTGAACATAAGATTTTTTTTTCTTGAACCAAATGTGTAGAATTGCCATATAAAACTATGAGATACTTATATCTGATTTATGACAGAAAAGGGAGAAAAGTATCAACAAACAATTTTGTAATAGAGAAGAAAATGAAAAAAAAACTGATTTTGAACATACTGGTTCAATAACTTTGTTGTCCAGCATTTTTACATCCCCTACCTATGAGGAATGTAATAAGCATAAATCCACACTTCACTTGTGCATATTTGCGAATCAGGGGCCGTAGATGCTTAAGGAGATACTACGTTAGGAATGAGCAAACTAACATATGTTGCATATATAGTGAAGAACATATGCAGACATTTATATCAATGAGAATGTAAGTTCTTTGAAACAATCTAAAGGAGGTAGAGGTGTATAGCAAAGACATGAATTCAATATGATTATATGCATCCGTTTTATGATGGACTCTGAAAGGGCTAGTTATCGACTAGAGGGGGGGGGGGTGAATAGGCGATTTTTATGAAAGTCTTCATAACATGGAAGTTTCGAAGACAGACAATATAAACAACACTATTCTACTGCAGTGGAAGGTAGACTACACTAGACAAGCCATAGTCAAGTATTCAATGAAGTGAAAGCATGAAGACTAGTAGCAGCTAGGTAGTAAAGATCAAGATGGAAGATAGTATGAAGCCAAACATAACAGATAGTCACACAGTGAAGTCAATCAGATAATACAAGCATGCAATGACTTCACGAAGACAAACTGTAAGTGAAGAGGAGTAAGAGATAGAACCAGTGGCTTCAGACGGACAGGGATTTGTTCGACCAGTTCCAGTTGCTGTGACAACTGTACGTCTAGTTAGGGAGGCTGAGATTCAACTCAGAAGATCTCGTCTTCACCTTATTCCCCTTGAGCTAAGGACACACAGTCCTCGCCCAATTACTCTGGTAAGTCTTCAAGGTAGACTTCCGAACCTTCACAGACTTCGTTCACGGCAATCCACAATGGCTCTTGGATGCTCGTAACACGACGCCTAACCGCTGGAGGATTCACAGTCCTCAAGTGTAACAAGTCTTGAGATCACGCGGACGAAATACTTGATGATGCCAAACACTCTTTGGGCTCTGGTGGTTTGGGCTTTGTCCTCGCAAGGATTCTCTCTCAAAGGCTTCGGAGGTGGGTTGCTCTCAAACGACAAAAAGACGTGCACTAACTCTGAACAGCCACCAATTTATGGTGTAGGGGTGGGCTATTTATAGCCACCGGGCAACCCGACCGGATTTGTCCGAAATGACCACAGGTCACTAAGGAACCGACACGTGTCCCAACGGTCGATTTCAAACACGTGGCAGCTTGACTTGGGCTACAAGTAAAGGCGACTTATCCGACTTCGAGGATAAGGTTTGCTCTCATTGTCTTCGCTCGAAGACATAGGATTTTGTTTGAGCATCACTTCAGTCACTCTGACTTTGTTCACTTGGACCCCACTTAACAGTGTGGTGGTTCCTATGACTCAACAAAGAAGAAAAGGAAACAACGAAACAAATAAGTCTTCGCGCTCCATAGTCTTCACTCAATGTCTTCTTGTGTCATAGTCTTCAATGTGAATATCTTCTGCACCACCATTGTCTTCAATGTCTTCACACATTTTAGGGGTCATCTCCGGTAGGTAAACCGAATCAAGGAGGGACTACTACATGTTATCCCGCAACTCCCACAAACACATTAGTCCCTCAACCAGGTTTGTCGTCAATACTCCAAAACCAACTAGGGGTGGCACTAGATGCACTTACAATCTCCCCCTTTTTGGTGATTGATGACAAACTGGTTGAAGTTTTCAACGGGGATAAAAATATGTGAAATTGTAAAGGACAAGGTATTGTCTTCATAAGTTGCAACAGGCTTCCCCTGAAGATGTGCATATAAGTAATTTGCTTTTGAAATGCAAATGCACATGGCAGGTTGTACTTGTGGAGATCCTCTTCAACTTATGAAGACAATTCATCATGCATGATTTGATCTAACGAAGATAATGACATGCATAATGAAAAATGGACGTCTGCAAAATGACTAAGTGCGGAAGTTATAATCGCACATGCGGAATTTATCATCGCATCACAGAATGGAAAATAAGTAGCAGACAACCATCAAGTTTAAGTGTTACAACTCAGAGAACCAAATGTATAAAGAGCAAGAGTTGTAAACACTAGGCAAAATATAAAGCAACCGCCCATATGGACCCGCTTGAAGACTATCAACCCATATGCTTCTCCCCCTTTTGTCAGTAAGGACCAAAAAGGTTTGAAGACATAGAGCCTCTACTCGTTCCCAGAAGGAGTAGGAGAAGATGCAGGGTCAGTGTCGGGGTTTGGCGGTGCAGACAAACTTGGTGCAGTGTCGATACGTGTTGGAGGTGGCGAAGTAGCATCATCTTGATCATCGATCACTCTGGCATTCATCGTTGCTGCGGAGGAGGAGTACTCTGAGTCTTCAAGAGATGGAGTGCGCCGCAGTACAGCCTTTCTGGGCGGTGTTGTGTCAAACTTGAATCGTTCAGAGAAGCCATCATCTTGAAGATCATCTTCAGGACACATAAACGTCAGCCCTTTCCATGTTCACCGACAGGTTTCATGGGCGACGAAGGCATTCTTGGTGGCAAGGTTGCGAATGCGGTTGACGTCCATCAAGAGGCTGTGCATTTGACGCTTCAGCCAGTCATGATGCTTATCATGTTTCTGATGAAGGGCAACGAGAAGCACTCGGTCATTGAGAACACGAGATCGCTTCCGAGGCCGTTGAGCAATTGTGCTTTCAGTGGCTTCAGTATGGGCACGGTGAGGTGCACGCGTAGTGCCGACCTGGGATAAACACGAGTGGCAGCGATTACTCCTTCAATGGGCTGAGTGAAGCTTTGGTGATCTGCGTTGTGAAGATGAATTGGCTCCTTGGCAGACTACGGGTAGATGGCTTCAGCAGACGGATCAACCTCTGGCAAAATATGATATGGTTGCGTGCGAGAGGGTTGATAGTTGAAGGCAGAGTGGAGCTTGATCAGACGCATGATCCAGGGAGCATAGAACTTCAGACCAAAAATGTCAGATCCTGATGCAGCAAGTTGGCGGATAAAGAAGTCTTGTGCATTGAAGCTTTTGCCGTGAAGAATATGGAAGACCAAAGTCTTCATTGCACCTTCCAGCTTAGCATGTGGAGAATGTCCTTTGATGGGCCAAAGAGTTCGCCGTATAATGTGATAGATGGTACGTGGCAGATACTCAAGGTCTTCAACAAGGAACTCCTTAGGATATTCTACATCTGGAGGCAAAGGCTTCATCATGCTAAGCATCCGCTCATGTTGGGCTCGGGCTTGTGAAAATGCTCTCCAAAGCAGCACTGTAAAGCTGACAACCAGGTTCATACAGATCACCTAGAGTGGGCAGGCCAGTGAGCTCAATGACATCCAGAGCTTTGGCTTCATGATGGACATTTCCTGTCATCCACTCAAGGACCCATGTCTTCGGATCCCTGTAGTAGCCACGAATATGAAGGGTGGCATAGAATTGGAGTAGCAGTTCTTCATTCCAGTGCTCTTTGTCAGTGACGAACTGCAGTAAGCCAGACTCTCTGAAGCAATCCAGTGCTTCTTCCAAATAGGGCAGGCCAGTTATGGCTTCAGTGTCAAGACGCATATGTGGGAATATGCGACCTTGATTGTATAAAATGCATGAGTAATAACTGCGCTGCTGATAGCTCCAGAACCGATCAGATGAAATTCTTGGCCTTGAGTAGGGGTTCTTGGCGCTATCAAAGAAGGTGTTGTGCGCTTTGAAGCCATTGACATTAAATGATCCTGGTGCAGATGCAGTACCTGGAAACCTTGGCAGCCTTGGCTTTGGCTTCTGAACCTGTGGCCTGTGCTCGACGTGGTAATCAAATTGAGGACCAGCAGCAGGTGGAGGAACCAGAAAAGGCCATTTGACAGTGATTAGCTGGCCATAGTTGTATGCTTGCTCCATGGTGTGGGGCCTTGGTGGTGGAACATGAGCAGTGGCATCAGCAGAGGCGTCAGGCTGCATATCTATTGCAGGTGCATCATTGGTTTCATTGGCTTACAGCACGGTGTTGGTCACGAGGCTCCACATTGTCTTCAGCCATGACAACGTCATTGGCTTCAGTGGTGTTAGTGGTGGTAGTCTCAGGATTCTCAACCTCCACTTGAGGAGCTGGAGGTTCGGGCACAGACATGTTCTCTTCTAGAACAACTTCTTGAGTGGTAGGGGGAGTAGCAACATGCTATTCTTCTTGTCTTTCTTCGGCTGATGTAGCCGGATTGTCTTCAGCCATATTAGCTTCAGACACTGAGACCGTCACAGAAGTATTGTCTTCAGGGAACACTTGACGTGCCACTGAGCTGGACTAGTTTGAGTCTTCTTCTGTGATGGTGGTCATGGAGACGGATGGCTTCAGGCCTTTGCGAAGCCGTTGGAACACGGGCGACGCCTTTGGTGACGGTGTGATCTCCATGTAGTTGTCATCATTTGAAATGGGGCTGATGGCGAGCCTTTGGTGAAGGACGAGGTGTACTTGGTGAGTCTTGATTTGGAGTTTCTTGTTGGGGGCGATCAGCCCATGAGGCATCTTGTGAGATTGGCGTCAGAGGACGACCAATACTGATGAGCTCGTTGTTCGTTAGAACAGGCGATGATACCGTTGGGTGCTCGACCTGAGGAAGAACTACATCATCTTCTACATTGTCGTGGGGACCAATGTCTTCAGTCGCGATGGGGTCAACGACTGGAACTTCTTGAGCTTCAGGAGCCTCTGTGGAAGCGGGCTCATGAACGATCAGCTGATGCTCTTGATTTCCAAAAGCAGGATGAGCAAAAGCAATGGGTTCGACAACAAGGGGCTCTGTGGGAGCAGCCCGATCTCTCTTCTTGGTTTTTCTCTTCTTGGGGGGTGGTGCATCATCAGTAGTGCGCTTGGTTTTCCGCTTCCTGGCCCGGCTTGGCTGCCTTGGTTTCTGGCGATCTGAAGCCACCGAGGAGACCTTATGCTTCGAGCCTGTCATGCTGGCTGGGAAGACAATGTGAGCTTCTTCCCGCCGTGGAGCGTCAGTCTAGGCCTCAGTATGCTTCTTCTTTTTCTTGGCAGCCATCGAGGGATCAATGCCAGGACGCCCAAGTGCCTTGCGCTTCTCGACCGTTGTAAGCTTGAACGCACTTGTTCCGCAAGATTCTTCATGCTCTCTTGAACCTTTGGCTTCTTCGCGTTTCTTCGAAGCGACTCCTTGAGGTCATTCAACATCAGCTTGAATTTCGAACATCAGCCACACTAAGCTTGGCTACATGCTTCTTGAATTGCTCTTTCTCAAAGTCTATCTTTTCTTCAATTCAACAATGCGGCGAGCGAGCCAGCTCAGGAGCAATGGCGCCTTGGAAAGCAACACTGACGCCAATAGGAAGTTGAAGATTATCAAAGCTGATATCTGGATGGTCGAACCATTCATCAATGAAATTCTTCAAAAATTTCACATCAAAGAGGGGCAGATCATTGAAGATCTCCGCCTCTTGCTTGCTCTTGATCAAGCGCCGAGAGCATCATTGCCAAATTCGTCATCACGAAGACAAATCAATGGCTTGATTAGTTCCTCGTAACGACGGTGGTGTGAGTGCGTGACTTGATCCTTGAGCAGTTTTCTGTGGCTTCTCGCGCCTCTTGGAGATGCTAGAAAGATCTTCAGAAGTGTTACTTGGAGCAGGAGGGGCAGTTGCCAATGGCTTCACTCACAAAGCTTTTGGAGCAGCAGATGACTTTGAAGCTTTAGCCTTCTTTTTCTTCTGCGGCTTTGGGGTAGGAGTGGGGGCTTCATCATTGTCAGCACCATCATCAGAATGATCCACTTTGGCACCTTGAACAACAATGTGAGTGATGAGGCCAGCAAGGTTGTAGAAGGGGCCGATCCTGTTCTCATTGGCTTCACGGGTGCCATTGTCCTGAGGTGAGGAAGGACCGGGGTTGAAGTCAAGCCCTAGATCCTTCTTGTTCTTCATAAATTGAGTCTTTGGCGAACTGGTAGTTGCGCTTGAGCAGATGATCCTCACGGCACCATAGCAGTGAAGAAGAATTGACATCCACGGTACGTGGTCCGCGCACCATGCATGGATAGAAACCTTGCTCAATAGCTTGACTGGGTCACAGGTGGAAGATTTTTGTACAAAACATCACCCTGTGGTGCCTTGATGGCATTCTTCTCTGCATATTCTGTGAGCGGTACTTGAACCATTCCTCAGCCCAATATCTTGAATCCATTGGATTCGATTCTTATGACCGTATAGGTTTCCTCCGGATCTGCTTTTGTACAACTCGTGCAAATGGAGGCAACTCCTTGGAAGTGTTCCCACGGTCTTTGTCGCCACCCTTCCTTGTAGACTTCTCTGTTGCCATGAGGTTCGGTCTGAATGGCTTCAACATCATCAAGGGCTTCCGTCTGCTTGGTTAGACTGGAACTGGCTTCGGGAGAGTTGATGTGAAGCTGTAAGAATTCTGCAAACGAATGCAGACTATGAGAACCAAGGGATTCTCCCACGGACATGTACCTGTGACATCATTAGAGGTGCGAGGGAAGGTAAGAGGTCATATGCATTCTCAGAAGATTTTGAAGATAAATTAGTTTGAAGACATTGACCTCACAACGCGAAGACATTCACTTATTTGATGAGAGTTGGTTCCAGATTTGTACAAATCCAAGAATAAGTACAAGTGAGGAATCGAACTTGTAAAGAAGCATAAGTGAACGGACTAGGCATAGTATGAGATGCAGAAAGAGATAGATTCAACTTGGGGAACTAGAAACCACTTTTGGTAAGAAAGGATGAATCTATCAGATTGAAAAGATGGTAAAAAGTGAATTTTAATTACCACACGAAGAACTGCTAGATGGAGCGAAGTTGGAGGCCGAGCAGTTCGATCTCCCGTGCCCTAACTTGGCGACGGAAGACACCTATGGCGACGGTGGAGAGGATGGGGTCCATGGCCGGCGTGAGGACGACGTCGGAGAAGTCGCGGCAGCTAAGCGCTTTGCCGCCGGCGTCGTCGAGAGCTTAGCAGAGGTGCTAGGGTTTGCGAGAGGTGGCGAGGTGGAAGAAGAATTTTTAACCGAGATGTGATGGGTATTTATACTGAAGGAGACGGCACAGAGCAATTACGTAGGTGCCCCTGGCGGTTCACATCTGAAGGACACGTGGCACACATGCAACACATCGAGAGTTGTTCCATGTTCCCACGCTCGCCTGGATTGTCGGGGTGGTCGTTCCGAATTCTCCGGGTTTCAGGCAAAAGGATATAGCATTAAAAACAGATTTAAAGTTTGTCTCTGTGTCTTTTGCTGACAAGGACGCGGAGAAGACATTCGACAGTTTCGTCAGAATGCATATGATTTGGATAGATAGAGCTTGAGGTAAGAATCATAGAGAGGTTAGGGTCCGATCACATTCACTTAGTTCAAAAGATTCAAGCAAGAAGACATAGCTATAAGTGAATGATGTAGAGGACGAACACAATATATGTATACAACAGTAGTCAAGACCAAATCAACATGGTGCAGTTAATCATGAATTCAAATTAATATTGAAGACAAATCAACTGTGAAGACTTTGCAAATATAACGCCAAGGAAAAACACTTCAAACAAGAGTTTAGTGGTGGCGTTACCCACCGTATAGGAAGTATTAGACCCAGACACGGCACACAACTATCATGGCGCTCCGAAGTCAATTTCCACATTAATGTATTCACACTTAGAGTGTATGTCTTCATTGATTGAAGATATACATTAATTTGTGTGTTGCACATCTAAGTCATCAAAATGCATAAGTGTTAGGATGTGTGTCCATTCACAGGACATTTGAGGATTCCAAGATATTTAGCTCACACCGCAACTTGCAAAACCTTTTCTCATCCAAGGGCTTTGTGAAGATATCAGCCAATTGTTCTTACGTCTTTGACGTGAATGATATCAATATCTTCCTTCATAACATGATCTCTGAGAAAGTGATGACGAATTTCAATGTGCTTTGTCTTCGAGTGCTGAATTGGGTTGTTGGCAATCTTGATGGCACTCTCATTGTCGCAATAGAGAGGCACGTTCTTCAGATGGATACCATAGTCTTTGAGAGTTTGATTCATCCAGAGAAGCTGAGCGCAGCAGGATCCAGCAGCAATGTATTCAGATTCAGCAGTAGAGAGAGATACACAGTTCTGCTTCTTTGAAGACCAACAGACAAGAGATCGTCCCAGAAAGTGACATGTGCCTGATGTGGACTTGCGATCAACCTTGTCACCAGCATAATCAGCATCTGAGAATCCAACTAGATCAAACTCTGAGCCCTTTGGATACCATAATCCTAGTGTTGGGGTGTAAGCCAAATATCGAAGAATTCGCTTCACAGCTAAGTGATGCGATTCCTTTGGTGCCGCTTGGAATCGGGCATACATGCAAACACTAAGCATTATATCTGGCCTAGATGCACATAAGTAAAGCAAAGAGCCAATCATGGAGCGATATACCTTTTGATCGAACTCTTTACCATTGTCGTCGGGACCCAGATGACTTTTGGTTGGCATTGGCGTCGTGTATCCTTTGCAGTCTTGCATTCCAAACTTCTTCAGGCAATCTTTGAGGTATTTTTCTTGAGATATGAAGATGTCGTTGCGTTGTTGACGGATTTGGAGACCCAGAAAGAACTTCAGCTCGCCCATCATGGACATTTGATATTGCTCTTGCATCACTGTATTTCTTTTTGGTGCAGCCGAAGATAATGTCATCCACATAGATTTGGCACACAAATAGTTCACCATCATATGTCTTTGTGAAGAGTGTAGGATCTAGTGAACCAGGTTTGAAGCCTTTGCCCTTCAGGAAGTCTTTGAGTGTGTCATACCAAGCATGAGGGGCTTGTTTGAGGCCATACAGTGCCTTGTTGAGCTTGTATACCATATCAGGATGTTTTGGATCTTCAAAGCCTGGAGGTTGTGCGACATATACTTCTTCTTCTATCTTTCCATTGAGAAAAGCACTTTTTACATCTGAGGGAGTCCTGGATTAGGGGGTGTCCGGATAGCCGGACTATAACCTTTGGCCGGACTCTTGGACTATGAAGATACAAGATTGAAGACTTCGTCCCGTGTCCGGATGGGACTTTCCTTGGCGTGGAAGGCAAGCTTGGCGAGACGGATATGTAGATCTCCTCCCATTGTAACCGACTACATGTAACCCTAGCCCTCTCCGGTGTCTATATAAACCGGAGGGTTTTAGTCCGTGGGGACGAACAACAATCATACCATAGGCTAGCTTCTAGGGTTTAGCCTCTACGATCTCGTGGTAGATCTACTCTTGTACTACCCATATCATCAATATTAATCAAGAAGGAGTAGGGTTTTACCTCCATCGAGAGGGCCCGAACCTGGGTAAAAACCTCGTGTCCCTTGTCTCCTGTTACCATCCGCCTAGACGCACTGTTCCGGACCCCCTACCCGAGATCTGCCAGTTTTGACACCGACATTGATGCTTTCATTGAGAGTTCCTCTGTGTCGTCATCTTTAGGCCCGATGGCTCCTCCGATCATCAACAACGATGCGGTCCAGGGTAAGACTTTTCTCCCCGGACAGATCTTCGTATTCGGCGGCTTTGCACTGCGGGCCAATTCGCTTGGCCATCTGGAGCAGATCGAAGCTATGCCCCACAGCCATCGTGTCAGATTTGGAAGTTTGAACTACACGGCTGACGTCCGCGGAGACTTGATCTTCGACGGGTTCGAGCCACAGCCGAGTGCTCCGCACTGTCACGATGGGCATGATCTAGCTCTGCCGCCGAACAGTGCCCTGAAGGCCGCACCCGTGTCCGCTCCGACCCTTAGCTCGGAGCCGACTGCGCCAATCGAGGACGGGTGGCTGGACACCGCCTCGGGGGCTGCAATCTCTACGGCGATCGAGCCGAACACCAGCCTTGTCCTCTGCGAAGCTCGTGACTCCAAGGTGCCGGACTCCTCTCTGGACTCCGAACCTTCCGCGCCCCTGCCGATCGAATCCAATTGGGCGCCGATCATGGAGTTCGCCGCCGCGGACATCTTTCCGCACTCGCCCTTCGGCGACATTCTGAATTCACTAAAGTCTCTCTCTTTATCAGGAGAGCCCTGGCCGGACTATGGTCAGCAAGGTTGGGATGCGGACGACGAAGAAATTCAAAGCTCACCCACCACCCACTTCGTAGCCACTGTCGATGATTTAACCGACATGCTCGACTTTGACTCCGAAGACATTGACGGTATGGACGCCGATGCAGGAGACGACCAAGAACCAGTGCCTATAGGGCACTGGAAGGCCACCTCGTCGTATGACATATACATGGTGGACACCCCAAAAGAAGGGAAGGGCGATGGAACAACGGAGGATGACCCCTCCAAGAAGCAGCCTAAGCGCCGGCGTCAGCGGCGCCGCTCTAAATCCCGCCAAAGCAAAACGGCGATTCCGGCACGGGAGATAATAACACCCCGGACAGTGCCGAAGACAACCCCCTCCAGCAGGATTCAGCACAGGAGGATGGAGAAGCCAGCCCTCATGAGAGAGCGGCAGACAGAGAGGTAGAGGACGATAATTACATGCCTCCCTCCGAAGACGAGGCAAGCCTCGATTTACGGCAATTTAATTTGTCGTGCTCGAGGATCCCGTCGAACAAGAGCGTTTCAAGCGGGCTTATAGCCACGGCGAGCAGCCTCAAGAAAAACAGCAACAACTTAGAGCTGACCAAGACTTGCTAGCCGACAGATGGACTGAAGTCCTTGCGGCGAAGAGTACGAACTCGAACACCCTCCAAGAGCTACCCAAAGCGCAGCTGCTACCCGATTAGAGGAGGAAGCACCTAAACCTACATCACCAGCAAGACGACGCGGCCGACCGCCACCTCGTGGTCGCGACGAAGAGGCCTCTCGGCCCTCCACTCAAGCCGCACCCAGCGTCGCTCAAAAATACCAAGGCACGGGAAATGCGCCCGGACTGCGAGATATATTGGAGGACAAGGCAAGGCAAACAAGATCGATCTACGGATCGCGTGGGCGCCCCACGACACGTGACGATAACCGTCATGCCGGATATGGCAAATCCGGCCGGGCCGAACACAGTAGACAAAGCTCATTTGAGCTACGACGTGATATAGCCCAAAGATCTGAGGCGCCAAGACACCCACTATGCTTCACAGATGAAGTAATGGATCATCAAATCCCGAGGGTTTCAAACCCGTAAACATTGAATCATATGATGGCACAACAGATCTGCGGTATGGATCGAGGATTATCTCCTTCATATCCACATGGCCCGCGGTGATGATCTACACGCCATCAAATACCTCCCACTCAAGCTTAAAGGACCAGCTCGGCATTGGCTTAACAGCTTGCCAGCATAGTCAATTGGTTGTTGGGAGGCCCTGGAAGCCGCATTCCTCGACAATTTCCAGGGCACCTATGTGCGACCACCAGACGCCGATGACCTAAGCCACATAATCCAGCAGCCAAAGGAATCGGCCAGACAATTCTGGACACGGTTCCTAACCAAGAAAAATCAAATAGTCGACTGTCCGGACGCAGAGGCCCTCGCAGCCTTCAAACATAACATCCGTGACGAGTGGCTTGCCCGGCACCTAGGACAGGAAAAGCCGAAATCCATGGCAGCCCTCACAACACTCATGACCTGCTTTTGCGTGGGAGAAGACAGCTGGCTAGCTCGTAGTAATAACATGACCAAGAGCCCTGGCAATTCGGATACCAAGGACAGGAATGGCAGGTCACGTCGCAACAAGCACAAGCGCCGCATTAACGGCGACAATGCTGAGGATACGACAGTTAATGCCGGATTCAGAGGCTCTAAACTGGGTCAGCGGAAAAAGCCATTTAAAAGAAATACTTCGGGCCCGTCCAGTTTGGACCGAATATTCGATCGCTCGTGCCAGATACACGGCACCCCCAAAAAACCAGCCAATAACACCAACAGGGATTGTTGGGTGTTCAAGCAGGCAGGCAAGTTAAATGCCGAAAACAGAGACAAGGGGCTGCATAGAGATGACGAGGAGGAGACCCGACCACAGAACAATAGGGGACAGAAGGGCTTCCCCCCACAAGTGCGGACGGTGAACATGATATACGCAACCCACATACCCAAAAGGGAGCGGAAGCGTGCACTCAGGGACGTATATGCGTTGGAGCCATCGCCCCAAAGTTCAACCCGTGGTCCTCTGCCTGATCACTTTTGATCGAAGGACCACCCCACTAGCATCCGCCATGGCGGATTCGCGCATTGGTTCTAGACCCAATCATTGACGAATTTCACATCACTCGAGTCCTTATGGACGGCGGCATAAGCCTGAACCTGCTTTATCAGGATACAGTGCGAAAAATGGGCATAGATCCCTCAAGGATTAAACCCACAAAGACGACCTTTAAAGGCGTCATACTGTGTAGAGGCCAAGCTATGCAGGATCGATTACACTTGAGGTGGTCTTCGGATCCCCGGATAATTTCCGAAGCGAGGAGTTAATCTTCGACATAGTCCCGTTCCGCAGTGGCTATCATGCACTACTCGGATGAACCACATTTGCAAAGTTCAATGCGGTGCCGCACTACGCATACCTCAAGCTCAAGATGCCAGGCCCTCGAGGAGTCATTACGGTCAATGGAAACACCGAACGCTCTCTCCGAACGGAGGAGCATCTGCTGACCCTTGCGGCGGAAGTACAAAGTAGCCTCTCAAGGCAATTCTCGATCCGGCTATTAAACGTCCGGACACCGTCAAGCGCGCGGAGTAACCTACAACAAGACCGTCTGCACGCTCCGAGCAACGTAGCAATGCGGCCCCAACCCCAGCCCTCGCGAAATTGCGAACCAGTACTACGCTGCGTACATAATTACGCTCTGGAAATACCATGGGCATAGGGGAGGGCACGACCGCAACATGCCCAAAATGCGGCTCAACCGCACTAGGGGCTCCCGATTTTGTCATTCTTTTTTCTTACTTTCAGGACTCCACTCTTCGGAAGGCCTGTCCGGCAATACAATCGCCGAACACACGATGCAACGTCCAGGGAGGCAGAAAGCTACGTCGAATGTCCAGGTGGTATCTATAACGAGCTAAATACCTGTCTTACATACCGTCTCGCAGCTTGCCCCTGGAGGGGGACATGTCAAATAGTCCCATCTCTTTCTTATCGCACTATTTGTATCGTTCTGCTTTCGCAGCAGCCTTTTAATAAACAATGCTCAGCTTCAGCTTATTATTGCATTTTATATGTATTTCTTTTTCAATACACATGTTCAGTCATGACATTTAGCACCCGTACACTTTGGTACGGCCAAATACGCCAGGGGCTCAAGTACCCCATAATATGGCGTGAGAAGTCCGGACACTTTAACAAGTGCAGCACCCCGAACTTATAGCATTATATGCATCAGCTCCGAATCATGTCTTGGGTCAATAGTTGGGTTTGCCCGACTCCTATGTTTTGGTACCTTACGTTCCGTTATATCGGCTAAGGTAGCACTAGGAGAACTACTGCGATTGTGCCCCGGTTGAGCTGGGTTCAGCACCTCAGTATAGAAAGCTAAAATTGACCGTCATGATAGGGCGAGAGCTGGTCGCTGTTTGAGAGGTTTCGAGTCCCTAAAGACTTATGCCGCTTAGAGCGAGGAGTCGGCTTTGTCCGGCCTAGGCATGGATAGTGCCCCGAACTCGGTCTTCCGGATACTAGGTGCTTCGCCGAAATTTAAAATTATAGAATTCTATGGCTAAGTGAGAGTGATAAAGCATTATAGTCTGATTTCCTTGTTCGTTGTGATGAGCGCCTCCCTCGAAGGACCCAAGAATGGGAACAAGAGCGCTCAGGTTTATCCTGAACACCCCAGCACTCATGGCATGGGGGCAGAAGCCGACGACTCGCCATCTCTCAGATTTAATAAACGGCCGCACAGAAGGTAATATTTTAAATTCAAAAAGCATTGCTTAGCGCATATGAACAAGTTTTCAGCGCACAGGATAACACGAGCGAGTTTACTCAAAAATTACATCCTTGGAACATTCATCCACCATAAGGAGGGCACCCTTCAGGACGCCCTCATAAAAATCTTGGGCTTGCGATGCGCCTTGCCCTCTGGTGGCCCATCTGTCACCAGCTTCTCAGCATCCATCTTGCCCCAGTGTACTTTAACACGGCAAGGTTCCTACGGCGCCTTCGATGCATATGGAGCGCTTGATGACTTCAAGGCGTGGACAGGCATCCGCCACCCGCCTCACCAGCCCAAAGTAGCTCCCAGGCATGACCTCCCCAGGCCATAGCCGGACTATAAGGCCCTTCATGGCCTGTTCGGCCACCTTATGGAGCTCGACCAGCTGCTTCAGCTGGTCGCTCAAGGGCACCAGGTGTCCGGCCTCAGCATACTGAGACCAGAACACCTTCTCCGTCGAGCTCCCCTCCTCGGCTCGGTAGTATGCGGCAGCGTCGGACACACTGCGGGGCAGATCTGCGAATGCTCCTGGAGAGCTCCGGACTCGGGTAAGTAACAAGTAATTCACTTTCACGTGCTTGCTTTGCATAAAGAATGCCTTACCCGCCGCTATCTTCTTCATCGCCTCAATTTCTGGAGGTCTTTTGGGCTTCGCCTTGGCAGATTTGGCGCTCTCAAGGGCCGAGGCAAGCTCGGACTCTCGAGTCTTTGAGTCAAGCTCCAAACTCTCGTGTTTTTTCACGAGAGCCTGGAGCTCTTGCTGCACCTCCGCCACCCGCGCCTCCTGCTTTTCTCGCTCGATGCGCTCCATGGCCGCATTGTCTTCGGCCTTGGATAGCGCTGTCTTCAGGGTTGCCACCTGGGTTGTGGCCCCTGTAATACTCATGTTGGTCCTGTCATTTGTTGCAACCGCATCTTTTTTATATACTTACATAATTTACTACTTACCTTCCTTGTCCTCGAGCTGCTTCTTGGCAAGGCCGAGCTCGTTCTCGGACCGCTCGAGGCTCTGCTTCAATGCATCGACCTCCATGATCGGTCTGTGAGAGGTCAAGCGAAGCCTGCATTCCCATATTGACATACTTATGTTAGACTCCTGCGTATATCTTTTAGATCCTCAGTTCGGCTTTTCTTTCCGAACTCCAAACTGAGCATCATTGGCTTCTGTCTATGCGGTAATATTTTTACATATCTTAAATACATACCTCAAAGCCTTGTTAGAAGGCTGGCACGAGGCTTGATCAGCCCGCTCTTGGCGGATCGAACATACGGATCACCACACTCATAATAGTGTGGTGCTCCTCGTCTATGGAGGCGCTGTTAAGCACCTCCAGCAAATTATCCGGTGCCTCTGGTTGGACGGAGGTCACCGGCGTCGCAGGCTTGCCCTTATTTCTAGGGAACCGCCTGCCGGACTCCGGAACCATCGAAGGTTCCGGTGTGGTGTCCGGCCCGGGGACGGACTTGGAGCCCTTGGGGGTTTTGTCCGCTTTGCGCCTGGAGTCCGGGAGGTCACCTTGCGGCGCCTCTAGGACCACCTCCTCCTGGCTTGGACCCTTTTGGGACTCCACCTCGACATCGTCCGTAGGGCGAGGGGAGGTAGCGGTCGGAAGCGAATTCACATCCGACGAATCCAGGGAGCCGCTCGACAAAGCGTCGAGCCGGGCATTGGGTGGACTGCATGATTATATCTGGCATCAAGGAAAGCTGTGCAATAAAAGAACACTATGAATCACTCTGGTGTCCGAACACTTACGACTTCGCCAGGGGCTTGGCCCTGGGCGGCAACTCCTCCTCGCTGTCGGCGACGTTGGTGGAGTAATCCGGGGGAAGGGTTCTTCCCTTCTTGGACCCTCCGGCCTCCCCAGTTGGGGCGGCTTTCCTTTTCTTTTCTTCCCCTGCTGGAGAAGAAACCTCTCTTTCCTCCTCCTCATTTTCGTGGGAGGAGTGCGCCTCAGAGTCATCAGACGACGAGTCCGGCTCCACCGGGCGCCGGGAGCTTTTCCGGGTTCCCGCGGCCTTCTTCTTGGCCTTCTTCTCCGTCACCACGTAAGGTGTCGGGACCAGCAGCTTCGCCAAGCGGGCATCTGCTGGGCCTTGAGCAAAGGAGCAGACGGTCGATCTGTCCGGTCTTCTTCTGCCGATCTGTCAAAGGCAGGGAGCTTAGATCCCGCATAGAGTCAAACTATGAAAAACAAGTATCCCGTAAAGGGTAAACAAGCTTACTGCGCTGGCTTGGCGCTTCGCGCAGAATCCGCGATCCTCGGTAATGGGAGTAGGAACCTCGGCGCCCTTGAATAACACCTTCCAGGCATCCTCGTGCGTTGTGTCAAAGAGCCTGGTCAAAGTTTGGTGCTGGGCCGGGTCAAACTCCCACAAGTTAAAAGCCCGTCGTTGACACGGGAGGATCCGGCGAATGAGCATGACCTGGACTACGTTGACAAGTTTAACCTTCTTCTCCACCAGGTTTTGGACGCAGGTTTGGAGTCCGGTCAGCTCTCCCGAATTACCCCACGACAGACCCTTCTCTTGCCAGGAGGTGAGCCGTGTGGGGATGCCAGATCGAAATTCGGGGGCCGCTGCCCATTCAGGGTCACGCGGCTCGTTGATGTAGAACCACCCTGATTGCCACCCCTTGATGGTTTCCACGAAGGAGCCCTCGAGCCATATAACGTTGGGCATCTTGCCCACCATGGCGCCTCCGCACTCCGCTTGTTGGCTACGCACCACCTTCGGTTTGACGTTGAAGGTCTTCAGCCATAAGCCAAAGTGGGGCTTGATGCGGAGGAAAGCCTCACACACGACGATAAACACCGAGATGTTGAGGATGAAGTTCGGGGCCAGATCGTGGAAATCCAGGCCGTAGTAGAACATGAGCCCCCAAACAAATGGGTGGAGTGGGAAGCCTAGTCCGCGGAGGAAATGGGTGAGGAACACCACCCTCTCATGGGGCCTGGGGGTGGGGATGAGCTGCCCCTCGTCTGGGAGCCGGTGCGCGATGTCATTGGACAAGTATCCGGCTTTCCTCAGCTTCTTGATGTGTCCTTCCATGATGGAGGAGACCATCCACTTGCCTCCCGCTTCGGACATGGCTGGAGAAGGTTGAGGTGGGATGTGCGGACTTGGGCGCTGGAGCTCGAGTGCGCGAAAATGGATAAGCAAAGGAGGAAGAAGGCGTAGATGAAAATGGTGGATCCTTATCCCCTTATATGGGCGGACGAAACTATGTGCCCCCACCAGCCTGGTAAAACTCGCTTATCTCCCAAGCGCCGTAATTAATGGCACGGTTGGGTTACCCACGCCCGTATTGATGAGAATCCCGGAATAAGGGGACACGATCTCTGCTTCGACAAGATGTGCCAAGGAAACCGCCTCGCTAAGTGCGCTGAGGTGGGACAGTAAAAACGATTCGAATAAAGGCTTGGCCGTGGTGTGATGTCACGCTGCGGAATACGTCAGCAGATTGGATTTGTGTAAATATTATTCTCTCTACGGTGGTATGTGGAACTTATTTTGCAGAGCTGAACACTGTCCTTGTGTTCGAAATCTTCTATGAAGTATTCGGAGGAGGAACCCGCCTTGCAATGCCGAAGACAATCTGCACGCCGGATTCGTCATCATTGAAGCCTGGTTCAGGGGCTCTTGAGGAGTCTGGATTAGGGGTGTCCGGATAGCGGACTATAACCTTTGGCCGGACTCTGGACTATGAAGATACAAGATTGAAGACTTCGTCCGTGTCAGGATGGGACTTTCCTTGGCGTGGAAGGCAAGCTTGGCGTCTGGATATGTAGATCTCCTCCCATTGTAACCGACTCTGTGTAACCCTAGCCCTCTCCGATGTCTATATGCCGGAGGGTTTTAGTCCGTAGGACGAACAACAATCATACCATAGGCTAGCTTCTAGGGTTTAGCCTCTCACGATCTCATGGTAGATCTACTCTTGTACTACCCATATCATCAATATTAATCAAGCAGAGTAGGGTTTTACCTCCATCGAGAGGGCTCGAACCTGGGTAAAAACATCGTGTCCCTTGTCTCCTGTTACCATCCGCCTAGACGCACAGTTCGGGACCCCCTACCCGAGATCTGCCGGTTTTGACACCGACAACATCCATTTGATACAGAAAAATGTTGTGATGATTTGCATAGGCTAGCAGTATGCGAATGGCTTCAAGTCTTGCCACCGGAGCAAATGTTTCATCGAAGTCAATTCCTTCCACTCGAGTATAACCTTGCGTGACGAGACGAGCCTTGTTTCTGACAACTTGACCATGATCATCTTGCTTGTTGCGATATATCCATTTGGTGCCAATGATGTTGTGCTTTCGAGGATCAGGACGTTTGACCAATTCCTACACATTATTCAGCTCAAACTGTTGAAGCTCTTCTTGCATAGCTTGAATCCATTCAGGTTCCATGAAGGCTTCATCAAATTTCTTGGGTTCAGTGATTGAGATGAATGCAAAATGCCCACAGAAGTTGGTTAGCTGTGTTGCTCTTTGAGTTGCTTTTGAACGAGTGAGTGGACCAGGTGCATTCAAGCTGTCAATTATCTTCTAAATTTGAACTTCATTTGCAACACGAGGATGAGCAGGACGAAGATTTTGTTCTTGCTGATCAATATCATCATTTGGGGGATTGTCTTGACCGAGCATTGTCTTGAGTTGATTAGGTGCAGAAATGATAAGCTCCTCTTCAGATTGATTCTCAGAGGGTATGATATCTCCAATTCCCATCTGCTTGATGGATTCACTTGGAGGTACTTCATCTATCACATTTGGCAGGTGCTCTCTTTGCGAGCCGTTAGTTTCATCAAACTGCACATCCACAGTTTCAACCACTTTATAGTGAAAGAGGTTGAAGACTCTGTAGGAGTGCGAATCCTTTCCATAACCAAGCATAAAACCTTCACGTGCTTTCCGTGCAAATTTTGAAGTGTGATGTGGATCCTTGATCCAGCACCTAGCTCCAAATACTCTGAAGTAGCTTACATTTGGCTTCTTACCAGTTAGGAGCTCATAGGATGTTTTCCTCAGGAGCTTGTGAAGATAAATGCGGTTGATGATGTGACAAGCAGTGTCAATGGCTTCAGGCCAGAACTTCCGTGGAGTCTTGTACTCATCAAGCATCATTCGGGCAATCTCAATGAGAGTTCTGTTCTTCCACTCGGTGATGCATTCTGCTGAGGTGTATAAGGAGCAGAGAACTCATGTGTGATGCCAAGTGTATCCAGATAGAAGTTGAGGCCAGTGTTCTTGAACTCAGTGGCGTTGTCGCTTCTGATATGCTTGATCTTGACGCCATAGTTCGTCATGGCATGATTGGCAAAGCATCTGAAGACATCCTGCACTTCAGTCTTGTAGAGGATTATATGTACCCAAGTATATCTAGAGTAATCATCAACAATTATGAAACCATAGAGGCAAGCAGTAGCATTGAGAGTAGAGTAGTGAGTAGGGCCAAATAGATCCATGTGAAGCAGCTCGAAGGGTTGAGATGTAGTCATGATTGTCTTGAGGGATGCTTGGCCCTAGTCATCTTTCTGCTTCATGAGCGCCACATAGATGGTCCTTCACGAACTTGACGCCGATGCCCACGACATGCTTCTTCTTTGCGAGAGTGTGCAAGTTCTTCATGCCGGCATGCCCTAGCCTTCGATGCGAGCCAACATTGAAGCCTTTGCTAGAAGACATACGGCCATCTGCGGTCCAAATTGAGAAATCTACAATATATAGATCGTGTTTTCGATACCCTTCAAAGACTAGAGACTTGTCAGATTCCATTAGTACAAGGCATCGATATTTTCCAAATAGCACAATCATGTTTAAGTCACAAAGCATTGAGATAGACATTAAGTTGAAACCAAGGGATTCAACAAGCATCACTTTATCCATGTGATGATCCCTTGAGATTGCAACTCTACCTAGACCCAATACCTTTCTTTTACCAGTGTCAGCAAATGTGATGTGACTCTTGTCAGATGGACGTAAGGTTGAGTCCATGAGAAGACTTCGATCACCAGTCATATGATTAGTCCGCTATCCATAATCCATTCTGAAGCACGAGGTGTCGTAGCCTATAGTGCAGTTAGGGGGATAGGCTTCACAAAGAGAAGTGTGAAGCATAAACATTTGACGAGCAAGTGGATTATGAAAGCTTAGATCCAAGTTAGGACTGATTGGATGTATGGCAAATGATTCAGGAACAAAATACATAGTGAGACCATTTGTGCATTTGATCTTGCACCCTACAAGATGTTTTAGGTCCCCAACAATAGCATCATACGCCTTTGATTTCCGGCTGGAGACCTTTCCCTGCAAAAGAAAGTTAATTCTTCTTAACCACCCACATCTTCAGGGGTGGCTTAGAAGCAATGAGTCTAAGTGCAGCATCTGAGAACTTCGCTTTGGAGCCCTAGCAAATAGCCTTGCAGAGAAGAACGATACTCATATGAATAAGCAGAAAAGTTCTTAGTTCTATGAACATAGCGGTTTGAAGACACACGCTCATATTCATAAGTCTGAGTATGGTTTCCGTGCAAAACATTGGCGTTAGGGTGACTCAGGTGAGTCCTCTGTCTGTATGAAGCCTTTGGGTCATATGAAGCCTTTGGTCTGGGATGTGTCTTCCTCCCAGGTGGTGTCATAATGACATTCACAGGAAGATTCTCAAGACAACTTTTGGGAACCCAGATCTTCTTCATAGGTGGCACGTTCCTGCAGTTAGTACCAATATACCTGGCAAACACTTCACCATTCTGATTCTTAAACAATTTATAGTTTGCATCAAAGGATTCATCAGTGACAATTGGGTTAGCACAGGTGAAGCCAGATAGGGTGGATGGATCCACTGAAGGTCCCTTTGCAGCAACCCATGTGGTTTTGGGGTACTGCTCAGGCTTCCAGTAGGAGCCATCAACATTCATTTTCTGTCGGGGAGGCAGATCGGACCCACGAACACCTATGGGACCGGCGGACCGAGTCCCTTTTGGTTCGGAGGGGGGCGGAGATCGCACGAAGAGCGGATCGAGGCGAAGCACACGAGCAATTTACCCAGCTTCGGAGCTCTCCGGAGAGATAATACTCCTACTGCTGCTTGTCTAATTGTATTGTGTTCTTGCTAGGGAGCGATGAGAGCTACCAGACCTAGCATGAGAGTGTTCTCTGGTTACGTTGGAATCGAACCCAACCCCCTCTACGTTGCGCATGGGCCTCCTTTTATATGCTCAAGGGGCCTCCGACAGGTGGCAACGTAGATGAGGGTACAAATGGAAAAATAGTGGTTGGTACACCTACTTGTACAGTGTACAGTGTACTCTACGTAACCCTGACGGCAAGGGACAAAAGCATTAAATGCCCGTCCTCGCCGCCTAAACAAAGGCAACAGGGGACCGTCAGAGCGCCACCGCTCGCCACGATGGCAAGCTTGTCGGCGCCACTTATCGCTGCTCCCGCTGGCCGCTGACCTCTTGACACGCAGCGCATGGAATGGTCCCATGGCGACACGTTGGTGGATGAGCTGGAGCGGAGATGAAGAGAGGTTACTGCCGCGGCAAGTGCCTTGCATGGCTGAATCCTTGTCGTCCCCGGAGGCTTGTCGCTCTCCGAGCCTTCCCGGCAAGCTCCTCTTGCCGGGGTCTTGCCTTCCGCGTTCCTTGAGTGGCCTTCCCGGCAAGCTCCTCTTGCCGGGGCCTTGTCTTCTTGGTTAAATACTTTGTTCTTGAATGGTTCCAAAGGAACCACGGAGGATCTTGGTGGTGACCAGGCAAGCCTTGCCACGGGTGTCAGAATCTGCCTGCACGAAGTTCGGGATACTAGGGTACCCCTACTCTAGTACACCGGCAGAGCCCCCGAACTGGGCCACACCTGCGGTGCCGAGCGCTGTTGGGCCAGGCCCAAAACAGTGCACGGTCACACGCGGCCTTGATCACGCCGTAACTTGCTCTGGACCCACCACGTCCCCCACGAACAGCACGCGTCGAACGTGGCGTCGTGGGAGAGATCGTGGGGGGTTTCTTTATTTGGAAAAGCGGAACGTCCGCCCCCTCTCCCTCCTTATAAATAGGGGAAACAGGGGCAGGTCGCCCACCTCGCCATTGTTGTCTCGTCTCGAAAACCACCGCTCCCCCTTCTTCTCTAGTGCGAAGAGAGCAGCGCTCCGCCCCTTTCGCCATACAGCGCCATCAACGCTGTCGGTCTCCTCCACCGCCTCGCCATGGCTCAAAGCCGACAAGGGGAAGGGCGTGAAGTCGGCCGAGGCGCAGCGGCTCGCGGCGCTGCGAAAGGAGCGGGCCATCTTCTCCCCCAGCTCGACGCAAAGGAGCTGAGGGAGGGCTACTACCTCTTTTGGTCGACGGAGACGCGTGCGCATCCGCGCACGAAAGTACTCCCCGCCACCGCTTCAGAACTAGCCCCAACTGGGTACCCTTTCTTTGCGTTTTTATTCTATTGTGGGCTCTGCCCGCCCTTTTCTGAATTCTTCTGCGATATCATGAACACCTACGGGTTTCGCCTCCTTGATTTCACCCCCAATGCTGTCCTGACCATGGCAGTTTTCGCACACCTTTGCGAAAACTTTGTCGGGATCCACCCAAACGTAGCCCTCTTCCGCCACTTCTTCATGCCCAGCGTTGAGAGAGGGGAGCCGCTATGGGAGGGATTGCTTGGGTCTCTGTGGTCGGCAAGAAAGAGGCCTATCTGGAGGGAGAGTTCCGCAGCAAATGGGAGGAGTGGAGAGCCAATTGGTGTTGGATCGTTGAGGAGAACCCGCAGCCCTTTCGATCGCCTGCGCCAAAGCCCAATAGTGCGCTGCAACGATTGGAGCAACTTGGCGCCGAAGATGCTAGGTTGAAAATTGCTGTGACCGGATCTTGCGCCTCGGGCTTGCCGGACTCACTTGTAAGCGCGATTGGCGCGGATTTCCTTCGCCGCCGCGCCGGTCCCTTGCAGGAGAGGAGGAGACCTGCTTGGGAGTTCCAAAACGCAGCGGACATCATGAGGCTGCGCCCGGGCCTCAACTGGAATTTCACTGTCTTGGAGTTGGATGCGATGCTGCTAGAGCCGTTCAAGCATGACCCCAATCACCCCGAGTGGTTTAGGTTGCCGAGGGGGGTCGTCCCATTGTGCAATAATTCTGCGCTCGACCGCATCCGTGCCATGATGTCATTGTGCGATTCTCATGGGATCGTTCCAACCTGGCAAGAGCCTGCGGACGACGTCGTGCGGCAATTCTTCGACAGCTTGGAAGAAATGCCGATCCGCCCCGACAAGCAGAAGAAGCTCACCCGCTACACCACTGACGACGAGATGCAGCGCATTGCCACGAGGCTGGAGGAGGCGGCAGCAGCTGCTGCCGTTGGCGTCTTCGGGTACACCGTGGAGGAGGCAAATGCAGCAGAGGGGCAAGCCTTGCCGAGCGAAGGGAGTTCGCCGGTGAGGAAGAGCTTGCCGAACCTGAGGCCGAGTCGAGCGAACCAGCCGAGGGCGCTTCTTCCCCACCATCCAGCAGCTTGCCGCAAACGGAGCCCCCGGCTCCGCCAAGGAGGCGTCTCCGCAAGGCCGGAGACGAGACGGGGCGGCAGACGGGCCAACAGCCGCAGCGCCACGCGACGCGCCATCATGCGCAAGCAACGCGTTGCCGGGAGCACCCCACACCTGCGACAAGCGGGCGGGATCCTCCTGTGCCACCGCCGACACCTCCGCCAAGCGGTCAACAGAGCTCCTCCGCCTCGCCGCACCGGGAGGCGAGCCGAGTTTGATCTCTCCGCGCTCAGCTCGACGAGGAAGAAGAAGAGTAAGCTTCAATATTGTGCTTGTATTTCTTCAATTTTGTTGCTTTATCTTGAATCTGATTTGCTTCGCTCAACTCTTTCCTTTTCGTGACGCTGGCCCAGAGCGTCGAAGAGGGCCAAGACCCCGGTGATTGTCGTCGAGGACGAACCCACCGTGACGACAGGAGGCGCCTCCGAGACAACCTTGCCGGGTGAGGCAACTCCCCTTCAAAGCAGCCCCCAGCGTAAGTATATGGTCTACTTCTTGCTGTTTGGCGTGCATGGGTGCTTTTTTCTTTGCTCATATCTGACTGTTGACTTGTGTAGAAACAGAGCAGCCTCCTTCTACTTCGACTACGCCGCCAAGGGTGGATTCCCCGGCAAGGGAGCGCTCCTCGGTAAGGGAGCGCTCCCTGGTAAGGGAGCCTTCTCCGGCAAGGGAACCTTCTCCGGCAAGGGACGGCACCAGCGATCCCTTGGCGACGGAGACCATGACCACAGCCCCCGGCGCAGGTAACCTTCTTGCCTGGGTACTTCCCTTGTGTTTTATAACATATAGGAATTGCTAAATAAGAATCTACAAAAAATTGAGGGATTCAGGGGATGACTGTGAAGTATGAGGGCTAGGATATAATGGCTGAGGGGAACTTGTCAAGTATTAGGATGAATGGTCACAAAGTATCACCATATATCCAAGGATAAATCTACCCAAATAAAACCAAGTATTATGAACACCAAGGGGAATCCGGTAATCCATAAAAGCAAAATTGGTACCCAAAAGCAGATGTTGGTTACTGATATTTCTTGATGTTTGGCAAATCATTTTCAGAATATATATCATGTAGATCATTCAGAGGAAAATAAGTTCAAAAAATGAGGAGAAATGAAAGACACGCAGAATACTAACAAATAGCAAATGACCAATGTCTAAAGATACCGATCACAATATAGTTCATTCTGGAGGTTACTTGATTATCATGAACATGTGGGAAGAAGATGGCAGCTCACCTACGACATGGAGCTAGCACAAAAAATAGTAGGAGCTCTTCCTTTCCCATAGTGTGAACATGGCCTTGTGCCGCCGCTGCTACCTGAGAATTAGCGTTCCATTATTCTTAAGGTATCTATCTATATCCGCAGCAACATAGGGTGTTCATGCAGCTTCAATAATATCTAAAAGAAAATTCATTATGCCGATTACAACAACAAAGAGCAGTGTTTTTAATCAAATAAAGAATCACTTGTATACTAATACCTATGACATCGATATGAACAATTTCAGAATTGAATAAGTGCACCAACACCCTAGTTATTAATGTATAGAAAGCTTATATGTGTTTTCGGTCAATTTATAGCTGTCTGGCTAAATTAGTCCTGTACAGAACCTTATATCGTCCAAGCAAGACAAAGCATCAACAAAAACAGAGGGAATTACCTACTGGGTTATCCATAGCAATCAAGGTGCATATTTGTATGCAACTAAGAAATAGGCAATCTGAATAGATCCAGGGGATTAGAAACCAAACTCGGGTCATTCTTGCAAGGAAGTAACTTACAAATTTGTGTCCAAGCTAAGGTCATGAGAAAAGAACAAAAAAGGATTTGTCATGGGTGTTTGAGTAGAGGGGGCTCTTCATAGAAAAACGGACAACTCTATGGTGACTCAAATCCGCTAAAGTTGGCTTGTATTAAGCCCCCTGACATATTATTCATGAGAAGTGCAGAGAAGGGGAATGGCTCTCTCTCTCTCGCACGCAGATGCTGAAATAGAGCACCATGATAAAGATGGTGGCAACCCTCTCCTCCCGGCGGAATGCAACCATCCAGTTTACAGAAACATGCACTTCATGAGGAGAACAACAAAACCAAGCTATCATCAACCATTATTTGAGGGCCTCCAAATCTTCTAAAGAGAAGAAAAACACTGATAGGGAAGTATTTAGTATCTTGCATCTGTAAAAACACTTAAGCAGACCACCTCCCTCACAGGTATGCTTCCTCCTATATATACCTACGTACCCCCAACAGATCGGGGACGGAGCCAAAAACCTAATTCCACCGCCGTACCTTCATGTATCCACGAGATCCCATCTTGGGGCCTGTTAGGAGCTCACGGAGGGGCATCCACCACGGAGGGCTTCTACATCTACACCATAGCCCCTCCGATGAAGTGTGAGTAGTTTACTTCAGACCTTCGGGTCCATAGCCAGTAGCTAGATGGCTTCTTCTCTCTTTTTGGATCTCAATACAATGTTCTCCCCCTCTCTCATGGAGATCTATTCGATGTAATCTTCTTTTTGCGGTGTGTTTGTTGAGACCGATGAATTGTGGGTTTATGATCCAGCTTATCTATGGAAAATATTTGATTCTTCTCTGAATTCTTTTATGTATGATTAAGTTATCTTTGCAAGTCTCTTCTAACTATCCGTTTGGTTTGGCCAACTAGATTGGTAGTTCTTGCAATGGGAGAAGTGCTTAGCTTTGGGTTCAATCTTGCAGCGTCCTTACCCAGTGACAGAAAGGGTTGCAAGGCACGTATTGTATTGTTGCCATCGAGGATAACAAGATGGGGTATTTATCATATTGCATGAATTTATTCCTCTACATCATGCCATCTTGCTTAAGGCGGTACTCTGTTTTTAACTAAATACTCTAGATGCATGCTGGATAGCGGTCGATGAGTGGAGTAATAGTAGTAGATGCAGAATCGTTTCGGTCTACTTGTCACGGACGTGATGCCTATATACATGATCATTGCCCGGAGAACCTCATAACTATGCTCAATTCTGTCAATTGCTCAACAGTAATTTGTTCAACCACCATAGAATACTTATGCTCTTGAGAGAAGCCACTAGTGAAACCTATGGCCCCCGGGTCTATTCTCATCATATCAATCTCCATCATTTTATTTACTTGCTTTGCTTTTACTTTTTACTTTTCATCTTTATACCAAAAATACCAAAAATATTATCTCTATCAGATCTCACCCTCGTAAGTGACCGTGAAGGGATTGACAACCCCTAAGCGGTGGTTGCGAGTAGAAATCGTTTTGTGCAGGTAAGCGGGACTTGCGCGTGGTCTCCTACTGGATTGATACCTTGGTTCTCAAAAACTGAGGGAAATACTTACGCTACTTTGCTGCGTCATCCTCTCCTCTTCGGGGAAATCCAAGTAGTGCTCAAGAGGTAGCAAGAAGAATTTCTGGCGCCATTGCCGGGGAGGCTTACGCAAAAGTCAACATACCAAGTACCCATCACAATCCCTATCTCTCGCATTACATTATTTGCCATTTGCCTCTCGCTTTTCCTCTCCCCACTTCACCGTTGCCGCTTTTATTCGCCTCTCTTTCCCAATCTCCTCCTCTTTTTCCCTTTGCCTTTTGTTTGCTCGTGTGTTAGTTTGCTTGCTTGTCGCTATGCCGAATTCCTTATCCGCTCCTATGTCTCCCGAGTTTGAAGTTCTTCACTTCAAGCAACGGCAAGGAGAAAATTTAAAAGATGCTTGGTATAGGATGATGGAATCTTATCGTAAGTGCACCCTAGAGGTGAACTTTAGAATTCTTCTTCCCAATTTTTATGTTGGGTTCTATATGACGCATAGACAACTCTTGGATTGCATTGCCAAGGGAAATTTTATTGAAATTGATCCCAGTATTGCGCATGAAATTATAGAGGGAATAGTGGGAACACTACCCCAAAAGGGAGGATCTCATCCTACCCAGGAATAAACCCAAGTGTTTGAGAAGATTTGCGAAGTAACAAAAAATTTACAAAAGTCTCTTGAGCCTCTTAAAAGTGTTAGCGGAAATCTTCACCGCATGAATATGTTGATTACTCTTTGTAATAAGCGGTTGGATTCTTTAGATCTAAAAATTTCCGAGTATGAAGGGAAGCGGCAACACCACCCGGATTCGAGCATGACTCCGCTAAAAAATTGAAAATTAAAGATAGTAATACCTAGATCTATCCTTGTTTTTATGCCTAGCTAGGGGCGTTAAACGATAGCGCTTGTTGGGAGGCAACCCAATTTTATTTTTTGTTTTTTGTTTTTGGTTCTGTTTAGGAATAAATAATCCATCTAGCCTCTGTTTAGATGTGGTTTTATGTTTTAATTAGTGTTTGTGCCAAGTTGGACCTATTGGATCTTCTTGGATGATAGTTATTTGATCTTGCTGTAATTTCCAGAATCTTTGTGCTTAGTGCCCGAATTGTTAAAAATCACCAGAACCTGATAAAATACTGATTCCAATTTCTTCTGATCAATAAACAAATTCTCCAGGTCGTCTAATTTTGGTAGAATTTTTTGGGTTCCAGAAGTCTGCGTTAGTTACAGATTACTACAGACTGTTCTGTTTTTGACAGATTCTGTTTTGCGTGTGTTGTTTGCTTATTTTGATGAATATATGGTTAGTAAAATAGTTTATAATCCATAGAGAAGGTGGAATACAGTAGGTTTAACACCAACACAAATAAAGAATGAGTTCATTACAGTACCTTAAAGTAGTCTTTTGTTTTCTTTCTCTAACGGAGCTCACGAGATTTCTATTGAGTTTTGTGTTGTGAAGTTTTCAAGTTTTGGGTGAATTCTTTTGATGGATTATGGAACAAGGAGTGCCAAGAGCCTAAGCTTGGGGATGCCCATGGTTCCCCAAGATAATCCAAGGACACCAAAAGTCAAAGCTTGGGGATGCCCGGAAGGCATCCCCTCTTTAATCCACTTCCATCGGTAATTTACTTGGAGCTATATTTTTATTCACCAACATGATATGTGTTTTGCTTGGAGCGTCTTGTATTATTTGAGTCTTTGCTTGTTAGTTTACCACAATCATCCTTGCTGTACACACCTTTTGAGAGAGCCATATATGAATTTAAATTTGATAGAATACTCTATGTGCTTCACTTATATCTTTTGAGCTTGATAGTTTGCTCATAGTGCTTCACTTATATCTTTTTTTAGCGTGATAATTTTTGCTCTAAGTGCTTCACTTAGATCTTTTAGAGCACGGTGGTGGATTTGTTTTAAAGAAACTTGATCTCTCATGCTTCACTTAGATTATTTTGAGAGTCGTTAATAGCATGGTAATTTGCTTAATGTTAATATACTTGGTGTTCAAGATATGTGAAACTTTCTTTTGAGTCGTTGAATACTAAGATAAGTTTGATGCTTGATAATTGTTTTGAGATATGGAGGTAATAATATCAAAGTCATGCTAGTTGAGTAGTTGTGAATTTGAGAAATACTTGTGTTGAAGTTTGTAAGTCCCGTAGCATGCACGCATAGTTAAAGTTACGTAACAAATTTGAAGCATGAAGTGTACCTGGCTTGTGCATCCTTATGAGTGGCGGTCGGGGAAGAGCGATGGTCTTTTCCTACCAATCTATCCCCCTAGGAGCATGCGCGTAGTACTTGATTTTTTATGACTTCTAAATTTTTGCAATAAGTATATGAGTTCTTTTGACTAATGTTGAGTCCATGGATTATACGCACTTTTACCTTTCCGCCTTTGCTAGCCTCTTGATTACCGTGCATTGCCCTTTCTCACATTGAGAGTTGGTGCAAACTTCACGGTGCATCCAAACCCCGTGATACGATACGCTCTATCACACATAAACCTCCCTATATCTTCCTCAAAACAGCCACCATACCTACCTATTATGGCATTTCCATAGCCATTCCGAGATATATTGCCTTGCAACTTTCCACCGTTCTGTTCATCATTATTATGACATACATTACTTTTGCCATATTGCCGTTGCATGATCATGTAGTTGACATCGTATTTGTGGCAAAGCCACCATGCATTATTTTTCATACATGTCACTCTTGATTCATTGCATCATCCCGATTACACCGGAGGCATTCATATAGAGTCATATCTTGTTCTAGTTTCGAGTTGTAATCCTTATGTTGTAATCAATAGAAGTATGATGATCATCATTATTAGAGCATTGCCCCAAAAAAAGAGAAAGGCCAAAAAAAGGCCCCCAAAAAAAAGGGCAATGCTACTATCTCTTTTTCCACACTTGTGCTTCAAAGTAGCACCATGTTCTTCATGTAGCACTACTAGGGAAAAGGCTAGCAGCAGCGCGGGTTTTAGATGTATCAGTAGCGCGGGTATAGGCGCTACTAATAAGGTGCTGCAGCTATTGCTTAGCAGCAGCGCGTGCCAGCCCGTGCTATTGCTAGGACAAATAGCTGCAGCGTTTGTTCGTTACCACGCTGCTGCTAAGGTAACTACTTGCAGCGTGTTTTCTGCCCATCGCTACTAGTACTTTTTATTTATTTTTATTTTTATTGTATTTATGCGCCATCATACAAATATTGGTACAATACTAGTTATGAGGTTTACATCATTATGTCCATAACAAAGGTGTCAAATGAAGGTGGATTAGGTTCAAGTGGAGGCAATATGTGGTGCATGTCAAAGTATACTACTAATCCAAACTTGATCTAGTTTGGACTAGTAGTACTTTCGACGTGCACCACATGTTGCCTCCACTTGAATCTAATCAGCCAAAGACAAGATATTTAATCATCATCATGGTCATTACCACCAACAGTATTTATTTAATCACCACTAACACTAGCTAATAATAATCATCATAGTCATTACCACCAACACTAGCTATTTTATCATCATAGTAATAGTGTAGCACATCATCATCCAGAAACTCATTTCTAGCTAGCTAATCACTCCTGCTGCTCTCTCTTGGGTAAAACAACATAAAACATGTGTAGCTCTCCTCCTTGATCAAGTTGGAGCATGCAGATGAACCTGTCTCCTAATCGCGAAAGCGCCTCATTTGCTGGCCCCTAGTACTTCTCTGCGCTCCCCAACACATATTTGGTCCAGTCTTGCACTATTAAGCATCCGTCGCTAATCTTGAATGCACTAGAGTAATCTGTAGGATATCTTGGTTGTGGTGATAATACTCATGGTACCTTTAGTCTCGATCCCATAAGGCACAACATTCATCGGAGTCCCTGTTGAAGAACATCGTATGGTAACATACTTAGCTATGAAGTTTAGCTTCAAAAATAATGTATGGAAAAGATGCAATGAGGATAAATAGTAAAAATCTTACCATCCTTCCTAAATGGATGTGACCGTAGTTCATTACGAACACTATTGGTCGCACGTTTTCAGTACTAACATTTCTAAATCCAGGAAGAAAATTTGCCTTGACAGTATCAAGATCCTCAAGCCATGAAACATAATGACTTAGCTCCTCGCAATTTAGTTCAGCCTCGGGAGAGTAATAGGTCCTGTATACCAAGCGTTGGACATGTTTGCTTGCACCGAAATAAGCTGACAATACAAATTAGTTGTCAACTATTTTTGAATAAACAATATCAAAGACATAAATATGGTTGAGAAACTTACATAATGGTATAATCGAGGCGTCGCACATCGACCCAGATGTCGGTATTACCTTCAATATCATCTTACGGACGAATATCAAAGGTGATAACCATATCAGGCTCAAATGCATAAGTCTTGCATAGTACTCGCCATGTTTTGCATCCAAAATAGGTGTAGTTGTCTGAATTGTATAATTTTGCATGGAAAATATAACCATGCTCGGTCTTCAAATAAACTTTCTTTACCTCCATGAGGGACTGAAACATATCTTATCCAATACAAACACTCTTGCATGGCGGGGATACGCTAGTAGAATAGTAAAAAATGTTCAAGCAAATGAAGCGAGATGTCATGCTTAGCTACTTAAAAAAGACTTGTCGTTATGACTTCATCGTATCCACTTGAAGTTCTCGTCCGACTTGATGTTGAAGCGCCTATCATCATCTAGGAAGATTCCGCCAAGACAAAGCGCATTGCCTTCGCAGTATTTGCAAATACCGAAATCCTTTTCGTTGTCAGACATTTCCTATGTTCATAGTTAAAACATTAATTGAAAATCGATCGAAGACAACTACCAGGATACTCAACACACAAATCCGGGGCACTCGATATTTCCTACATATTCTGGCACAAGTCATGCCAAAATTCACGGAAAAATCCAGCATGACCTTTGCTAAAATAGGACATACCGAGCGCCTGAAATTTGCCGGAACGGAAATGAATCAACACTCCGGAAAAACATAGGCCACTCGGAGGTGTAACATGCAAACATGACCGGCCACTTGGATATTGAGCAACACAAGATATACATTTCAAAATATATTATAGGACTCAAATTAGCATGCATTCAATAAGCAAAAGTAAATCATCTCATGCGTCCCTACATCGTCGAATATTATCACTAATACATCACGAATAGTGTCATACATATAACATCACTAATACAACTAAAATCCTAGCACATGACGGGTATTGGCGCGGGCGGTGGACACCCACAGAGAAGGAACCATCATGGGATCATAGCTCCACTGAGATCCCTGGAGAACCTGCCAGGTATTGGAGAACGACCTGTGCTCCAACGCAAACAAGTAGCGACGGACATGCGCGTCCTCCTCACTGACACGGTGACGCACCACCTCCGCGGAGTCCTCAAGCCTCTGGATCGTCACTGGCCCACGCGACCGCCACCAAAGAAGGTTCGGGTCAACGACAGTGGCTCCTCACCAACCTCGCCCCCGGTAGGTAGCGCCTCGAGTACCACCGGCGGAGCCAGTCCGACATGGCCGATCTGGTCAAGCAGGCGTCGTCCTCCGCCGACTTCGATGACGAGGATGCGGGATAGGCATCGCCCACGTCGAGGCGGAAAAATTGCTTTAACTAAAAAATAGCAACAAGTTCTTACTAACTAGTTCTATTAATTCAACTAGTTCTTACTAAAAATAAACTTACTATAAATAAAAATATTCTAATACCTAATTAGTACCTAGTTCTTAATATGCAACTAAAATAAACTTACTATAAATAAAAATAAACTTAATATGCAACTAAAATATAAAGAAACCCTAGGCATATCAGGTAGGGGAGAGGGAGGAGCGGGCGTGCTCACCTCGGGTGCTCATGACGAGGAGGGCAGGGCGGCGTCGAGGTCGGGGCGGGGTCGGGGCGGCGGTGAGGTCGGGGGCGGGGGCGGCGTTGAATCTGGGGTCGGGGCGGCGTTAAGGTCGGGGGCAGGGGCGGCGTTGAGGTCGGGGGTCGGGGCGGCGTAGAGGGTGCGGAGAGCGCGCGGCGGCCGACGGGCGATGGTGGCGGCGAGAGTTGTGAGAGTTGGATTTGGGGGAAAGTGTGGCGTGGGGAAGGACGAACCCGGCCCGTGGTTAAGTTAGAAGTAGCAGTAGCGCATTCCGAGAAAAGCGATGCTGCTACCTTAGCTACAGCGCGTTCGCTGATACACGCTACTGCTACTCCTTTCTCTTTTTTCCCTTTTTCATTTAGTTTCCTTCACATTTTGTTTGTTTCCTTTCACCTTATTCTATTTCTTTCATTTTCAATTGTCTTTCCATTTTCTTTCCATTTAGTTTTATAACCTTTAGCAGCAACGAGTTTACATTAAAACGCGCTGCTACAAATAGCGTAGCGGTAGCGCGGTTCGTCATAGATCGCTACTACTATGTGTAGCTTATGGGCTAAGCCGTGGGTATTTTAGTAGTAACGTGTGTACAAAGCAAGACGCGCCATCTTGCTAGATCTTTATCTGCAGCAGCGGTTACCTCAAAGCGCTGCCATCGCTAATTAGCACCAGCGTGCTTTTTTGACCCGCGCTGCTGCTAAAGTTCTGTGTATAGGGTTTTCCCTAGTAGTGTAGTGAGTCTCATATATTGTGCTTCAAAGTAGCACCTCATTCTTCATGTAGTGAGTCTCATATATTGTGCTTCAAAGTAGAACCATGTTTTTCATATAGTGAGTCTCATAAGTTATCTTTTTCACACTAGTGGGAATTTTTCGTTATAGAACTTGGCTTGTATATTCCTACGATGGGCTTCCTCAAAATACCCTAGGTCTTCATGAGCAAGCAAGTTGGATGCACACCCACTAGTTTTTTTTTGTTGAGCATTCACTTATAGCTCTAGTGCATCCGTTGCATGGCAATCCCTACTCCTCATGTTGACATCAATTGATGGGCATCTCCATAGACCATTGATTATCCTCGTCAATGTGAGACTTTCTCCTTTTTGTCTTCTCCACACAATCCCCAATCATCATATTCTATTCCACCCATAGTGCTATATCCATGGCTCACGCTCATGTATTGCGTGAAGGTTGAAAAAGTTTCAGATTATTTAAGTATGAAACAATTGCTTGGATTGTCATCGGGGGTATAGAAGTTGGGAACATCTTTGTGTGACGAAAATGAAGCATAGCCTAACTATATGATTTTGTAGGGATGAACTTTCTTTGGCCATGTTATTTTGAGATGACATAATTATTTTGATTAGTATGCTTGAAGTATTATTATTTTTATGTCAATATGAACTTTTGTCTCAAATCTTTCGGATCTGAATATTCATATCACAATTAAGAAGATTTACATTGAAATTATGCCAAAGTATCACTCCGCATCAAAAATTCTCTTTTTATCATTTACCTACTCGAGGACGAGCAGGAATTAAGCTTGGGGAAGCCTGATACGTCTCCAACGTATCTATAATTTTTGATTGCTCCATGATACTTTATCTATTGTTTTGGACTATAATGGGCTTTATTTTCCACTTTTATATTATTTTTGGGACTAACCTATTAACGGAGGCCCAGCCCAGAATTGTTGTTTTTTGCCTATTTCTGTGTTTCGAAGAAATGGATTATCAAACGGAGTCCAAACGGAATGAAACCTTCGGGAACGTGATCTTCTCACCGAACGTGATCCAGGAGACTTGGACCCTACTCTAAGGAGTGCCAGAGGCAGTCACAAGGGCGGGGGGCGCGCCCTCCCCCCTGGGCGCGCCCCCTGCCTTGTGGGCCCCCGGACGCTCCACCGACGTACTCCTTCCTCCTATATATACCTACGTACCCCCAACAGATCGGGGACGGAGCCAAAAACCTAATTCCACCGCCGTACCTTCCTATATCCACGAGATCCCATCTTGGGGCCTGTTCCGGAGCTCCGCCGGAGGGGGCATCCACCACGGAGGGCTTCTACATCAACACCATAGCCCCTCCGATGAAGTGTGAGTAGTTTGCTTCAGACCTTCGGGTCCATAGCCAGTAGCTAGATGGATTCTTCTCTGTTTTTGGATCTCAATACAATGTTCTCCCCCTCTCTCGTGGAGATCTATACGATGTAATCTTCTTTTTGCGGTGTGTTTGTTGAGACCGATGAATTATGGGTTTATGATCCAGCTTATCTATGGAAAATATTTGATTCTTCTCTAAATTATTTTATGTATGATTAAGTTATCTTTGCAAGTCTCTTCGAATTATCCGTTTGGTTTGGCCAACTAGATTGGTAGTTCTTGCAATGGGAGAAATGCTTAGCTTTGGGTTCAATCTTGCGGTGTCCTTACCCAAAGGATGTGAAAGGGTTGCAAGGCACGTATTGTATTGTTGCCATCGAGGATAACAAGATGGGGTATTTATCATATTGCATGAATTTATTCCTCTACATCATGTCATCTTGCTTAAGGCGTTACTCTGTTTTTAACTTAATACTCTAGATGCATGCTGGATAGCGGTCGATGAGTGGAGTAATAGTAGTAGATGCAGAATTGTTTCGGTCTACTTGTCACGGAAGTGATGCCTATATACATGATCATTGCCTGGATGACCTCATAACTATGCTCAATTCTGTCAACTACTCAACAGTAATTTGTTCACCCACCGTAGAATACTTATGCTCTTGAGAGAAGCCACTAGTGAAACATATGGCCCCCGGGTCTATTCTCATCATATCAATCTCCGTCATTTTATGTACTTGCTTTGCTTTTACTTTTTACTTTGCATCTTTATACCAAAAATACCAAAAATATTATCTCTATCAGATCTCACCCTCGTAAGTGACCGTGAAGGAATTGATAACCCCTAAGCGTTGGTTGCGAGTAGCTATCGTTTTGTGCAGGTACGAGGGACTTGCGTGTGGTCTCCTACTGGATTGATACCTTGGTTCTCAAAAACCGAGGGAAAAACTTGCGCTACTTTGCTGCATCATCCTCTCCTCTTCGGGGAAATCCAACGCAGTGCTCAAGAGGTAGCACTGGCGCTCCTCCCAGTGATGGCGATGAGCGGCCTTCGCCTTTGAGCAGGCTTTAGTGGTGACGACGACAGCACACAAGTTGTCCCACACGCAGAGGCGGCCACTCATCGAGAAGCCGAGCCAGAGGCTGCGGAGCTCCGGGGCGTGCTCTGCGCGCCCGCAGCGCCCAGTCGCCATCCTTGTTCCTCGTACTCGCCGCGTCTAGAGGAGAATGCGCAGATGACGGCGCGCGAGGGGCAGCGTGTAGGGCGGGAGAGAGGGAAAGAAGAGGAGCGACGGCTGCGCGAGAGATTTGAGGGAGGGGGAGAGGAAGAAGATGGAACCCTACCTTGTCACTCGATTTGGGGTGAGGCCACGAACCAAGGAAGCCATGAGGCGTCCAGTATTGGAAATCCCAAAATACCCTCGATGGGGCAACAAAATCACAGGCGGTGGCATGTGGTTTCTACCGCAGAAGGACCGCACCGGGCACTCTCCTATCCACAGCAACTGACAGGCACGGCCCACGGACGAAAGACCCCACAGCTCAGCCACATCTGCACAATATACCGAGGTGAGAAAACAAAACTACTGTCCATTGCTCCAACTTCGAATTTTATCCAACGGCCCAGCTCATCTCAGGGGCAGATCCGACAGCCCAAATTGCATCAAGGGAGAGATCCGACAGCCAGAATTCCCAAATCGCTAAGAGAGCCCAGGTTCAGATAGGAATCTAACTATGGGATACCAGCCAGACAAATGTGTTGCGGCTGCACGCTCATCATACCACGCTGCTGGCCGTTCGTCTGCTCGTCGTCATCGCCGCCGTTCGTCCGCTCACCATCATCGTCGTTGTCGGTCGCCTGCTCGTCGTCGTCGTTGCTGCCGGTCGTCCGCTTGCCGTCGTCTACGCACTCGTCATCGTTCACCTTCTCGTCATCGTCATCGCCGCCGGTCGTCCGCTTGCTGTCGTCGTCTACAACACTAGCCTCCGGCCGTCCGACATCCACAAGCTACACATATCGGCTGCTCATCTGCATCACCACTTCACAAGTACGTGAGGGAACCAAGGGAAAGGTGAGAATACATGGCCGCCTTCTCCATCCCTTATTGATGTCACCGAACATCTAATATATGTTTGGTGCTACCCAGTTAATTTTCTCTTGGTTCGGTCGCATGGTGATTTCGATCCCATGTTGATACAAATCAAGATGATAGATGAGATGCCTAGTGGTCATATATCACTCTTCAATCCTATAATGATGCAAACTAAGTGCACACGATGCAACTAAAATTCTTCTTGTTTTGGTCGCATGGTGATCATGCATCCTATGTCGATACAGTTCAAGGCTAAAATATATTCATCGATGATGCTTTATTTTCACCACATATCTCATATATATTTGGTTCTACCCACAAAATTATTCTTGTTTTGGTCTCATGGTGATCTTGATCCCATGATGATACAAATCAAGATAATGCATGCCATGTCTAGTGGTCATATATCACTCCTTAATCCTATAATGATGCAAACTAAGTGCACACGATGCAACTAAAATTCTTCTTGTTTTGGTCTCATGGTGATCTTGCATCACCATGTTGATACAAGTCAAGACCAAAAATTATGCTCAACTTGTTTTGGTCTCATGGCGATCTTTCATCCCATGTTGATACAATTCAAGAATAAAAATATGTCCATCTTGATTTGGTCTCATGGTGATCTTGCATCTCCATGTGGATACAAGTCAAGACCAAAAATTATGCCCATCTTGTCTTGCTATCATGGCGATCTTGCACCCCATGTTGATACAACTCAATAATAAAAATATGTCCATCTTGATTTGGTCTCATGGTGATCTTGCATCCCATGTTAATACAGATCAAGTATAGAAATAGAAATAAAGCTCATATTGATTTGGTTTCATAAGGTCATATTTTGTTGGAAATTCACACATGTTCCTTCCATATAATTTATAGTCTGGCTAGACCCCTAAATGCATCAGTATAGGGTGTAAACTTGGAGCATGCGTCTATATGTTCATTAGTCTCAAGAAGTAGCATTATACGCTCTTATTTTGTACTAATGAAAACCCATGTGAAACAAAGCCATGACAACTCAATATACATGGCTTTGGCTCTTCATAGTTTAGGGTCATATATCTAGGCTTTGAGAATTGTCATATACTTCATCATGTCCATGCGAAACATATACTGATATACACTTCTGTTTGGTTACACCATAAGCATAAAATCTATGCTACGTGGTGATAATACAAGCAAGAAGAAGTCCCAACACTTCATTTGGTTATGCTACATATGGGCACGAAGTTGCTACATGATGTTAGTAGTAATACAAGTGAAGTGAAACTTTATAAAAGAAATATTCTCATTCAAACCCATATAAATATTTGACTAGATCCACTTAGTCGCATGCCCATATATGACATGTTTCAGACAAGAAAAACTAGTATTTAAGCATAAACCATATGTCATAATATAATCTCTCATACAAATTAAAATTGTACCATGCATAGAAAAGTAACTAGGGTCATAGCCTATGTTACTCGCACTAAACATAATACAGTGTGATCGAATATGTCATCAATAAGTTTCATATAGCCCTCGCATATAATGGCTCGAGGCAACGCTATATACGTTGCTATAATGTAAACCCAACTAATAAAACTAGTTATGCCCTATATTGCATATACACCGTTAGCCCGGCTAGTTAACCATTAAATAAGACAACTACTACATATTCGCAATGGTTAATGAGCTAGGCATAAACGTGCTATATGAATGAACATTGTCAAATCATGAATGTTGTGCAATGCATATGTTAGCATAGACGAAGTTCAAGGCTCTCCGAGTACGCCGGCGTCGAAGACAGCGAGGAGGATTTTTATTTCTATATTTTGTAGTTTTCTTTTAATTCTACATTTTGTAGTACTCATGTGTTGTGATGCTATGTAATAGATATGTTGGAATTCTTAATCAGGGGTTTTCTCTATGGAGATGTAATTAACAGATCTTTTATGTAAATGTAAGAGTTCTGGAAATAAAGTACCTGCAATGTTTGATCCTATTTTTATTCTATGCATTTAAATTATTCACTCTGTATCAATGACGTGGACACGTATTTTCATGCCCGCCATTTTCCCGTCATCATGGAGAGTCAGGGACTATCTTGCTTTATGCTATTTTAGCTAAGAGAAGGTAGTAGGTCCTATAAGAGAGAAGTAGGTCCTAGGTACAATGTGTTATTATGTGGTAGAATGTGTTAGAGTTGATGATGATGAGGAGGAGTTGTGATTATGACTAGTGACCAACTTGCTAGATGATGTCTCATTGATGAAAATGACGATCATGAGGAGGTGTTATATGACAATGATGTATTATGATGATAAGTTGTTAATGATATGATGATGATATTTATTATATCATTGGGTGAAAAAACCGCGGATTAGTTTCAAGTGGATGTCCATCCACTTGAAACTAGTCCACGGTTCTTTCATCCACTTGAAACTAGTCCACGGTTCTTTCACCCAGTGATGTAATAACTCATTATGATGTAAAAACAATCTCTAAATTGTTGTTGTATGAAAACTTGTATAAAGGTGTATGAATACGACATGAAATAAAAAATAAATATAATACGGAATAATAGTAGTAGCGTGGGCTGCGAGAGGCGCTACTAGTAATTAGCAGTAGCGCCCTTTCCAGGAAGCGCTACTACTAAGTGGATATAGCAGTAGCGCGGGTAAACCCACGCTACTCCTAACCTTTAGCTATAGCTCCTTACTAGTAGCGTTGTCACCAGCGCTACTGCTAGGCCAAAAACCCGCGCTACTGCTAGGCTTTTGCCTAGTAGTGTTCCCTCTCTCCTAAATCTGATTTGAACAGATGCTACACTTGTCTCTCCCCATTCTTTCTTCCTCAACTTCTCTCACTAATAAGAACAGGTGCTCTTTGATCTTATGCCAGCCGATTATGGTGTCCTGAGGCTCCTCTATGGGATTTAACAGATGCTACACTTATATGCCCCGATGAGGACATCTCCTCCCCAAACTTGTCTCTGGGTCTTGTGTAGCTTGCTCTTGGGGGTTCTGGTAGAGCCTGCTTCTTGTGGCATGCCTCCTCCTCCTAGCTTCTTCACACTGCTCACTAGGTTTGGTTTTGGCCCAACTCCTGTTTGATTCAGTTGCATCACGTGGCTATCAAGCTCTCTTCTATGGTTGTGGTCTTTTATTTATAGTTGTTTGAAAGTCCTAGATGGTTGACACATGGTCTATGATTTAGCTACTTGCCTGCTGTGTGTGCTTCTAGTGTTGTCCTCTCCTCCTTGACCCTTATCCTGTTAACCAACTGGTGGCTGATTGACTTGGGAACTTGCCCCTTTCGGCAGGTTGCAAGCTTATCCGGTACTGTACTTGGCTTTATTTTCTACACAGGAATGATTACTATTCATTTGGCTTTAATCTCTTTGTTATAATTGCCTTTGCTAACTTGGAATGCATTATTTAGTATTTTGCTTTTGTTTTTGGCCAGCTAGATTTAAAGTGTCGGTTGTGCTTTTAATTATTTCTTTGCATAGATATGCTGGTGCTACACTTTGTTGGTTTTGTTTGTGAGCTATGAATTTCTTCTAATGACTGCTATGTTCCCTCAACAGAACCATTGTTACTGCTTGAGCTGCTATTACTGCTAATCCATACTGGAGCTTGTCCAACTACTGTGCTTTGGTCCCTGGACTATACATTTAGTCACTCCTATATCTGGTCTATCTGCTCTTTGACTTGCTTTTGTGGAATTCAATTAGAAATTCTTTAATCAAGAGTTATTGGACCAGCTCCCAAAATTCCTAAGTGACAACCACTTCTTTTCTTTTTGTTGTTTATTTTGCAGGTTTCAAAATTATGAAGAAGACGAAGATAAGAAGATTTAGTATAGGTCTAGTTTAGGTTTTATCTTTCTTTCTTTTATTCCTTTCCTCCAATGTAATTCTTGGATACATTGTATTTATTTTCATATAATAAAGCTTGTTGTTTCTTTTATCCAGATTGCTTAATTTGTAATATCATTTTGTAATGATTCATTTATTATCCATAAAGTTTTGTTTCTTCCCTTTTGGATCAACTTTTGTAATATGACTTTGCAGTAAGAATTTATTTGTTAATTCTAATTAATTTATTTGTTATTTGAATTTGAATTGAAATTCAAATATTTGAAATGTACGTAGTCCTTGACTTATAACTTAATTGAATTGTGATCCAATTATCTAAAAATGAGCAATGGTCATACAAAATTTAGAATTGAATCAAACTCCTTTTAAATTCAAATGAAAGATTTAAATTTACCCTAGTTTTTGGATGCGTGAATGCAATGCACACTCAAAAAAACTCTGCTCTCTCTAAACTGCAGGTCATTACACGCTCTCCTTAAAATAATTTCGTCCTCGAAATTGTTATTAGTAGAAGTTGTAGTTGAAAACATTTAGATGCGATAAAGAATTTGAGATGGGTAACTATACAAGATCCAGATACGATTAGGAATTTTAGTTAAGTAATTAGTATTGAGAAATAACTATCGTCTCCCTTTTAGTTAAGAATTTGAGATGAGTAACTATACAATAAGGAATTTTAGTTGAAGATTTATTATTCCACAAGATATATCAATACGAGCAAGTATGAATTACAGAAAGTAAAGGGTGTGGGAATGAGATAGCCACAAGTGATTCGAAGAGGCGGATTTATCCTGAAGTTCACACTCTTGACAGTGCTAATCTCCATTAGAGCGGTGCCGAAGCCGAAGCTCCGGGGCGCCACCAATTGGCTCACTGTATTCTCCCTTTTGAGTCACCCCCAACAGATGAGCATCGATTCACTCAGGATTGGTCTTGAAGGCGATCACCACACCTTTACAAACTTCTCCGGAGCACACCACAAGCAAGGAAACTTCCATAGGAACCTTGATCACCTAGGCACTTCACACCCTTCCTCGGAGCACACCACAAAAGGAAGCTTCCGGGGGAACCTCGACTACCTAGGCCTCTTCACAAACGTCGGATTCGGGGTTCCGCAGACCCTTGAGAGGTTCGAACTCTGGGGTGCATGCGAAGATCTCGTCTTCCCAGTCTGCCCGCTCACCCGATCCACGGCCTAGCTCGACGAACCCAAGGGACAAGAGACACAGCACTTTATCCTGGTTCGGGCCACCTTGCGGTGTAATACCCTATTCCAGATTTGTGGTGGATTGCCTCGAAGGGCTGAGGATGAACTAGTACAATGGTGGAACAGCCTCCCGAGGTGAGGTGTTCTTGAGCTCGATGAGGGTGGAATGGATTCGTGCCCTCTCTCTCTCCCTCTCTCTCTGGAATCGATCCTTTCTATGGTGGTGGCTAAGTCCTATTTATAGTGGCCTTGGTCCTCTTCCCAAATGTACGCGGGAAGGGATCCCACAATGGCCAAATTCAAAGGGGGACAACTAGTACAAGTTATCCTGACAAAAGTAGTCTTCGCCTGCAAAAGCCTCTGGTGGTGACGCTGTAGTGGGCTCCGCTATGACCTCCGTCCTGTCGTCTTGGCGGTCTTGGTCTTGTTGCACTGATATGGAAACCTTTGCTTGATTCCTCGGGACCCCGCGCCTGCGCTTGCCTCCTTAGCACCAAAGAGGCAACTGGTACACTGCGCCCGTTGGCGCCCGCCTGGCCTTGGTCTTCATGGCTCACGTCACGTGAACCTCGCGAGGTGCACCTTGCATAGATATCTCCTCTCCTCGGGAGCCAGCCTGGTGAGGCCGCGCCCTAGGGAGGTCTTGGTGTCATCCGCCTCGCGTGGCTTGGCCCCTCGCGAGGGTCTTGAGTGGTTGTTGTTGAAGCTGGGCCATACCAGGCCGTTGACGGAGTCACGCCATGGGCCACAGGCAAGCAAGTCTGGGCACCCCCGGTCCCAGGACGCCGACAGTAGCCCCCGGGACCAAGGTGCGCTCGAACTTGGCTTCGAAGCAAAGCCAAAGGGCAAGTGCGGAGCGCCACGGGCCCCAACCGCCCGCGGCCTCGGTTGACGCGTGGCGATTGACGGGACGTGGGCGCCCCCACTTCCCCATGCAGCCTTGATATTCGCTAGGCTTGGCATTCGCCGTCGCCAACTCGGCTCCATCTTGATTGCTTGCCGCGCGCTCCCTTGGCTCCTTCACCTTTTCGGCTCTGACACCGACACCGGTCCTCCCCTGTCGATATGGCGTCGCGGTTGACGAGGAAGAAGAAGTGGAAAACCTGCGCCCCGGGCGAATCTCCGCCGGCCTTCGAGCCCACCCTCGAGAGGTCGACGGTGCTCAATCGAGAAGGGCTGGACAAGGTTCACCCAGCGCTCGCCCCCGATTCCAATGAGTGGAAGGCGATGGTGGCTTGGCCTGCCTCCCGAGCCATGGTCGATATGGCCGCCATAGAGATCCCCATCCATCTTCACGCTCTCTTAGCCGGTCTAGTTCCCCTTTCTCCGATTTCTTCAATGCCATACTCTCACATTACTATGTTGTGACAGCCTGATTTTTGGCCCTTTCTTTTTCTTTTATTTTTCTGAGGTTTTTGCTTGAGTTTTCTTTTTCCGTGGCCTTGTGGTCTGGAAAGTGAAGAAGATGAACTCTTCTTTGCTTCCAGAGTGGCTTGTCATACCCAAATCCTTCCCTAGACCCTGTCATTTTCATCCTAGCCCAAATCCCAATATTCTTTTCCTTGGGAATATTCCTTTTCTATTAAAGGAATAACCCAATTTGCCCTAGGTTGTGAAGCAACCTATATTTCTATCACTCCTAAAATTCCCAAATAATTCTCATAAAATGTTTGGGTCCTATCTTCATCAAATGTGGCAAAATATTTAATTTGCCATGTTCTTCATCATGCTCAATTAATTCATTTCCTATTCTGCCCTGAATGGCAGAATGTGAAGCAAGTGCCATTTATCTTTTCCCAATTGACCTAAAACTCCTTAGACACCTTTCCCTGTCCATATCATTGCCACATGCCAAAGTGAAACCTCATTTGCCTAGTAAATATTCCTGAGCAATTTTTCCAAGTTCCTGTCTAAGGGAAGTGGTTGTGAAGGAAGTACAAGCTAGGCATATCCAAATGAGTTGCCATTTTGGATGATCCCTCATATCATCATATCATAGCCCTCCACCAAAGTAGAGCTCATTGCATGCCTCCATGAGAGCTCACCTTCAATTCTTTGATTCTGTCCAAAATTTCAGATTGTGAAGTAAGTATATTTTATCTTGCTCCATTATGGCTGCCAATTTTTTCTAAGCCTTCTGTTATCCATATAACCTACCTCCACCCATTTTGGGCATGTTTCATCAAGCCATTTGTCCTCTAGAAGTTTTCCAAGTTTCTGGATAGAAATGATGTTTGTGAAGCAAGTACCATTTTGGATGGTCCATATGGTATGAGCTTTTACTGACATCTTTATATGTCCATATCATGAGGATTTGCCAAGTTTCATCCCATTCCATAACTCCATGTGAGTGCATCATCCTAATCTTGATTCTGGACCAGTTTATGTGGTTGTTAAGCAACTACATTAAATCTTGATCCAAACCCCTCCATAGTTACCAGGATGTAAGTCCTTATTTACCTCAACCTCCCAGACAACTCCATTTGACCCAATCACCTCCCTGTTGAGCAGCAGTACACGATCAAGTTTACTGCAGTAAACTTCAGGTGTTAACTGCCATTTAACCGTGTCACTTTTAACCAAACTACCACCGCAGTAGGAACCTCCCCTGGATGAACTTGCCACTAGAAAACAAGTTCCAGCCCCTCTCCCCTGCTACATGCCAGTGCACGCGGTGACCGCGTTAATGGCAAGCCTGTCTTGGCAGCTCTGCTGCCGTTAGCGCGCCCAGGATGGATTCTTGCTCGGGCCCCTCTCCCCCTCGTCGTCTTAGCACGTGTGAGCATGTCCATTGTCTTCCTCTCGTCGTCGCCGATCACCTGGACCCCGCTCCCCCTCCGGCAGTTTCCTCACCAATGCAAGCCACCACGCGTCCACGAGCACACAGTGCCGACCGAGCTTTAATGGCGCTCGGCTTCTTCCTCTGCTTCCCCCTTGGCCTCCTCTGCCCCGTGAGAGCCTCCACTGCTCCTCCTACGTCGTCTACCTCCGAAGCTCATGGCGAGAACGCAGCGTCCATGGCGCCGGGACACGCGTTCGTGGCGACGCCAGCGCGACACCTCGTCCCGCGTCTATATAAGCCAACCCGGAGCCCCCTCGACCGCACCAGCAGCCTCACCTCACTCTCTAAGCCTCCCCGACCTCTCCTCTAAGCTCCAGGAGCTCTCCTCTCCATGTTTGGCCGCCATGGCCGCCGTCTGTGTCAACTCCGATTCTGGCAAGCCGGAGCTATCCTCCTCCTTCTACCACCACCACTAGACCACCTAGACCCCAGCGCACCTCTCCCTTCTCTCAGCTCAACGGCGGGTCGACCCTGGCCTCGACCCCAACTCCGGCCGAGCCGCCACCCACCGCAGCCCTCGCCTTTGCCGTTCCCGAGCTCTCCGGTCACCGCACTGCCCTGGGATGGGTTGGCCTCATCGCCCTGAGCACGTGGGTAGGTTGTGCGCCACCTACGATGGCCGGAGTCACCAGCAAACCTCGTCGGGGCCGGCTCTGCCTTGGCCAGGTGCGGGCGCAGGCGAGGAGGAGGAAGAAGACAGGAGCCAGGCGGGCCCCATCTCCACGCGGCCCCTTTGTCGCCGAGGCGGCGTTGACCCCTTTGCCTAGCTGGATAAGTGGCGGGCCCCACCAGCGTGGGACCCGCGTCGGCGTCACGCCTGCCCCGCCTCGCTAATCGGATTAAGTGGAGACGTACTCGGTTGAGTACGTTTTCCTCTTCGAAAGCGCATTTTCCCTCTACTTGACTCAAAGTACGCTTTCTTTTACTTTGAAAGCGTATTTCCTCTGTTTCAGCCTAGAATGTGTTTTCTTAAACAAAAGCGTATTTCTAAGTTTGCGCTTACGCCTTATCCACTCAGGGGACTTGTTTGTGATGATATTTTTGCAGAAAAGTCCCTGAACTTCAACCCTTCATATCTTTTTAACCACAACTCCAAATGAGGTGATTCCAAAGCCCACGTCTTCGTTTCTTCGAGCCCGTTCTGTTGGTTTCATTTTCACTATGGTTTGACACTGTGAAAATGACCTTTTTTCCCTTGCAGGTAAACAGCCCCTCTGAAAGAGAACTGTTTCCGGCAAATCTTTCCGTGGCTTCACCGCACTTCTTCCCGGAGTATTCTTCACCCCCAGGCAAGCCACAATACCCACTTGCATGATAGTCATGCAGTAGCCATGGTTTTCAACTTGATTATTTAATAAATAATTATTTGTTTAAAATATGGTTATCGTTGTTTCGGTAATGCTTCTGGGTTAGTGCTTACTTTCTTGCTATGTTGTTATGCACCTGGTTATCATGCCCTGCTAGTTGCTAGTATTCCTTTCATATACTTATGCTTGCTAGTAGTACCTGGTGATGTTGGTGATGGTCTTGATTGCATAAGCGCCATCCGTCTTAGTACCGTTGTTATATATGTATCATTGCATTCCGTTGGTTAAATGCTTGCATTGTTGTTATGTTCATGCATGATATTTATGGTTGATGCTAGTGGTCATGTTATGCTATGAGTAGTGTTGCACTTGTAATATGTATGCTCGTCATTATGCCATGTTCAGTTGGAGATTATTCATAGTTGATGTGGTGGATAGTTATGTTACATCCCGTGATTATGTTGACATCATGCTCATGCTTTGTAAATGCATCATGTTATTTTATCATGACTCAGCATATTGCATTCAAGTTTAACCGGATTAAATTAAACTTGAACAACTGTTGGCTGAGTCATGGTGCCACCAAATCGATCTGACCAGTGCAACCACGCTTACCCTATGGGGGGGTCCTAACTGGGTCTATTGTCATGCCTCTCACTAGTGCCTCCCGCGAGGGAAGGTTATGTGCGGGCGCTACCCTGATCAGGTAGGACGGCATAAGCCGTGTGTGCCCGTGTTTGGTTTTGAGCTCATGTCCCCGTCTGGGACCGTTTTTGCCACGACGGTGGCTGTTGGTGCCATTGGTAGGCACGGGGCCACCCAGGACTTAGCCCAAAGGGGAGTTGGTCGGAGTGGCTGGGGAGCGTCATGGCAGTAGGACGGTTTCGTCGGGACGCTTTGGTCCACCCGAATGGGAGTGCGAGGCCAGGGTTCCGTGGTGTGGGTACAGTGTGCTAACCTCTGCAGAGTGTGTATATTAAATCTATCGATAGCCGCGCCCGCGGATAAGGGCCCAGTTCGTGTTGGTCCCATCGTGAGTCAACAGTATTAATAATAATAACTTGATTAATGACAACCACGGTTCGACAATGAGATAAGTTGCTTGTGATCGCCGGAAAGACCACCATTTGAGACCAAGTATTGGTCATGGTTGTGATCGCCGGAATGATCACCGCGGTATTAAGGATACCGAGTTGCTGGATATTCGTGATATTGTGCGAGAATCCTGGGTAAAGATCAAGCTCCTTGTGGTCATCTAATGATTACTGCGGTATTGTTTATACCAAGCTTGATTTGATCCTGAGATGATCGTGTGATGTCCGAGGTTTGTAAGTGCTGCGTGTGATGTTTATGTAGTAACCCGAGCAGAATAAATAGTGCATATAGTGTCATCATGTTGCATGCTAGTAGCGTCAGATCTATATGTTCATGCCATGCTCATGTTGTTCTACCTATATCATGTTCATGTTGTTCATGCCATGTTATTCTGATGATCTCATGTTAATTCCTGCTTAACCTGTAATTGCCATGCTATTATTTGTCTTGAATGCTTCTAGTTAATTATGAGCTTGCAAGTACATTCAATATACTGACCTGGCGTGTCATGCCAGCTTGCAGGTCATGCCTAGATTGCTTGCTTGTTTGGTGTTGTTCCTGTGTTCACGAGCTAGGATAAGCATTCCAGCCAGAGTCCTTGCGGAGTGGAGTTCACCACCGTTGTCGTTGTTCCGCTGCTAGAGTTATTCTACTGCTTCGAGTTGTTCTGCTGCTTGCATAGAGGAACTGAGGATGGCGTAGTGTCGCCATGCCGATGTTATTCATTGTAATATCGGAGACCTTGTAATCATATTCATGTAATAATAGAAAGCTGGTTTGTTCTATGCTAAGCAGTGCCGTATTCCAGAAGACTTCTCCTTGATCTCTGGGCTGGAATACGGGGCGTTCCGGTTTTCTCTGAGCCGGGGTGCCACATAAGTCCACGCACTGCATCGGGATCCCCAATCCATCATCCTCCTCACCGTCTTCGCCTTCGTCTGCGAGGCCATGGTGGGCATTGCTTCCTTCGTGGTCTTGTTTCGCCATTTCTTCTCGCTTCACCTGACCGACGCCCGTCAGTGCTCAGGGTGCGTGACCTTTCAGGCTGTGGCGGTGACGGCCGACTCAGGGATCGACTTCGAGCTCTCGCCAGTTGTAAGTGGGTTCTGAAAGCGGTGGGTGTTTGTGGGTGTCGGCGTGCTCAACTCCCTGCTCTTGCTCCCCCGGGCACCAGCTGCGCCCAGCTCCAGGTGGGGGCACGCGAAGCTTGCCGACCCCCTGCTTGCCCACGTTTGGCGTTGGCTGGCCAGGTTGAAGGAGCTTGGGGTGACGGCGCCCATGGTGGTGTAGGAGTTTGTTCAGTGCCACATTGCTCCGCTCTAGCGCCATTCTCGACGAATGTGGACCTTCGCCGGCAGCAGGGACCCCATGAGGCTCCATGTACCTGCACTTCCTCCCGAGATGATGCACACGGTGCTCGAGCTCCTGACGGGCGACCCTGTGCCAGCCATGCTTCCGAAGGAGGGGTGCCTCCTGTAGTGCTTCTCGAACACGAAGGGGTTCGTGAGGCAGATGCCCCTCTTTGACGAGTGGGGGCTACGTCCGTCCGGACTTGAGGGGCCCCGCGAGAACCCTGTCCTCATGGTCCCTCTGCCAGCCGTCCCTGCAGCACACGACCCAGAGGTGGATGCAGGGGGCGGGCGCCGCCAGGTGCTGCTGAGGCGGCTGCTGACGAAGTGACACAGCGCGGTGCCCTTGAGATGGAAGCCCCCTAGGCTCGGGTAAGCCGTCCTGAGGGGGAGATCAAAGAGTTGGCGCGATCCGAGGCTCCCGAGGTCTCCGCCCCTGAAGCTCGGGGAAGCAGTCCTGAGCTGGTGGCCGGAGAGCTGATGTAGCCTGGCGCTCTCGAGGTCGCCACTCCAGGGGCTCCGCAGCCCGCCGCAGATGCTGATGGCCGCGCCCCGGGCTTCGGCCAACTGCGCCTGAACTTCGAGGCACTCCGCAAGAGAAAGGGGCCTCCCAGCTGTAGTGGTGATGCCTACCAGCTGCTAAAGCAGAGGAAGTACATTGCCGTTGACTAGTAAGTACCTCTTCTTCGCAATTTTCTGCGTCATGCATCCTTACCTGGCAATGGCCCTTCAGGATCCCTTCATCTGCGGCAGTGAGATCCCCTGAGGAGCGGCCTCCACCGGCTCTCGGCTTGCCCTTGGTCTCGAGCTCCCCAAGCTGGAGTATTGCGCGAGGCGCAGGGCTTGTCCTGGAGGCGAACGCGCTAACGGGGGGCCTTAACCCTGTGTTCCTGTCGTCCCTCCTTCATGGTCCGCCCTAGGGTGTAGAAGGCGTGCCGAGGGCTCCTCCTTAGTCATCACTGGTGGTTGGGTGATCCTAGCCCTGGCTTCGTCTTCGAGTAGCGAGGCCACGCCATCCAGCGACTCCGTCGAGGCCCGGAGGGTGGTGGGGAAGGCGCCTGCCTCCAGCCCCCCGCCAGGGGCAGGCAGGCCACCTCAAGCTTCCCTAATAACCCCCGGCGCGAAGGACGGACTTGGCCATGCGCTGGAGCTCGCGTGTGGGCGCGGTGTTGTACGCCACGAGCTCTTCTGGGAGGCAATGGGTGCACTAAGCCGGCTCTGAGAAGAGCTTGTCGACGTCGACGCCCGCCTTGAGACGGAGGACCTTCGGCTGGCGGACGAGTGTCATCAGTTGAAGGTGGCCATCAACCTCAGAAATCTTCAGCATGAGCGCGCCAATGCGACGGCCGAGGTGTCCCTTGCGACCTCACGCGAGGCCTTCACTCAGGCCTTGGAGGAGGCCAGAGCAGCCGACCATCGCCGCGAGGCTGCCGAGGAGCGCGAACGAGAACTCCTGGCCTTGAACACTACCCTTGAGCAGCGGATTGAGGCACGCATGGCCATCTTGGCATCAATGAGGGGAGCACCTTCCAAAGAGAAGGAGATCCAGAAACGCGAGGAGGCGCTGATGCTGTAGGCCTCAGAGCGCAGCTTCGAGCTCGAGCGGCTGGAGACGAGGGAGCGCCAGGTGACCATGGCTGAGGACGCTGTCACCGAGCGAGAAGCCAAGATCCAGGAGGAGGTTGATCGGAGGGTGGCGAAGGCTCGTGCAGATCTTGCCGACGAGCACCGCCTGTCGCTGGTGTTCCTGGAGGCCGAGGCTAAGGGCAGGGCCACCGCCCTTAGGGCGAAACTGGATAAGGCAGAGCAGCGCGAGAGGGCCGCTGAGGCAGCCCTGACCTCCGCCCTTGCTGACTTGGCCTCCGCCCGCGCCGACTTGCTCTCACTTCAACAGCAGATCGACGACATCGCGTCCCTCGTGAAGAAGAACGCGGACGAGGCATGACACTGTTGGATGCTGCAGCGCGAGCACGCTTCTGTGCTTTAGGACCTCAGGGTGAGAGCCAACTGAGCCTTGGGCACCATCTGCGAGGAGAGCGCTCCTCACCCGCATGAAGAAGATTACGCCAGCCACCTCTGCTTCTTCACCGAGGTTGTGGCGCGCCTGGAGGACCGGGCCGTGGGGGCTCGTGAGCTCGTAGGAGCCGGGGTCTCCTTGGGCGCGCATTCTCGTGCGTCTTTAGTCACCTTCAGAACCTCGATCCCCATATTGACTTTGATGCTGCCATAGCCCCCGTGCCCAGGGTTATCCGAGACAACTTGTCGGACTGGGTGGACGACCACGTGGACGCCCTGGTCGTGGAGTTCGCGCCTGAAGATGATGCGGCCGTGGTGGTAGTCAGAGAAGGCGGCACGGATGACGATGATGTAGACCTTGTTAGCGACAACTCGGGTGGTGAGGACAGAGACAGCAAGGACAGCAAAGAGGGCAGCGTCTCTGACTAACCCTATGTTTCCTTTGCCTTAACCTGTGTAAAAAGGGAAACCTTCGGGCGCAGCCCTGTGGGGTGTGAAAGCATTTTGAAGACGGGGCCTTATCATGTATGAAACAGAGTATATGAAATGATGGCACGTCTTTTGTGGATAGGGCTTAAGATGCACCATCACGAGCCCACGGGGCTCCCGAGCTTGGTAGTTGTCACGTCTTACCTTGGCTCTGCAGGTCTTGGGTGTGCCTTGACGTCCCGGTCGGACCTGCCTCCCGAGGCAAGCCCTTAGGGGATCGTGAGACTTTGGGCCTCCCGAGAAGTCTGTTGATTCATTCAAGAGGGCCTCGCGAGGAGCGTACGTCGGACCACGACAGGATGTGCACGCGGAAATCTTGCGACACGTGCACACTTGGCCCCGAGGGGGTCCTATCCGGGTCGCCCGGACGCGCCTGGCACTGTCTGCCGGCCTGCCCCCACTCATGGGGAGCTCGCAAAGGGGGGCAGTAGGCGTGAGCCTCAAAGTAAAACACGCAACCAGAACGCAAGAAATCGGCACGAACCAGAGAAAACTCCCCCGTTTTAGATAACACCAAAGAATTTCAAATCTCAGTCCAAAAAGCGGCGAATCAAGTTACCGAAAGAGGGACGAAAGTTAACAGCCGCGTCCGGCACTATCGGCGTTCTGGGAACGGGGGTCCCCACACTTGCCTGCCTGCGGCCCACGGCGTGGCTCTGCAAGCGGGCCCGTACGGCCCATCTTCACCAACAAGCACTCAAGACCCCCGCGAGGGGCCAAACCTCGCGAGGTGGACGGTGCAAGACCCCCTTGGGAGCGGCCTCACCAGGTTGGCTCGCGAGGGGCGGAGAGACCAAGGCAAGGCAAACCTCACGAGGTTCTCGTGACCTGAGCCATGACGATCGAGACCAGGCGGGCGCCAGCGCGCACAGTGTCCTTGTTTCCTCTTTGGTGCTAAGGAGGCAAGAGCAGGCGCGGAGTACCGAGGCGTCAAGCAAAGGTTTCCATATCAGTGCAATGAGACCAAGACCAGCAGGATGGCAAGAAGGAGGTCACCATGGAGCCCAAGGCGGCGTTACCACCAGAGCCTTTTGCAGGCGAAGACTGCTTTTGTCAGGATAAGTTGTAGTAGTTGTCCTCTTTCAAATTGGCCGTTGTGGGATCCCTTCCCGCTCAATATTTGGGAAGAGGACCAGGGCCTCAATAAATAGGACTAGCCACCACCGTAGGAGGCAACTCATCTGGGGATGGATCATTCGGACCACCCTTGCACCCACCAGCTCTCCGAGCACAAGAACACCTCACCTCAGGAGGCTGTTCTTCCCCTTGTACTGTTCATTCTCAGACCAGGAGGCAATCCACCACCACCACTCTGGAGTAGGGTATTACACCACAACGGTGGCCCGAACCAGTATAAATCTTGTTTCCCTTGTGTTGCAAGTTCATCGAGTTAGCCCTTGAGACCTTAGCGAAGCTAGGACGTGGATCGGTAGGAGGAGATCTTCGTGCGCACCCCAGTGTTCGAACCTTGAGGGTTTTGCCGGAACCCGTGATCTGACATTTGGCGCGCCAGGTAGGGGTGCGCTTTAGCTTTCCTTCCGTCAATCTGCGCTCTGCCACCACCACACTCCACCCTCATGGCAGGCGTCTCGCTCCCGGCTCCGACGGCTGGCGCCGATGACGGGGCCAGGGGGCTCCGAGCCCTGGCCCCCGCCTTGCGGTAGGTGCAGTGGCCGCCCAAGTTCAAGCCGGAGATGTCGCCGCGCTACGACGGCATGGCGAACCCTCGGCTTTCCTGCTGGCATACGAGGAGGCCGTCCTCGAGGCCGGGGCGACGACAGGGTCATGGCCAACTGGCTTCCCATGGCCCTCACTGGCGAGCCGCACGCCTGGCTGCTCAACCTCCCCGGATCCACAGTGGCATCTTGGGAGGAGCTGCGCGACCTCTTCACTGCGCGCTACGCGACACCGGCGCACCACGCGGTCGCGGCCCTACTAGGCGGCTCTCAAGCGCCGCTTTCAGATTGCCATATCAAGCCATTCCTCCGCCAGATAGGCGCCGCTTCCAAGCGCCCCGGGGCTCCGCCGGGCTGGGCTGCGCCCGAGGCCGACCTCACCTTCGACTTAGAAGATCACCCCGTCACCACCGCCGGCTCGGGTATGCTCCTGATGCTTTGCACGCCCACCATTTGCAACGTGGTCATCACCAAGACCCTCATCAACGGCGGCGCCGGCCTCAACGTGCTCTCCGTGGAAGCCTTCAGCCTTCTTCACGTACCGCTCGAGCGGCTCAGCCTCTGCAAGCCTTTCTCAGGATTTGGCGGTGGCGCCACCCACTCCGTGGGGCAGACCCGCCTCCCTGTCACCTTTGGCACACGCGACAACTACCGCACCGAGCTGGTCGACTTTGACATCGCCCGCATCGACCTCCCGTACAACGCCATCCTCGGGTACCCAGCTCTGGCCCAGTTCATGGCAGCAACCCATCCGGCCTACAACCTCATGAAGATGCCTGGAAGCAAGGCGTCCTCACCATCAAGGGGGACGCCAAAGAGGCCCTGGCGGCGCTCAAGCTTGCCCTCAAGACCGCCGCGGCGGCACAGCTCGTCGGCGCGGGCGCCTCCGAAGCCAAGGGAGCCGCACCAACCAAGAAGAAGCAGATGTTCACCCAAGACAAGGCGGAAACCAAGCAGGTGCCAGTCGATGAGGACGGGTCCTCAGGAGCCACCTTTACCATAGGTGCCGACCTCGACCCAAGCCAAGAGGAAGCATTGGTGAAGTTCTTGCGCGCAAACAAGGAGATATTCGCATGGGAACCCAAGCAGCTGGTGGGGGTCCCGAGAGAGGTGATCCAGCATCACTTAATGGTGTGCCCCAATGTACGCCCTATGAAGCAGCGGGCGAGACGACAGTCCATGGAAAAGCAGGCCTTCATCGTCCAAGAAACCCGCAAGTTAGAGACGGCGGGTGCCATTCGCGAGGTTCGGTATCCCGAATGGCTGGCAAACCCCGTCGTTGTGCCGAAGAAAGGCGGGAAGGAGCGAATGTGCGTCGACTTCACCAACCTCAACAAAGCCTGCCCCCAAGACCCGTTCCCACTTCCACACATTGACCAAATCGTCGACTCCACCGCCGAGTGCGACCTGCTATGCTTCCTAGATGCGTTCTCAGGATAACACCAGATCAAGATGGCGGTAGAAGATGTAGGGAAGACAGCCTTCTTGACCCCGTGCAAGGTGTACTTCTACACTTGCATGCCTTTTGGACTACGTAACGCGGGCGCGACCTTTCAGCGGTTGATGCACATCGCCTTAGGGCGGCAGCTCGAGAGAAACGCGGAGGCCTATGTCGTCGACATTGTGGTGAAGTCTCGGGAGGCGAGAACCTTGATCCAAGATCTAGAGGAGACTTTCGCGAGCCTACGCCAGGTGAACTTGCGACTTAACCCGGAGAAGTGTGTGTTTGGCGTCCCTTCCGGCAAGCTGCTGGGTTCCTTGTATCCCACAGAGGGATCGAGGCAAACCCTGAAAAGATCAAGGCCATTGAAGACATGAGCCCACCGCAGACCCTCAAGGAAATGCAGAAGCTGGCTGGTCGCATGACTGCGTTGGGGCGCTTCATTTCCAAGATGGGAGAGCGTGCTCTACCCTTCTTCAAGCTGATGAAGAAGAAGGGCCCCTTCAGGTGGACCCCGGAGGCCGACCGTGCATTTCAAGACCTCAAGAGATACTTGACCAGCCCTCTAGTAATGGTGGCGCCACGGCCCCTCAAGCCCCTAGTGCTTTATCTTGCCGCCACCCCGTACTCCGCCAGCGCAGCTCTGGTGGCGGTTCGGGAAGAGCACCAAGCCAAGGGCGCGTCGCGCCGAGCTACGCCGCCAGCCGAGATGACGCAAGATCAAGAAGGTGATGCAAGAGCCGTAGCAGCATCGACAAAGGACCAAGCTCGGCAGGACGACACCGCCGAGATCCGGACAAGCGATCAAGCATCGAGGGTTCCACTACCTCAAGAGACGCCCCAACTTCCGCAAGACACGAGCCTCACCAACGCGCCAGCTCTCGTCGAGCACCCGGTGTATTTCGTCAGCACGGTGTTGCGGGACGCAAGGGCACGATACCCCATGCCTCAGAAGCTCTTGCTCGCACTCTTGGTGGCCTCCCGGAAGTTGCAGCACTAATTCCATGGCCACCCCATCAAGGTCATCTCAGCCTACCCGTTGGAGAGAGTGCTCAGAAGCCCCAATTCTGCTGGAAGGGCCGCTGAGTGGAACATTGAGCTGCAGGCATTCCAGTTGGAGTTCAGCACTACCAGGGTCATCAAGGGAGCTGCACTCGCTAATTTCGTAGCGGAATGGACGGATGCCCCATCGCTCGAAGTAGGCAAGGACCAGTCCACCTCGTCGGGCAGCAAGGCGCCTGACGCCTGGGTCATGTATTTCGATAGCGCCTTCGCGCACCAGGGTGCGGGGGCTGGAGCAGTACTCATCTCGCCCACTCAAGACAAGCTCTACTACACCGTGCGTCTCTGCTTTCAACGGGGCGAGAAGGTCTCCAACAACATTGCAAAGTATGAAGGCCTCGTAGCTGGCCTGAAAGCTGCGGCAGCCCTGGGGGTGAAGCGCCTCACCGTCAGGGGCGACTCGCAGCTTCTCGTCAACTTCTCCAACAAGGTATACGAGCCGAAGGACGAGCACATGGAGGCATACCTCGCGGAGGTGTGCAAGATGGAGCGGCAGTTCCTGGGCCTGGAGTTGCAGCATGTGCCCTGCGGCACCAACAAGGAAGCTGACGACATCGCCAGGAGGGCATCCAAGTGGCAGCCCCAAGAGCCTGGCGTCTTCGAGGAACGGCTCTTCAATCCATCAGCAACACCACCACTTTCAAGGATAGATCAGCCTCGGGAGGAACTCCCGCAGCCGCCTACCAAAGGAGCCCCAGCCTGTGGCCTGACTTTGGGAGCGCGCCTGCTCCTGGCGCTCGAGCCCCAAGAGGGATGCTGGACCAAGGAATTCAAGGAGTACCTGATGCAAGGGACACTACCGGAGAAGGAGGAAGACGCAGAGCACGTGGCCCGGCAGGCCACGGCATACTGCATCTGGGACGGTGAGTTATACAGGAAACGACCAAATGATGTCTCACTGCATTGCATCTCCAGAGACCAGGGGAAGGAAATGCTATCTGACGTACATGGTGGAGACTGCGGCCACCACTCGTCATCATGGGCCCTCGTCGGCAAGGCATTCTGCAACGGATTCTACTGGCCCATGGCGTTCAATGACGCAGTCGAGCTGGTGAAGTCCTGTGAAGCGTGTCAGTTCCACGCCAAGCAGATCCATCAGCCGGCTCATGGCCTCCAGACCATCCCACTCACATGGCCGTTCACGGTCTCGGGGCTGGATATCTTGGGCCCGTTCCCTCGAGCGCCTGGGGGCTACCGCTACCTCTACGTCGCCATCGACAAGTTCACCAAGTGGGCGGAGGTGGAAGCCGTCCGCACCATCCCCGCTGGCTCCATGGTCAAGTTCATCAAGGGTCTCATGAGCCGTTTCGGGGTCCCCAACCGCATCATCACTGATAACGGCTCGCAGTTCACTAGTAATCTCTTCAAGACATACTATGCTAACCTTGGAACGCTGATCTGCTACGCTTCGGTGGCACATCTCAGGAGCAATGGTCAGGCCGAACGTGCCAACGTAGAGGTCCTGAGGGGCCTCAAGACCAGGACTTTCAAGAAGAAGCTCGAGGCTTGCGGCAGGGGCTGGTACGACGAGCTTCAGTCCGTGTTGTGGTCCATCCGCACCACCGCCACCAAGCCAACGGGCGAGACCCCGTTCTTCCTCGTCTACGAAGCAGAAGCGGTCCTCCCTCATGAGGACAAGCATCACTCCGCATGGGTCCTGGCGTTTGATGAAACACAACAGGACACCACGCTGGGGTGGAACTTGTGCTGGGGGAGGAATGCCGCCACAAAGCCGCACTACGGGCGGCAAGATATCAGCACGCGCTACGACGATACCACTGCCGCAACATCCGCTCCAGGACGCTCGAGGCGGGCGACCTCGTCCTGAGGCGGGTCCTCTCCAGGGAAGGGCTACATAAGGTCTCACCCATGTGAGAGGGCCTGTTCAAGGTCGTCCATGTCTCCAATCCTGGCACCGCGCTGTCGGTGTTCTGGGAACGGGGGTCCCCAGACTTGCCTGCCTGCGGCCCACAGCATGGCTAAGCAGCAGGCCCTACGGCCCATCTTCATCAACAAAGCATCCAAGACCCTCGCAAGGGTCCAAGCCTCGCGAGGCGGACGACGCAAGACCTCCTCTGGAGTGGCCTAGCCAGGCGGGCTCACAAGGAGTGGAGATATCAAGGTGGGGCAAACCTCATGAGACTCTCGTGACGTGAGCCATGACGAACGGTGCCAGGCGGGTGCCAGGCGGGCGCTAGTGCGCGCAGCGTCCCCATTTCCTCTTTGGTGCTAAGGAGGCAAGCGCAGGCGAAGAGTACCGAGGCATCAGGCAAAGGTTGCCATATTGGTGCAACAAGACCAAGACCAGGAGGACGGCAAGGCGGAGGTCATCGTGGAGCCCAAGACGGCGACACCCCAGGGCTTTTCGCAGGCGAAGACTGCTTTTGTCAGGATAGCTTATACTAGTTGTCCCCCTTCAAATTTGCCCGCTTTTGTTGGCTCCCTTCCCACTCAATATTTGGGAAGAGGACCAGGGCCTCTATAAATAGGACTAGCCACCACAGTAGGAGGCAACGGAGCTTGAACTGAAGCAAGCCTGGGTAGATCGAATCCTCACACCACAAGTTCACACGCACAAGAACACCTCAACCTCAGGAGGCTGTTCTTCCCTTGTACTGTTCATCATCAGCCCAAGAGGCAATCCACCACCACCACACTGGAGTATGGTATTACACCACAACGGTGGCCCGAACCAGTATAAACCCCGTGTCTCTTTCTGTGTTGTGAGTTCGTCCGCAAGATCCTAGTGAGCAAGAGCGTAGATCGGTAGGAGGGAAAGACTTCGTGCGCACCCCAGTGTTCGAACCTAAAGGGTTTGCCGGAACCCCACATCCAACATTTGGCGCCCTAGGTAGGGGGTGCGCCAGAGCTTCTTCTCCACCAACCAGCTCTTCGACGTTCACCGGTTGCGATGTCTGGCAACCCAAGGGCCGGTTCCGACCGCTGGGCAGCCTGGCCGGCCTGGACGACGCCGCCTGCCCATGGAGATCTCAACCCCGCACCCCAAGCGGCACGGGCGCCACCAAGCTCCGCTGGGTGCGGACAACACGGTCAGGCGTCATCCACCCTCACCCCACGGCAAGTACGGGTTGCGGCGAGAGCAGCAAGCCACGCCACAGCAACGGCACCGCACTCGCGGCAGGAGCAAGCGAACATACGGGCGGCACTTACGGTGGCAAGGGAGCTGCTGTGATGCAGGATGATGGAGAGCGGCCGGGACACACTACTTGAGCGGGTCGCTGAACTGCTGGACGCAGCAGCGTCGGGAGCACCACCCTTCTGCCATCGACTTCCCACCCAGGCCGCTGTAGGGTCGCGTGGTGAGCCTCACCACATCTACACGCCATCAACTGCGCACGGGGGCTTCGTCAACATCAGCACGGCCGGCGGCGCAGGGGGCTCCAGCCCCCCCATGCCGCCCTCGACAAGCACAAGCGTCACCCCCCATGGTTCCGGCCGGGTGCCGTATCGCCATCCCCAGGACACCATCATGGGAGGAGCAACGTGGAGCATGGGGCACCATGGCGAGGTGTTCGGGGTGACGACCCCGGAAGCCTACGTGCCCCGCATGATGGACCAAGGGTACGCACAAGAGGACGACGTCGGCCCGTTCACTGGAGAAGATTGGGGAGAAGGGGCGTTAGGAGCGGAAGCTTTCCAAGAGCCAACGGAGAACCACAACGATCGCGCCAACAGCGGCAACTACAGGTTACCGCTAGTCTATCAAGAACAGGTTTACACTAACCATGGGCTACAGATGAACCAGGTTGCCGCGTCGACCGACGACCCAGGCACGGCGGCACCCGCTCCGACAAGGGAGACGCGCTGGGGGCCACCAAGAGGGAGCCAGGAGCAAGGCCCCTCCCCGCAGCGCGCGACGCCTGATGAGGCCCGGAGGTAGGCCCTCTGCCGGGGAGGCCTCGCCAACCCTTCCCCCGGCAGAGGACCTGTGGTCGCCGAGGGAACCGCTGGCGTCCTCTTTCCCTCCTCTGTGTCGTCCTGGTCTCCGGTCGGCTCAGAGAAGGTCGAGAGTGGCGCAAGGCGGGGCCCTTGTTTGGCGGTATGAAGCAAGGCCGGTACCTGTGAAGAAGGCTCGGTGGTTGTGAAGCTCGCCGCCCGTGACACTCTCACGTAATAATGAGTTGGGGCCGTAAACGCCCCGGAGTCTCAGGGGTGCCGGCCTCAGGCCCTGGGGCTCCCTCCCACGCCTAGTGGCAGCACTTAGCTCCGCGCTGGTGAGAAGACTTGAAGACCAGAAGACTAGACTAGGTGCCAGACGCGGCCTTTTGCTTTGGATCTCTCTCTTTCTGTAGCCTTGTCTTTGGATTTGGATTTGAGTTGAAGCTGAGTTTTATTGATGCGCGCGGGGGGAGCCTTTTCTCGTTTGAGAAATTTCTTGCCTTCTGGATATTGTTTTGTCTGGGACTCATGTCCATCGCCTTTCCCTCACGAGCTTCTCGCGAGCGGGACTGCGCGAAGCACGCACGCCCGGAGCGTGCGCTGCAGCCGGTGCTCACCTCTCGACGGGGCAGCGAGTTCCGCAAGGTTCTCGGGAGCTCAACATATCGCAGCCTAGCGCCAAGCCGGCGCTGACTAAGGTAAACCAAGGCAGAAAGCTCGCGTCAAGATTTATAAGTTCGCGAGGACACAAACTCATATCGCTTGGAAAAGTAAAAACTGCAGTTTGCTTATATGAGGGGCTCCCCCTCTCAAAATTCTCTCACAAGTTTCCAAGGGCCCCGCCCGAGTTTGTGCACAGGAAGAAATAACAGGAGAACACGGGATCAGCAAGAAATGTCGCTCGCTGCACCACTCGCAGACGCATCACTTGCATCGTCACCGTCTTCGTCGGCACCATCACCGGCATCAGCAACGCCCCCGTCGCCTTCGTCAACCATGTCGCCTTCGTCTGCGACGACCACCACCGCATCATCCTCCGAAGCGAAGGCCCTGACCAACGCGTCCACATGATCCTCAACCCAGCGCGCTAGGTCGCCCCGGACAGCCATGGGTACGGGGGCGATGGCGGCGTCAAAATCGAAGTTGGGGTCGGCATTCCGGAGGTGGCTGAAGACACGCGAGAAGGCGCGCTCAAGCAGGCCGTGCCTCCTTTCCTCCACAAGCTGGCGAGCTCTGACAAATCGAGCCTCCAGGCGCGTCACTGATACGTCCATTCTGCATCATGCTTTATATCAATATTTATTGCATTATGGGCTGTTATTACACATTATATCTCAATACTTATGGCTATTCTCTCTTATTTTACAAGGTTTACCATGAAGAGGGGAATGCCGATACCGGAATTTCGGCCGAAAAGGAGCAAACGTTGGAAACCTATTCTGCACAACTCCAAAAGTCCTGAGACTCCACGAAACAACTTTTTGGATTTAGTGAGAATTTATGAGCAAAAGAAATAGGCCAGGGGGCCCACACCCTGTCCAAGAGACAGGGGCGCCCCCCCCCCCCCCATAGGGCGCGGCCTCCTATCTCATGAGCCCCCTGGGGGGCCTCCGACGTCCATTTCTGCTATATCATCACTTTTACCCTGGAAGAAATCATGGGCAAGCTCACGGGACGAAACTCCGCCGCCATGAGGCGGTACCTTGGCGGAATCAATCTAGGGCTCTGGCGGAGCTGTTCTACCGGGGACACTTCCCTCCGGGAGGGGGAAATCATCACCAACGTCATCACCAACGATCCTCTCATAGGGAGGGGGTCAATCTCCATCAACATCTTCACCAGCACCATCTCCTCTCAAAACCCTAGGTCATCTCTTGTATCCAATCTTGTATCCAAACCACAAATTGGTACATGTGGGTTGCTAGTAGTGTTGATCACTCCTTGTAGTTGATGCTAATTGGTTTACTTGGTGGAAGATCATATGTTCAGATCCTTTATGCATATTATTACTCCTCTGATTATGAACATGAATATGCTTTGTGAGTAGTTACGTTTGTTCCTGAGGACATGGGTGAAGTCTCGCTATTAGTAGTCATGTGAATTTGGTATTCGTTCGATATTTTGATGAGATGTATGTTGTCTTTTCTTCTAGTGGTGTTATGTGAACGTCGACTACATGAAACTTCACCATTATTTGGGCCTAGAGGAAGGCATGGGGAAGTAATAAGTAGATGATGGGTTGCTAGAGTGACAGAAGCTTAAACCCTAGTTTATGCGTTGCTTCGTTAGGGGCTGATATGGACCCATATGTTTAATGCTGTGGTTAGGTTTACCTTAATACTCCTTTTTGTAGTTGCGGATGCTTGCAATAGGGGTTAATCATAAGTGGGATGTTTGTACAAGTTAGGGCAGTACCCAAGTACCGGTCCACCCACATATCAAATTATCAAAGTACCGAACGCGAATCTTATGAACGTGATGAAAACTAGCTTGACGATAATTCCCAATGTGTCCTCGGGAGCTCCTTCTTCATTATTAGAATTTGTCCAGGCTTATCCTTTGCTACATAAAGTATTGGGCCACCTTGCTGCATTTTATTTACTTTATTTACTTGTTGCTCGTTACTATTTATCTTATCACAAAACTATCTATCACCTACAATTTCAGTGCTTGCAGAGAAAACTTTACTAAACCGCTTATCATTTCCTTCTGCTCCTCGTTGGGTTCGACACTCTTACTTATCGAAAGGACTATGATAGATCACCTACACTTGTGGGTCATCAAGACTCTTTTCTGGCGCCGTTGCCGGGGAGCGTAGCGCTCTTGGTGAGTGGAACTTGGTAAGGAAACATTTATATAGTGTGCTGAAATTTTCTGTTACTTGTCACTATGGAAACTAATCCTTTGAGGGGCTTGTTTGGGGTATCTTCACCCCAACCAGAAGAGCAAAGAGATGCTCCGCAACCTACTGAACTTTATGAAAATATTCACTTTGAGATTCCTTCGGGTATGATAGAAAAACTGCTAGCTAATCCATTTGAAGGAGACGGAACATTGCATCCCGATTTACACCTTATCTTTGTGGATGAAGTTTGTGGATTATTTAAGCTTGCAGGTATTCCCAATGATGTTGTTAAAAGGAAGGTCTTCCCTTTATCTTTGAAGGGAGATGCATCGACATGGTATAGGCTATGTGATGATACGAGATCTTGGAATTATAAGCGATTGAAGTTGGAATTCACCAGAAGTTCTATCCTATGCATCTTGTTCATCGTGATCGTAATTACATGTATAATTTCTGGCCTCGTGAAGGAGAAAGCATCGCTCAAGCTTGGGGGAGGCTTAAGTCAATGTTATATTCATGCCCCAATCATGAGCTCTCTCGGAAAATGATTATTCAGAATTTTTATGCTCGGCTTTCTCTTAATAATCGCAACCTGCTCGATACTTCCTGTCCTGGTTCTTATATGCTGAAGACTATTGATTTCAAATGGGACTTATTGGAAAGAATTAAGCGCAACTCTGAAGATTGGGGTTCCGACGATGGTAAGGAGTCAGGTATGACACCTAAGTTCGATTGTGTTAAATCTTTTATGGATACCGATGTTTTCCGTGGATTTAGCTCTAAGTATGGACTTGAATCTGAGATAGTAGCTACTTTCTGTGAATCTTTTGCTACTCACGTTGATCTCCCTAAAGAGAAGTGGTTTAAATATAATCCTCCTGTTGAAGTGAAAGTAGTTGCACCTATTACGATCGAAGAAAAGACTATTACCTATAGTGATCCTATTGTTCCTACCGCTTATGTTGAAAACCTCCTTTTCCTGTTAGGATAAAGGATCATGCTAAAGCTTCAATCGTTGTTCGTAAGAGTAATACTAGGACTTATACACCTCTGAGCAAATTAATGTTGAACCTAGTATTGCTATGGTTAAAGATCTCTTGGATGATGACTTAGATGGGCATGTTATTTCTTTTTTGGGTGAGACTGCTAATATTGCTAGACCTGATACTAAGACACGTAGACCTGTTGTCGGCACGCCTGTTATTTCTGTTAAAATAGGAGATCATTGTCATCATGGCTTGTGTGATATGGGTGCTAGTGCCAGTGCGATACCTTATGATCTTTATAAAGAAATTATGCATGACATTGCACCCGTTGAATTAGAAGACATTGATGTTACTATTAAGCTTGCTAATAGCAATACCACTAAACCTATTGGGATTGTTAGAGATGTTGAAGTTTTGTGTGGGAAGATTAAATACCCTTCTAATTTTCTTGTTCTTGCTTCCCCACAAGATGCTTTTTCTCCCATTATTTTTGGTAGACCCTTCTTGAATACTGCTAGTGCTAAGATTAATTGTGAAAGGAATATTGTCACTATTGGCATAGATGGTATGTCTCATGAGTTTAATTTTGCTAAGTTTAGTAGACAACCTCGTGAAAGGGAATCACTTGGTAAGGATGAAATTATTGGTCTCGCTTCCATTGCTGTTCCTCCAACTGATCCGTTAGAACAATATTTGTTAGACCATGAAAATGATATGTTTATGAAGGAAAGGGAAGAAATAGATGAAGTGTTCCTTAAACAGGAACCTATATTGAAACATAACCTTCCCATTGAAATTCTTGGGGATCCTCCTCCACCCAAGGGTGACCCCGTGTTTGAACTCAAACCATTACCTGATAATCTTAAGTATGCTTATCTTGATGAAAAATAAATATATCCTGTTATTATTAGTGCTAACCTCTCAGAGAAAGAAGAAGAACGATTATTGAAAACTCTGAAGAAGCACCGAGCCGCTATTGGATATACTCTGGATGATCTTAAGGGCATTAGTCCCACATTATGTCAACACAAAATTTCGGTGGAGAAAGATGCCAAACCAGTTAGAGATCCTCAAAGACGATTAAATCCCAAGATGAAGGAAGTGGTAAGAAAGGAGATACTAAAGCTCCTTGAGGCAGGTATTATTTATCCCGTTGCTGATAGTGAATGGGTAAGCCATGTCCATTGTGTCCCTAAAAAGGGAGGTATTACCGTTGTTCCTAATGATAAAGATGAATTGATCCCGCAAAGAATTATTACAGGTTATAGGATGGTAATTGATTTCTGTAAGTTAAATAAAGCTACTAAGAAAGATCGTTGCCCTTTACCTTTTATTGATCAAATGCTAGAAAGACTATCCAAACACACACATTTTTTCTTTCTAGATGGTTATTCTGGTTTCTCTCAGATACCTGTATCAGCGAAGGATCAATCTAAAACTACTTTTAATTGCCCTTTTGGTACTTTTGCTTATAGACGTATGCCTTTTGGTTTATGTAATGCACCTGCTACCTTTCAAAGATGCATGATGGCTATATTCTCTAATTTTTGTGAAAAGATTTGTGAGGTATTCATGGATGACTTCTCCGTTTATGGATCCTCTTTTGATGATTGTTTGAGCAACCTTGATCGAAGTTTTGCGTAGATGCTAAGACACTAGTCTCGTCTCCGAATTGGGAAAAGTGTCACTTTATGGTTAATGAAGGCATTGTCTTGGGGCACAAGATCTCCGAGAGAGGTATTGAAGTTGATAAAGCCAAAGTTGATGCTATTGAAAAGATGCCATGTCCCAAGGACATAAAAGGTATAAGAAGTTTCCTTGGTCACGCCGGTTTTTATAGGAGGTTCATTAAAGACTTTTCTAAAATCTCTAGGCCTCTGACTAATTTATTGCAAAAAGATATTCCTTTCGTCTTTGATGATGATTGTGTATAAGCATTTGAGACACTTAAGAAAGCTTTGATCACTGCACCTATTGTTCAGCCACCTGATTGGAATTTACCTTTTGAAATTATGTGTGATGCTAGTGATTATGCCGTAGGTGCTGTTTTAGGGCAAAGAGTTGATAAGAAATTGAATGTTATCCAGTATGCTAGTAAGACTCTTGATCTTGCCAGAGAAATTATGCTACTACTGAAAAAAGAGTTCTTAGCAGTTGTGTTTGCATGTGATAAGTTTAGACCTTATATTGTTGATTCCAAAGTTACTATTCACACTGATCATGCTGCTATTAAATATCTTATGGAAAAGAAAGATGCTAAGCCTAGACTCATTAGATGGGTTCTCTTGCTCCAGGAATTTGATCTGCATATTATTGATAGAAAGGGAGTTGAGAACCCCGTTGCAGATAACTTGTGTAGGTTAGAGAATGTTCTTGATGACCCACTGCCTATTAATGATAGCTTTCCTGATGAACAATCAGCGGTCATCAATGCTTCTCGTACTGCTCCTTGGTATGCCGATTATGCAAATTACATTGTTGCTAAATATATACCGCCTAGTTTCACATACCAGCAAAAGAAAAAGTTCTTTTATGATTTAAGACACTATTTCTGGGATGACCCACATCTTTATAAAGAAGGAGTAGATGGTGTTATTAGACGTTGTGTGCCTAAGCATGAACAGGAACAGATTCTACGTAAGTGTCACTCTGAATCTTATGGAGGACACCACGCTGGAGACAGAACTGCACACAAGGTACTACAATCTGGTTTTTATTAGCCTACTCTCTTCAGAGATGCTCGTAAGTTTGTCTTATCGTGTGATGAATGTCAAAGAAATGCCTATGTATTATTCTCTTGTTATTGAACCATTTGATGTTTGGGGCTTTGATTATATGGGATCTTTTCCTGCCTCCAATGGTTATACACATATTTTAGTTGCTGTTGATTACGTTACTAAGTGGGTAGAAGCTATTCTAACTAGTAGTGCTGATCATAACACTTCTATTAAAATGCTTAAAGAAGTCATTTTTCCGAGGTTTGGAGTCCCTAGATATCTTATGACTGATGGTGGTTCACATTTTATTCATGGTGCTTTCCGTAAGATGCTTGCTAAGTATGATGTCAATCATAGAATCGCATCTCCTTATCATCCGCAGTCTAGTGGTCAAGTAGAGTTGAGCAATAGAGAGCTCAAATTAATTTTGCAAAAGACCGTGAATAGATCTAGAAAGAATTGGTCCAAAAAACTTGATGATGCATTATGGGCCTATAGAACTGCATAAATAAATCCTATGGGTATGTCTCCTTATAAGATGGTTTATGGAAAAGCATGTCATTTACCTCTTGAACTTGAACACAAGGCATATTGGGCTATCAAAGAGCTCAATTATGACTTTAAACTTGCCGGTGAGAAAAGGTTATTTGATATTAGCTCACTTGATGAATGGAGAACCCAAACATATGAGAATGCCAAGCTTTTCAAAGAAAAAGTCAAAGGCTGGCATGATAAGGGGATACAAAAGCGTGAGTTTAACATAGGAGATTATGTGTTATTATTCAACTCTCGTTTAAGATTTTTTGCAGGAAAACTTCTCTCAAAATGGGAAGGTCCCTACGTTATTGAGGAGGTCTATCGTTCTGGTGCTATAAAATCAACAACTTCAAGGCACAAATCCGAGGGTGGTAAACGGTCAAAGAATTAAACACTATATTTCAGGTAATCCTATCAATGTTGAAACTAGTATTATTGAAACCATAACCCCGAGGAATACATAAGAGACACTTTCCGTAACGCCTGCATCTTTAAATGGCATAGGTACGTTGTACGGTAAGTAAACCGACTCCAAAACAACTCTAATGGCAATTTTTATCAGTTTTGGATTATTTAAGAATTTTAGGAAGAAAGAAGTAGTCCGAAAGGGACACAAGGCCCCCACGAGAGTGGAGGGCGCGCCCCCTGTCTCGTGGGCACCTCGTGTGCCTCCCGGACTCCATTTTCTTGTATGTTATGTATTTTGGTCGGTAAAAATTCATTATATATACTCCCGAAGGTTTTGACCACCGTATCACGCAAATATCCTCTATTTTCGTTTCGAGTTGTTTCTGTTTCAGATCTAGAGCATCATGGCGTCTCCATGCGCTCCCAAGGACAAGTTTTTCGAGAGGGTTATCAACCCCTATCTCGCGGAGGTGCTACATCATCCTCAAACCATTGAGATGCGTGAGGTGGTGCTGCACATCCGCGATATGGAGGGACCAAGGCGTACCGGGAGCGTGGAGACAAAGTTCGAAGCCGTGGAACAAGAAGTTTTCAACTGTCAAGGGATGGTGGAGCATGGATTCAACGCCAACCAGATGATGATCACGGAGTTCACTAACAACCACAAGCTAGATGCTAAAGTCATTGGGGAGACCATCTTCAAGCTCCAAGATAAAATCGAGCACCTCCAAGCCCAGATCTATGACCTGCAAAACCAGAACTGTGAGTATGAATATAGATTCAAGCGAGTTTGGCTGCAGATTTAAGGATCCCGGAGACTCGATCATCCTTTTATGATGGAGAGCCTATGCCTTGGAAGACGGACGACAAGCCTACATCATCAACAACTCCACCACCACCACCTCCGAGGAAATAATCACATGGGTATGGGCACTCCCCTTGGCAACTGCCAAGCTTGGGGGAGGTGCCCCGGTATCGTATCACCATCACACTCCTATCTTTACCGCTTTATTTAGTTCGGTCCTTTTAGTAGTATCTTGATCTAGTAGTTTGAAGTTTTGATATCAAGTAGTTTCGAGTTTTGCATTGTGATCTCTTTATGTAATCGAGTCAGCGTGCTATCTATAATAAAGATTAGTGTTGAGTCAAGGGCTTTGCTATGTTGCTTTGATCTTGAGAAAGTAGAAAGAATAAAAGAGTTCATATTGATCTTATGGATGGTGATAACTTCACACATAGAAAGTATGAGGCATAAAAATTGTTGAGAGTTGATGAACGTAGCCTTGGTCATCGTTGCAATTAATAGGAAGTGATAAGGATAGAGGGGTTCACATATAAATATATTATCTTGGACATCTTTTATGATTGTGAAGCACTCATTACGTATGACATGCTAAAAGAGTTGATGCTGGACAAGGAAGACAACGTAATGGTTTATGTTTTCCGACATCTCAGTTAAAGTATATTGTCATTGACCTTCCAAACATGTTGAGCTTGCCTTTCCCCCTCATGCTAGCCAAAATTCTTGCACCAAGTAGAAATACTACTTGTGCTTCCAAATATCCTTAAACCCAGTTTTGCCATGAGAGTCCACCATACCTACCTATGGATTGAGTAAGATCCTTCAAGTAAGTTGTCATCGGTGCAAGCAATAAAAATTGCTCTCTAAATATGTATGACTTATTAGTGCGGAGAAAATAAGCTTTGTACGAACTTGTTGTGGAAGTAATAAAAGCGACGGACTATATAATAAAGGTCCACATACAAGGGGCAATATAAAGTGACGTTCTTTTGCATTAAGATTTCATGCATCAACCCTAAACACGCATGACAACCTCTGCTTCCCTCTACTAAGGGCCTATCTTCTACTTTATGTATTCACTTTATGCTTGAGTCAAGGTGATCTTCACCTTTCCCTTTTTCATTTTATCCTTTGGCAAGCTCCTCTTGTTTGAAGGATCATGATGCATATATCCAATTGGATGTAAGTTAGCATGGACTATTATTGTTGACATCACCTAAAGGTGAATACGTTGGGAGGCAACACAATAAGCCCCTATCTTTCTCAGTGTCCGGCTGAAACTCTATAACCACAAGTATTGAGTGAGTGTTAACAATTATAGGAGACTACGAGCTAGTTGAGTATGTGAGCTTGCTGAAAAGCTCTATTATTGACTCTTTCTGATGTTACGATAAATTGCAATTGCTTCAATGACTGAGATTATAGTTTGTTAGTTCCCAATAAAGTTTTTGAACCATACTTGACATTGTGAATTGTTTATTACTTGAGCATAGGAAATCATATGACAAAATCTATATATGTTGCTGTTATTAGAATGATCATGATGCCCTCATGTCCGTATTTTATTTTTATCGACACCTCTATCTCTAAACATGTGGACATATTTTTCGATTTCGGCTTCCGCTTGAGGACAAGTGAGGTCTAAGCTTGGGGGAGTTGATACGTCCATTTTGCATCATGCTTTTATATCAATATTTATGGCATTATGGGCAGTTATTACACATTATATCTCAATACTTATGGTTGTTCTCTCTTATTTTACAAGGTTTACCATGAAGAGGGGAATGCCGCACTGGAATTCTGGCCGAAAAGGAGCAAACGTTGAAACCTATTCGCACAACTCCAAAAGTCCTGAGACTCCACGAAACAACTTTTTGGATTTAGTAAGAATTTATGAGCAAAAGAAATAGGCCAGAGGGCCCACACCCTGTCCAGGAGACAGGGGGCGCCCTCCCCTATAGGGCTCGGCCTCCTATCTCCTGGGCCCCCTGGTGGGCCTCCGGCGTCCATCTTCTGCTATATCATCACTTTTACCCTGGAAAAAATCGTGGGCAAGCTTACGGGACGAAACTCCGCCGCCACGAGGCGGAACCTTGGAGGAATCAATCTAGGGCTCTGGCGGAGCTGTTCTGCCGGGGACACTTCTCTTCGGGAGGGGGAAATCATCACCAACATCATCACCAACGATCCTCTGATCAGGAGGGGGTCAATCTCCATCAACATCTTCACCAGCACCGTCTCCTCTCAAAAACCTAGTTCATCTCTTGTATCCAATCTTGTATCCAAACCATAAATTGGTACCTGTGGGTTGCTAGTAGTGTTGATTACTCCTTGTAGTTGATGCTAATTGGTTTACTTGGTGGAAGATCATATGTTCAGATCCTTTATGCATATTATTAATCCTCTGATTATGAACATGAATATGCTTTGTGAGTAGTTACGCTTTGTTCCTGAGGACATGGGTGAAGTCTCGCTATTAGTAGTCATGTGAATTTGGTATTCGTTCGATATTTTGATGAGATGTATGTTGTCTTTTCCTCTAGTGGTGTTATGTGAACGTCGACTACATGACAGTTCACCATTATTTGGGCCTAGAGGAAGGCATGGGGAAGTAATAAGTAGATGATGGGTTGCTAGAGTGATGTAAGCTTAAACCCTAGTTTATGCGTTGCTTCGTTAGGGGCTGATATGGACCCATATGTCTAATGTTGTGGTTAGGTTTACCTTAATACTCCTTTTTGTAGTTGCGGGTGCTTGCAGTAGGGGTTAATCATAAGTGGGATGCTTGTCCAAGTTAGGGCAGTACCCAAGTATCGGTCCACCCACATATCAAATTATCAAAGTACCGAACGCGAATCTTATGAACGTGATGAAAACTAGCTTGATGATAATTCCCAATGTGTCCTCGGGAGCTCCTTCTTCATTATTAGAATTTGTCCAGGCTTATCCTTTGCTACATAAAGGATTGGGCCACCTTGCTGCATTTTATTTACTTTATTTACTTGTTGCTCGTTACTATTTATCTTATCACAAAACTATCTATCACCTACAATTTCAGTGCTTGCAGAGAAAACCTTACTGAAAACCGCTTATCATTTCCTTCTGCTCCTCGTTGGGTTCAACACTCTTACTTATTGAAAGGACTACGATAGATCACCTACACTTGTGGGTCATCAGTCACCACTTCGGTAAAGAAGGTCAGGTGGCTGGCATAATCGTCGGAGTGGGGAGTCGGCGCCTCCATGTCGCAAATATGGCCCAGGGCAATGTTGGCCCGGTTCCGGAGATCCTGAAGCATGGGGGCATGCTCGTGCTCCAGTGTTTGATGTTGGAGCACCTCCTCCGTGTTCTGCCTCGCGACAACCTCTGCGTCATCAACCCGTCTCCGGAGGGAATGCAGCTCGGCGCGGGAGGAGGCCAAGTCCGCCTGTGCCGTGGCCAGGGCGGCGGCCGTGGCTTCCGCGCGCCTCTTAGCCTCGTCCAACCTGGGCATGAGGAAAGCGGCCCTGCCCTCATCCTCCACGCTCGCGAGCTTCAGCTTCAGGTCGTACCTGCCCTCCAGGTCCGCGCGAACCTCAGCCACCAGGCGGTTCACCTCCTCCTCAACTCCAGCCTCGCGTGCCCTAACAGCGTCTTCTACTTGGGCAACTTGACGCTCCCTCGTCTCCAGTTGCTCGAGCTCGCGGCTATGCTCCATGGCCTCCAGGGCCAGCGCCTCCTCGCGCTTACGGACCTCCTCTTCCTCCGCGGGCGTCCCCCTCAGCGATGCAAGAGCGGCCCTCCGCGCCTGCACCTGCTGCTCAAGAGACGCGCTCCAGACCTGGAGCTCCCAAGCGCGCTTCTCCGCAGCCTCGCGGCGGCGATCAGCCTTGCGAGCCTCTTCCAAGGCTTGTGAGCGGACTTTGTAGGAAGCCTTAAGAGATGCCTCGGCCTTCATGTTCTCAAGGTCGCATTGATAGCGGCCGAGGTTGATGGCCACCTTCAGCTTGTGCCGCTCCTCTGCCAGCCGAAGACCTTCAGCCTCAAGACGCGAATCAACACTCGCGAGCTCTTTGCCAACCCGGCCCATCGCATTCATCGCCTCCTGAAAGAGCTCGTGGCGAACCATGCTCCGCCCGCGCTCAAGCTCGAACGCCTGGCCTTCTTCATCCTCCACCTCGGGGGCTGCAGGCGGGGCGGCGCGCGGTGCGCCACCCCTCGGCAGGAGGCTGGGGGCTGGCGCCGCACCCGACACCAGCCCGTCTTTGCGAGAAGCCCAAGCCTGTTGGGGCTTGTTGCTCGAGGAGGAGCCCAAGATCGAAGCCAGCAAGTTACCGCCGAAGATCAGCGGAGGAGTCTTGGGCACGCCTGCCAAGCTCCACGCCAAGCCAACAGGGAGGGGTGACGAGGCCGCATGATCAGCTCGCCAGGAAGGCATGAGTGCCCCCTCGACCAACTCTGCCCCCGGGGCGGGACTCGGAGTGCTCGAGGCTGGCGGGATAGTTGAGGAAGAAGGAGGCCATCTCTCGGGAGATCCAGCAGCCTCAGAGGAAGGAGCCCTGAAAGGCTAGCGTCAGAAGAAGAAAGCAGCACACGAAAAGCCACAACTGCGCGATACTTACGTCGCCAATGGCGGCATTTCCTCCGCTTGACGGCTCAAGATGTTGCCACTGCTGGGAGATCCTTTCCTCTTGCGGTGCTCCCCGAAGTCCACACAAGACGGCCGTAACGCTGGATGTGACGGCCAGTACGTAGCAGGACCGAAGAAGAGCTCGGGAGAATGTCTTCAGGGGTGCTCGGTTGCGGTGAGCAGCCGGGCACCATTTCACCGCGACCTCCCGAGGCTCTTGGAGCCTTGGCCTCGGGAGTCGCACATAGCGTCTCCTCAACAACCGACGCCTCAGGAAGGGGGTGGCAAGCTCCTGAAGACGAGGCTCCAGGGTCACCACTCAGCACGTGCTCCCCAGCACTCGAGCCGCCGGTCTCCGCCTGAGCTCGCCCACCCGCACCGTCACTTGGGGCAAGCTCAACGTCAGGAGCAAGGAAGGGAACCACGACGATGGGGTTCTCGCGAGGACCCTCCAAGCCGACCGGTCGCGGCCCCCATTCATCAAAGAGGAGCATGGCACTCACAAATTCGTCCTTATTCTCACAATGGTACAGCAGGCAACTATTCCTGGGCAGGTCGGCCGGCAGAGAGACACCCGTCAGGACCTTGAGCACTGTCCCCCGCGTCCCAAGGAGGAGCCCGGACTCTTGGAACCTCATGTGGTCCTGGCTTCTGAGTAAGGACCACATTGGGCGAGAATGGCGCTGAAGCGGAGCGACCCCGCATCAGACGAATTCCTTCACCACCATTGGCGCAGTCATGCCGCGATCCTTCAGCAACTTCAACCTGAGCCAGACACGAGCAAGGCCGGGACTCGCGAGCCGCCGATGGCCCCAGCCGGGATTAGGAACAGCGGGCCCCGACGGAGCCTGGAGTAGAGGACTGAGCACACCGGCATCAACGAACACCCATCGTATCCGGAAGTCGCTCGTGGATGGAGGAAGCTCAAAATCAATCCCCTCACCTGCCGTCGCTGCCACCTCCTGGAAGCTCACGCACCCCGAGCACTGCTGAGGGTCGGCCAGATGCAACGAGAAGAAGTGGCGGAAGAGAGCCACTGAAGGAGCAATGCACGCCATGGCTTCGCACACGAAGGCGAAGACGGCAAGAAGCATCACGAACTGGGGATCGAGATGCAGCATGTGGATCTGATAGTGCTCAAGCACATCATTAAAGAAGGCGGAGAAGGGAGGAATCAGGCCTGCCCAGAGGGCATCTATGAAGATTGGGATCTCGGTGGCCGTCTGAACCGAGCGAGTGCACGACGTGGGCCAAGCCACCGTATCCCCCCACTCATCAAAGCTGGAGGCAAGCATCGGGCGCGCTTTGTCCATGGCTTCATCGTTGAGCACCCGAGACCGGCCGAGCGGCGGCGCGAAGGGCGGAGGCGCGGCTGAAAGAGGCAAAGGACCCTTCCCCTTATCAGCTTGCTTGGGCGCCATGGCTATGGAGTTGGCGGAGTGCGAGTTAGATTGGGGAAGAGAAGCAGAGCCACAAGGAGGCAGAAGAATTAAGGAAGCAAGGCGCAAGAGGCGGAGGAATAACTGTGTAGGCCGCAGGGGCCGCATAGCCGGGCGGATTCGAAGGCAGCATGGGGAAGCGGAGATGCCCACGTCCAAGCGACCGCCACGCGTCGACCGAGGCCGCAGGCTTTTGGGGCCCGCGGCGCTCCGAACTTGACCCTTGGCTTCGTCGCGAAGCCAAGCCCGAGCACACCTTGGGCCCCTAGGCTACTATCGGCGTTCTTGGAACGGGGGTCCCCAGACTTGCCTGCATGCGGCCCACATTGTGGCTAAGCAGCAGGCCGTACGGCCCATCTTCATCAATAAAGCATCCAAGACCCTCGCGAGGGTCCAAGCCTCGTGAGGCAGATGACGCAAGACCTCCTCTGGAGTGGCCTGATACGTCTCCAACGTATCTATAATTTTTGATTGCTCCATGCTACTTTATCTACTGTTTTGGACTATATTGGGCTTTATTTTCCACTTTTATATTATTTTTGGGACTAACTTATTAACCGGAGGCCCAGCCCAGAATTGTTGTTTTTTTCCTATTTCAGTGTTTCAAAGAAACGGAATATCAAACGGAGTCCAAACGGAATGAAACCTTCGGGAACGTGATTTTCTCACCGAACGTGATCCAGGAGACTTGGACCCTACTCCAAGAAGTAGCAGAGGCGGTCACGAGGGTGGGGGGCGCCCCCCCCCCAGGGCGCGCCACCCTACCTCGTGGGCCCCCTGTTGCTCCACCGACGTACTCCTTCCTCCTATATATACCTACATACCCCCAAACGATCAGAACAGGAGCCAAAAACCTAATTCCACCGCCAAGAACTTCCTGTATCCACGAGATCCCATCTTGGGGCCTGTTAGGAGTTCACGGAGGGGGCATCCACCACGGAGGGCTTCTACATCATCACTATAGCCCCTCCGATGAAGTGTGAGTAGTTTACTTCAGACCTTCGGGTCCATAGCTAGTAGCTAGATGGCTTCTTCTCTCTTTTTTTATCTCAATACAATGTTCTCCCCCTCTCTCGTGGAGATCTATTCGATGTAATCTTCTTTTTGCGGTGTGTTTGTTGAGAACGATGAATTGTGGGTTTATGATCCAGTTTATCTATTAACAATATTTGAATCTTCTCTGAATTCTTTTATGTATGATTGGTTATCTTTGCAAGTCTCTTCGAATTATCCGTTTGGTTTGGCCAACTAGATTGGTAGTTCTTGCAATGGGAGAAGTGCTTAGCTTTGGGTTTAATCTTGGGGTGTCCTTTCCCAAAGGATGTGAAGGGGCAGCAAGGCACGTATTGTATTGTTGCCATCGAGGATAACAAGATGGGGTTTTTATCATATTGCATGAATTTATCCCTCTACATCATGTCATCTTTCTTAAGGCGTTACTCTGTTTTTAACTTAATACTCTAGATGCATGCTGGATAGCGGTCGATGAGTGGAGTAATAGTAGTAGATGCGGTGAGTCGGTCTACTTGTCTCGGACGTGATGCCTATATACATGATCATACCTAGATATTCTCATAACTATGCTCAATTTCACAATTGCTCAACAGTAATTTGTTCACCCACCGTAGAATACTTATGCTCTTGAGAGAAGCCACTAGTGAAACCTATGGCCCCCGGGTCTATTTTCATCATATCAATCTCCATCACTTTAATACTTGCTTTGTTTTTACTTTGCCTTTTACTTTTCACTTTGCATCTCTATATCAAAAATACCAAAAAATATTATTTATCATCTCTATCAGATCTCACTCTCGTAAGTGACCGTGAAGGGATTGACAACCCCTAATCGCGTTGGTTGCGAGGAGCTATTGTTTTGTGCAGTACGAGGGACTTGTGTGTAGCCTCCCTCTTGGATTGATACCTTGGTTCTCAAAAACTGAGGGAAATACTTACGCTACTTTGCTGCATCATCCTCTCCTCTTCGGGGAAATCCAACGCAGTGCTCAAGAGGTAGCAAGAAGAATTTCTGGCGCCGTTGCCGGGGAGGCTTATGCAAGAGCAAGTCAAGACTTGGACTCCTAACAACAAGCCACTTCTGGCACCGTTAAAGTCTACATACCAAGTACCCATCACAATCCCTATCTCCCGCATTACATTATTTGCCATTTGCCTCTCGTTTTCCTCTCCCCCACTTCACCCCTGCCGTTTTATTCGCCCTCTCTTTCCCAATCTCCTCCTCTTTTTCCCATTCGCCTTTTTCTCGCTTGCCTTTTGTTTGCTCGTGTGTTAGTTTGCCTTTTTGTCGCGATGGCTCAAGATACTACCAAATTGTGTGACTTCACCAATACCAATAATAATGATTTCCTTAACACTCCGATTGCTCCTCTTGCCAATACTGAATCTTGTGAAATCAATATTGCGTTGTTGAATTTTGTTATGAAAAGATCAATTCGCCGGCCTTCCTAGTGAAGATGCAGCTACTCATCTGAATAGCTTCGTTGATTTATGTGATATGCAAAAGAAAAAAGATGTCGATAATGATGTCGTTAAGTTGAAGCTATTTCCTTTTTTGCTTAGATATCATGCTAAAGCGTGGTTCTCATCTCTGCCTAAAAATAATATTGATTGTTGGAACAAGTGCAAAGATGCTTTTATCTCTAAGTATTTTCCTCCCGCTAAGATCATCTCTCTTAGGAACGATATTATGAATTTTAAGCAACTTGATCATGAACATGTTGCACAAGCTTGGGAGAGAATGAAATTAATGATACGTAATTGCCCTACTCATGGTTTGAACTTGTGGATGATTATACAAAACTTTTATGCCGGATGGAATTTTGCTTCTAGAAATCTTTTAGATTCGGCCGCGGGAGGCACTTTTATGGAAAATCACTCTAGGAGATGCTACTAAACTTCTAGATAATATTATGGTTAATTACTCTCAATGGCATACCGAAAGATCTACTACGAAAGAAGTGCATGTGATAGAAGAAAGTAATGTTTTGAGTGGAAAGATGGATGAACTTATGAAATTATTTGCGTATAGAGGTAATTTTAATCCTAGGCCGTATCCTAGTAATTCCTCTAATAATTATGGAAATTCCTACAACAATTCTTATGGAAACTTTAATAAGATGCCCTGTGAATTTGAGACTAGTGTTAAAGAATTTATGAGTTCGCAAAAAGAATTTTAATGCTTTGCTTGAGGAGAAATTGCTTAAAGTTGATGATTTGGCTAGGAACGTTGATAGAATTTCTCTTGAAATTGATTCTTTAAAGCTTAGATCTATTCCTCCTAAGCATGATATCAATGAGTCTCTCAAAGCTATGAGAATTTCCATTGATGAGTGCAAAGAAAGAACCGCTAGGATGTGTGCTTCCAAAGATGCCTTTATTAAAGCGTGTTCTTCCAATTCCTATGAAAATCAAGATGAAGATCTAAAAGTTATTGATGTGTCCCCCATTAAATCTTTGTTTTGCAATATGAATCTTGATGAAACTGAATATGATCTTCCTTTACCTAGAAGGCGTTCCAATAATTCGGAGTATTTAGATCTTGATGATGAAATTGATAAATGTGGGATTGAAAGAAATAAAAACCTAGATGTTGCTAAACCCACTATATTGGATCTCAAGGAATTTAATTATGAAAGTTGCTCTTTAATTGATTGTATTTCCTTGTTGCAATCCGTGCTAAATTCTCCTCATGCTTATAGTCAAAACAAAGCCTTTACTGAACATATTGTTGATGCCTTGATGCAATCTTATGAAGAAAAACTTGAGTTGAAAGTTTCTATCCCTAGAAAACTTTATGATGAGTGGGTAACAACTATTAAAATTAAAATTAAAGATCATGAGTTTTATGCTTTGTGTGATTCGGGTGCTAGTGTTTCCACTATCCCCAAAACTTTGTGTGATTTGCTAGATTTCCGTGACTTTGATGATTGCTCTCTAAACTTGCATCTTCATGGATTCCACTATTAAAAAGCCTATGGGAAGAATTAATGATGTTCTTATTGTTGCAAATAGGAATTATGTGCCCATAGATTTTATCGTTCTTGATATAGATTGCAATCCTTCTTGTCCTATTATTCTTGGTAGACCTTTCCTTAGAACGATTGGTGCAATTATTGATATGAAGGAAGGAAATATTAGATTCCAATTTCCCTTAAATAAGGGCATGGAACACTTTCCTAGAAATAAAATAAAATTACCATATGAATCTATCATGAGAGCCACTTATCGATTACCTACCAAAGATGGCAATACCTAGATCTATCCTTGCTTTTATGCCTAGCTAGGGGCGTTAAATGATAGCGCTTGTTGGGAGGCAACCCAGTTTTATTTTTAGCTTTTTTTCTTTCGCTTCTGTTTAGGAATAAATAATCCATCTAGCCTCTGTTTAGATGTGGTTGTATGTTTTAATTAGTGTTTGTGCCAAGTTAGACCTATAGGATCTTCTTGGATGATACTTATTTGATCTTGCTGTAATTTCCAGAATCTTTCTGTTCACGAAAACAATTGTTAAAAATCACCAGAACGTGATAAAATACTGATTCCAATTGTTTCTGATCATTAAACAAATTTTATAGGTCTTCCTATTTTGGTAGAATTTTTGGAGTTACAGAAGTTTTCGTTAGTTACATATTACTACAGACTGTTCTGTTTTTGACAGATTCTGTTTTTCGTGTGTTGTTTGCTTATTTCGATGAATCTATGGCTAGTAAAATAGTTTATAATCCCTAGAGAAGTTGGAATACAGTAGGTTTAACACCAATATAAATAAATAATGAGTTCATTACAATACTTTAAAGTAGTGTTTCGTTTTCTTTCTCTAACGGAGCTCACGAGATTTCTATTGAGTTTTGTGTTGTGAAGTTTTCAAGTTTTGGGTAAATTATTTTGATGGATTATGGAAAGAGCCTAAGCTTGGGGATGCCCATGGCACCCCCAAGATAATCCAAGGACACCAAAAAGTCAAAGCTTGGGGATGCCCCGTAAGGCATCCCCTCTTTCGTCTACTTCCATCGGTAATTTACTTGGAGCTATATTTTTATTCACCACGTGATATGTGTTTTGCTTGGAGCATCTTGTATTATTTGTGTCTTTGTTTGTTAGTTTACCACAATCATCCTTGTTGTACACACCTTTTAAGAGATCCATACATAAATTGGAATTTGATAGTATACTCTATGCGCTTCACTTATATCTTTTGAGCTTGATAGTTTTGCTCATAGTGCTTCACTTATATCTTTTGAGCGTGATAATTTTTGCTCTAGTGCTTCACTTAGACCTTTTAGAGCACAGTGGTGGATTTGTTTTAAAGAAACTATTGATCTCTCATGCTTCACTTAGATTATTTTGAGAGTCGTTAATAGCATGGTAATTTGCTTAAAATTAATATACTTGGCATTCAAGATATGTGAAACTTTCTTTTGGGCGCGTTGAATACTAAGAAAAGTTTGATACTTGATAATTGTTTTGAGATATGGAGGTAGTGATATTAAATTCATGCTAGTTGGGTGATTATGAATTTAAAGAATGCTTGTGTTGAAGTTAGCAAATCCCGTAGCATGCATTATGGTTAAAGTTGTGTAACAAATTTGAAACATGAAGTGTACTGGCTTGTGCATCCTTATGAGTGGCGGTCGGGGACGGCGATGGTCTTTTCCTACCAATCTATCCCCTAGGAGCATGCGGCGTAGTACTTGATTTTGATGACTTCTAAATTTTTGCAATAAGTATATGAGTTCTTTTGACTAATGTTGAGTCCATGGATTATACGCACTTTTACCTTTCCGCCTTTGCTAGCCTCTTGATGCCGTGCATTGCCCTTTCTCACCTTGAGAGTTGGTGCAAACTTCACGGTGCATCCAAACCCCGTGATACGATACGCTCTATCACACATAAACCTTCTTATATCTTCCTCAAAACAGCCACCATACCTACCTATTATGGCATTTCTATAGCCATTCCGAGATATATTGCCATGCAACTTTCCCGTTCCGTTCATCATCATCATCATGACATACTTTACTTTTGTCATATTTCCATTGCATGATCATGTAGTTGACATCGTATTTGTGGCAAAGCCACCATGCATTATTTTTCATACATGTCACTCTTGATTCATTGCACCATCCAGACATCACGAGGAGGCATTCATATAGAGTCATATCTTGTTCTAGTTTCGAGTTGTAATACTTATGTTGTAATCAATAGAAGTGTGATGATAATCATTATTAGAGCATTGCCCAATAAAAAAAAGAAAGGCCAAAAAAAGGCTCCAAAAAAAGGGGGCAATGTTACTATCTCTTTTTCCACACTTGTGCTTCAAAGTAGCACCTTGTTCTTCATGTAGTGAGTCTCATATATTGTGCTTAAAAGTAGCACCATGTTTTTCATATAGTGAGTCTCATAAGTTGTCTTTTTCATACTAGTGGGAATTTTTCATTATAGAACTTGGCTTGTATATTCCTACGATGGGCTTCCTCAAATGCCCTAGGTCTTCGTGAGCAAGCAAGTTGGATGCACACCCACTAGTTTTCTTTTGTTGAGCATTCATTTATAGCTCTAGTGCACCCGTTGCATGGCAATCCCTACTCCTCATGTTGACATCAATTGATGGGCATTTCCATAGCCCGTTGATTATCCTCGTCAATGTGAGACTTTCTCTTTTTTGTCTTCTCCACACAATCCCATCATCATATTCTATTCCAGCCATTGTGCTATATCCATGGCTCACGCTCATGTATTGCGTGAAGGTTGAAAAAGTTTGAGATTATTTAAGTATGAAACAATTGCTTGGCTTGTCATCGGGGGTATAGAAGTTGGGAACATCTTTGTGTGATTTAAAATGAAGCATAGCCTAACTATATGATTTTGTAGGGATGAACTTTCTTTTGCCAGGCTATTTTGAGAAGACATAATTGCTTAGTTAGTATGCTTGAAGTATTATTATTTTATGTCAATATGAACTTTTGTCTTGAATCTTTTGGATCTGAATATTCATACCACAATTAAGAAGATTTACATTGAAATTATGCCAAAGTATCACTCCGCATCAAAAATTCTCTTTTATCATTTACCTACTCGAGGACGAGCAGGAATTAAGCTTGGGGATGCCCGATACGTCTCCAACATATCTATAATTTTGATTGCTCCATGCTACTTTATCTACTGTTTTGGACTATATTGGGCTTTATTTTCCACTTTTATATTATTTTTGGGACTAACCTATTAACCGGAGGCCCAACCCAGAATTGTTGTTTTTTGCCTATTTCAGAGTTTCGAAGAAACGGAATATCAAACGGAGTCCAAACGGAATGAAACCTTCGGGAACGTGATTTTCTCATCGAACGTGATCCATGAGACTTGGACCCTACTCCAAGAAATAACAGAGGCGGTCACGAGGGTGGGGGCGCCCCCCCCTAGGGCGCGCCCCCTACCTCGTGGGCCCCCTGTTACTCCACCGACGTACTCCTTCCTCCTATATATACCTCACGCACTTCAAACGATCACAACAGGAGCCAAAACCTAATTCCACCGCCAAGAACTTCCTGTATCCACGAGATCCCATCTTGGGGCCTGTTCCGGAGCTCTGGAGGGGGCATCCACCATGGAGGGCTTCTACATCATCACCATAGCCCCTCCGATGAAGTGTGAGTACTTTACTTCAGACCTTCGGGTCCATAGCTAGTAGCTAGATGGCTTCTTCTCTCTTTTTTGATCTCAATACAATGTTCTCCCCCTCTCTCGTGGAGATCTATTCGATGTAATCTTTTTTTTGTGGTGTGTTTGTTGAGACTGATGAATTGTGGGTTTATGATCCAGTTTATCTATGAACAATATTTGAATCTTCTCTGAATTCTTTTATGTATGATTGGTTATCTTTGCAAGTCTCTTCGAAATATCCGTTTGGTTTGGCCAACTAGATTGGTAGTTCTTGCAATGGGAGAAGTGCTTAACTTTGGGTTCAATCTTGCGGTGTCCTTTCCCAAAGGATGTGAAGGGCAGCAAGGCACATATTGTATTGTTGCCATCGAGGATAACAAGATGGTTTTTATCATATTGCATGAATTTATCCCTCTACATCATGTCATCTTGCTTACAGGCGTTACTCTGTTTTTAACTTAATACTCTAGATGCATCTTTGGATAGCGGTCGATGAGTGGAGTAATAGTAGTAGATGGGGCATGAGTCGGTCTACTTGTCTCGGACGTGATGCCTATATACATGATCATACCTAGATATTCTCATAACTATTCTCAATTACATCAATTGCTCAACAGTAATTTGTTCACCCACCATAGAATACTTATGCTCTTGAGAGAAGCCACTAGTGAAACCTATGGCCCCCGGGTCTATTTTCATCATATCAATCTCCATCACTTTAATAATTGCTTTGTTTTTTACTTTGCCTTTTACTTTTCACTTTGCATCTCTATATCAAAAATACCAAAAAAATATTATTTATCATCTCTATCAGATCTCACTCTCGTAAGTGACCTGAAGGGATTGACAACCCCTAATCGCATTGGTTGCGAGGAGCTATTGTTTTGTGCAGGTACGAGGGACTTGTGCGTAGCCTCCTACTGGATTGATACCTTGGTTCTCAAAAACTGAGGGAAATACTTACGCTACTTTGCTGCATCATCCTCTCCTCTTCGGGGAAATCCAACGCAGTGCTCAAGAGGTACCATGGCCTAGCCAGGCGGGCTCACGAGGAGCGGAGATATCAAGGTGGGGCAAACCTCACGAGACTCTCGTGACGTGAGCCATGATTTAACGGTGCCAAAGCGGGTGCTGTGGGCGCCAAAGGCGTGCAGCGTCCCCATTTCCTCTTTGGTGCTAAGGAGGCAAGCGCAGGCGAAGAATACCGAGGCATCAGGCAAAGGTTGCCATATTGGTGCAACAAGACCAAGACCAGGAGGACGGCAAGGCGGAGGTCATCGTGGAGCCCAAGACGGCGTCACCCCAGGGCTTTTCGCAGGCGAAGACCGCTTTTGTCAGGATAGCTTGTACTAGCTGTCCCCCTTCAAATTGCACGCCGTTGTTGGCTCCCTTCCCGCTCAATATTTGGGAAGAGGACCAGGGCCTCTATAAATAGGACTAGCCACCACAGTAGGAGGCAACGGAGCTTGAACTGAAGAAAGCCTAGGTAGATCGAATCCTCACACCACAAGTTCACACGCACAAGAACACCTCAACCTCAGGAGGCTGTTCTTCCCTTGTTCTGTTCATCATCAGCCGAAGAGGCAATCCACCACCACCACACTGGAGTAGGGTATTACACCACAACGGTGTCCCAAACCAGTATAAACCCCGTGTCTCTTTCTGTGTTGTGAGTTCGTCGAGTTCGTCCGCAAGATCCTAGCGAGCTAGAGCGTAGATCTGTAGGAGGGAAAGACTTCGCACGCACCCCAGTGTTCGAACCTCAAGGGTTTGCCGGAACCCCACATCCGACACGCGCGCCTAGAGACACAGGACGGGGTACCCGTCCAGAATGCCTGGGACATCTAGCACCTCCGGAAGTTCTACCCATGAAGAAAGGCCCAGTGCCTGTGAATAAGGCCTAGTGCCTGTGAAGATCGCCGCCCGTGACACTCTCACGTAATAATGAGTGGGGATTTACACGCCCCGGAGTCTCAGGAGTGCCGCCTCGGGGGCTCCTCCCACGTCCTAGTGGCAGCACTTAGCTCCGCGCTGGTGAGAAGACTTGAAGACTAGACTAGGTGCCGGACGCGGCTTTTCATTTGCTTTCAGTAGTTGGCCCGCCTCCTTTTAATCAAAGTTTGCTTCTGGTGTTCCTTGCTGTTTTGGTCCCATTGCTTTTTGCCGCTATTTCCGGCTCCGGTTTAACATGTTCTCTCTCACACATACCTCGCGAGGGGGCTAGGCAGGTGCCCTCGCGAGCGTTTTTTCCTTTCCTCTGCCCTTCGTCTATTTTTTCGCGAGGCATCCTCGTTCAAGCCCACAAACTGGCGCACCTCTCCTGATCCGTGCCCCTCGGGTATCGTGATACGAAGCGCTCGTGTGAACGATAAGCCTCCGAACGAGTTTTTTGCAGTTCCCTAGCACCCGCTGTCGGTGTCAAAACCGGCGGATCTCGGGTAGGGGGTCCCAAACTGTGCGTCTAGGCGGATGGTAACAGGAGACAAGGGACACGATGTTTTTACCCAGGTTCGGGCCCTCTCGATGGAGGTAATACCCTACTCCTGCTTGATTAATATTGATGATATGGGTAGTACAAGAGTAGATCTACCACGAGATCAAGGAGGCTAAACCCTAGAAGCTAGCCTATGGTATGATTGTTGTCGGTGTACTAAAGTAGGGGTACCTCAGTACCCCGAACTTGTGCACAGGCAGTCGCAGCGTCCCCGCGGCAAGCCTCGCCGGGCGTCCGCCAAGACCCTCCACGGCCATTCAGAAGGCAAGACCCCGACAAGAGGAGCTTGTCGGGAAGGCCTCTCTAGGCAGACAAGGCCCCGACAAGAGGAGCTTGTCGGGAAGGCCTCTCTAGGCAGACAAGGCCCCGGCAAGAGGAGCTTGTCGGGAAGGCCGCTCCAGGCACGCAGAAGACAAGGCCCCGGCAAGAGGAGCTTGTCGGGAAGGCCCGGAGCGCGACAAGCCTCCGGGCGCGACAAGACCGGCCGCGGCAAAGGCGCTTGCCGCGGCATGCAACTCCTCTCCGCCTCCGCTCCAGCTCACCCAGCGGCGATCGCCATGGGACCATTCCATGGGCGTGTCGGCGGCTGTGCAGCGGCGGAGAGCAGCGACACTGTGGCAGACAGGCTCGCCATCGTGGCGGCGGGCGCACTGACGGTCTCTGTTACCTTTGTTTAGGCGACAACGACATGCATTTATTGCTTTTGTCCCTTGCCGTCGAGTTAGGTATTTTTGCACTGTACCTTTGTTCAAGTAGGTGTACCAACCCTGTTTTTACGTTTGTACCCCGCCTATGTTGCCACTGTCGGAGACCCTTGAGCATATAAAAGGAGGCCCGAGTGCAACGTAGAGAGGGTTCCGCGGTTAGCCAAGTTTCGATTCATTCGACCCGCCGCAGGCTAGCCACACTCACGCTAGGTTTTGTAGCTCGCATTGCTCCCTAGCAAGAACAGAATAGATCAAACAGGCAGCAATAGGAGTTTTATCTCTCCGGAGAGCTCCGAAGCTGGGTAAACCGCCCGTGTGCATCACCTCAATCCGCTCTTCGTGCGACCTCCGCCCCCCTCCGAACCACAAAGGGACCCGCTCCGCCGGGCCCCATAGGTGTCCGTGGGCACGATCAGCCGCCCCGACATCTCTGGCGCGCCAGGTAGGGGCGTCGAGGCCGTGTGAATCCGATCCGACGTTCACACGAGCAGCGTCACCAACATCTTCCTCAACATGCCACCGAAGAAGAAGGCTTCGGCGGCAGCAGAGCCTTCCGCATCGTGCCCACCCTCGCCGCAGCAAACGGGTGGTGGTACAGACGCTGGCGGAAGAACGGGCGCCGACGAAGGTGCTCGCGACGTTGCCAAGTCCAAGGACAAGGCACCGCAAACCTCGGCGTCCACGCATCCCCCGCGCCCATCTCAAGAGACGCGGGACCAACAACGTCATGGCGTTCACAACGCCATACGTTCGTTGGATCGAGACCCTCAAGACCAGCACACGCGCCAACATGTTGGCACGAGTGAGATACGGCCGCCCGGACGGGGCGCTGCTCCATCTAACGAGGTTAGAAGTCCGAGCGCGTCCCGCTCCTCGCACCATTCTCCAATACCACCAACTACCCCAGCAGAAGCTCTGGCGAGAGCTCAACTGCTCCTCGACTACCCTCCAACGGCCGACAAGGTCGACGATTGGAGGGCCACTATCCAGAGCCTCATCGGCTTTGCCAACGACGACGCTTCGCGACAACCAACGCCATCGTTGCCGCGGCGAGGCGACAAGGCACGAGACGGTGGCGATGACACTGATCGGAGGTGCAACCACCGTGCACTCTCCGCCAAGAAGGCTAAGATCGCCGACTCACCGGATCCACCTCGACAGCGACTCCGCTGCGTCGTCGGATCCGCGAACCCGCCGCGATCAGCGCCAAGTTCTTCATGAGCGACAGCAAGAGGGCCTTCGAACTTCGCATCGGCGCCCGAAGAGAAGCGCGGCGTCAATCCGACAAGCACGCTGGGCCTTCGTTGACATGCACGCGCCCGGAGGGGCCAGGCGACTTGCCGTACGCGGTAGGTTGCCCTGCGTTCACTCGTGAGCTGCGGCAAGTCCAGTGGCCCAGCCAGAAAAACTTCAAACCAGACGTGCCGGAGAAGTACGGTGGTAGGACGCATCTGTCGGAGTTCCTTAGCATCTACACCACCGCGCTGCAGGCTGCGGGGGGACGGGACGACAAGATCCTCGCCAACTACTTCCCGCTCGTGCTCAAGCCCAACGTCAGATCTTGGCTCATGCATTTGCCGGACAGCTCCATATCTTCTTGGGCAGATCTGTGCCATCAGTTTGTTGGCGCTTTCACAGGTGGCCACAAACCTCATGGCCAAGAGAGCGACCTTCACTTGCTCGCCCAGAAGGAAGGAGAGTCCCTGCGCAAGTTCATTCAGAGATTCAGCCGTGTGCACTACAACATCCCAGACGTCCACCTTACCGCGGTGATCAGCGCATTTCATCAGAATGTGCGGAACCGCAGGATGAGGGAGGAGATGGCGATGAGCAAAGTCAAGGACGTCAGTGAGCTGTACGCCTTGGCCGACAAGTGCGCGCGCGCTGAGGAAGGGAGGAGACTCATTTGCAAGGGTAGTCCATGACGCTTTTGAGCCGCAAATGCACAGAAATGTAGAAGCCTACATGGATGACATAGTGGTCAAGAGCAGGGACAAATCAACTCTGGTTCAAGATCTGGACGAGACCTTTGCAAATCTGCGCAAGATAAACCTCAAGCTCAACCCCGAGAAGTGCGTGTTTGGAGTCCCTTCCGACAAGCTTCTCGGGTTCTTCATGTCTCAGCGAGGGATTGAGGCAAATCCCGACAAGATCAAGGCCATTGAGCAGATTGAAGCACCAAAGCGCGTCAAGGATGTCACGAAGACTTGCGGTTGCGTGGCTGCTCTCAGCAGAGTTTATTTCTAGGTCTGCTGAGCGCCTGCCATTTTTCAAGATTTTGAAAAGGCGGGTCGATAAAATGGACTCCCGAAGCGGAGGCTGCGCTGCAGGACTTAAAGAGATACCTGTCCTCTACTCCAACACTTGTCGCACCTAGGCCACAAGAGAAGTTGCTGCTATATATAACGGCAACCAATCAAGTGGTTAGCGCTGCGTTAGTGGCGGAGAGGGAGGCAGATGACGAGCCAGCAACCGCGGCAAGCACATCCGGCGACAAGCAGGGGGCTTCGCCGACAAGCTCTGGTCCCGACAAGGACGAGTCCGCGAAGACACAAGAACAGATACAGAAAAGGATGGTGCAGCGCCCAGTTTACTTTGTCAGTTCCCTCCTGCAGGGGGCTAGGTCAAGGTACTACGGTGTGCAAAACTGCTTTTCGGCCTCCTCATGGCCTCGAGAAAGCTGCGCCATTACTTCCAAGCACATGAGATCACGATTGTCACTCGCTTTCCCACGAAGAGGATCTGCAGAATCCAAGCGGCAGGCAGGATTGTCGAGTGGGCACCGGAGCTGTCAAGCTTTGGTCTCGGTTTGAAAGCACATCAACTATCCAAAGCGAGCCTTGGCAGAGTTCATAGCAGAATGGACGCCAACGCCAGATGAAGAGATTCCGGAGACGAGCATTCCCGCCAAAGAAGCAAGCAAAGAGTGGCTGATGTACTTTGATGGTGCCTTCTCGCTGCAAAGGCGCGGTGCGGCGTCTTTGCTTATCGCACTCCACCGGAGAGCACCTCAAATCGTCGTCCGGATGCACTTTCCCAAGGAGCAAGCGACAAACAATACTGCAGAGTATGAAGGTTTGCTTGCCGTTCTCGTGGATCGCCGTGGACCTTGGGATCAAGAAGCTTATTGTCGGGGTGACTCGCAACAAATCGTCCGCCAACTCAACAAAGATTACGAGTCCGTTGATGGAAGCCTCACGTTGATGAAGTGAGGAAGCTAGAAGAGCACTTTGACGGCTTGCAAATGGAACATGTTCCAAGAGCTCGAGAATGATATTGCCGACGCATACTGTCAAAGTCTGGCTTAAGCTACTGTGCAAACTGGGGACTTTCGTGCTCAAGCTGACTCAACCAACCGTAACACCATCGGCCGGACAAAGCAAGAAGAGGAAGTTGGCCTCTGGTGACTACTTTTCGTGAGCTTCCCGAAGCCGTCGTTGCAAAGGTCCCCAAGATCAACACCAACAGTCTTTGAGGAGCGATCTGCTCCGGCAGACCCTGAGGTTTGTTTCGTTGAAGCAAGCGCTCCCGACAAGTCTTGCTCGGCAAGCTTGTCGGGAACATCTAACTCGGCGAGCCACCGGCTCTTGCCGTGAAAGATGATGTTCTGCAGCAGCAGATGAGCCTTTAGTCCTTGTTGTCGAGCCACAAGCTCCAAAGATGGGCGCAGCAGATTGTCCATTTCCTTCAGACAGGAGAACTTCCGAAGAGCAGGAAGAAAGCGGAAAGAGTAGCCCGGCGGTCAAGTATGTACCAGTTTGTCGGCGGCATACTGCATGAAGAAGACTCAACGTTGTGAAATTGAAGTGTATTCCCAGGGAAGATGGGCAGAAGCTGTTGGCAGAGATACATGGAGGCATATGTGGTCACCACATTGGCGCAAGAGCACTTGCCGGCAAAGCTTTCCGGCAAGGTTTCTTCTTGCCGACAGCCCTCCAGGATGCAACTGCACAAGTAACCAAGTGTGAAGCGTGCCAGTTCCATTCCAAGCAGATACACCAGCCGGCTCAAGCTCTCGGGCGATCCCTTTATCCACGGCCATTTACGGTGCGGGGCTCGACATCCTCGGCCCTTTCCCCGAAGCTGTCGGGGCTTTGAGTACTTATGCCGCCATCGACAAGTTCACAAAGTGGCCGGAAGTGGAAGCAGTGAGGAAGGTGACAGCACAGTCAGCAGTCAAGTTCTTCAGGTCGATTGTTTGCCGTTTCGGAATCCCTAACAGGATGATTACCGACAACGGCACACAATTCACGAGTCGCACGTTCATGCAGCACGTCCAAGACCTTGGCGCCAAGGTCTGCTTCGCTTCCGTTGCTCACCCGAGAAGCAACGGTCAAGCAGAGAGGGCAATGCTTTGAAGTGCTGCGCGGGCTCAAGACCAGAACTTTCCACGGGCTGCACAAGTGCGGAAGAAACTGGATCGAGGAGCTGCCGGTGGTTCTTTGGTCGATCAGAACGACGCCAAATCGAGCCACTGGCCAGGCACCCTTTGCTCTAGTCTATGGAGCAGAGGCAGTTCTCCCCACGGAACTCGTATATGGATCACCTCGAGTGCTCGCTTATGATGAGTTTGAGCAAGAGCAGCTGCGACAAGATGACGCGCTGCTCCTTGAGGAGGATCGTCTTGAGCTCTTTGCGAGCCGCTCGCTTCTGACAAGCCTGCGTCGCTACCATGGCCGCAGGTTAATGCCGAAGTCTCGAGGAAGGCGACCTTGTTCTTGGCCTTTTCGGTCCGCCAAAATTCAAACAAGTTGACGCCTTGAAGTGGGAAGGCCCTTATCGGGTGAAACGAGTCACTAGGCTGGCGCTGTCCGCCTTGAGACCGAAGATGGCATTCGGTGAGCAACTCTGGAACATTGAACATCTTCGTAAGTTTTACCCATAAAGGCGCGGTTAGCCGGAACCCGTTCCGGCAACCACCTTTTGTACAAGTCTTGCCGTTGTTGCATGTAATCCTTCGTACAAAGCCGAGCGCAGACCCCGTGCATCAGTAAAGCCCATGTGTTGCGCACAACCCGTCAAGTTCATGCTTTCATCAAGTTATTGCATGTTTTGGCTAACACTTTGTGCAGCAACCACACCCGGTAGCGTAGTCGAGCCACTGGGCTCTATAACGTTATTTCCTCACCTTTCTCTTGTCGCAAAGAAAGGGAGGCTCCCTCGCGCACAAGTTAACCAGGGGGGAGGAGGAGATAATACTATGGACCAGGCACCGCGCTCGAGGAAGTTTCGCCTCCTCGGGAAGCAAGAAACCGGGAAGCAAGAAACAGAAAAGCTAAGTTGCCAAAGTTTGAGCAATCAATTTTTAAAGTTTTCGTTATCTTCCTCGAACGATAGTACTTTGTATGGAAAACCTGTGCGCAGAGGAACCGAATCGTGACTGGTCGCGCCCTTACTTTGTTTCGAGTCCGCTCAACAACTTAAGTGAGCTGCGGCTAGTCCGCGACAAGGTTGCTTGTCGGTGGCGACCCCGCCAAAGAAGCTGCTGAAGTTCCGCAGACTCGGCCATCGCGGCAAGGGTGCCTGCACCGACAAGTTTCCCTAAATGCGCAGGGCAGAAACGTACAAAGGAAGAAATCAAGTAGAGGAAATAACATTGCATCGATCGATTCAGATCAGTAATAGATTTGTAAAGTTATCTTCCTTGAACGACCGCGCTTTGTATGGGACACCCGTGCGCGGAGGAACCAAATCGTGACTGGTCGCGCCCTTACTTTGTTTCGAGTCCGCTCAACAACTTGAGTGAGCTGCGACTAGTCCGCGACAAGGTTGCTTGTCGGTAGCGACCCGCGGCAGGCTGCTGAAGTCCCTTTTCGGCGCTCGCGGCAAGGGTGCTACCGCAAGTTTCCTGAAAAGCGAGGGTAACGACATACAAAACCAAGGGTCGAGTAAAGGAAGTAACGTGGCAGATGTTGCCCAGAATAAAGTTATGTTACAAAGATAACTTATTGCGGCATCAAGCTAAATCGTCCTCGAACTGAAATAACAACGAAGAGGAGAAGAAGGGTCGCCCGGCACCCAAGCCCAACAAGCCGAGTTGCGGGGGCTGCGGCAAGCCGAGTTGGGGGGCTGCGGCAAGCCAGAGTTGCCGGGAGATGCGGCAAGCCAGGGTTGCCGGGGCCACAGCAAGCCAGAGTTGCCGGGGGCTGAGATATCAGATAAGCCCTTCGTCCTTTTTCAAACATCCCTTTTTCATTAAAAACATTCTACTCGGATACAATCCGTGGGGAATGAAAAACATGAAAGAGAGGATTACAAGCTTTAAATGCGGATAAGGCCCAAAGGCTTACAAATTTAAAAAGATAAGATGCCCGTAATCCTTTTCCTGTCCCTCTTTCCAGGAGGTAGGTCAAGGAGGCGGGAAGGGCAAAAGAAACGCCTAGACAAGCTACGGGTGCCAGAAGACACCAAGAGAACATCCCGGGAGCCCCCCGAGGGCTTGACGGAGATGGCGGCGCCCGAGCGGGGTTCAAGGCAGGCGTCGGCCTGCTGTCGAGGGCACTACGCCCTCGTACTGACTTGACGGCCTTGTCGCCATCCCTCTTCCCCTTCGCAGCCTCCCTCGCCACCCGCCCAAGGAGACGACCCGGGAGTTCAGGAGCAGCGACACGGATGATGGGGTCGCCGGTGACATGCGAAGTGGCGCCCGACAACTAATCGGGCCCGCCAACCCCGTCGTCGTCGCTGTTGCTCCCCTCCTCGTCACTCTTGCTCGAAGGGGAATCTTCGCTGTCGGAGGAGCTGTCCACGCAGCACCTCGCCCGAGTGCCAATATCCCCGAAGACCTTGACGGAGAGTAGATCACCCTCCATTAACTTAGAATGGAGGGTAAACCCCGACCTCAGGCTGTGGATGCGGGTGAACGTCTTCCACCCACGATCGAGATACATCACATTAGGGGTTGGGAATACAACACGGACTCGCAGGCCGCTGATCCCACGGCCCCTCATGTGCAATCTCAGTGTCTCGGTCGGATCCGACTCCGTTGCGCTCGCAAACGGAGCTGGAAGCCGGAGGCGACGACAAGGCGCCCCGCGCAGCCTGACAAAGAACTCGCAAGGGTCGTCCCCAGTATGGACCGCCGCAGGGAGGGGAACCACCGGCGGAGGCGGAGACGGCGCGCCGCCCCGTCCGCCTCTTCCTCGACCTCGTCCTCAACCTCGCCCCCTCCCTCTTCCTCTCGGGGCTGGCTCTGCCGCCCCGGGCGTGGGGTTGGGAGGAGGCGCTGTCTAGCTGGCGACCCTCGCCACCACCGATGAAGAACCAAGGCTCTTTTTCTCCATGGCGGAGGAGAGAAAGGGAGGCAGAAACCAAGAAAGGAGGAGATGGGGGAGTGCGGCCTTCTGCGCTCCCCTTCTGCCCTTTTTAAGGAAGCAAGGTGGGGGCTCAACCGCCCCGCTCGACAAATCAGGGCATAGGAAGAGTAGGGAATCGGGGCCGACCTGCTGCCTCTGCTCCTGACGGCCCAGTTTCCCACTTCCGTCGTCCGTGACCCCAAGAGCATGGGCTCCACGTGGCGGGAATGCAGAGCGGAGGCGACGGGTGGAGCGACCCCGCACGCCGCCCACTTCCCCCACGACGCCGCAATCGGCGCAGCGTGCCGTTCTGGGGGGGACGTGGCGGATACTGAGTGGGTTTGGTTTGGACCCAGGCGGCGTGCCGTGCTGCCTGTTTGGGCCTGGCCCAATAGCGCTTCGGCACCGTGTATGGCCCAGACCGGGGCTCTGTCGGTGTACTAAAGTAGGGGTACCTCGGTACCCGAACTTGTGCACGCAGGCAAGAGCATCCCCGCGGCAAGCCTCGCCGGGCGCCCGCCAAGACCCTCCACGACCATTCAGAAGGCAAGACCCCGACAAGAGGAGCTTGTCGGGAAGGCCTCTCTAGGCAGACAAGGCCCCGACAAGAGGAGCTTGTCGGGAAGGCCTCTCTAGGCATACAAGGCCCCGGCAAGAGGAGCTTGTCGGGAAGGCCGCTCCAGGCACGCAGAAGACAAGGCCCCGGCAAGAGGAGCTTGCCAGGAAGGCCCGGAGCGCGACAAGGATTCGGCCACGGCAAGGCGCTTGCCGCGGCATGCAACTCCTCTCCGCCTCCGCTCCAGCTCACCCAATGACGTGTCGCCATGGGACCATTCCATGGGCGGCGTGTCGGTAATTTGTGCAGCCCGGAGAGGAAACAGCGACTGGCCTTGAGACAGGCTCGCCATCGTGGCGGCGGCGCATCTGACGGTCTGTTACCTTTGTTTGGCGACAACGACAGGCATTTATTGCTTTTGTCCCTTGCCGTCGAGTTAGGTATTTTTGCCTTTGTACCTTTGTTCAAGTAGGTGTACCAACCCCTGTTTTACGTTTGTACCCCGCCTAGGTTGCCACAGCCGGAGACCCTTGAGCATATAAAAGGAGGCCCGAGTGCAGCGTGAAGAGGGTTCCGCGGTTAGCCAAGTTTCGATTCATTCGACCCGCCGCATGAGCTAGCCACACTCACGCTTAGGTTTTGTAGCCCGCATTGCTCCCTAGCAAGCACAGAATAGATCAAACAGGCAGCAGTAGGAGTTTTATCTCTCCGGAGAGCTCCGAAGCTGGGTAAACCGCCCGTGTGCATCGCCTCGATCCGCTCTTCGTGCGACCTCCGCCCCCCTCCGAACCACAAAGGGACCCGCTCCGCCGGGCCCCATAGGTGTCCGTGGGCACGATCAGCCGCCCCGACAATTGTTGTTCGTCCTATGGACTAAAACCCTCTGGTTTATATAGACACCGGATATGTTAGGATTACACAGAGTCGGTTACAATGGTAGGAGATCTACATATCCGTATCGCCAAGCTTGCCTTCCACGCCAAGGAAAGTCCCATCCGGACACGGGACAAAGTCTTCAATCTTGTATCTTCATAGTCCGAGTCCGCCAACGGTGATAGTTTGGCTATCCGGACACCCCTAATCCGGGACTCCTCGGTAGCCCCGAACCAGGCTTCAATGATGATGAGTCCGGCGCGTTGATTGTCTTCGGCATTGCGAGGCGAGTTCTTCTCCAAATTCCATATACCTGTCGAATAGTGTCCGGCTTCTGATAAATGCTGCACTCCTTGGCTTCTACGCCCAATAATGGCCATCTTCCACGTGTTTGAATGAATGCGAAAAGCCAGGGTATTTTTACACTTACCCCCTAGCTGCGCAAATGAGTTGCCTATAAAAGGGGCGAGGATCTAGATCTGAGTCACACCATCCCTCCTTTGCGAGCTTTCATTGGAGCGCCCCTGACCAAAGCCCATTCCATCATGGACAGTCGACGCGGCTCCTCCTCTCGCGCTCTCCCCTCGGCCTAGAAATTGGGAGAGATGCTCGGTCCGCATAGCGAGCTAGTTATACTCCAAACCAAGGGATTTCTTCCCCGGCCTTCATGGTTCCGGTTCGAGCCGGACTCGCCACCTACAAGGCGGAAAGCAAGCGGAGAGTGTCCCCGATCCCTCTAAAGGAGAGCGGGTATGCTTCATCTCTTATCTAGTAAGAGGACTCAGATTTCCAATCCATCTGCTTTCTCCGGGGCTCTTGGAGTTCTACGGCCTCGATTGCACCACCTTCGCCTGCCTCCATTTTGCACATTGCGGGCTTCGTGGCCCTCTGCGAGCTGTTTTTGGGCGTCGAGGCTCATTTCGGGCTGTGGAAGAGATTATTCTGCCTAGTACCCCGTTCTTATGAGGGGTCAATATATCAAGTGGGCGGAGCCGAGCTATGGCGCATCACGGGATGGATACCTATCCGGAACCCCAAAAGCGTCCAAGACTGGCCTTGAATGGTTTTACATGGAGGGCGTCCAGCTGCCGGATCCTGTTGGATCGGCCTTAGGAGTTTAGCAATGCTCCTCTGAAGAAGCGCCTAAGCTGGGCGCCTCGAAGCCCGGAGGGAAGATGACCGGATGTCCTCTATTTGATGAGCCGGATAAGGTTACTGGCTCATGCCGGATTGACCATGATTGGGGTCATGGCAATCTGTATTATGAGAGGGGTGCAGCCGCTCCAATATAGGGGCCACCCCATGTGGGACTTCAACGGGGAGGACGATGCCACCTGCCATGGCCGCAAAGGGTCGGGATCGGTCACCGAACTGGTGAAGATCTTGTCTGCCATGTATAAAGGGGAGGAGGATTTCCTCCGCGTCAATCCACTGAAGGAGTTTTCTTCGAATAATCCTCGAAGCTGGGTAAGCAAACATCTTTGTGGCCTGTCCGATCCATGTTCCTGTGGTTAAATATCTCATTTCATGGTTTCTATGCAGGAACTGCGCCAGACTGTGGAGAAGATACACAGCCCGCCCCCACAACCCGAGGATCCGGAACGGTCCCTCGATCCGACCTCCGAAGAGGATCCGGATATAAAGGTGGAGTTGATCGACGGGGTGTTCTACCAACTTAGCATCGACAATGCTTTGGTTGCCCGGAATACTTCCAGCCTCACAGGTAACAGAGACCGAGGTCCCAAAATCCTGATAATGACCCACCCGTGCTTATTTTTTGATCACCGTATACCAATGGTGTTTCGCAGGGGGTACCTTCGAGGCAGGAAGCCGAGCCCGCGGCGGCTGGCCAACAAAGGCGTGACGGCCTGCAGGTTAAAAAAGGAGTGCGGCCGGATCGAAACTCCGCCCGCATAGCGGTATGGCGTGTTACCATACTCCCGTGATTGATTCACGGAGGCGATTAACGCTGGTGCTCTTTTCAGGAAAAAGAGCGCTCGCCGGACTGAGTCCGGAGAGGTTGCTAATTGAACCTTCACTGGCCAGGCTTCAAAGTCGGGCCCGGAGGCTGAAGCGAGCATGAGACGTGCGTCGGATGCTCCTCCGACATAGGATGCCGACAAATTGTCCGCCACCAACTCCGAGGTGGAGAGTGCCATGAATCACAGGCGCCGCCGGACAGTTCTTCGTGACGCGTGTTTCTCCCGAGAGGCCTTGAAAGCCTTCGATTCGGGAGATGCGCACCTCCGTGCCGCTCAAGATGGTCTAGCCAGAGCCACGGAGCAGTATGTAAAGGACATACGGGTAAGGAAATTTTGATTATATATGCGGTGGCCCCGAGACTTAAAATAGTTAAAATAACTGATTTAAGGATCATTTGCTATGCATGATCTTACAAAAAAGAATACCCGACTGTCCCAGGAGCTTGAAGAGTGCAAGGCCCAACTTGAGGCCGCACTAGCCTCTACAGGGGGAGCCACAGACACCCCCTCTGGTAATATACACTTCAAAAGATAAATAGTTTATGAAGTGCGGTGGTCCGTAAATCGACAAAAACATTGCAGATGGCGCCGGACTAGATCCGGACAATCAGCAGATCTTGCGCCAGCTAAAGGCCTTCTAGATCGTGCTTACGAGAGTGCGACATGAGAAAAATAGCCTCCAAGAAGCCAACACCAAGCTGGGTGAGGAACTAAAGGATGTTCGTGCCAAGTTGTCTGACTCCGTAAAGGAGAATCGGCGACTTCGTCGCGGCATTTTCAGTAAGTGCTTGAGCGAACTTTGAAAGAGTTCGGCGAGGAAGGCGACTAACATAAACATGTATGTAGGTTTGCTCACAGTGTCGCCCCGAGGAGGAGATGCCCAGTTCTTGGTGATCTTCTTCCCGAATTGCGTCTACCGCCAACGAGTCCGGCAGGTGATGAAAGGCATCGGCCGAGCCTTGTGGCCATCTATCTCCCTGCCCGAAGGCATTGGGGAGCTGGCCGGCGGCTTCGAGGAGCACGGCGGCGCTTCCGACTATGGAAGATATCGGCCTGCCGTCAAAGGCACCAGGAGGCACAGGCCATGGTAAAGACGCGGTACACGAAGGTGACCCAAACCACATGGCGAGGTCGGATCTGTGGGGCACGATGGGATGGAGATCCTCAGTAAGCTTAGTGTACGGCCAAGTAGAATTGGCCGCCAAGTATTCCCAGCAAGATTGTAAATTAGATAGCCTATTAGATGGCATTGAGGAGGAATACAATGAGTCGAGTTGACTATGTAAAAATATGACATGAAAAATGTCTTCTAGCGGATTGTAGATCGTTTGTCATAGCGGACCTTTTAAGCCGACCTCGGGACCCAATAGTCCGGAGTGTGTCCGAATACCTTCGTGGTTATATAAGAACCGGGGTATGCATGGAGACAAGGCGTAGGGGTCATTATTGCTGTATCAGACAAGTGCCCAACTAGTTATGTTATATTACATGGGTAGTAAGAAACATCTTCCAGGGAGAATAGTTCCGTTAAGGGTTCCTTTCGCTGGGATGCATGCCCTAAAGTGCATGTCAAAGCTGCTATGAAAGCAGAAAAATCATCTGGGGGCAGATGGGTAAATAGTTAAAATCATCTTTCAGTTCACCGACGAATATTCCCTTAAGAACGCAAGCTTCGGCTTCACCCGGTCGAGGTACACATCCGCTGACCCGGCAAGAACAATCGCAGAGGTGCTCCCTTTACCACCTAGCCGAACAATCAGGAGCGTAGGGGTAAGCACAGAGCCGAGCAACCCAGCTTGGCCAAAACTTAAGTCATATCGATGCATATAATGGTGAATAAAAGTTACATGCGGAAGTTTAACGCATGTGTTGGGCATGAAGCCCGTATAAATAAGCTTCTGTTAAAGAAGCCCCCAGGTATAATGAGCGCGGACAGCGCGTCAAGTATTGTGCGAAAAAAAACGCAAACGAGCCTCTAGAGGCTTCAAGAAGAAGGAGGGGGAAGGAGAGAAATAAAAGACAGCAAAAATAGAAAATGTGGACGGAGGAAGGAGACGAACTTGGAGTCCAGCGCTTAGGCGTAGAATCTTCGTAGATGGGCTGCGTTCCATGGGTTCGGCTCTAGTCGGTTATCCGATGCGTTTCACAGACGGTATGCTCCGCCGGTCAGGACCTGGTCAATGATGAAGGGACCTTCCCATTTGGGCTTGAGTTTGTCCTTTTTCTTGTCCGGCAGGCGTAGAACTAGTTCGCCAACGTTATAAGCTTTGGCCCGTACTTCCCGCTTTGATATCTTGGCGCCGCTTTGTTGATAGAATGCGGAACGAGCTTTTGCCACGTCGCGCTCCTCCTCCAATGCGTCCAAGCTGTCCTACCGATCGAGCTCAGCTTCTCTTTCTTCATACATGCGCACGCGAGGTGAGTCATGTATTATGTCGCTTGGCAAGACAGGCTCTGCACCGTACACCATGAAGAATGGTGTGAATCCGGTAGTACGATTCGGCGTGGTCCGCAGCCCCAGAGTACGGAGTCGAGCTCCTCAACCCAAAGGCGTGTTAGATTCCTTGAGGGACCGCACTAGTCTAGGTTTAATGCCGCTCATGATTAGACCATTTACTCGTTCGACTTGGCCGTTGGTTTGAGGGTGATAGACTGAGGCGTAATCGAGCTTGATGCCCATGTTTTTGCACCATAATTTGACCTCATCGGCCGTGAAGTTGGTGCCGTTGTCAGTGATGATACTGTGGGGGACACCGTAACGGTGCACTACCCCCGATATGAAGTCTATCACTGGTCCGAATTTGGCTGTTTTAACAAGCTTGGCCTCTATCCATTTGGTGAATTTATCCACCATGACCAATAGGTATTTTTGCTTGTGGGTTCCTCCCTTAAGTGGTCCAACCATGTCAAGCCCCAGGACATGAACGGCGGGTGATGGGTATAGTTTTGAGGCGGTGGGTGGCATGTGGCTTTGGTTAGCAAAAAGCTGGCAACCGATGCATCGTTGGACTAAATCCTGTGCATCTGTCCGGGCCGTCGGCCAAAAAAATCCTGTACGGAAGGCCTTGCCTACAAGGGCCCGGGCTGCGGCGTGGTGCCCACCCAGTCCGGCATGAATTTCAGCCAGGAGGTTTCGCCCTTCCTCTTCGGAGATACACCTTTGAAGGACTCTGGTAGTGCTTTTCTTATAAAGCTCTCCCTCATGGACTTTGTAGGCTTTAGATCGCCGTACTATGCAGCGAGCCTCATTTTGGTCTTCGGGGAGTTCCTGCCTAGTTAGGTAGGCTAGGAATCGTTCCATCCACGGGGCGATAACCGCCATTATCTCGTGAGCGGAGGGTGTTATCTCGGGGCGAGCCTCGGTTGTGTCAGAGTGTTCGGCGTCAGGCAGTGCGGTTGGGTCCGGATTGTTATTGCCGGACTCCTCTTCCCATAGTACGGATGGCTTGAACAGCTGTTTCAGAAAGATATTGGGTGGGACGGCATCGCGTTTTGCACCGATGCGTGCCAATATATCCGCCGCCTGGTTGTTATCCCGGGCTATATGATGAAATTCGAGCCCTTCGAACCGTGCTGACATTTTTAGGACCGCATTGTGGTATGCTGCCATTTTCAGATCTTTGGCATCAAAGTCTCCGTTTATTTGGGATATTGCGAGGTTCGAATCCCTGCGCACCTCTAGGCGTTGAATGCCCATGGAGACTGCCATCCGGAGGCCGTGCAGAAGGGCCTCGTATTCGGCTGCGTTGTTGGAGTCCGTATACATTATCTGAAGGACGTATTGGACTGTGTCCCCGGTTGGGGACGTCAGACGACGCCAGCCCAGTGCGGCCAGCATTTTGGAGCCGTCAAAGTGCATGATCCAATTGGAGTATGCGCCGTACTCTTTACGGAGTTCGGCTTCAGTCCATTCGGCCACGAAGTCGGCCAAAACCTGCGACTTAATAGCTCGTCGTGGCTTACAAGTTATGTCAAATGTAAGGAGCTCTATGGCCCATTTAGCAATCCGGCCCGTCGCGACGCGGTTGTTTATAATGTCGTTAAGAGGTACTTCGGAGGCTACCGTTATCGAACACTCTTGAAAGTAGTGTCGCAGCTTCCGTGATGCCATGAACACCACGTATGCTATCTTTTGATAGTGTGGGTACCGGACTTGCATGGAGTTAGGACGGTGGACACATAGTAAACTGGTTTTGAAGAGGGAACCGTGTCCGTCCGCTTTCGCTCGATTAACGAGCAATCATACCGACAACTTGATGCGTTGCAGCGATATATAATAGCATTGGTTCGCATACGTTGGGCGGCCAGGACCGGATTTGTTGCCAAAATGGCCTTTATTTCTTCGAGTCCGGCCGTGGCATGTCATCCACTCGAAGTGTTCGGTCTTGTTGGAGGAGGCGGTAAAGGGTAACGCCTTTTCTCCCAACGGGAAATAAAGCGGCTTAGAGCCGCTCGCATCCCGTCAATTTTTGTATTTGTTTGAGGTCTTTTGGAGTATCCAATTGTGACAGAGCTCGAATCTTGGCTGGGTTTGCTTCAATTCCTCTACGGACACAATGAAGCCCGGAGCTTTCCGCTTTGGAACGCCGAAGACGCATTTTTCCGGATTGAGCTTGATGTAATATTTTCGAAGATTGTCGAATGTGAGCCTCAAGTCGTCTACTAGAGTTTCGATGTGCTTGGTTTTGACGACCACGTCATCTACGTATGCTTCCACTGTTTTGCCGATCTGGTTTGCCAGACATGTCTGAATCATGCGCTGATATGTTGCGCCGGTGTTTTTGAGCCCAAAGGGCATTGTGTTGAAGCGAGCGGGCGTATGGAGTGATGAATCTTTGTTGCAGCTTGGTGCAGCTCCGCCATCTTGATTTGGTGGTAGCCGATGTACGCGTCGAGGAAGCACAAGTGAGTCGTGCCCTGTTGTGGCGTCAGTAATTAGATCAAATCGAGGGAGGGGGAAACGAACCTTTGGGCAAGCACAATTAAGGTCTTTAAAATCAACACATAGGCGCCAGGATTTATCCTTATTTGGTACCATCACCAGGTTTGCTAGCCAGTCCGGATGTTTTATATCTCTGATGAATCCGGCCTCCAAAAGTTTGACTAGCTCTTCTCCCATGGCTTGTCTCTTGGGTTCGGAAAAGCGCCGAAGAGCCTGTTTGGTAGCTTGAATCCTTTTAGGATACTTAGGCTGTGCTCGGCCAGCCGACGTGGGATTCCTGGCATGTCTGAAGGGTGCCAGGCAAAGATGTCCCAGTTTTCTCGTAGAAATTCTCGTAGTGCGGTGTCTACATCAGGGTTTAATTGTGCCCCAATGGAGGTCGTTTTTGCAGGGTCCGTTGGGTGGACTTGGAATTTGACTATTTCATCCGCTGGTTTGAAAGAGGTGGACTTGGATGTTTTATCAAGTATCACATCGTCCCTGTTCACCGTGGAGCGCATCGCAGTAAGTTCCTCGGCCGCTAGGGCTTCGGATAGTGCCTCGAGGGCTAGTGCGGCTGTCTTGTTTTCGGCGCGGAGTGCTATGTTCGGATCACTAGCGAGAGTGATGATTCCGTTAGGTCCGGGCATTTTAAGCTTCATGTACCCATAATGGGGTATAGCTTGAAAAATTGTAAATGCCTCTCGCCCTAATAAAGCATGATATCCGCTGCTGAACGGGGCCACTTGAAATGTGACATCCTCGGACCTGTAATTGTCCGGCGAGCCGAACACTACGTCCAGTGTGATTTTTCCTGCGGCATGCTTCCGGTACCGGGATTATTCCTCTAAAGGTTGTGCTGCTTCGCTCAATGCGGTTCGATCTATCTCCATTTTTCGGAGGGTTTCCTCGTAGATGAGGTTCGATCCTTGCCGCCATCCATGAGTACCTTTGTAAGGCGAAAGCCGTCCACTATTGGACTGAGAACCAATGCGGCTGGTGCTCTGGCTGTTCGGAATTTGGGTTCGTCACTGGCATTAAAGGTAATGGCCGTGTCGCTCCATGGATGTATTGTTGCTACTTGGTAGACTTCGGCAAGGTTGCGGAGTGTTCGTTTCCGCATGTTATTTGATGCGAAAGTCTCGAAGACTGTTAACACCGTCTTTGGTATTCTTGGGCTGGGATTACGAAGCTAGAAGCTCTTCGCCACTTTTGGCAACCTGCCGTAGTATCCAACATGCTCGAAGGCTATGAGTTGGAGTGGCGCCCTACGTGCTATGAATTTTGCGGTGGTCCGTTTAGTAACCCTCTAGTACGGTTCCGTACTATTTAGAGGGTTTTGGTTTTTTGGTATTTAACCCAGGTGCTTGATAATGGTGCACCCTTTTATTTCGGACTAGGGATGTATTCGGGGCCGGATTATCCCAAAATTTACTTTCGATTTTCCAGGCGCTCTCCATCACACAGTACTTCTGTACTATGGTCACCAAGTCAGCAAATCGTGTAATTTCGCGACGACTTATGGCGTTTAGGATTCCCTCGTCCATGCAATTATTGCAGAAAATTGGGATTGCGTCCTCCTCTCGGCAGTCCTTTATCCTATTCATAACCAAGAGGAATTTGGCCCAGTAATGATGTACTGTTTCAGCGGGCTCTTGCCGAATTCGAGAGAGATCGCTAATGTTTGGGTGGGCGGGTGGAACTAGATCTGGAACCCCGTCCAATTTAGGACTCAGGGGCCGAGAAGTTTCCGAACTCGGGAGTTTGGATTTTTGAGTGTTATCCAATGAGTCCAACCTGCCACCTGACTTTAAGTTCAGGGCTTGATCGACATCCGTCCCTCCGCGGGAATCCAGCATGGAGGGATCGGGAATCCGGACGTAGCTAGTCCTTAAGATAGAAGAAGAATCGCTGCATTGCTCCTCTATCACAGCAACATGATGGGTAGCACAGGAGAGTTGATCTCTCTGATCGGTTTTAGGCCCGATCCGGTCGTAGTCTGTGGCGACTCCTGTGGTGGCGATGCGATCCAAGAGCTCGCGTTCTGGAGGAGAGCTTGATCGGATCTAACTGTTCGGCAAGTTCGAATTAACATGGAGATTGGTTTCGATGACTCGAGAGGTCATCGTCGGTAGCTGACGGCCGAACTAGCGGTCATGAGAAAACCGCCTAGCGAAGAGTCGACCCGATGGCCAAGGCTTCTTTGGCGATAGTATCGTCTTTAAAGACGAGATGAGGAATCCTACCTGATGGCGACAGCATAGAGGAACTCTCAATGAAAGCACCAATGTCGGTGTCAAAATCGGCGGATCTCGGGTAGGGGGTCCCGAACTGTGCGTCTAGGCGGATGGTAACAGGAGACAAGGGACACGATGTTTTTACCCAGGTTCGGGCCCTCTCGATGGAGGTAATACCCTACTCCTGCTTGATTAATATTGATGATATGGGTAGTACAAGAGTAGATCTACCACGAGATCAAGGAAGCTAAACCCTAGAAGCTAGCCTATGGTATGATTGTTGTTCATCCTATGGACTAAAACCCTCCGGTTTATATAGACACCGGATAGGTTAGGGTTACACAGAGTCGGTTACAATGGTAGGAGATCTACATATCCGTATCGCCAAGCTTGCCTTCCACGCCAAGGAAAGTCCCATCCGGACACGGGACGAAGTCTTCAATCTTGTATCTTCATAGTCCAGGAGTCCGGCCAACGGTGATAGTTCGGCTATCCGGACACCCCCTAATCCGGGACTCCCTCACCCGCCAAGTCAAGAAAGGCCCTCACAGGCACCAGGAAGCAAGTCCCTCGGGAAGAGGAGGCTACCCCAAACGTGCCAAGCTAAGTTACCTCTACACAAAATAACGACACGGCGCGGTAACAACAAACATAGCATAATGATTGAGAAATCATAGTTCGATACACGCCCCTCCGGGGCTCATGCTGGTTTCTTTTTGACGCAGGAAGGAAAGGAAGAACAAAATAAAAGCGGTGCCTACCCCTAAAGCGGTCCACGAGGGCAGGCTCCTGGCACCATCCTGAGCTCAACCAGACCCCTCCTCGCGCTTCACGGAGGCGCAGCGACGAGACGATTCGCTACCGCCTTCGAAGCGAGCGCGGCGGCTGGTCGTAGCCACCACTGCTGGAGCTGTTGCTGAGGGAAGAACCACCGTAGCTGGACGAGACACGGTCGGCACCAAGGGCGGGTCCGCCCTCATCCTCGTCTCGACCGTCGTCAAGGCCGAGCACCTCCTCGCCGTTGTTCGCCTCGGGGCAGCACCCGGCGCGGCGACCGTCTTCCCCAAACACCCTCACGTAGAGGGTCGCGTCACCGTCATAATTGAAATAAAGGGTGCACCGTCTGCCCAGGCCGTGCGCGCGGGCGAACGTCTGCCAACCGCGGGCCAGAGCTATGTTGCCCGTGACGGAGACCTCGACTGCAACCCAAGAAGCCCTGCTGCAGCAGCCGTCCGCCTGCAGCCAGAGCCCGCCTGGACCGGAGGCTGGAAGCTCATCGGCGAAGAAGCGCGGGAGCTGAAGCTAGTTGCCGGCCGGGTTCTCTGACCAGACGACGAACTCCGGCAGCACCTCCGCCGAGTGGAAGCGCGGCCGGGGAGGCTGTGCAACCATGGCACGTCTTCCTTCATCGACAGGGCTGCTGCGACTGGAACGACCCCTGCCACGCGCAGCGGCGCCACCACAGGAACGGGGGGCTGCGGCGGGAGTCACGGTGTGCTTGCGGGGACGGCCGCGTCCATGCTTGGGCGCCGGGGAGCCAGGCCCCTCGCGAGGGGCTTTTCCCTTCTCCGTGGCAGAGAACCTCTTCGACGGTGCCATTGGCATCGGTGGTAGAGTAGAGGAGGAGAAGCAAGCGGAATGGGAAGAGATGGGCAACGGGGGCTCTGCCCCCCTCCCCATTTATAGCAGGAGAAGGCCAACCAACGCCCCCCACGATCACAGGTAATGATGGTTTTTTCCTTGCATGTCGCAGGGACTTGTCAAGTCGGGCAGTTGTCGAGGCAGCTTGGGGAAGCGGAGACGCCCATGTCCAATCAACCGCCACACGTCGACCAAGGCCGCATGCTATTGGGGCCCGCGGTGCTCCGCACTTCACCCTTGGCTTTGCCTCGAAGTCAAGCCCGAGCGTGCCTTGGGCCCGGGGGCTACTGTCGGCATTCTGGGAATGGGGGTCCCCAGACTTGCCTGCCTGGGGCCCATGGCGTGGCTCTGCAAGCGGGCCCGTACGGCCCATCTTCACCAACAAGCACGCAAGACCCCTGCGAGGGGCCAAGCCTCGCGAGGCGGACGGTGCAAGACCCCCTCGGGAGCGGCCTCACCAGGTTGGCTCGTGAGGGGCGGAGAGACCAAGGAAAGGCAAACCTCGAGAGGTTCTCGTGACGTGAGCCATGACGATCGATACTAGGCGGGCACCAGACGGGCGCCAGCGTGCACAGTGTCCTTGTTTCCTCTTTGGTGCTAAGGAGGCAAGCGCAGGCGCGGAGTAGCGAGGCATCAAGCAAAGGTTTCCATATCAGTGCAACGAGACCAAGACCAGCAGGACGGCAAGACGGAGGTCACCATGGAGCCCAAGGTGGCCTCACCACCAGAGCCTTTTGCGGTAAGACTGCTTTGTCAGGATAAGCTGTACTAGCTGTCCCCTTTCAAATTGGCCGTTGTGGGATCCCTTCCCGCTCAATATTTGGGAAGAGGACCAGGGCCTCTATAAATAGGACTAGCCACCACCGTAGGAGGCAACTCGTCTGGGGACGGATCATTCAGACCACCCTTGCACCCACCAGCTTTCCGAGCACAAGAACACCTCACCTCAGGAGGCTGTTCTTCCCCTTATACTATTCATTCTCAGCCCAAGAGGCAATCCGCCACCACCACACTGGAGTAGGGTATTACACCACAACGGTGGCCCGAACCAGTATAAATCTTGTGTCCCTTGTGTTGTGAGTTCGTCAAGTTAGCCCTTGAGACCTTAGCGAAGCTAGGACGTGGATCGATAGGAGGAGATCTTCGTGCGCACCCAAGTGTTCGACCTTGAGGGTTTTGTCGGAACCCGTGATCCGACAGGCACCTAGCTAGTCTTCTTGTCCTCCCACCAGTATGGAGCTAAGTGCTTTTACTGGATGTGAGCATAGTCATTGGGGGACAGTGTCGACGGCCAGCGCGGAGCATGGTGCTTCCACTTGGACGTGGGCGGGAGCCCCCGAGGTCGAGGGGCGGCACTTCGGAGACTCTGGGGCGTGTACAGCCCCACTCATTATTACATGAGACTGTCACGAGCGGAGACCTTGACAGGCTTGAGCCTTGCTTTATATAACCTGACGAGGGCCCCGCCCTGCGCCTCCCTCGACCACCGTTGGGGCGTCCAGAAACCAAGACGAGACCAAGGGGCAAGGGGGACACTAGCGGCGCCCTCGGCGACCACGGGCCCTCTGCCGGGGGAAAGGGCTCATCAGCGCCTCCCCGGCAGAGGACCTACCACCGTGTGACGCCTTGATCCATGCGGCGCAGAGGAGGCCCTGCCTCCGGGCCCCGCCCACGCAGCCCCCAGTGTGCTGGTCCTACCAGGAGCGGGGACACCGCCCTGGGGTCTCCGGTCACTGTTGTGGTCTGGTTCATCTACGGTCCATGGTTAGCGTAAGCATGCCCCTGTGGTATCGGCCATACCCTATGGTTGTTGTCGTCGAAGGGTTCAGAGAAGCTTCCGGGCGGCTCTTGGAAAGCCCCGGCCTCCAGCGTCCCTTCTGCCCAGCTCGGCTCGGGGAACGAGCTGGGGTCTTCCTCAGGTGCGTACTCCAGGTCCATCATGCGGGGCTCGTAGGCATCCGGTGCTGCTGCGCCGGAGCCTTCACCTGGTTGCACCACCACCCTGGGCCACCAGGACCTGCGCCTGGTCCCGGCGGCTACGGGGTGAAGTCCCAGCGTGGCCTCGCAGGGGACTGCCAGAGCTTGCCCCGGCCACGGGAAGTGCAGTCGCGGCAGGACGTGTAGCGTCGTGGGCTGTGTTGTTGCATTCGAATCCCCCGGGTTCTCGGGGGGACACGCGGGCGCGTCGGGGCCCAGCGCGCGCTTCTGCCACTACCTGAGGCATGGGCAGGGAGCAGAAGGGTGCCGCACCCCTGCAGGCGGCGTCGAGCAGTACACCCTCCCACTGCAGCAGGGCGTCGTGGACGCCCTCCGCCAACCTGCAACACAGTAGCTCTCGTACCACCAACCAGCTCGTGGCACGAGAGCTACTGTGTTGCAGTTGGCGAGGGCGCCCACGACGCCCGCCGCAGCTGGGAGGGTGTATCGCCGACGCCGCAGGGTGCGGCACCCGCGCCGCCCGTGTTCGGCGGGGTTTGGCGGTGTGCGAGCCGCCTGGAGCGCGGAGTGGAGGTCTTCCTGGGCGGATGGCACCGCCCGGGCGGGCCAAGCAGCCTAGTGCTCGGGATGAGCCCTCTGATCGTCGGCCATCAGGGCCGTCGGGCGATGACGGGCTGGCTGGAAGAGGAGAGGCCCCGACACACACGCACCCCTACCTGGCGCGCCAAATGTCGGATTCGGGGTTCCGCAGACCCTTGAGAGGTTCGAACTCTGGGGTGCGTGCGAAGATCTCGTCTTCCCCAGTCTGCCAGCTCACCCGATCCACGACCTAGCTCGACGAACCCAAAGGGACAAGAGACATAGCAGTTTATCCTGGTTCGGGCCACCTTGCGGTGTAATACCCTACTCCAGCTTTGTGGTGGATTGCCTCGAAGGGCTGAGGATGAACTAGTACAGTGGTGGAACAACCTCCGGAGTTGAGGTGTTCTTGAGCTTGATGAGGGTGGAATGGATTCGTGATATCTCTCTCTCTCTCTCTCTCTCTCTCTCTCTCTCTCTCTCTCTCTCTCTCTCTCTCTCTCTCTCTCTCTCTCTCTCTCTGGAGTCGATCCTTTCTATGGTGGTGGCTAAGTCCTATTTATAGTGGCCTTGGTCCTCTTCCCAAATGTAGGCGGGAAGGGATCCCACAACGGCCAAATTCAAAGAGGGACAACTAGTACAAGTTATCCTAACAAAAGTAGTCTTCGCCTGCAAAAGCCTCTGGTGGTGACGCTGCAGTGGGCTCCCCTATGACCTGCGTCCTGCCGTTTTGGCGGTCTTGGTCTTGTTGCACTGATATGAAAAACTTTGGTTGATTCCTTGGGACCCCGCGCCCGCGCTTTCCTCCTTAACACTAAAGAGGAAACTGGTACACTGCGCCCGCTGGCGCCCGCCTGGCCTTGGTCGTCATGGCTCACGCCACGTGAACCTCGCGAGGTGCACCTTGCATAGATATCTTCACTCCTCGGGAGCCAGCCTGGTGAGGCCACCCCCATGGAGGTCTTGGTGCCGTCCGCCTCGCGAGGCTTGGCTCCTCGCGAGGGTCTTGAGTGGTTGTTGTTGAAGCTGGGCCATACCAGGCTGTTGATGGTGCCACGCCATGGGCCACAGGCAGGCAAGTCTGGGCACCCCCGGTCCCATGAGACCGCCAACAACCTTCTCAAAGATATCACCAAACCGTCTAGGAGTTCTCCTCCAGGAGTAATAACTCATGGGCTCTCACTCGAACAAACCAATGCGGGGAGCTCAAACCAATGCAACAAATGCAATGCAAGGTCAAGCAACATATGCTCAACACACACTCTCAATCTCACAAGATGCACTCACGAAAGTAGGAGATTGAAGAGAGGGGATACAAGGGATAGAATCAACAAATGACTCAAAGATCCATCCACAAATACCCCTTCACATAGAGGGCATATAGGGGTTTGGGAGAGGTGGTTTGTGGCTCAAAATGATGGTTAGAATGTGTGTGAACATCCCCCAAACCGAATGGGGACAGAGCCCTTAAATAGCCAAACCCCAAAACTAGCCATTGGGGCTCCAACGGGCACTTCCTGGACACCCCGTGCCCACAGGGGTTGAGACCCCGTGCCCACGGGGTACCTAGAAACAACTAGCAGGAGGAAACTGAAAGATGCATAACTTTGTCATATGAACTCCAAATTCGATGATCTTGGGCTCGTTTTAATGGTATAGAAAAGCCCAAGGTCCTCACGTAGAGAACGGCCCAAGATCAACAAGAAAAAATGATGCAAATTATGCAAAGGTATGAGCTCTCTATATGCGACATGATCAAGCTACTCGCCCAAAAGTCCCTCTTGATAGTACGACTATCAAACCTATAATCAGGTCTTCCACCAAGCACCATGAGACCGGAAAACTAGGAAAACCTAGTTAAGGTATACCTTTCCCTTGCACATTCCACTTGAGCTTGTTGATGACATTAATGCTTGCCTCAAGTTGGAATCCTTTTCTTGACCATAATCACTTGGTGATGATGTTCGAATTGCTTCCCCATATTGCAATGAGGGAAGCCTTTAGTTAAGCACATCTTCACATGTACATAATCACAATGTGGACCGCAAGCTTCAAAGCATGTGACCTCCGGCTTCTCATCTTGCACTTGGACTCCCCAAACTCGATGACCATCACCACCTGATGTCATCCTCACATAGGCTACTCGAAATCTTTCTTTTGATGCAAGCCCATGAGAAATACCTAACCCGCTTTTACATAGAAAACACATAGCGGGTTAGATCACAAAACGCAATCCACAATTACTTACCAGACCACTAGATCACTTGATCCCAAGTTGTACAATGTTTGCGCTTTGTGAGTTGACCATCTAGATGTAATCTTAGAGCTTCATCTTGGTCAACCAACATCTTTACTTCATGCACCAACTTGGTTTCTTGAAAGCCACAATGAACTCTTCATTTCCCTTCATTGCTTCAACAGGAGATCCCCAAAGACTCTTTCATGACCATCTCAAATTTCACTATGAATATTATATTAGTCATCATTTTCTCTTCTAAGAACTCCATCATAATCTCTTGACAGGCACAATGAATTCTTTACTCTAGTTGCTTTCTTCAAGACTTGATCAACCGAGACCCAACACATGAGCTTACCATGATCTTGTCTTCAAGCCATAGCTTGAATTCTTCTCTTTGATTATTCTCTCAAGCTCTTGATTCTTATAAGCCTACATATGTCAATCTTTGAGACCCTCTAATGAACTCCACCTTGAACAGATTTGGTTAGACATTAAAATCAATCTTGATGGTTTCAATAGAAATCCCCAAAGACCAACTTGAAACCTCACTACATATGGGACCTCAAGAGTCAAAAGCTAGGCCCTGTGAGCATGGGGGTCAGGGACCCCGTGCGCACGGGGTATCCAGAGAGTTGACACTCGACTCCATGTGCACGGGGGTTAGGAGGCCCGTGCACACGATGTATATAGAGAGGGATACCATGAGGACTTCTTTTGATGTTTTTATGGCATTCTTCACAAAACAATCCAATGCACTTCAAACATCACTACGGAACATATCTTCATATAAGATTCAATGCACTTGATGCTCCATAGGAATTGCCAATTAATACGCTTAGACCAAATATATCTTCATATATATGGACTTCATCCTTGATTCCATCCAGTATCATTGATGCACCATCTATGGACAAAACCTTCAAATATATCTCTTTGAAAACATTAGTACATAGAGATTGTCATTAATTACCAAAACCACACTTAGGGGCTACATGCCCTTTCAAAGTCCCTGTTGGTCAAGCCGGTGATGAAATCCCTACTAACTTCATCCCATCTCCATTCGGTATTAGCAAAGGATACAATAATCTAGTTGAGTTTTGATGCTTTGTCATACCTCACTAGCAAATATGACACTCCATCATATGTTGGGCGATCTACTTCTTCATATGACTTTACCAATGGTTTTCTTTTGGTGTTCCTTAAGTGACTAAATATGGTGTCTGAGGATTTCCTCATAGCATCCACTCTTTGATTTTGGTGTTGTCAAACATAGATCCGTCCTCTCAACCATTGAGACATCTCACCTTTCACCATAAATCAGATGGATATCCTTTATAACTCTTCCAAATTTCCTCTAAGACGAACACATCCTCCTTTTGCCTCATCTCGATGTTATCTTGTAGATAAGGTCGTATCTCCCTAACTAACAAGATTTCATTTTTTTTCCTCGGTTATGAACTCAAAACCAAAGAAGATTCAACTAATGTTGAATTTATTTTATTATCCCTAAGGTATCTGTAAGCTAACTTACTGACTTCTGACTTAGTGCATCTGCTTCTACATTGGCCTTCTGTGGTATATGCTCAATACTCAAGTCATAATCCTTGATCCGTTCAATCCATCTCCTTTATCTCATGTTGAGTTCCTTTTGGATAAAGAAATATTCCATACTCCTATGACTAGTGTATAGCATACATTTAGCTCATAGAGATAATGTCTCTCAAGTGACACTCAGTCATGCTGACACGTATATATTATATTTTTGACTTATTTTGGAAAATTCAAGCTGAATCCTTCTCTAACTTATGGTTGTTTATCTCCTTGATACACTATTCTACCCCATACAGATTCCTAATGGACACATACTTCTCTTCACAGTTTATCAGGGTTATATGGTTTGATAACCAGTCCATTCCTAGAATCACTTCAATCCTATTTAAGGTATCACAAAGAGATCTGCATAGTATACACAATCCCATATTGTGATGATCTTCTCCATCATGATATGAGTAACCAATATAGGTCCTCCTGGTGATTCAGTGATGATTGGGACCTTTCGAGGAACTATATGGAAGAAAGTGCAGATCACCGATATGTTGGTCAGAAACTGGGGAGAACAAAGAGTTTGAACCGGATTACATCAGTGAGAGGCAAGACATTATCAGCATCATACACGATCATACGAAGGTAACTCAGAGCCGTCAGAAGAGTTATGCTGATTTGAAACGAAGGAAATGGGAACCTCAGATGGAAGACTTAGTTTATCTTAAGAGTTAGTCCAACTAAAGGAGTAAGAAGGTTCAAAATCAATGGAAATTGAGTCCCAGATACAAAGGACCTTTTCATATCTTAAGCCATAAGGGAGCAGTAGCTTATGAATTGGAACTACTAGTTATGCAAAGTACTCAATGTGTTTCATGTTTCACAACTCAGAAAGTGTTTAAGGCCACCGGAAGAACTACTAGCACACTAAGATATTGAGCTACAACCAGACTTAACCTATGTGGAACAACCATCAAAGATCATTGTAAAGAACTAGAAGAGGTTGAGAAACAAAGCCATTAAGTATTGCAAGGTACAATGGAAGACTCCCCCAGTTCGAGAAACAACATGTGAGATGGAAGATGACCTACAGAGAGATTATCCTCATCTCTTTAGGTACGATCTTATAAATTCCGAGGATGGGATTACTTTAAGGAGGAGAGCCTGTAAGGCACCGTAGTTTAGATAGAATGGAGATTTTTTTTCACTTGCGCATTGCATTCATGCATCTAAAAATGGGGAAAATTTAAACTTTCATTTTAAACTCGGTAAAACCTTTAGAAATTAAACTCAAATGCGAAATTTAACATGACCTTTGCTCTTTTTAGAGATTCGGGTTCAATTGCATTATGATATTAAAGTGAAGTACTTAAGTGCTAAAACTACAATTCATTATGAATTGGAAATGCATTTATTATAATTCACAAATGATTAAGAGAAATTCAAAATTTATTAATAATCAAAATAATAATACAATGTCATTTTACAAAGAAAATAATAAATAAACAATTCATCTAATTACGACCACTTAAGGAAAGAAAAACCTGAACTAAAACTATTTATTTCCTATACTAATCCTATCTAATCTTCAATATCTTGTAGATCTTTTTCTTTTCAAAAACCGCAAAATAAACATTAAAGATAAAGGAAATAGTTAAGTTAAACTGTGGCATTTCCATTTCTAGAAATGCCTTATAATTATTTTACGAGCTAGTACTTTGGATGTTGACAATCTTAGTCAAAATTCATCAGAGTAGTCCGTTGATTTAGTAGAGAGCCAACACCAAAGACCAAGTCAGAGAGCAACCGATTAGGAAAAATATGAGATAGTTAGCCAATGTAGAAAAGCCAACAAGCAATAGAAGCAAGTATCACCAAAGCCCAAATAAAGTGCCAAACCCCTCAAAATTCACTGTATAATGTCATTAGTTGATCACCAACACTATAGTTTGTCTATTTTCAAAATGAAAATAGGAATTCAATCCAAAATAAGTCCTAGGGGGATAAATACCAAGCCAATCGAGCCAGGGAACAAGTCCCTACCATTTAGCAACCTCAAGCTAGCTGAAGTACATATGTATCAAGGAGAGCCTGTGAACTCAAGTAGCTCACACAACAAGCATAACAGCAACTGGTCTCACCACCACCATCACCAGAATATCCCATACCACCAGACCACACAGGAAGGACACAACTCAGACAGCTTAGTCACAAGCCATGTGACCGATAAGGACCAACTTGGAGCTATAAATAGAGATCCAGCCGCGCCATCTCAATCTTTAGCAACACCTGGTACTTCTGTACCAAATCAGTGGGACCAAATTCAAACCAGGAAGATAGTGTGAAGCAATAAGAAGGAGGAGGCACACCTCAAGAGGCAAGTTCTACAAGAGTCCTCAAGACCAAGCTACACACCACATAGAGGTAGGGTTTGGTGGAAAGAACCCTCAAGATTGCATAGTGTTGCTATGGCCAACATTAGTGTGTTTTTAGGAATTATTAGAGCATCTATAGTATCTTTAGATCCCAGTGAGAGCCTCAGAACAGCATCATAGGCAGACGAGACCAAGGAGCGTCTATTCTTAGTAGTTCTGGTAGAGAGAGAGAGAGAGAGAGAGAGAGAGAGAGAGAAGAGGGAAAGAAATATAGACATGAGAGAAAGAGAGAGGAAGCCAAGGCAAGTGAGTATCTGTTCTTCTTAGTTTTGAGGAGAGGAGAGATTATAGCATAGAATAAATAGACCATGGTAGAACACCATAACGATCTACAACAGCAAAACACATGCACAACACTTACACTTGGTATTTTTCTGCAATTAGGAACACCAGCATCCACCAGCACTTGGCTAGTTATATTACTACTTATATAGCAACAATAATTATACAACTATAACTGTATGTGTGCATACGCACAACCAAAGTAATAATATAATGTGTAGCATAAAGTTAAACAGACTAATGGAAAGGAAAATGCTATAATAACTGAACTAAAACAATTAAGTATATAACAATGATACGTCTCCATTGTATCAACTTTTCCAAACTCTTTTGCCCTTGTTTTGGACTCTAATTTGCATGATTTGAATGGAACTAACCCAGGCTGACGTTGTTTTCAGCAGAATTGCCTTGGTGTTATTTTTGTGCAGAAATAAAAGTTCTCGGAATTACCTGAAAATCCACAGAGAATATTTTTGGAATAAATAAAAATATTGGCGAAAGAATCAACCGAGGGGGACCCACCTGCTGTCCACAAGGGTGGAGGGCCCGCCCACCCCCTAGGGCGCGCCCCCTGCCTTGTGGGTCCCCTGGACCTCCACCGACCTCAGCTCCAACTCCATATATTCATGTTCGGGGAGAAAAAAATCAGAGAGAAGGATTCATCATGTTTTACGATACGGAGCTGCCGCCGCCTCTTGTTCTTCATCGGGAGGGCAGATCTGGAGTCCATTCGAGGCTCCAGAGAGGGGGAATCGATGTCGTCGTCATCATCAACCATCCTCCATCACCAATTTCATGATGATCATCGCCGTGCGTGAGTAATTCCATCGTAGGCTTGCTGGACGATGATGGGTGATACGTCTCCAACGTATCTATAATTTTTGATTGTTTCATGCTATTATATTATCTATCTAGGATGTTTTATACGCATTTATATGTTGTTTTATATGATTTTTGGGACTAACCTATTAACCTAGAGCCCAGTGCCAGTTTCTGTTTTTTCCTTGTTTTTGAGTATCGCAGAAAAGGAAAACCAAACGGAGTCCAATTGACCTGAAATTTCACGGAGATTATTTTTGGACCAGAAGAAGCCCACGGAGTATAGGAGATGGACCAGAAGAGTCCCGAGGCACCCAGGAGGGTGGGGGCGTGCCCTACCCCCCTGGGCGCGCCCCCCTACCTCGTGGCCGCCTCGCAGACCCCACTGACTTGTTCCCAACGCCAACACCTTATATATACCCAAACTTCTAGAACATAACCTAGATCGGGATTTCTGCCGCCGCAAGCCTCTGTAGCCACCAAAAACCAATCGGGACCCTGTTTCGGCACCCTGCCGGAGGGGGGATCCCTCACCGGTGGCCATCTTCATCATCCTGGCGCTCTCCATGACGAGGAGTGAGTAGTTCACCCTCGGGGCTGAGGGTATGTACCAGTAGCTATGTGTTTGATCTCTCTCTCTCTCATGTTCTTGATTTGGCACGATCTTGATGTATCGCAAGCTTTGCTACTATAGTTGGATCTTATGATGTTTCTCCCCGTCTACTCTCTTGTAATGGATTGAGTTTTCCCTTTGAAGTTATCTTATCGGATTGAGTCTTTAAGGATTTGAGAACACTTGATGTATGTCTTGCGTGGGATACCCGTGGTGACAGTGGGGTATTCTATTGATTCACTTGATGTATGTTTTGGTGATCAACTTGCGGGTTCCGTGACCTTGGGAATCTATGCATAGGGGTTGGCACGTTTTCGTCTTGACTCTCGGTAGAAACTTTGGGGCACTCTTTGAAGTTCTTTGTGTTGGTTGAATAGATGAATCTGAGATTGTGTGATGCATATTGTATAATCATACCCACGGATACTTGAGGTGACATTGGAGTATCTAGGTGACATTAGGGTTTTGGTTGATTTGTGTCTTAAGGTGTTATTCTAGTACGAACTCTATGATAGATCGAGCGGAAAGAATAGCTTCATGTTATTTTACTACGGACTCTTGAATAGATCGATCAGAAAGGATAACTTTGAGGTGGTTTCGTACCCTACAATAATCTCTTTGTTTGTTCTCCGCTATTAGTGACTTTGGAGTGACTCTTTGTTGCATGTTGAGGGATAGTTATATGATCCAATTATGTTATTATTGTTGAGAGAACTTGCACTAGTGAAAGTATGAACCTTAGGCCTTGTTTCCTAGCATTACAATACCGTTTCTGCTCACTTTTAACACTAGTTACCTTGCTGTTTTTATATTTTCAGATTACAAAAACCTATATCTACCATCCATATTGCACTTGTATCACCATCTCTTCGCCAAACTAGTGCACCTATACAATTTACCATTGTATTGGGTGTGTTGGGGACACAAGAGACTCTTTGTTATTTGGTTGCGGGGTTGCTTGAGAGAGACCATCTTCATCCTACGCCTCCCACGGATTGATAAACCTTAGGTCATCCACTTGAGGGAAATTTGCTACTGTCCTACAAATCTCTGCACTTGGAGGCCCAACAACGTCTACAAGAAGAAGGTTGTGTAGTAGACATCAAGCGCTTTTCTGGCGCCGTTGCCGGGGAGGTGAGTGCTTGAAGGTATATCTTTAGATCTTGCAACCGAATCTTTTAGTTTCTTGTTTTATCACTAGTTTAGTCTATAAAATAAAATTACAAAAAAATGGAATTGAGGGTGCCTCATATGCTTCATCTTTTTAATATCTTCCGTGAAAATAAGGATTTCAATAATTGTGCTCAATTGCTAGAGGAAGAATGCATTAAAATGTTTGGCACTAAATCTTTGAATGATGAGCATGATTGCAATGTTGTTAGTATGAATTCTTTGAATACCCATGATGCTAATGATATTCAAAGCCACAAGCTTGGGGATGCTATGTTTGATGAAGATGATATGTTTAGTCCCCCAAGTTTTGATGAGCAAATTTATTATAATGAAAGCATGCCTCCTGTTTATGATGATTATTGTGATAACACGTATGCTATAAAGAGTAATGACAACCATGAAACTTTTCATCATGATTTCAATTTTCAATTGGATTATGCTTCACATGATAATTATTTTGTTGAGTTTGCTCCCATTACAATTCATGAGAAGAAATTTGCTTATGTGGAGAGTAATAAAATTTCTATGCTAAAATCTCGAGGCTAAGGAATGAGAGTCCCACCTCGCCCCCCACCGGCGCCCTAGGCTCTCCGGCGATCCTTCTTCTCAACCAGTATATCTGGTCCTCTCTCCATCCATCTTCTTCGGCGTTCTCTGATCTACCGCCCTATACCCATCTCACATGGGTCCTCATGATGGATCAACTTTGGATCTGGATTTCTCCAAAGGTGTGGCTTTTGCGGAGGAGGTTTTCAGATCTTGTGGGAAAACCATTCATCCCTCGGATGACACGAGCCATTTTATTATGGCTGTGTCCTTGGCAGAACATGATTTCGTCTTGATGAGGATTCGGTGGCTGCGGCTTTGGAATGTGCAAGCTGGAGGATCTGCAATTGATCTATCTGTGCAACTCATTGCGGACAAGGTATTCTCATTTATGGTATCATGCAAGCGTGTTGGCATTTTTATTCTTCATTTGCGATCTTCGCTTGTCCGCAATTCAAATGCTACTTTCATCGTGGGGTAATGGCGGCCCTAATTGGAAACGTGAGTTTGTTATTTGGAAGAAAGAGTGTGATGCCGAATGGATTATCATTAGCCCTTCTAAAAAGCGTCTTTGCTATGGGTTTACTAGCTATGCATAAGCCTCCTTCCAAATCGCCTTACGTCTGAGCTCTAGGCCTCCGAAGAAGATTTCATTTGCCACTTTCCAACAATATGATGTTTGCAAGGGATACTCTTTTCCTGCTTCGCGAGTCTTGTAGAGGCGGTTTCGAGATCTTTGGGTACACGGTGCTGCCTCGCGAGAGGACATCGTTCCTCCGCCCGGCCGGCCGAACTCCGATGGGCGGTGGCAGAACCACCCATTATTTTCGGAGCAGTCAACGTCCCACGCTACTTCCTTGGCGGTATTTACGGGATTAATCCATCTACTTCGGACGTGAATCTGCATGTGCATGGGATGGAGCAGGCCAGTCCGGTGGTGGTCCATGTATTTGCTTGACCAGTTTACTTCCCAGCCCGGGAGGTTTCTCCGGTCCGATGCAATGTCGGCCCAAGCTGCTTCCGAATCTCAATCGGCGCCTCCACCTGTTATTGGAAATGAGGAGTTTATTAATCCTGGCACATCGGAATCACCTGTTGATTATGATGGATTTAATGATTTAGTGGATGACATGGTTTTCAAAGTTTGGAAATGTCAAAATTGTTTGTCAATGAAGCATTTATCCAGCGCGTGCACCAGCAGGGTTAGGTGCCGTAGATGCTTTCGATTGGGACACAGGGCAAAGGGCTGTTCCGATTCTAGCCTATCTCCCTCTTACAGGTGGGTCCCGTGGTCCAAATCTCCCGTATCTAACCGGTCAGCAGGTTTTTTGGAGAGGGACTCCTCGTTTTCTCCCATAGCTAGCCCGGCGGGGTCTATGCCCAGTCCAATCAAGACTGCCGCCCTGTCCATCCCACCATTGCCAGTTGAGCCACCGTCCACAACGCCTCTGCCGCCCTCCTCACCATCACCCTCAATCACCTTGCATCCGGCTTTGGATCACCCCTCCACAGCTCCGGCAATGGCCAACTTTCCGCTGGACCCGATTGATTTCCTCCCGCATGGATTCGATATCATCGATGGAGGGGAGCTACGCTTGCCTCGCACTTTCTTTGCGCCGGCGGTGGCTCCGGATCGACAAAGATGAGGAGTATGCCGTCGCCATTGTCGAGCCGGCTCCCCTACGAAGAAGTCGCCATCTCTGAGGAATGGGTCGATGATTTTGTCGTCAATACTCTGCAGAGAGCTGTGTTGGATGCCCACCGTGGATCCAAGGGGTTGGTTTGTTTCGACTACGCAGTGCTCTGGCCCGCCAAGCATTAGTTGATCATCCTCCTTTCAATTTGGGCAACGATAGATTTGTCAGGTTTATTTCGCATGACGAGGGTATTAACTACAGAGCTGCTCAAGGTTTTCGGAGGGGATGGGTTATGTTGCTAGGAGTTCCTTTGGATTATAGGCGCTCTCAATATCTTGCAGATGTTATCAGTACTTTTGGCCGGTTCCACCATTGGCATCAGGATGACCCAATGTTGGTCCGATCCTTGGTCTATGTGTCTTTTCCTGCACCATCTATGGTCCCCAGATCAGTGACATACAGAGAATTTGCTGACTTTGGAGGGGTTCGGATTTCTTGGACTGCTCCAGTTTATATTCTATCTGCAGACTTTCTTGACATCCTACCTGGCGATGAGGATCCAATGCCCTTCAATGGCAATCCCCACCCTCTCCACAGCAACATGCGGTTTAACAATCACAATTGGGTTTTACGAGTTCCGGAGCTGGGTTGGAGCGATGTGCACACCAATGAACATCCACAGAATGACCCTCCACAAGTTGAGGAAGTGGGGCAGCAGGATAATGTTGAGGAAATTCAGTATCAAGAATCAATTGTGCTTCAGTTGTCTGAGGATTCAGTTAACAACGGCATCGGTGCTGCTGAAGTTGCAGTTCTCCAGCACCCAATGGGACCGCAGCAGCCTCCTTTAATGATCGGACAAGTGCTAACTGCTTTTGGGCCTGTCCTGCCTCCTGTACTACAATGGAAGCGCTCGTTTGAGAAGGTATTGCCGCTTATTGGGATCTCTGATATCCCAAAGGTTGTCTTTCGGTCTCATCTCGGTGCCCTTTTGAACAATCAGTCCTGGACGAATATTTTTACCACTCCAACTCCGAAATTGCAGCTCCTGCACCGCACTGTTTCGTGACTCAGTTTAAGGAAATGACACGTTAAGCGGCCTATAGCTCGAGCTCTTTGTTTTGACGATATTAATGAGCACATTGCTTTGAAACATTTGAGTTTACTGGCTGTTCCTAAAGTTACTCAAGCGTGGAAGAAAACCCAAAGCCTCTAAAGTCATTGTGGAATGCGAGGTCAGCGCGGTGCTCGCCTCGGTCACGATGCGTGATGGCTACCGTCGGGTAGTTATTGGGACACCTCCTAGGAAGCCACACACGGGGAAGAAGCGCAAAACTGCACCTTCCATGCCTGACGATGATTCTGCAGTGCCTCCTTTGATGACCATAGTTGATCTTCAGCGAATTGGTGCTCGTCTTCGCATTGCACCGGAGAAAATCACGACGGACAAGCTTGCAGCTGATCCTTCCCGCTCCAACAACAGTGCAAGTTCCGATGATTAGTTTAATCATCCAGGGTTTAGGTCCATGGCGTACCATAATCGCCTTTTTTCTGTTATTATCTGTTTGGAACTTTGCAGTTTACATCTGTCTAGTGGGTAGTAGGCCATTGTGTGGCTTACTTTTACTATGTTCTCTTTTGGTATGTAATGAATCAAACCTCGTTTAGAGATTGGAAAGTACTCTGTTGGAATGTTAGGGGTCTGAATTCTGAAGCGCGTCAGCTTGCGGTTAGGCAAAAGATCAATGAAAGTGGATGCTCTGTTATTTGCCTCCAAGAAACCAAATGCATGCATATTGATCATCGCTTCATTAGAAAATTCTGTCCACGGCGTTTTGATAACTTTGTTTATGTACCATCGGTCGGTGCATCCGCTGGTATGGTGGTCATATGGAATTCTTCTCTCTTCATAGGCATCTTAATTGAGGCTAAACCATATGGCATTATTGTGAAGTTTCAATCTAAACATACATCTGAGTCTTGGTTTCTTGTCTCAATTTATGGCCCGTGTCAAGGACCGGCGCGTGATGTTTTTGTACAATGGTTATATAATCTGGATATCCAACTCATGGACAATTGGCTGCTTTTAGGTGACTTTAACTTTATGCATTCGATTGAGAATCGAAATCAGCCAGGTGGTGATGTGAATGATATCTTTTTGTTTAATGAAATAATTGGTCATTTGGGTCTTGTTGAAATGCCAATCAAGGGTCGTCAGTACACATGGTCTAATATGCAAACCACACCCTTGCTCGAACAAATTGATTGGTTTTTACATACGTGGCTTGGACACATGATCACCCCAACACAATGGTTATTCCGCTTGCACGCATCGCCTCACGATCACGTCCCGTGTGTGGTTTCAATTGCCACTTGTATACCCAAGGCAAAGGTTTTTCGCTTTGAAAATTATTGGGTTGATTTGCCTGGCTTTATGGATTGTGTATCTGAGGTTTGGAATAGCCCTGTGGATAAATCTTCAACAGCCTTAATCATTTCTGCTAAATTCAAATCTCTTCGTTATGCCCTTAAGAAATGGCATCTTAACCTATCCACAGTCAAAGGCGCTCATTCTGATTGCAACAAAGTAATTGTTTTTTGGATAATATTGAGGAATTAAGGCCCTTGAGTTGGCGGAGTTCAACTTTCGGAAGATTATCAAATTACATCTTGAAGATATCCTGCCTTTGGCAGTTCATTTATTGGAAGCAACGTTGCACGATCAGAAATATCAAAGTTGGTGAGGAGAATTCAAAATTCTTCCACGCATTGGCAACCGAAAGATATAGGATAAACACTATCTCTTCGATCAAATCTGAGGATGGGGACGTGGTTTCTGATCATCAACAGTTAGCTGGGATGTTTTGGTCTGATTTCAATCAAAGAATGGGCCAAGCAAAAGGTATACAAATGGGTTTTGACCTTGACACATTAATTGCTCGTATTGATGGGCTGGAGATCTTATCTTTGCCTTTCACGGATTCCGAGGTGGATACGGTGATTAAGAACATGCCTTCTGACCGGGCTCGGGCCCGATGGGTTCTGGTCTTTTCCTCAAGAAATGTTGGATTATATTGAAACCAGATTTTATGAAGCTGGTCAGGGAGTTTTATGAAGGAAAGTGCAACCTGGAGTGTCTGAATACATCTCTCATTACACTCATTCCAAAAAAGTTGAGCCCGGAATATATTGGTGATTTTAGACCCATATCGTTGACACACTTGTCTCAAGTTTTTAACTAAACTTTTGGCAAATCGTTTGCAGAGTGTGATCCTAAAATGTATTCATCATAATCAATATGGGTTTCTTCGGTGTAGATCCATTCAAGATTGCCTTGCATGGTGTTTTGAATATATACATCAGTGTAAGGCATCCAAAAGACCTATAATCCTTCTCAAATTAGATTTCACGAAGGCGTTTGATACCATCGAGCATGATCGATTCTCGGGATTACGAAATGCAAGGGTTTTGATGATCGTTGGACAGGTTGGATCGATAGCATCTTGTCCTCTGGTTCCTCTTCGGTCCTCTTAAATGGTGTACTGGTAATCACTTTGTCTGCCGTTAAGATTGTGCGACAAGGAGACCCATTATCCCCTTTGTTATTTGTGATTGCGGTGGATTTATTGCAGTCCGTGGTTAATGAGATGTGTGCAAGGAACATTCTCACACTGCCCATACCAACCTCTTCACGGGATTATCCGATTGTTCAATACGCTGATGACACATTAATTGTCCTTCTGCGGTGGATGACCAGCTCATCGCTTTTAAGGAGATGCTTGAGACCTTTGCTAAGTCAACGGGTTTGAGGGTTAATTTTAGTAAATCATCATTGATTCCAATGAATATGTACGATGAGGAGGGTCAACGTGTGGCGGCTTTGCTTGGATGTGATGTTGGCTCCATGCCATTTACTTACCTGGGATTGCCAATGGGTACTACTCGGCCCACAATCTGTGACTTGCTCCCCTTAGTGGACTGCATAGAGAGAAGATTATCTGTCTCATCCTGTCTGTTGAATCAGGGTAGCCGGCTGCAACTCTTGCAATCGGTTTTATGTTCCATGCCAATATACTTCTTATGCACCCTTTCATTACCTCAAGGAATTTTGAAGCAGATAGAACGTATCATGCGGCAATGTCTGTGGCGAGGCAACTCTGACACACCAAGACAATCATTGGCAGCTTGGGAGTTAGTATGTCGGCCCAAGAACCAGGGAGGACTCGGTGTTCTAGACCTTGGCAAACAAAATGAGGCCTTGTTGATCAAGCACCTCTTCAAATTTTATAACAAGGTGGATGTGCCCTGGGTTTCACTTATCTGGGACACATATTATGCTGATGCTCCGCCCCAAGTAACGCAAAGTTGTGGTTCCTTTTGGTGGCGTGACGTGATGAAACTCTATGACAAATTTTGTAAGTTGGCCGTCCCTCATGTTCGCTCCGGGGACTCGGTGGTTTTCTGGCTGGATCGGTGGCAACTTAATAACGACGTGGTTATCATGCAACAACGTTTCCCGAGGCTTCATTCTTTTGTCATTGATGACACGCTTACCATTAAGAATGTGATGGAGCTGCCTGTCCCGACCGACAATCTTCACCTGCCCTTATCAGTTGAAGCTTTTGAGGAATTCAACCAACTTCAGACTATAATGCCTCTGATAAACTTGCATGAGGGAGTTAGTGATGTCTGGAAATGGCCTTCAAAAACTGGGGAATATCAATCCAGGATCTACTATTTGTCTTGTTTTTCCGAAGTTGTGACTGACCCTCTTTTTCGGTGGATCTGGAAATGTGCTTGCACTCTCAAGCTCAAGGTGTTTGGCTGGCTTCTTTTGATGGATCATCTGAACACTAGGGAAATGATGCAGAGACGACATTGGATTATCCAGGATGATACTTGTGCCATTTGCTTCTCAGGTTTGCATGAAGATAGAGCTCATCTCTTTTTGCTTGCAACTTTAGCCAACGATGTCCGGAATTATTTGGGCATTTCATGGAATGTTCAACCTAACCAGACTACTTTTGAAATGGCTTGTGAGGCCAGGAGGGAATTTGGTCAACCGCTTTTTCATCGAGGTAGTCTTTACGGCCACCGGAATATTTGGACCCAAAGGAATGGAAGGATCTTCAGAAATGAGTTGCCCACTTTCAAAGCTTGGAGGAGAAATTTTATTCATGATATTTCTCTCTTAGCTCATAGAATCAAGTGTAAATATAGAGATAGACTAACTGATTGGATAGACTCTTTATACTGATCACTCCCTGTAAGTAGCCTTCTTCTTTTTGTTACCCTTTGTAATTTTGTACTGAACCCATATTGTTTTAATAAAGGACTGTGAGGCTGTTGCCTTGCAGTACATAGTCAAAAAAAAAATCTACGCTTGTGCATCATGAAAAGAATGCTTTGTGTGATGGTTATATCGTCAAATTCATTCATGATCCTACTGAACATTATGAGGGAGGAATATATGCTTGTAGGAAATGCAATAATATCAAGTTTCCTCTCTATGTGTTGAAAATCTTAAACTTATGCTTGTTTTGCTTTCCTATGCTAGTTGATTCTTGTTCCCATAAGGTGTTTGCTCACAAAATATTTATGCATAGGAGGTGGGTTAGGCTTAAATGTGCTAGTCATATGCTTCATAATGCTCCCGCTATGTTTCAATTCTTATCTTTTATGTGAGCATCATTGTCATCACCATGCCTAGCTAAAAAGGCAATAAAGAAAAGCGCTTGTTGGGAGACAACACAATATTTACCTTTACTGTTTTTGTGTGTTTACATGATTATGCTACTGTAGTAATCATGTTTTATAGCTTTTGTTTCAATAAAGTGCCAAGTAAGACCTTTAGGATAGCTTACGGTGATAGTTGTGTTGATCCTGCTGAAAATAAGAAACTTTTGCACCTACTAAATTAGTTTTCATAATTTACAGAAGCGTGCTATTGATCTGATTCTTTTTGCTATGGATTGGTACACAAATTTCTCAGGTTTTCCTAATTTGGTAGGATTTTTGGAGTTACATAAGTATTCGGGAGTTACAGATTGCTACAGACTATTCTGTTTTTGACAGATTCTGTTTTTTATGTGTTGTTTGCTTATTTTGATGAATCTATGAGTAGTATCGGAGGGTATGAACCATATAGAAGTTGGAATACAGTAGATATTACACCAATATGAATTTAGAATGAGTTCACAACAGTACCTAAGTGGTGGTTTTATTTTATTATACTAACGGAGCTCATAAGATGTTCTGTTGAGTTTTGTGTTGTGAAGTTTTCAAGTTTTGGGTAAAGATTCGATGGACTATCGAATAATGAGTGGAAAGAGCCTAAGCTTGGGGATGCCCAAGGAACCCCAAGGTAATATTCAAGGACAACCAAAAGCCTAAGCTTGGGGATGCCCCCGAAGGCATCCCCTCTTTTGTCTTCGTTCATCGGTAACTTTACTTGGAGCTATATTTTTATTCACCACATGATATGTGTTTTGCTTGGAGTGTCATTTTATTTTCTTTTGTTTTTCTTGCTGTTTGAATAAAATCCCAAGATCTGAAATTCTTAAATGTTGAGAGTCTTCACATAGTTACATAATTATTCAACTACTCATTGATCTTCACTTATATCTTTTGGAGTAGTTTGTCATTTGCTCTAGTGCTTCACTTATATCTTTTAGAGCACAACGGTGGTTTTATTTTGAAGAAATAGATGAACTCTCATGATTCACTTATATTATTTTGAGAGTCTTAAACAGCATGGTAATTTGCTTTGGTTATGAATTTAGTCCTAATATGATGGGCATCCAAGAGGGATATAATAAAAACTTTCATATAAAGTGCATTGAATACTATGAGAAGTTTGATTCTTTATGATTGTTTTGAGATATGAAGATGGTGATATTAGAGTCATGCTAGTGGAGTAGTTGTGAATTTGAGAGATACTTGTGTTAAAGTTTGTGATTCCCGTAGCATGCACGTATGGTGAACCGTTATGTGATGAAGTTGGAGCATGATTTATTTATTGATTGTCTTCCTTATGTGTGGAGGTCGGGATCGCGCGATGGTTAACTCCTACCAACCCTTCCCCTAGGAGCATGCGTGTAGTACTTTGTTTTGATGACTTGTAGATTTTTGCAATAAGTATGTGAGTTCTTTATGACTAATGTTGAGTCCATGGATTATACGCACTCTCACCCTTCCACCATTGCTAGCCTCTTTGTGCCGCGCAACTCTCGCCGGTACCATAAACCCACCATATAACTTCCTCAAAACAGCCACCATACCTACCTATTATGGCATTTCCATAGCCATTCCGAGATATATTGCCATGCAACTTTCCACCGTTCCGTTTATTATGACACGCATCATCATGTCATATTGCTTTGCACGATCATGTAGTTGACATCGTATTTGTGGCAAAGCCACCGTTCATAATTCTTTCATACATGTCACTCTTGATTCATTGCATATCACAGTACACCGCCGGAGGCATTCATATAGAGTCATATTTTGTTCTAAGTATCGAGTTGTAATTCTTGAGTTGTAAGTAAATAAAAGTGTGATGTTCTTCATTTTTAGAGCATTGTCTCAGTGAGGAAAGGATGATGGAGACTATGATTCCCCCACAATTCGGGATGAGACTCCGGAAAAAAATAAAAAAAAGAGAGAAAAGAAAAAAGAGGACAAAATAGAGAGAGAAAAGCCCCAAATAAAAAATTAAAAAAAAGAGAAAAGGAGAGAAGGGGCAATGCTACTATCCTTTTACCACACTTGTGCTTCAAAGTAGCACCATGATCTTCGTGATAGAGAGTCTCCTATGTTGTCACTATCATATACTAGTGGGAATTTTTCATTATAGAACTTGGCTTGTATATTCCAATGATGGGCTTCCTCAAATTGCCATAGGTCTTCGTGAGCAAGCAAGTTGGATGCACAGCCCCTTAGTTTCTTTTGTTGAGCTTTCATACACTTATAGCTCTAGTGCATCCGTTGCATGGCAATCCGTACTCACTCACATTGATATCTATTGATGGGCATCTCCATAGCCCGTTGATACGCCTAGTTGATGTGAGATTATCCTCTCCTTTTTTGTCTTCTCCACAACCACCATATTCTATTCCACCTATAGTGCAATGTCCATGGCTCACGCTCATGTATTGCGTGAAAGTTGAAAACGTTTGGGAATACTAAAGTATGAAACAATTGCTTGGCTGAAACCGGGGTTGTGCATGATTTAAATATTTTGTGTGATGAAGATAGTGTTGGAAATATGCCCTAGAGGCAATAATAAATTAGTTATTATTATATTTCCTTGTTCACGATAATCGTTTATTATCCATGCTATAATTGTATTGATAGGAAACTCAGATACATGTGTGGGTACATAGACAACACCATGTCCCTAGTAAGCCTCTAGTTGACTAGCTCGTTGATCAATAGATGGTTACGGTTTCACGACCATGGACATTGGATGTCATTGATAACGGGATCACATCATTAGGAGAATGATGTGATGGACAAGACCCAATCCTAAGCCTAGCACAAAGATCGTAGTTCGTATGCTAAAGCTTTTCTAATGTCAAGTATCATTTCCTTAGACCATGAGATTGTGCAACTCCGGACATCGTAGGAATGCTTTGGGTGTACCAAAGCGTCACAACGTAGCTGGGTGGCTATAAAGGTGCACTATGGTATCTCCGAAAGTGTGCATTGGGTTGTACGAATTGAGGCGGGATTTGTCACTCCGTGTAAACGGAGAGGTATCTCTGGGCCCACTCGGTAGGACATCATCATAATGTGCACAATGTGATCAAGGAGTTGATCACGGGATGATGTGTTACGGAACGAGTAAAGAGACTTGTCGGTAACAAGATTGAACAAGGTATCGGATACCGACGATCGAATCTCGGGCAAGTACAATACCGCTAGACAAAGGGAATTGTATACAGGATTGATTGAGTCCTTGACATCGTGGTTCATCCGATGAGATCATCGTGGAACATGTGGGAGCCAACATGGGTATCCAGATCCCGCTGTTGGTTATTGATCGGAGAATGTCTCGGTCATGTCTGCATGGTTCCCGAACCCGTAGGGTCTACACTTAAGGTTCGATGGCGACGCTAGGGTTATAAAGGAAGTTTGTATGTGGTTACTGAATGTTGTTCGAGTCCGGATGAGATCCCGGACGTCACGAGGAGTTCGGAATGGTCCGGAGGTAAAGATTTATATATGGGAAGTCATGTTTTGGTCACCGGAAAAGTTTGGGTTTTTCCGTAGCGTAAGCGGACCAGGGAGGGTCCCGGGGTCCACCAAGTGGGGCCACTAACCCCGGAGGGCTGCATGGGCCAAGTGTGGGAGGAACCAGCCCGGGTGGGCTGGTGCGCCCCACAAGGGGCCTAAGGCGCCTAAGGAGAGGAGAGGGGCAAACCCTAAGAGGCGAGATGGGCCTTAGGGCCCCATACTGGTGCGCCTCCTCTCCCCCTCGACTGGCCGCCACCCAGATGGGATTGGGGCTGGCCGCCGCCCCTAGGGTGGAACCCTAGAGGGGGCGCAGCCCCCTCCCTCTCCCCTATAAATACTTGAGGTTTGGGGCTGCCCAACAGATGAGTTTTCTCCCTCTATTGGTGCAGCCCTGCCTCTCCTCCTCCTCCTCTCCCGTAGTGCTTGGCGAAGCCCTGCTGGATTGCCACGCTCCTCCACCACCACCACGCCGTTGTGCTGCTGCTGGATGGAGTCTTCCTCAACCTCTCCCTCTCTCCTTGCTGGATCAAGGCGTGGGAGACGTCACCGGGCCGTACGTGTGTTGAACGCGGAGGTGCCGTCCGTTCGACACTAGGATCTCGGTGATTTGGATCACGACAATACGACTCCTTCAACCCCGTTCTCATGAACGCTTCCGCTTAGCGATCTACAAGGGTATGTAGATGCACTCTCCTTCCCCTCGTTGCTGGTTTCTCCATAGATAGATCTTGGTGATGCATAGAAAATTTTGAATTTCTGCTACGTTCCCCAACAGTGGCATCATGAGCTAGGTCTATTGCATAGATTCTTTGCACGAGAAGAACACAAAGTATTTGTGGGTGTTGATGATGTTCAATATGCTTACCGGTACTAGTCCAATCTTGTTTCGACGGTATTGTGGGATGAAGCGGCCCGGACCGACCTTACACGCATTTCCACGTGAGACAGGTTCCACTAATCGACATGCACTTGGTGCATCGGTGGCTAGCGGTGCCGATCTCCCACTTTAGTCGGAACGCATTCGATGAAAAGGGTCCTTATGAAGGGTAAATAGCAATTGGCATATCATGTTGTGGTTTTGCGTAGGTAAGAAACGTTCTTGCTAGAAACCCATAGCAGCCACGTAAAACATGCAAACAACAATTAGAGGACGTCTAACTTGTTTTTGCAGGGTATGCTATGTGATGTGATATGGCCAAGAAGAATTTGATGAATGATATGTGATGTATGAGATTGATCATGTTCTTGTAATAGGATTCACGACTTGCATGTCGATGAGTATGACAACCGGCAGGAGCCATAGGAGTTGTCTTTATTTATTGTATGACCTGCGTGTCATTAAAAAACGCCATGTAATTACTTTAATTTATTGCTAACCGGTAGCCATAGTAGTATAAGTAATAGTTGGCGAGACAACTTCATGAAGACACGATGATGGAGATCATGATGATGGAGATCATGGTGTCATGCCGGTGACGATGATGATCATGGAGCCCCGAAGATGGAGATCGATGGAGCTATATGATATTGGCCATATCATGTCACTACTATATATAATTGCATGTGATGTTTATTATGTTTATGCATCTTGTTTACTTAGAACGACGGTAGTAAATAAGATGATCCCTTACAACAATTTCAAGAAGTGTTCTCCCTAACTGCACCGTTGCTAAAGTTTGTCGCTTCTAAGAACCACGTGATGATCGGGTGTGATGGATTCTTACATTCACATACAACGGGTGTAAGACAGATTTACACACGCGAAACACTTAGGGTTAACTTGACGAGCCTAGCATGTACAGACATGGCCTCGGAACACAGAGACCGAAAGGTCGAGCATGAGTCGTATAGTAGATACGATCAACATGAAGATGTTCAACGATGATGACTAGTCCGTCTCACGTGATGATCGGACACGGCCTAGTTGACTCGGATCATGTAATCACTTAGATGACCAGAGGGATATCTATCTGAGTGGGAGTTCATAAGATGAACTTAATTATCCTGAACATAGTCAAAAGACCTTTTGCAAATTATGGCGTAAGCTCGCGTTTTAGTTCCACTGTTTAGATATGTTCCTAGAAAAAATATAGTTGAAAGTTGACAGTAGCGATTATGCGGACAGTAGATAGCTTATGTCCTTAATGCACCGCTTCGGTGTCTTTGAACCCCAAACGTCAATGCATGGATGTTGCGAACATCGGACATACACGCTTTGATAACTACGTGATAGTTCGGTTAAGCGATTTAGAGTTGAGGCACCAAAGACGCTTTTGAAACGTCGCGGAACATATGAGATGTTCTGAGGGCTGAAATTGGGATTTCAGGCTCGTGCCCACGTCAAGAGGTATGAGACCTCCGATGATTTTCTTAGCCTGCAAACTAAGGGAGAAAAGCTCAATCGTTGAGCTTGTGCTCAGATTGTCCGAGTGCAACAATCACTTGAATCGAGTGGGAGTTGATCTTCCGAGAGATAGTGATGTTTCTCCAAAGTCATTGCCACCAAGCTGCTAGAGCTTCGTGATGAACTACAACAAATCAGGGATAAATATGATGATCCTTGAGATATTCGCAATGTTTGACACCGCGAAAGTAGGAATCAAGAAGGAGCATCAATTGTTGATGGTTGGTGAAACCACTAGTTTCAAGAAGGGCACGGGCAAGAAGGGATACTTCATGAAACGCCCAAATCGCTTCTTGCTCTAGTGAAGAAACCCAAGGTTGAACCCAAACCCGAGACTAAGTGCTTACGTAATAAGGGGAACAGCCTTTGGAGCAGCATTACCCTAGATACTTGGTAGATGAGAAGGCTGGCAAGGTCGATAGAAGTATATTGGATATACATTATGTTAATGTGTACTTTACTAGTACTCCTAGTAGCACTGTGGTATTAAGATACCGGTTCGGTTGCTAAGTGTTAGTAACTCGAAATAAAAAGAGCTACGGAATAAACGGAGACTAGCTAAAGGTGAGCTGACGATATGTGTTGGAAGTTTTTCCAAGCTTGATGTGATCAAGCATCGCACGCTCCCTCTACCTATGAGATTGGTGTTAAACCTAAATAATTGCATTTGGTGTTTGTGTTGAGCATAGACATAATTGGATTATGTCTATCGCAATACGGTTATTCATTTAAGGAGAATAATGGTTACTCTGTTTATTTGAATAATACCTTCAATGGTCTTGCACCTAAAGGAATGGTTTATTGAATCTCGATCGTAGTGATACACATTTTCACGCCAAAAGATATAAGATAGTAATGATAGTACCACTTACTTGTGGCAATCGCCATGTAAGTCATATTGGTATAAAAGCATGAAGAAGTTCCATGTTGATGGATCTTTGGACTCACTCGTTTTGAAAAGTTTGAGACATGCGAACCATGTCTATTGGTGCATACGCATGAAGAAACTCCATGCAGATGGATCGTTTAGACTCACTTGATTTTGAATCATTTGAGATATGCAAATCATACCACATGGACAAGATGGTGAAAAGCCTCGGTTTGATAAGATGGAACTAGATAGCAACTTGTTGGAAGTAACACATTTTGATGTGTGCGGTCCAATGAGTGCTTTGAGGCATCTGATGAATATCGTTATGTTCTTACTTCACGAGATGATTCGAGTAGATGTTGAGTATATTTACTTGATGAAACACAAGTCTGAATTATTGAATGGTTCAAGTAATTTCAGAGTGAAGTTTAAGATCTTCGTGACAAGAGGATAGAATGTCTATGATATGATCATAGAGATGAATATCTGAGTTACGAGTTTTGGCACACAATTAAGACATTGTGCAAATTGTTTCACAATTAATACCGCCTGGAACACCATAGTGTGACGGTGTGTCCGAACATCATAGTTGCACTCAATTGGATATGGTGTGTACCTTGATATCTCTTATCAAATTACCACTATCGTTCATGGGTTAGGCATTAGAGACAACCGCACTCACTTTAATGGGGCACCACGTAATTCCGTTGAGACGACACCGTTTGGAGAAACCTAAGTTGTCGTTTCTTGAAAGTTTGGGGCTGCGACGCTTATGTGAAAAAGTTTCAGGTTGATAAGCTCGAACCCAAAGCGGATAAAATGCATCTTCATAGGACACCCAAAACAGTTGGGTATACCTCCTAATTCAGATCCGAAAGCAATAGGGATTGTTTCTTGAATCGGGTCCTTTCTCGAGGAAAAGTTTGTCTCGGAAAGTTGAGTGGGAGGATGGTGGAGACTTGATGAGGATATTGAACCGTCACTTCAACTAGTGTGCAGCAAGGGCACAGGAAGTTGTTCTTGTGGCACCTACACCGATTGAAGTCGAAGCTTATGATAGTGATCATGAAGTTTTGGATCAAGTCACTACCGTACCTCGTAGGGTGACAAGGATGTGTACTGCTTCAAAGTGGTACGGTGATCCTGTCTTGAAGGTCATGTTGCTAGACAACAATGAACCTACGAGCTATGGAGAAGCGATGGTGGGCCCAAATTTCGACAAATGGTTAGAAGCCATAAATCCGAGATAGGATCCATGTATCATAACAAAGCATGGACTTTGGTGGACTTGCCCGATGATCGGCAAGCCATTGAAATAAATGGATCTTTAAGAAGAAGACGGATGTGGACGGTAATGTCACCGTCTATGAAGCTCGACTTGTGGCGAAGAGTTTTTTCACAAGTTCAAGGAGTTGACTACGATGAGATTTTCTCATCCGTAGCGATGCTTAAGTCCGTCGGAATCATGTTAGCATTAGCTGCATTTATGAAATCTGGCAGATGGATGTCAAGACGAGTTTCCTTACCAGTTTACGTAAGGAAAGGTTGTATGTGATACAATCAGAAAAGTTTTTGTCGATCCTAAGGATGCTAAAAGGTATGCTAGCTCCAGCGATCCTTCTAAGGACTGGAGTAAGCATCTCGGAGTTGGAATATGCACTTTGATAGGATGACCAAAGATTTTGGGTTTATACAAAGTTTATGAGAAACTTGTATTTCCAAAGAAGTGAGTGGGAGCACTATAGAATTTCGATGAGTATATGTTGTTGACATATTGATGATCGGAAATGATGTGGAATTCTGGAAAGCATATAGGGTTATTTGAAAGATGATTTTCAATAGAAAACCTGGATTAGGCTACTTGAACAATAAGCATCAAGATCTATAAGATAGATCAAAATGCTTAATAATACTTTCAAATGAGCACATACCTTGACATAAACTTGAAGGTGTTCAAGATGGATCAGTCAAAGAAGGAGTTCTTGCCTGAGTTGTAAGGTATGAAGTTAAGAGTTAAAGCTCGACCACGGCATAAAAGAGAGAAAGGACGAAGGTCGTCCCCTATGCCTTAGACATAGGCTCTACAGTATGCTATCTTTGTGTACCGCATCGGAAGTGTGCCTTGCCATGAGTCAAGTCAAGGGTACAAAAATGATCCAGGAACGGATCATTGGACAGCGGTCAAAATTATCCTTAGAAGAATAAGGAAATATTTCTCGATTATGGAGGTGATAAAGAGTTCGGCGTAAAGGGTTACTTCGATGCAAGCTTTAACACCTATCCGAATGACTCTGAGTAGCAAACCGGATACGTATAGTGGAGAAACCATTTGGAATAGCTTCAAGTGGAACGTGGAAGCAGCATTTACAATATGACATAGAGAATTGTGAAGTACATACGGATCTGAATCTGCAGACCCGTTGACTAAAACTTCTCTTACAAGCAAAACATGATCAAACCCTAGAACTCATTGAGACTTAATCACATGGTGATGTGAACTAGTTTAAGACACTAGTAGACTCTTTGGATGTTGGTCACATGGCGATGTGACCTATCAGTGTTGATCACATGGCGATGTGAACTAGATTATTGACTCTATTGCAAGTGGGAGATTGTTGGAAATATGCCCTAGAGGCAATAATAAATTAGTTATTATTATATTTCCTTGTTCACGATAATCGTTTATTATCCATGCTATAATTGTATTGATAGGAAACTTCGAGATACATGTGTGGGTACATAGACAACACCATGTCCCTACTAAGCCTCTAGTTGACTAGCTCGTTGATCAATAGATGGTTACGGTTTTCACGACCATGGACATTGGATGTCATTGATAACGAGGATCACATCATTAGGAGAATGATGTGATGGACAAGACCAATCCTAAGCCTAGCACAAAGATCGTAGTTCATATGCTAAAGCTTTTCTAATGTCAAGTATCATTTCCTTAGACCATGAGATTGTGCAACTCCGGATCTTGTAGGAATGCTTTGGGTGTATCAAACGTCCTGGCGAATCGGGTGGCTATAAAGGTGCACTACGGTATCTCCGAAAGTGTACATTGGGTTGTACGAATTGAGGCTGGATTTGTCACTCCGTGTAAAGCGGAGAGGTATCTCTGGGCCCACTCGGTAGGACATCATCATAATGTGCACAATGTGATCAAGGAGTTGATCACGGGATGATGTGTTACTGAACGAGTAAAGAGACTTGCGGTAACGAGATTGAACAAGGTATTGGATACCGACGATCGAATCTCGGGCAAGTACAATACCGCTAGACAAAGGGAACTGTATACGGGATTGATTGAGTCCTTGACATCATGGTTCATCCGATGAGATCATCATGGAACATGTGGGAGCCAACATGGGTATCCAGATCCCGCTGTTGGTTATTGATCGGAGAACGTCTCGGTCATGTCTGCATGGTTCCCGAACCCGTAGGGTCTACACATAAGGTTCGATGGCGCTAGGGTTATAAAGGAAGTTTGTATGTGGTTAATGTTGTTCGAGTCCCGGATGAGATCCGGAGGTCACGAGGAGTTCGGAATGGTGGGAGGTAACTATTTATATATGGGAAGTCTGTTTTGGTCACCGGAAAAGTTTCGGGTTTTCAGAACGCATCTGGGACCAAGGGAGGGTCCCGGGGGTCCACCAAGTGGGGCCACTAACCCCGGAGGGCTGCATGGGCCAAGTTTGGGAGGAACCAGCCCGGGTGGGCTGGTGCGCCCCACAAGGGCCCAAAGGCGCCTAAGGAGAGGAGAGGGGCAAACCCTAAGGGCGAGATGGGCCTTAGGGCCCATACTGGTGTGCCTCCCTCTCCCCCTCCACCGGCCGCCACCAGATGGGATTGGGGCTGGCCGCGCCCCTAGGGTGGAACCCTAGAGGCGCAGCCCCTCCCTCTCCCCTATAAATACTTGAGGTTTGGGGCTGCCCAACAGATGAGTTTTCTCCCTCTATTGGTGCAGCCCTGCCTCTCCTCCTCCTCCTCTCTCGTAGTGCTTGGCGAAGCCCTGCTAGATTGCCACGCTCCTCCACCACCACCACGCCGTTGTGCTGCTGCTGGATGGAGTCTTCGTCAACCTCTCCCTCTCTCCTTGCTGGATCAAGGCGTGGGAGACGTCACCGGCTGTCGCGTGTGTTGAACGCGGAGGTGCCGTCCGTTCGGCACTAGGATCTCCGGTGATTTGGATCACGACAACGACTCCTTCAACCCCGTTCTCATGAACGCTTCCGCTTAGCGATCTACAAGGGTATGTAGATGCACTCTCCTTCCCCTCGTTGATGGTTTCTCCATAGATAGATCTTGGTGATGCGTAGAAAATTTTGAATTTCTGCTACGTTCCCCAACAGATAGAGCATAGCCAGACTATATGATTTTGTAGGGATAACTTTCTTTGGCCATGTTATTTTGAGAAGACATGATTGCTTTGTTAGTATGCTTGAAGTATTATCGTTCTTATGTCAATATTAAACTTTTGTTTTGAATCTTATGGATCTGAATATTCTTGCCACAATAGAGAAGATTACATTGATAATTATGTTAGGTAGCATTCCACATCAAAAATTATGTTTTATCATTTACCTACTCAAGGACGAGCAGGAATTAAGCTTGGGAATGCATGATACGTCTCCAACGTATCTATAATTTTTTATTGTTCCATGCTATTATATTATATATCTAGGATGTTTTATATGCATTTATATGATGTTTTATATGATTTTTGGGACTAACCTATTAACCTAGAGCCCAGTGTCAATTTCTGTTTTTTCCTTGTTTTTGAGTATCGTAGAAAAGGAAACCAAATGGAGTCCAATTGACCTGAAATTTCACGGAGATTATTTTTGGACCAGAAGAAGCCCACGGAGTATCAGAGATGGACCAGCAGAGTCCCGAGGCACCCACGAGGGTGGGGGGCGCGCCCTACCCCCCTGGGCGCGCCCCCCTACCTCGTGGCCACCTCGGAGACCCCCCTGACTTGTTCCCAACGCCAACACCTCTTATATATACCCAAACTTCCAGAACATAACCTAGATCAGGAGTTCCGCCGCTGCAAGCCTCTGTAGCCACCAAAAACCAATCGGGACCCTGTTCCGGCACCCTGCCGGAGGGGGGATCCCTCACCGGTGGCCATCTCCATCATCCCGGCGCTCTCCATGACGAGGAGGGAGTAGTTCACCCTCGGGGCTGAGGGTATGTACCAGTAGCTATGTGTTTGATCTCTCTCTCTCTCTCTCTCTCTCTCTCGTGTTCTTGATTTGGCACGATCTTGATGTATCACGAGCTTTGCTATTGTAGTTAGATCTTATAATGTTTCTCCCCCTCTACTCTCTTGTAATGGATTGAGTTTTCCCTTTGAAGTTATCTTATCGGATTGAGTCTTTAAGGATTTGAGAACACTTGATGTATGTCTTGCGTGGGATACCCGTGGTGACAATGGGGTATTCTGTTGATTCACTTGATGTATGTTTTGGTGATCCACTTGCGGGTTTCGTGACCTTGGGAATCTATGCATAGGGGTTGGCACACGTTTTCGTCTTGACTCTCCGGTAGAAACTTTGGGGCACTCTTTGAAGTTCTTTGTGTTGGTTGAATAGATGAATCTGAGATTTTGTGATGCATATCGTATAATCATACCCACGGATACTTGAGGTGACATTGGAGTATCTAGGTGACATTAGGGTTTTGGTTGATTTGTGTCTTAAGGTGTTATTCTAGTACGAACTCTATGATAGATCGAACGGAAAGAATAGCTTCGTGTTATTTTACTACAGACTCTTGAATAGATTGATCAGAAAGGATAACTTTGAGGTGGTTTCGTACCCTACAATAATCTCTTCGTTTGTTCTCCGCTATTAGTGACTTTGGAGTGACTCTTTGTTGCATGTTGAGGGATAGTTATATGATCCAATTATGTTATAATTGTTGAGAGAACTTGCACTAGTGAAAGTATGAACCTTAGGCCTTGTTTCCTACCATTGCAATACCGTTTACGCTCACTTTTAACACTAGTTACCTTGCTGTTTTTATATTTTCAGATTACAAAAACTTATATCTACCATCCATATTGCACTTGTATCACCATCTCTTCGCCGAACTAGTGCACCTATACAATTTACCATTATATTGGGTGTGTTGGGGACACAAGAGACTCTTTGTTATTTGGTTGCGGGGTTGCTTGAGAGAGACCATCTTCATCCCTCGCCTCCCACGGATTGATAAACCTTAGGTCATCCACTTGAGGGAAATTTGCTACTGTCCTACAAACCTCTGCACTTGGAGGCCCAACAACGTCTACAATGAGAAGGTTGTGTAGTAGACATCAATGGGTTGGATGAGATTTATCATGTAATTGAGTCAGTTTTGTTAGGGTTTGATCCCTAGTATTAACTATGTTCTGAGATTGATGTTGCTATGACTTTGCTATGCTTAATGCTTGTCACTAGGGGCCCGAGTGCCATGATTTCAGGTCTGAACCTATTATGTTTCCATGAATATATTTGTGTTCTTGATCCGATCTTGCAAGTTGTAGACACCTATTACAAGTTATGATCCGCATACCCCAAGGTGACAATAATTGGGATTCTTTCCGGTGATTACCGTAGTTTGAGGAGTTCATGTATTCACTAAGTGCTAATGCTTTGGTCCGGTTCTCTATTAAAAGGAGGCCTTAATATCCCTTACTTTCCATTAGGACCCCGCTGCCACAGGAGGGTAGGACAAAAGATGTCATGCAAGTTCTTTTCCATAAGCACGTATGACTATATTCAGAATACATGCCTACATTATATTGATGAATTGGAGCTACTTCTGAGTCATCCTAGGTTATAACTGTTGCATGATGAATGCCATCCGACATAATTATCCATCATTGATCCATTGCCTACGAGCTTCACATATTGATATTTGCTCATTTACTTTTCCATTGCTACTATTACAATCACTACAAAACTGCTACTGTTACTTTTGCCACTGTTACCGTTACTTCCATACTACTTTGCTACTAAATACTTTGCTGCAGATAGTAAGTCTTTCAGGTGTGGTTGAATTGAAAACTCGGCTGCTAATACGTGAGAATATTCTTTGTCTCCCCTTCTGTCGAATCAATAAATTTGGGTTGAATACTCTACCCTCGAAAACTGTTGCGACCCCCTATACTTGTGGCTTATCAAACAACACCTAAAGTGAGCAACAAGACTTATATACTCAAATACACAGTTGAGAGTAAGCCATGAGTAGAAATTATTGTTGGATTGTATCTAAATTATATTTAAACTAAACATACAACACTGTCAGTATTTAACAGATACTAGTTAACACTTTACCTGAAGAATTCTTCAGTATACACAACAACAAAACCCCTAGCAAACAAGAACTACTTGCGAGTCAATATGGATTAGAACCAATATAAGTAAGAACCAGGATCAACTCCACACTTAGTACTAACCACAAGCCTCACCAGAAACTTAAACCCAACTGAATTCAATTAAGTTCAGAGTTAACAGTAACATTCAGACAATTCAGAGTTAGACAGTAGGCATAGTAGTTCAATTTGAACTACTACAACATCTGACAAGCTTAGAACAATCCCAATAGGTAATAGAACACTCAAACAACACCAATGGATCATCACAGAGGAGGCTAACATCAAACAGTAAGGGATGAACCCTAGATCAGAGGTAGGAGAGGGGGAAGAGCTTGTTGAGGAGAATTTGGAGCTGTAGCAGAAACCCAGCCACACCACGGCTGTCGTGTGACCACCACCATGTCCAGGCGATGCAGAAGAGCGCCGAGGACCATTGGAGCACCACCACGATCACCGTGCACATGGACACAGTGACACCGTCTCAAGGGCACCACCGCATGGAGACGCCACCCAGGGGCATCACCACGCTGCGATGAGCCACTAGTGGCTCTACGAGCACCTCACGGTGGCCGGAGCACCGCCGGAGACCGAGGCAACTCGGGGCGAAAACCCCAGGTAACCAAGATCCCAAGGGATCGACAATAGGAGGAAGCCGTCGAGGAATCGATGCGGAAAGATTGATAGAGCGGAGCGATGAGAGCAAGTGGAGGGCCAGCACGACGAATGGAGCTTGTGAGAATCAACCGGCGAAGCCGTTGGAGAAAGGGGATCTCGCAAGCGAGAGAGTAACAGAGAGCTCGGGTGAGAAAGAAAGGAAGATATATATATATATATATATATATATATATATATATAGAGAGAGAGAGAGAGAGAGAGAGAGAGAGACTAACCACGCGGGAAGTCGACATAGACTCATGTCCCTGTTTACCAAAGCCAGGCCAAGCCAGACCATTAACCCCATTTACCCAATAAAATTTTTAACAAATAAAATTGTAAATAATAAAATACTTAAAAACACTATAATAAGTCCAAAAAGTATATAAAAATGTTTCACTTTACCAGAAATATTTTTGATTTAATGGAACTAAATATATATTTTTTAGACTTAAATATTAAATAAGGAAATATTCAATAATTCTAGAAATCAATCTAAATGTTCATTAATTCCAAAACAATGATTCTACTCTAATAAAAATAGTTTCACAAATAATAATTCATTATAAACTTGTTAATTCTAGAAACAAGAGTTGACAATAATCTGAATTAAAGAAAATCCTTTAACTAAAACACTAATAACGCAACACAATGGTTAGAGGGGCGGAAAACGATCTCATGTATGTATAATAGCATCTTGTAGAGTTTCTTGCAACATTAGTCCTTATCGGACTATATGTCATTTTTAGAACCCGAGGCAAACGTAAGTCTCAAAGCCTCGAGTTACACCACCTATCAATCACAAGGCAAGTGCATACCTTGCATATCCTTTGTTTATGCTTTCGTAAAAGCATCTTTACAAAATTCCCTGCTTATATCTATTAATTGCATTAAATAAAATTATGTTTAGTACTATAAATTGTGGTGAGTGATGGAACTCATGATGGTTACACGGTGGTAGAGTTCCATTACACCAGGTTTAATAACCAGAGTCAACAGATATTCTAGCGCCATACTGATAGCGCTGACCACGAAGCCTGGAATGGGACATGCGAGTAAGTACTTTTCCTCATACTGATGTGCCCTCGCACAGGTTATCGCCGTGGGGCGTCAATCCGTGAGCCACTCCACGGAGCTGTACATCCCATCGACAATGAGTGCCATTAAGAGCCTTTCGGCAGGGGGCCGTCAATCCTCTATCGTCAGAGTGACGTAAGCTCATCGGTTACGGGGCCATAGAATCCCTACATGTTGCTGATTTTGGGCAAAATAGGGAATACCTCTCGAGCCATGGGGGGCAGAGGCATTGGTAAACATGGACGAGGGAAAGACTCGGATCTTAGACCCAGCCACGCATCATGGATGTGCAAGGTTACGGACCAGGAGAAAGGGCTAAGTTAACCGTTCATGGCTAAAGTAGCGCAGCTCTGCAGAGTGTATTGAATTGTGGCTTGTCACTTCCTAATCTAGGAAAGATTTGCGAACGCGACGGGAAAGGAGTCTATCGGAGACTCTACCAACCTTAACATGGCATACCATGCATTTGGATATGCATTGCCATGAATTGAACTAGACCATGATGGCGCGCGTTGCCGTGCCCGTATATTTTTCCAGTAGAATGATAGGAACATTTGTAAGTATAGAGGCCCAAAACATGCGGGATAAGTTTGTAAAGATGATATATGTATTAGAGATTAACAGAAGGGCAAATTCTAGTCGTTGATAGTAAAGGAGTGCAGAGTCGTAACAGCATAACACCACTGCTCTGCAGACAACAATACCATTCATACTTGACAATTATTTTGATCAGCCAATATTATGTGTATCAATAGAACAAGGATATATACAGAAGAAACAGTCTTTGTAAGTCAAGACCCCAAAATTTTGTTGACTCTCACCCTACGGTTGGATGGGCAACATTCAGATTGTAAGCAAGTTCGCGCTTCATACATCAAGGTCATGACAATTAAATATTGCATATATGGCATAATTTCTTCCATTACCTCCAATTAAAAAAATAGAATAAGGTGTTTCTCAAATTGGAAACTTGCATAACATCAGTATGTCGTGGAGAGAATGGCAAGGCTTCCACCATGATGGACCATGTTGCCTTGCCCATACTTTTCAACGATACAATAATCAGTAAGCTTGTAAATAAATGGAAATGAAAGCAAGCATAAAACTATAGAGATATAAAATGGACTAAAACAAGTTACTTCATAGAAGTTTTCCCTTTCCTTACGAAATACAAGGTACTCCAACCAGTAGTAAGTAATAACACAAAAGAGAAAAATACTGAGCTGGGAGGTCTATTTTCTTTTATAATTGTATATGTCCATCTGTACATCGAGTTGATTTATACTCGCTACTGCCTACTGAACTATGAATATACTCCAAAGCACATGGAGTATGAATATAGTTCAAAACACATATGAAAGTTAAACCATGATCAGGAGCAGCAGCTGGCCTTCACTGATTGGAGGAATGGCAGATTGACAGTAATCTGAAACATGATTTTGCAGGAAACAGGAACAAACATCATTGTAAGGATGAACTAAAGCCAAGCAGCTGGATGGAAAACTATGGTTTCGCGTAGTACACTACTTCATGACAAGTCCACAATTGCCGAATCTTAATTCCAAGCGTACATTTCATTATAAGATGTATGCATATACCTCCGCTCAATGATCATTAAACTAATTTCCACATAGAAATAAAGTTTTGCTAATTTTACATGGACTGAGATTTTGTTCAGTCGATATCCATTTCCAAAAGGTGCAAACTCTAGAAGTAGCATCAAACATTATTTCTTACACTTGAGAAAGTCAAAGATATATAGAAAATGTTTCACAAGTGCCAAGCCAAACCTAAGTTATGCTCATGTCGTAATCAAGTAGGAGTATCCAGAGAATGCAGATTACATAGCAAGGATGTTCATATTAATGTTTACATGTTTGTTGGTTTGTGGTCTTCCATTGCAACTTTGGAACAAAAAAATAATTATCAATTTTTCAAACATACACCCTGATCTCCTTACTATTTGCTAGTTGGCAGAACTCATATAGTACACATTTACATTGATGGTTGTATGCATATGTTTATGTTTTTGGTTGGTTAATTGATTTTTATGCTCTCAGCTCTATTATATCAAGATTATGGTCTAAACCAGATGATGTACGATTCAACTAAGAATGGCATGAGGGAGTCTTATAATCTACAATGAAGATTATAAGATTGCTTGCTTATTTTAGATGAACATAATAACCTTGTAGGCAGTGCTTAAAATATGGAGGGGCATAAAGTTTCAAATGAGTTAAACATTACAACATTGTTAATCCACCCAAGAATACGTAGACAGATAGGAGATGTTCAGCAAATCATAGAGCCGGCACAGATCGCCCCAACAGTGATAAGATAGATAGGCAAAACATAGAAGGACAAAAGTAAGATAGCTTATTTGAATGATAGGGAGATCACATCTCAGACAAATTAAGATAGCTTACTTGCAAGACTGGGAGATCCTTTCATCCCAAATAAATCATCTCTCCGCTGATGGCTAGAATCTCGCTTCACAATCCAACAATCTAAAATTATCACGGAGGCTGGCGGCTAGGAAGAAGGGATGATCGCCAGCCAAGATGGATGGAGATGGAGCTGAATGTGAAGTGGCACCATGGATCGAAATACCACCCCTTGTTGAATGGACACCATCTTGTACCTTCACCTGTCGATCCGAGAGCTCTGCATGAGAAGGAACAATAGGTCAGATGAGACTATATGGACGCGTATGGAGTAAATAAAGAGCACCAATGGATGTGCATGCAATTATCCGTCGCCGGCAAGTGGCACACGTCAATCAGTTGCCATTAAAATCTTTTAACATCGGTTATTTACCTCCTTGATTTCCTGCAACTAATCGCTGCTCATGCGGTGACCCTCTACTTTATGTCGAATGGAAAAGGCATAGAATCGCCAGGCCAGCGAGAGGCATACATGGAACAGTTGACCCATACGCCTAAATAACCGACTGCGGATTTTGTTATGTGAGCATCGGCCCAGCTTGTATAGCACTTGGTGTTCAGCACCAAAGCGCACACGGGATTGGAATTACTCCCTCCATTTCTAAATATAAGTCTTTTTAGATATTCCAATAAGGATTGGATACGAATGTATATAGATGTATGTTAGAGCATACATTCATTCATTTTATTCCGTATGTAGTCCATATTGGAATCTTTAAAAAGACTTATATTATGGGATGGAGGGAGTACATCCAAGGGTCAGAAACGTATAGAAGTTAAGATAGAATGGCTGAACACGTTGACAACCTGAGATTGATAGATTAAGCAAGGTTTATGCGAGAGGAAATTATTTGTATACCTCGGAGAAGCTGCTGCAGTATAATTTCAATTTGGGTAAATGGGAAACAAATTCAGTTTCTGTTGGGCTTTAATTCTTGTGGCACTTTATGATAAGACGAACAACCTCTTGTCTGATGCCACCTCTAAAACAAAAACAGTTATGCAATTAGTCCAGGGCGTTTCTGCAGGGATGAGTTGGGTAAGAAATCACATGAACTCAACAGAACTTGAAGCTTTCCCACGCACAAGTGCTCACTGTCGATTGACTCTATGATAAGACCTGACAACGGCTGCTCTGAAAATGTAAGCACATTCAGTTGCCTCCTAGTCAGTTTTAGTCCTAAAATACAAAAGAAAACGAGAATAAGATTGCACTCAACTTTGACAACTTCAGGTTCAGATTTCTTGAAAGTTATTGATCATCTTCTGTTGCCATTTACATATAAGGCCCCGCTTGGATTGTCGGTTGCCTCCCAAATACCTCCAATCGATACAGACCTCCAACCCTCGTTTCTATTCCAGACGGAAAATACACTGCGGCTGGTAATTTACACCTGTAAATTAAATCCGGGTGTATAAACTTACACCGAATCCAAGCAGGGCCTAAACAAGTTAGATGTAGAATAAACTTGGTGCAGATGAAGGAGCGTGTCCAGCGGCGTACCTCTGACCGGGTGCTCGGGCGAGGTTGGATCTGGCAGCAACACTCCCAAGGACTACAAATGGTGTGTCGGAAAAATCAGGTACTGGCTCCCGTGGTGTGGTGCCGCAACCGGCCTGAGGTGGAGCTCGTCGCCGTCATGAGAGAAGACAGGAAAAGGAGAGGGCGGCCGAGGACTGAGGCACGAGGATCTGCGAGCCAAAGGGAAGGACAGCGATGGCGGCGGAAAGGTCATGGGCGAGAGAGGAGAGATCCGGAGTGGGAATCAAACGAGACTACGAGAGAGGCGAGAGGTCGAGGTCGTCGTAAAGAAATGAGAGGGCTTTGATTTTGTTTCGGGAATAGCGGCTCGTACATATTTAGCCCAGGAGCAGCCCACGCGCGAGAGGAGGGGGTTGGACGGCCGCCAATTTTGTTCAGGGAGCATCTGCCCAGCCCGTGTAGCGCTCTCAGCGGGATTGAAGTTGCATCCAACGGCTAGAAATGCTGAGAATTGTAGATCCGACGGTCAAAACGGTGATGGCCTGAGAGGGCTCGATTAGTGTTCAGTTTTAATGTATCTAAATGTTGTTGCCTTTTCCTTTGTCGGTGACGTTGTGCTATTGAACCAGGGAAGAAGAAAGATAGAAGGGAACATTTCTTCTTGCTTGTGGCGTGCCATAGTGATTTCAAGTTAACCATGTAAATTATGTTGGGCTATCTCACCCAATTTCTTTTCTGAATTTGCTTGCTTAAATAAGCAAATCGGTACTATATATAATAATTTTTTTATATATAATAATCTGATGTATGCAACCATTAGATGGTTCAAAACAATATAAGATGGAACTGCATGGTCGCTTTTGGATGAAATTTATGAAATGGCCAAAATATGATGTAAAGAATATTAAACAAAATATCGTGTCCAGATTTTCAGGTAACAGAATTCCTCCTGAGTTTTTGTTTCTTCTGAAGAATTTGCTTGCTTAAATAAGCAAATTGGTATATGTTAATTTGATGTATGCAACCACTGAATAGTTGAAAAACAATATAAAATAGAATTGCATGGTAGCTTTTCAATAAAAATTATTATATGGATAAAATGATACAAAAGAATATTAACCAAAGTACCCATAGAAATAACAACAAAGTCCTGTTATTTGGAAATATGAAACGTTAATAGATTATGCTTAAGTTAGATGTTGTTTCAATACATGAGAAAATGATACCATTTTCAGTTTCATGGGCCTGTAATTTAATTTGCTGTTTTAAGAAGACATTATTTTTCCACAACCTTCATATCCCAAGAGCGAAGGTGGCAATGGGATGGTGAATGATATATGCAGGATGTGCATCAAGATCATATAAGTACATATATGATTGGGTGAATGATATAAGCATGATGTGCATCAAGATCATATAAGTACATATATGATTGGCACAACTGATCTTAACCACTGAAATGTATGCCTCTGTTGTAATGCACGGGTATTTTTCTAGTTCCATGTAAAAAAATCGATAGTAGAATCTATAAATTTTGTTCAATTTATTTCTTAAGAAGATACTCTCCTTATTTTGCGAAAAAATCGAAGAAAAACGTGCACGCTCCTTTTGCATCGCACGATTACGGGCGACGTGGCGCCGTGTGCTCCACCCACATCATCATCATCTCGTTTGACCCGGCACCCAGGCGGCTCGTCGTCAGTTCGTCCCTCCCTCCCCTGTGCTGTACCATCCCGGAACGTAACTAAACAATGGCGAGTGTGACCTCGAGGTGCTCCGGCCTCCTCCTCCCGGACCTGCGGCCGGGCCTCGCGGGGCTCCGCAGCCGCTCGCCCCCGCCTTCTTCGCCCCGCGTCAGTCTGCGCGGGGGCCGTCGCCGGCCGAGAACCCTGTCCTGCGTTGCGCCGCCCGACTCCACGGAGCCCAAGACGGTGAGTCCTCGTAGCATACTCAAACTGATTAGGGGCAGTGGACAGACTAGCTAGCGCTTATTTAGCTTCATGCTCATAAAAACAGTAGTAAAAATTTCAATCAGATAGCAATATAGCATGAACTGTGAAGTCATTCCTGCTCCCCTTGCTTCCACAGGACGAGCAGAGCGTCAAAGCTGAGCTGGGTGAAGAAAAACCTCAGCCAAGCATCAGCAGCAGCAGCACGCCCCAGGAGGCTGCTGCAGAGCCACCTGTTCCAGACAGGGGTCTCAACCGAAGGATAGCTGTACTCACCACTCTTGCTGCGGTGGGCCTATTTGGATCTCAGAGGCTCCAGCTTGGCGGGTTTTCTCTCAAGGATCTTGCTGCCAATGCTGTGCCATATGAAGAGGTCAGCGCTTCTTGGCCTTTGACCCCTAGGAGCTTTATGCTCAGCTCACTGAACAAAGAGATAACTGATGCATAATGTTCAGCTAAATGTCAGCAGCAAAAGGAAGTTTCGCTGTCATTTTATATTACTACAGATATGGGCCATTTAGTGAGTAGATGGATGCTTACAATTGCAGTATGTGAACAGCTAAGCATGATCCACTGCAGTTCAGATCATGGTAGAGTTACAACCGATTGCAATGGAAAAATTGCAATAGATCCAAGAAAGTGTTCCTTCTTTATGACACGCCATTGTAACCATGCTTCGTTTCTTCACTTCATCAGAACTTTCTATGAGTCAATGTATAACATTAATCATCTAGTTACTGTCATGGGAATCTACCATTCGGCATATTAAGTTGAACATCCAATCATTGTTCATCAGCCCATTTGTCCGTTAATCCAACAAATGCTTTCAGCAATGTTTGTGTTACTCAATTTGCAAGATGTTGGCTTTTCTAGGGAAGATGGCAGAGAATGATGGGTTTATTTTTCTGTGGTTCATTGATTTAGTACTGCTTTATGTGAAAACCTGGTGCAGTACGAGGTGCCCTTTAGTAAACTAGTACTTATAGATTCTGTGTACTTGATGAATAGCTTTCATGTCAAATTGACAAGCAACTCTATTATGATTGAACCTCATTTTTATCTGGTTGCACAAACTGCATTTCTTTCGCATACTTTTTTTTTTTGAATTGCATGCATGTTCGCCTTCGAAATCTAATTCACCTGATAAGTGCATCTACAGGCTCTCTCAAATGGCAAGCCCACTGTTGTCGAGTTTTACGCAGACTGGTGTGAAGTTTGTCGAGAGTTAGCTCCAGATATTTATAAAATTGAGCAACAGTACAAGTAAGTTACCTTCAACATTTTTAGCTTCTCTATATCCCGTAGAAATAAGAACTATGATTTGGTTCCTTCACTGAAGAATTGATCTGTATTTCTTACTGATCCTAAAATGTGCACCTTCCATTGAATACAACTTTGTAGCCTGGACAACTACACTAATCCTGTATAAGTGCATGCAGTATCATACACTTGCCAGGCTACAGAATACTAAAGTTCTGGATTAATTAATTTATTAATGTATTTTCTTCCTAAAAAGTACTGATGGACCACAGTTCATTAGTGAGTCTAGGAGTCAATAATTCAGTTTTGATCTGCATCCAGGTGCATATGCATATATGTGCATTTCAATTTTTTGGAAATAAACATAAATGTACATTATGTTATAAGAGTAGTAGTCCCGGTAGTAAAATGCTTGATGTAATCTCCATATCTGAAGCCATTGTATCAACAACTTGGATACAACTACTGACTGAACCAATGAACACACTCTATGTTTCTTTAGAGGCGAGTTAACTTATCTTAACAATTCTTTGTAGGGACCGTATCAACTTTGTCATGTTGAATGTCGACAATACAAAGTGGGAACAAGAGCTTGATGAGTTTGGGGTAGAAGGTATTCCTCATTTTGCCTTTCTGGATAAGGAAGGAAATGAGGAAGGCAATGTTGTTGGGAAGCTTCCAAGACAATATTTTCTTGACAATGTGGTTGCTCTGTCTTCTGGCGATCCAACGATACCTCATGCACGAGCCGTTGGTCAATACTCGAGCGCAGAATTCAGAAAAGTCCATCAAGTTGCTGATCCCAGAAGTCATGGCTAGTGATAGCTCTTCGTCGCTACCAGTTTAAGCATAATGCCAAGACTCATGGACAAGTAGGCCTTATTCTCTCTTGAAGAAGTATAGTCCAAGTATAGAATGTCTGTTGTCCTTTTGCAGGAGAAGTGCATATGCAGTTGATCACTAGTACATGATGTCACCAGATTTAGTGAAATAGTTATATATATCTTCAGCAATGCCCTTTTAAGGGCTGTTGATGTTGAAATATACTCCCTCCGTTCCTAAATATAAGACCTTTTAGAGATTTCAGTATGGACTACATATGGAGCAAAATGAGTGAATCTACACTCTAAAATATGTCTACATACTTCCGTATTGAAATCTGTAGAAGGGCTTATATTTGGAAACAAAGGGAGTAGCTCTTTATAAAGATAGCAAAGTAGGTACCATAACCTGCCAATTTCTAGTATGCACTTAAATAATGTCTTGCTGACAAAACCGCTGAAGCTTTTATGGATGCTAGATTTTCACCTAACTTAATATAAAGAGTTAAAACAGCTTGGTTGTACACATCTGTTACCTGATGTTTAATGATCATCTGGTCTTTTGTTGCCCCTGACACCACTAGTTTTTTTCGATCTGATTCCTGCAGGATGCCGTTATAGGTTACACATGTTGAGTCTTGGTGCCAAGAATTTGGGCGTTGGGCAGAGCTGACCGAGTTCAGAAATCACATTAAAAGAGCAACAGGATCAGTGCTTCATGTATATGATTGTGGCATTGTGCAAGTGGATTTTCTGATTCAGGTGTTTGGCTAGAACACTGAGCTGCTAGTGACTACGAGAATCAGTGTATTGTGTACAGGTGAAACAGATGTATGCTACGGGCGCGAGAATGTACTGGTGTTAGTAAACTTTTTTTTTGGAATACAGTACAGTAGTAAACATTATTAATCTTTTATTTATGCAAGGAGGTTCCTAGAGTTGGTACGATATCGTACACTTGTGATTCTCTTGAGCGTTGGCTCCTGCACTGCTCTGGGTTTTAGTGGGTTGTGCGCGCAGTCTGTTTTGGCAGGCTGGTGTTATACTAACAAGAAGAGATATTAGCAAAAGTAGATGACCGCAATCCCTGACTGCAACTCTTGAGTGTTAACTCCTGCACTGTTCTTCTGTCTTTAAGTGTTTTTGTTTGTTTGTTTTTTGCTTTCTGAGACAACATGCATTCTCTGTCGATTTCCATTAGAGAAACCGACAAGATTATGTATTACTCTGTCTGTAAGAAATATAAGAGTTTTTAGATCACTAAAACGCTTTTATATTTCTTTACGGAGGGAGTAGTAGATTGCTGTGTCTTGTGTGCATTAGTGTCTCACTTCCCAAGTTTTGCCACGCCACCAAGGTTGGCTTCCCTAGTTGCAGAGCCTAAATATCAACCTTTACAGCGAGCGAGTAGGAAAAGTAGTGGGCTGCAGTCCCTCAAGAAAAACGAGAGCAGAAATTCCAGTACCTGCCTCTCGAACCTGCTAGGAAAAAACTCAAGGTTTGACATCTCCAACATTATAGTTTTCAAAATGTAGTTTTGACCATTTTTCTTGTATGAAAAATGAGAGCAGACATTCATTTACCTGCTCCTTGAACTATTATTACGAAAAGACTCAAGGTTTGAAATAAACACAGTCTTCAAATTGTAACTTTGACTTTGTTTCTTATATGAAAAGCGATAGCAGACATTTCCTCTACCTGCCCCTTGAACGTATTAGGAAAAGGACCCGGGCTTCCACATAGGCCTAGTCTTCAATATGTATCTTTGTTCTTCTTTCTTCTATTAATACTTTCAATCTTATAAGAATTGAGTAGTTACAGAATAATCATCACAAATATGATGATATTATCAGAATTCTGACTACATACGTGCTTTCTAGTGTGATACTGCCTCCTTTCCGAAACAGATGACGATGTGGTACTCAAAGTTTTGCATTTTCAGTCTTCATATTTAGAAAAGTCAAGGTTTGACATAAACATATAGTCTTCAAAATGTTTCATTGACCTTTTTTATGTTAATATTTTTCAATCTTTTAAGAACTTAGAATAGTTATTATTGATAATCAATGTTAGAGAACCCGGATTGCATGCTTTCTAGTATGATAACACCTCCGTTTCAAAACAGGTGATGACATCCTAAAGTCCGTGTAGTCAATGTTCTAAATTATGACTCTCCATATATCAAGGCGAGGGTATTTTGGATATTGAGTTTTCTTTCAAGGACAATGCTGGAGATATGTGTGCCAATATATTAAGGTAGAAATGAAAGGTCAACTTACAAGAGCTCGGACGGCACTGACGATGTACTTTTCTTATTATATTTGAGGTGTTTTGTACTTTCGATGAATTTTTATAACATATTTGATTTTTTTTTTTTTTTTGCGAAAAGAAACAACCCAAGATGCTTGCTACGGGCGGGGCCTGTTTTGAACGGAGGGAGGAAGCATTCTCGAACATTTCTACAACTTTCCGATATATTTCTCCATGATTGAAGAAAAAAAACATGGTTGAGGTATATAATCCTGATAGAGTGTGTGTGTTGAAAGAAGAGGAATTTTATTCATGTACTCCTACTTTTTTTTTTGTAATTTTTCATGGCTCAAACCTTATGAAAAAATCACATTTGTTTACGAGACAACTATGACGTTCACTTAACCATTCAGAAAAGTCTATGCATTTTGGAAAGCGTTTCGAGCCGGAGCGCCGGCCAAACGACTCGGCCGGTCGCTGGCTGCTCGTTCGATCCAGCACATCATACGTCCCGCAATAGGTTAGTCGTTTGATTGCCCTCCACCTGGCTGTGGGCCCCAATCACCGCTTTAATCAAACCTTATCCCTATCTCTTTCCTTGTCTTCTACTCGCGACCACCACATCTCTAGCTTCCTCTCTCTTTCTCTGGTGTTTCTTTACGCCGTCAAGGAAGCCGCTGCACCTGAATCAAATCCGCTGCCCCCCGCACTCCTCGTACTCTGATTCTCTCCTCACCTCTCCTTCCTCCCCTGCGTCGCAACATCAAGGTCCTGTAGGATGATCTTTGGTGGACGGGCCCGCACGCTCCTAACTGCTGCGGTGGTTGTCTTGATCGGGGAGGCATACGACGGTGTTGCCTCTTCTGCTGCCAGCGACGCGGTGCCGTGGGTTCTTGCTTGCTGCAACGGTCGCGGTGCTACTACGGCCGACACCCGTGCGTGCGCATAAGCGCCCGGCGCTACATCCGGCATCGTGTTTTGTTGGAGCCAGCAGTGATGCAATTTGCTTGAACTAGAAGTCGCCAGTGATGGAAGTATATCACACCGCGACTGGTGCTAGAACAGCACTGCATTTTTATTCCTGGAATCAGGTCAACGATTTGCTGGAACCAATGAGAATTTTTGCTACCATCAACGGACGCCGGAGCTGGTACCAGCACATGCTTATGCTACAACCGGTGAAGCCCCGAGCTGGAACCAGTAGAGATTTTTGCTACAACCTGTGAAGCGCTGAGCTGGGACCAACAACAGTTTTTGCTGCATCGACTGGAGAGTTTCTACGACAGCGACGGTGGCCCTGATTTTTGTTGCAACCGAGCACCAAAAAAGCTTCCACCCATAAGATTTTTTGCTACAATGGGAAGCTGCATCCTGCTGCATGTTTCCTTGACGGAGCTACTACACGCGACGACGTAGACGGTTATTTTGCTGCAACTGTCGTCGTCTTTTGCTACAACCGATGAGGAAATTTGCTACATCCATTGATGGCGGAGATGTGACGCGGGACAGCGGCGACAACGATTTTGCTGCAACCGTTGTTGTGTTTTGTTACCACCGGCGAGGTTGTTTGTTACATCCATTTAAACGGCGTTGATTGGGCGGCTGTCGTTCGTGCAACCCCGAGCAGCGAGCATCGACAACGATGAGAGTTGCGGCCGGCGGCACGGAGGTGCTGCGACGGACTGTCATACGAAGGCGACAGCTAGGCGCTGGAACGATAGAGACGTTGGGCGTTTTGCTACGATGGCGGTGGCCGCCTGCTGGAACCGGCGAGGACGGGTGCTGCGATGGTGAGCACCGGCGACGAGGGCGGCGAACACCGGCGACGAGGCGGCGACCGGCTGCGGGGCAAGCGGGCAAGGACGGCCGGCCTCTGCGGAGGAACACGGACTGGACTTGATGACATGCGCCATGGTTGTTTCCTTGGTTTTCTAATGAATCAGTTGGAGGAAGGAAGGCCATCGCACGGCTGTAATTAACCATCCAAATTATGTGTGCCCGGTGCGACCGGCCGAGCACTCGCCATGCATTTTTGCTGATGCGTACCCAATCAACTTGTATTGCACATTACTGTGTCGCACAAAACGCGTTCCAAACAGGCAAAAGTAGCATGCTGTTTCACGACATCATTCAGATAACAGTAATCATACCCCTCCTTACATCCGAGCCAACTTGGCCTGCGTGGCAGCTACGCGTTGGCCATGCCCTGTATTAGGCTGCGAGTGCAAGCAGGATGGATAGATTCTTTCCCAATTCTCTATTAATTTCGAAAGTACATCTCTGTAAACCCCACTAGTAGTCTTGAATATATAGTCTCTGTAGATTTCCGTGCCTGCAACATTTGTATCCAGCAATCCTCTTCCTTTTCAAGACCATTGTGCAAGTGGTGAAAGAAGAAGAGAAGGTACGGCAGCTGCCTCTGCATGTCGAGTAAGAGCATTACTAGTAGAACCCTCAAACCCTCATAGCAGTTTTAAGGGTTGAGAAGTGCCAGTTTTTGACACTTTTAAGGGTTGAAAAACAAGGGCAAAGACTAGAACCCTCAAACCCAACCCGTAAACTGCTTTAAAGGTTGGATTTGAGGGTTCTAGTCTTTGCCTCAACCCCAACCTTTAAAACTATCATTTCATATATCACACATTTCATCACATTTCATCATATGACATATCCCAAATTCCATCACATTTGACATAAAACAATAATCATTCTAGTTATTATTACAACACCGAATAAAACAATAATCATTCAAATTATTACAACAATGTTTGAGCAAATTACACTAATTGTTCGAATCAAATAGGACATAGAAAAGTAAAACAAAGATACATCATGGGCCAATGCGCCGCCCATCCAACTGCCAGTGGTGCTCTATTAGATCATCCCGGAGCCGACCATGAGTGGTTGCATCCTCAATCTCACGATGTGCTTGAAGAAAAGAGTGTATGCGAGAAGGGTTTCTTTCCGGTTGCACACGGGTACCAACATTGTCATAGAAACAAGGGAGGTTTAACCCTCTTTCATCCTCTAGGATCATGTTGTGTAGAATCACACAACATTTCATGATGTTCATCAAGGTTTTTGTCCCAAAACCGAGCTGGACCACGAACTATGGCAAACCTTGCTTGCAAAACACCGAAAGCTCTCTCAATATCCTTGCGGGCTGCCTCTTGTGCCTTGGTGAAATGAGCCTCTTTTCTTGTTAAGGGCACCCCATTTTTCTCCTTGATGGACTTCACAAGAGTTGCCCATTCGGGATAGATGCCATCGGTGAGATAGTATCCCATTGAGTACTCATTGTCCATGATTTTGTAGTTGCAAGCTGGAGCATCCCCGGAATTAATCTTTTGAACAAAGGAGATCTATTGAGGATATTGATATCATTGAGTGTTCCGGCAACCCAAAGAATGCATGCCAAATCCATGTGTCACGAGATGCTACGGCCTCAAGCACAATGGTAGCATCACGGCTTTTACCGCAATACATTCCGTGCCATGCCTTTGGGCAATTTTTCCACCTCAATGCATGCAGTCAAGACTACCTAGCATCCCCGGCCACCCCCTTTTTTCATTCATTTTCATTAATCTCTTTGTATCTTCCTCATTTGGTGCCCGAAGATACTGCTCACCGTACAACCGGATGACCAACTTGGCAAACCTACGGACTGACTCCGTGGTTGTATCTTGCCCAATGCGAAGATACTCGTCGGTATAATCCATGGGTATGCCATAGCAGTACCCGCATTGCCGCCCGATATCTTTTGATATGCACTAAACCCCATGATACCGGCGGCGGATCTACGACGTTTAAAGTAATATGAGGCGGCCTCACAATCGTTGACAATCTTCACAAACAAACTACGCCGCATTCGGTACCTTCTGCGAAGAGACGAGGAGAATGCGTAGGTACCTCGGAGAAGTAGTCTTCCATCAAATGTTCGTGTCCGAGCGCGGTTCCGGTAGATGGTGACTCGCCCCATCTTGACCCTCTCCTCGATCCATCAGCTTCACGCGCGGTTTTCAAAGGATTGCACGTCGATGAGGAGGCTCATCATCTCGGCGTCATCGTCTTGCAACAACTCATCGATGTCCGAATCGTCGGATGACGACCAACCCGACGAATCGGACAACGAGTCCATGTCGTTGTTGTTCACCTCCATCTACACAATACAACAAACAATAAATTGTGAGTGCCAACAATGAAACAAAAAGGAAAAAAGTAAAACAAAAAGAAAGAAAGGAAAGCATACCCACGGGAGCTCGGGCGGCGGCGGGCCGCTCAAGGGGCGGCGGGGCAGGCGGGCGCCTGGGGCGGAGGCGGCGGGCGGGCGGCTGTGGGCGGAGGCGGCGGGCGGGCGGCGGGGCGGTAGGCGGCGGGCGGTAGGCGGCGGGCGGGCGGCGGGCGGTAGGCGGCGGGCGGGCGGCCGGGAGGGGCGGCGGGCGGGCCGGAGGCGCCGGGCGGCCGGGGCGGAGGCGGCGGGCGGGCCGGAGGCGGCGGGAACGGCGGGCGCCGAGGAGGCGGGGCCGGGCCGGATTTGGGCGGCGACGGCCGCGGCGCGTGAGGAGGAAGCGGAGGTTGGGGAGGAAACTTCCCTCCGCAGCGACGGGAAGGGAGTGCGGGCTGGGGTCGGCGCCCCCTCAACCCTCACTTCTACGGTTTGAATTTGGGTTTGAGGTTGGACCCTTACTTTTTTTTGAGGGTTTGAGGGTTTAAGGGTTCTAGTCTTTGCGTTTTTTTGTTGCAACCCGTAAAAAAGCGGTTATTTTTGAGGGTTTGAGGGTTTAGGGGTACTACTAGTAATGCTCTAAGGGCATCCAACGGCAATCCGTAAAAATCCTCTCGCATTCGTTCACGAAAGGGGACCAGTCCGTGGGTACGAATGCGGAAAGACGCCATCCAACCGTAGCCGCATATATTTTCATAACAACTCAAATCAATCAGACAAAATTCGTGCAAACACGGCTAGATTTTATATAAACATGATGAATTTCATATAAATACTGGATTTTCATATAGACATGCAGGATTTCAGTATATTTACATCAACAGTGCTAGTCCGGCTCTGAATGTATAATAATACCTAATCTAAATCGCCACCCGCGGATCCCTTTGTCTTCCTCATGTCCGGCATCCCGATCACCGGACTGTCGGGAGCCCCGGAGGTATATGCTTTAGCGCGAAGGACAACTCGCTTCCCCACCACTCATCGGAGTGTAACCCCCGACTGATACTTCAGCGGGAGGGGAAGGCGGCGCCTCCGCTTCCGTGGAGCCCATGTGGGATCGACGGAGGTTCTCGAAAGAGAAGAACCGAGCAAGACACCGGTTGTGTATGTCGGCGTCGCCTAGGCGGTAGCCTTCATGGGACCCAAGCGGCAGCGGACTCCCGTGTTCTACTTCTCCTTGATGATGGCGGCAGACGCGGAGGCGCTGATCACTGACTCGTCGCTCTTCGCGCACCTGGCTTCTGTCTCTACATGCATGGCGCGGTCGTAGGCACAAGAGGCGCGGTCGTCGACGGCAGCGATGACGCCCGTGCCGCCATGCTCCCCGCCGTGGAGCAACTCATCACTCCTCATCAAGTGGACCTGGAGCGGCGAGTTGCTGAACCACGCGACGACTTGGGGTGGCAACTTGCTCCGTCGGGTAAGGCGCGGGAGGTGGAGTAGCGAGTTGCCTCGCTCGTAACTGGCAGGCTCGACGGGCCACCCAGCCGGCTTGTATGCCGGAGAACTGCTCTTCAGAAGCTATCAAAATAGTGGTGAAGGAGGAGATGTGGGGAGCGGCGGAGGGGTGTGATTCTTGTCCGGCGTCTGGTCTCGTTTAAATAGAAGGCGGACGGGAGGAGCTCGGTCGGCGTTGTATTGCTAGCCCGCTCATGAGTAGACGTGTGGCCGGAGTAGGTTTCTCGATTTCTATGCGGGTTTAATGGAGGCGTATGAATACGGCGAGAAGGCGTGTTCAGCCGGGCATACAGCAGGCGGCGCCCTCGGCCGGCGAGCCGCTTCAATAGCGAAGGTAGTGAGAGATTGCGTCCGCCCTGAGCCGCCTTCAAAGCGGAGCGGTGTGCTCTATGCGGCATGAATGCGGGCAGTTGGTGTCGAGCGGGCTGCGCGCGCGGAGGGAAGGGTTTTTTGGTGGGCTAGGGCGGTCAGAAGCGGGCGCGGGATCGGTCTGGACTTACGAAAACCATCCTTATTTTTGTCTCTGATTTGCAGGAGAAAACGCATCCGGGCCGTACCGCGGATCGATATAGATCATGTTGGATCACTTTCGTAGTCCGGACAGCACGATTCAAACAGATGTGAACGATTTGTGGGTCCGTCTTAAAGATGCAGTAACGCAGACGCCACTGGAATAGAACCCCACGCTTAGATCGCCTATTAGATTTTCCCGACACTATTAGATTTTCCCGGGAAAGGTACTACAACGGCCGGCCGTCCTCGAAAAAACGAGTCGAAAGTTCCACTTCCAGGCCATACGACGCGGTGCGCCTCGTGGATCGCCGACCCTGCGCGCGGTCTGGTCAGATGTCAGCCGGAGCAGTGTGAAACTGCGAGCTCCCACGGTCGCCGGCGGCGTCGGGCGCGGAGAGCATATGGACGGAGCCGCGAAATTCAGTCGCATCCATCTGCATCTCCGTCTCCATTGCAAAATGGCGCGCATGGTGCACACATTGAACCTTTTCCTGCGCCGACGAGGCGATGCGGAGTTTTCGGAGTATTTTTTACGAGACCCGCATGCCGAACGTGCACCTTCGCCAGTTCGCCGTTCGTAATAAAAAACACAATGATGATGCTCCCGACTTCCGAGAGGTGCATCGTTCTGTACCCGCCGATCGGCGTCACCGGTGGCAGAAATCTGTGGGGTCAATTGATGCGACCTTTTCACAAAATATCTTTAATATATATGAAAAATGGTTGTTTGTAGGAGAAATTGCTTTTGGAGACCGAGCTCTATGGAGGCCTTCAAATGCAAAATTTAAAATTCATAAAGATTCATATTTTTTACATTTTAAAAAATTCTGAAAAAATAAAGATATAGATGAAGGCATACTGCACAAGTGTGTAACTTTTTAGAACGAAATATGTTAAGACGAGGAGCAAATCTGAGACTTTTTAACATATGATACTATTCATCTTTTCAGACCATGAATTTCTTTTTTTATAGGTCGCATTTCAATGCATTTCATCCTAAAATTTTATACACATGCACCTCACATCTTTGCTTACTTGTCAAAAAATAATTCAGATTTTTTTGAAACCGGCAATTTTGCATTTTGAAACTTTTAAGAATTCAGCCTCCATGAAAGTCGAGATCCGAAGCAACCATACTCTGTTTGTAGTAAACTTTTTGCGGGTGTATAGAAAGTTGTTTCTAGTCATTTGATTAGTTGTGTGCATCCTTGATATCTTAACGGTGACTTGATATTACGTTGTTGTTGGAGAGCCAGCTCTACTAAGAGCAACTCCGACGTGCCAACAATTTTCGTTCGCTTGTAACCATTTGGATTTGCGCGGACATAAAGCATGGCCCAACGTGTCCATGCAAAATTGTCCGTGACCCATTTCTAGCTCAAATTTGGGTTGGATTTGTGTCCTTGTGAACGTCTGCGACGACTTCCTTTTGTCCTCCTCTGACCCGCCTGTCACACGACTATTCGCCCACCCAGCACCCCGACCTATTCGCCCTCGCCGTCGCCACCCAGCTTCAGGCCTCTTCGCCACCGCTCAGCCCCCGCCGCCATATTCTCCGACGACCTCACCGCCGCCGCAACCATCTATTCCTTCACTGCCGGTGTTGTGGCCACTTCTTGCCGCCGACGGAGTAGTTCAAGGCCCGCCTACCCAGGGTTGCCGGCAGTCCTCGGCATACCATCGCAACTTCCACGATCACCGCCGGAGGATGCGGGGTTCGACAGCCCCGTTGCCTAAGCAGGCTAAGGCCAACTCCAACACAGATACCAATTCGTCCGCTTTTCATCGTTGGGTCCACAAGAACCAAAAAGCGGCCCTGTGCAGCGACCCGAACGGACATCGTGTCTATTTTGTGTACGCGGAGATCCATTTCCGTCCCAAATTTGGAACATATTTGGGTCCAAAGCTGACAAAAACTGGCCGTTCTCTGTGTCCTCCCCGTCCGTCTGTGTCTAGCCTAGCCCACGTGTCACCCACCCACCTCCCACCTTTATCTCCTTTTTTTTCTCTCTCTTCCCCACCTACACCCCCACCCCCACGACTCTACCCACTCCCGAAGCCAGCGCCACCTCCCGATGTCTCACCTCGCCGCGGCCGGCACTACCTCCCGCTGCCTTGCTTGGAGCGACGCTAGCTCCTGCTGCCTTGCGTCCTGGATCTGTCATGTTGCGCTCGTGGTGTGCTGGCCGCCGCTCCGCACTCGTGCCACCAAAGGACGGGTCATGAGATGCTAGCGATGACTCCTATGCAGGGGAGGAGGCCTCGCTGTGGGAGGCCACCCGATCCAGAGGGGTTGGGCCACGTCACCGGCTGCTGCGGGATAGGCGTGGCTGCAATGGCGTGTCGGGCCCTGGACATGCACGGCGTGGTGTACGCCCTGGCCGGTGCAGGTGGCTGCCATCCTCCTTCCGTCCTACAATCTCCTCTCTTCCACTCTTCTTTCCAGGCATGTCCGTAACAAATGGATCCAGCGTGTTGGGTGCACATGACGTGTCTGTTTGTTCGTCGGGGTCCGTCTGTCCGTTTGGGGGCCCAAACAGACAAAATTTGGGTCTCAGTGCTGGAGCTGCCCTAAGGACGCGGTTCTTCACCGGACACGACTTCTCCGCACCCGCCTTCGTCACTGCCCACAAGGTGTTCAGCCATTTTCCCGGCCCCGCCGAGGCTCGTCCACGTCTACGCCCGCCGCTGTCAAATGAGGTACATATTCTTCACTCCAAAGGATCATAGCGGATTGCTCGAATGAGTTTTTTGACATTAACATCATATGTTCATCATTGTCTGAAGAATCGTCTAACGATGATGATGTTGTAGTTGCCACTTCCATCGTCAATGAGCACATTTCGAGGCAGTGGCTGTCAAAACCGGCGGATCTCGGGTAGGGGGTCCCGAACTGTGTGTTTAAGGTCGATGGTAACAGGAGACGGGGAACACAATGTTTACCCAGGTTCATGCCCTCTCTATGGAGGTAATACCCTACTTCCTGCTTGATTGATCTTGATGAATATGAGTATTACAAGAGTTGATCTACCACGAGATCGTAATGGCTAAACCCTAGAAGTCTAGCTTGTATGATTATGGCTATGAGTCTCCCCTCCGGACTAAGCCCTCCGGTTTATATAGACACCAAGAGATCTAGGGTTACATAAGGTCGGTTACAGAGAAAGGAATCTTCATAATTGAACGCCAAGCTTGCCTTTCACGCTAAGGAGAGTCCTATCCGGACACGGGTGAGAGTCTTCGGTCTTCGTATCTGTTGGGGAACGTAGCAGAAATTCAAAATTTTCCTACGTGTCACCAAGATCTATCTATGGAGAAACTAGCAACGAGGGAAGGAGAGTGCATCTACATACCCTTGTAGATCGCTAAGCGGAAGCGTTCAAGAGAACGGGGTTGAAGGAGTCGTACTCGTCGTGATCCAAATCACCGGAGATCCTCGTGCCGAGCAGACGGCACCTCCGAGTTCAACACACGTACAGCCGGTGGCGTCTCACGCCTTGATCCGGCAAGGAGAGAGGAGAGGTTGAGGAAGACTCCATCCAGCAAAGCACAACGGGCGTGGTGGTGGTGGAGGAGTGTGGCAATCCAGAGGGCCGCCAAGCACCACGGGAGAGGAGGAGGAGGAGGCGGGGCTGCACCAATGGGGAGAAAACTCATGTGTTATGGGCAGCCCCTAGGCCTCATATATATAGGGAAAGGGAGGAGGTGCGCCCCTCTGGGGTTCCCACCCCTAGGGGGCGGCAGCCTAGATGGGAAAGGGGAGGCGGCCAAGAGGGGAGGGAGAGGAGGCGCCCACTAGATGGGCCTTAGGGCCCATCTGCCCTAGGGTTGCCCTCCCACTCACCCTTGCGCCTTGGGCCCCTTGTGGGCGCACCAGCCCCTTTGGGGCTGGTTCCCTCCACACTTGGCCCACGCAACCTTGCAGGGTTGGTGGCCCCACTTGGTGGACCCCGGGACCCTCCGGTGGTCCCGTCTGATCTGGAAATAAACCCCGAAACTTTTCCGGTGACCAAAACAGGACTTCCCATATATAAATCTTTACCTCCGGACCATTTGAACTCCTCGTGACGTCCGGGATCTCATCCGGACTCGAACAACATTCGGTAACCACATACAAACTTCCTTTATAACCCTAGCGTCGCCAGACCTTAAGTGTGTAGACCCTACGGGTTCGGGAACCATCTGGAACATGACCGAGACGTTCTCGGTCCAATAACCAACAGCGGGATCTGGATACCCATGTTGGCTCCCACATGTTCCACGATGATCTCATCGGATGAACCACGATGTCAAGGACTCAATCGATCCGTATACAATTCCCTTTGTCTAGCGGTATTGTACTTGCCGAGATTCGATCGTCGGTATACCAATACCTTGTTCAATCTCGTTACCGGCAAGTCTCTTTACTCGTTCCGTAACACATCATCCGTGATCAACTCCTTGATCACATTGTACTGATTATGATGATGTCCTACCGAGTGGGCCGGAGATACCTCTCCGTTTACGGAGTGACAAATCCGATCTCGATTCATTGCCAACCCAGCAGACACTTTCGGAGATACCTGTAATGCACCTTTATAGCCACCCGATTACGTTGTGACGTTTGGTACACCAAAGCATTCCTACGGTATCCGGAGTTGCACAATCTCATGGTCTAAGGAAATGATACTTGACATTAGAAAAGCTTTAGCATACGAACTACGATCTTTGTGCTAGGCTTAGGATTGGGTCTTGTCCATCACATCATTCTACTAATGATGTGATCCCGTTATCAATGACATCCAATGTCCATGGTTAGGAAACCGTAACCATCTATTGATCAACGAGCTAGCTAATAGAGGCTTGCTAGGGACATGGTGTTGTCTATGTATCCACACATGTATTTGAGTTTCCTATCAATACAATTATAGCATGGATAATAATCGATTATCATGAACAAGGAAATATAATAATAATAACTAATTTATTATTGCCTCTAGGGCATATTTCCAACAGTCTCCCACTTGCACTAGAGTCAATAATCTAGTTCACATCGTCATGTTATTAACAGCGATATGTCACATCGCCATGTGACTAACACCCAAAGAGTTTACTAGTGTACGTAAACTAGTTCACATCATCATGTGATTTAGACTCAATGAGTTACGAGGTTTGATCATGTTTTGCTTGTGAGAGAGGTTTTAGTCAGCGGGTTTTTAGTCAGCGAGTGCGAACCTTTCAGATCCGTGTGTGCGGCAATTCTCTATGTCATATTGTAAATCTGCTTCCACGCTCCACTTGGATCTATTCCAAATGGTTGCTCCACTATACATATCCGGTTTGCTACTCGAGTCACTTTCGGATAGGTGTTAAAGCTTGCATCGGCGTAACCCTTTACGCCAAACTCTTTATCACCTCCATAATCGAGAAACATGTCCTTATTTACTCCAAGGATAATTTTGACCGCTGTCCAATGATCTATTCTGGATCATTTTGTACCCTTAGTGACTCGTGGCAAGGCACACTTCGATGCGGTACACATCATAGCATCTTGTAGAGCCTATGTCTAAGGCATAGGGGCGACCTTAAATCCTTTCTCTACGTTACTGCCGTGAGTCGAGCTTTAAGTCTTAACTTCATACCTTACATCTTAGGCAAGAACTCCTTCTTTGACTGATCCATCTTGAACACCTTCAAGATCATGTCAAGGTATATGCTCACTTGAAAGTACCATTAAGCGGTTTTGATCTATCCCTATAGATCTTGATCCTCAATGTTCAAGTAGCTTTAGTACAGGTTTTCACTTGAAAAACACTTTTCAAAGAACCCTATATGCTTTCCAGAAATTCTACATCATTTCTGATCATCAATATGTCAATGACATATACTCATCAGAAATTCTATAGTGCTCCCACTCACTTCTTTGGAAATACAAGTTTCTCATAAACTTTGTATAAACCCAAAATCTTTGATCATCCTATCAAAGTGCATATTCCAACTCCGAGATGCTTACTCCAGTCCTTAGAAGGATCGCTGGAGCTAGCATACCTTTTAGCATCCTTAGGATCGAAAAACTTTTCTGATTGTTCACATACAACCTTTCCTTACGTAAACTGGTAAGGAAACTCGTCTTGACATCCATCTGCCAGATTTCATAAATGCAGCTTGTGCTAACATGATTCCGACGGACTTAAGCATCGCTACGAATGAGAGAATCTCATCGTAGTCAACTCTTGAACTTGTGAAAAACTCTTCGCCACAAGTCGAGCTTCATAGATGGTGACATTACCGTCCATGTCCGTCTTCTTCTTAAAGATCCATTTATTTCAATGGCTTGCCGATCATCGGGAAAGTCCACCAAAGTCCATGCTTTGTTATGATACATGGATCCTATCTCGGATTTCATGGCTTCTAACCATTTGTCAGAATTTGGGCCCACCATTGCTTCTCCATAGCTCGTAGGTTCATTGTTGTCTAGCAACATGACCTTCAAGACATGATTGCGTACCACTCTGGTAAATGCGCATCCTTGTCACCCTACGAGTGCGTCGGTGACTTGATCCGAAACTTCATGATCACTATCATAAGCTTCTACATCAATTGGTGTAGGTGCCACGGAAACAACTTCACGTGCCTGCTACACACTAGTTGAAGTGATGGTTCAATAACCTCATCAAGTCTCCACCATCCTCCCACTCAACTTTTCGAGACGAACTTTTCCCCGAGAAAGGACCCGATTCAAGAAACAATCCCTATTGCTTTCGGATCTGAATTAGGAGGTATACCCAACTGTTTTGGGTGTCCTATGAAGATGCATTTTATCCGCTTTGGGTTCGAGCTTATCAACTGAAACTTTTTCACATAAGCGTCAGCGACCCCAAACTTTAAGAAATGACAGCTTAGGTTTCTCTAAACCATAGTTCATACGGTGTCATCTCAGCGGAATTACGTGGTACCTTATTAAAGTGAGTGCGGTTGTCTCTAATGCCTAACCCATGAGCGATAGTGGTAATTCGATAAGAGACATCATAGTACGCACCATATCCAATAGGGTGCAACTATGATGTTCGGACACACCATCACACTATGGTGTTCGGTAAGTATTAATTGTGAAACAATTTGCACAATGTCTTAATTGTGTGCCAAAACTTCGTAACTCAGATATTCATCTCTATGATCATATCATAGACATTCTATCCTCTTGTCACGAAGATCTTAAACTTCATTCTGAAATTACTTGAACCATTCAATAATTCAGATTTGTGTTTCATCAAGTAAATATACTCAACATCTACTCGAATCATATGTGAAGTCAGAACATAACGATATTCCTTTGCATGCCTCGGCACTCATTGGACTGCACATATCAAAATGTGTTGCTTCCAACAAGTTGCTATCTTGTTCCATCTTCTTTGAAACCGAGGCTTTTAGGTCATCTTGCCCATGTGGTATGTTTTGCATATCTCAAGTGATTCAAAATCAAGTGAGTCCAAGCGATCCATCTGCATGGAGTTTCTTCATGCGTATACACCAATAGACATGGTTCGCATGTCTCAAACTTTTCAAAAGCAGGTGAGTCCAAAGATCCATCAACATGGAGCTTCTTCATGCGTTTATACCAATATGACTCAAATGGCGATTGCCACAAGCAGGTGGTACTATCATTACTATCTTATATCTTTTGGCATGAAAATGTGTATCACTACGATCGAGATTCAATAAACCATTTCTTTAGGTGCAAGACCATTGAAGGTATTATTCAAATAAATAGAGTAACCATTATTCTCCTTAAATGAATAACCGTATTGCGATAGACATAATCCAATCATGTATATGCTCAACGCGCAAACACCAAATAACAATTATTTAGGTTTAACACCAATCTCGATGGTAGAGGGAGGCGGGCGATGCTTGATCACATCAATCTTGGAAACACTTCCAACACATATCGTCGACTCACCTTTAGCTAGTCTCCGTTTATTCCGTAGCCTTTTATTTGAGTTACTAACACTTAGCAATCGAACGGTATCTTAATACCACGGTGCTACTAGGAGTACTAGTAAAGTACACATTAACATAATGTATATCCAATATACTTCTATCGACCTTGCCAGCCTTCTTATCTACCAAGTATCTAGGGTAATGCTGCTCGGTGGCTGTTCCCCTTATTACGAAGCACTTAGTCTCGGGTTTGGGTTCAACCTTGGGTTTCTTCTTTGGAGCGACAAGCGATTTGCCGTTTCATGAAGTGTCCCTTCTTGCCCTTGCCCTTCTTGAAACTAGTGGTTTCACCAACCATCAACAATTGATGCTCCTTCTTGATTTTTACTTTGGCGATGTCAAACAACGCGAATATCTCAAGGATCATTATATCTATCCACGATATGTTATATTTCATCCACGAAGCTCTAGCAGCTTGGTGGTAATGACTTTGGAGAAACATCACTTTCTCATCCGGAAGATCAACTCCCACTCGATTCAAGTGATTGTTGCACTCGGACAATCTGAGCACAAGCTCAACGATTGAGCTTTTCTCCCTTAGTTTGCAGGCTAAGAAAACTCGCCGGAGGTCTCATACCTCTTGGCGTGGGCACGAGCCTGAAATCCCAATTTCAGCCCTCGAAACATCTCATATGTTCGCGATGTTTCGGCGTCTTTGGTGCCTCTACTCTAAACCGTTCAAGCTGAACTATCACGTAGTTATCAAAAGCGTGTATGTCCGATGTTACAACATCCACAAGCGGCGTTTGGGGTTCCAGCAATCGGCGGTGCATTAAGGACATAAGCTTTCTCTTGATCGCATAATTGCTACTTTCAACTTTCAACTATATTTTCTCGGGAACATATCTAAGCAGTGGAACTAAAGCGCGAGCTTACGACATAATTTGCAAAAGGTCTTTTGACTATGTTCAAGATAATTAAGTTCATCTTATGAACTCCCACTCGAATAGACATCCCTACGGTCATCTAAGTGATTACATGATCCGAGTCAACTAAGCCGTGTCCGATCATCACGTGAGGCGGACTAGTCATCATCGGTGAACATCTTCATGTTGATCGTATCTACCATACGACTCATGCTCGACCTTTCGGTCTACGTGTTCCGAGGCCATATGCATACATGCTAGGCTCGTCAAGTTAACCCTAAGTGTATTGCGTGTGTTTTGAGGCCATATGCGTACATGCTAGGCTCGTCAACACCCGTTGTATGTGAACGTAAGAATCCATCACACCCGATGATCACGTGGTGCTTAGAAGCTGACGAACTTTTGGCAGCGGTGCCTGATTAGGGAGAACACTTCTTGAAATTGTTGTAAGGGCTCATCTTATTTACTACCGTCGTTCTAAGTAAACAAGATGCATAAACATAATAAACATCACATGCAATTATATAGTAGTGACATGATATGGCCAATATCATATAGCTCCATTGATCTCCATCTTCGGGGCTCCATGATCATCATCGTCACCGGCATGACACCATGATCTCCATCATCATGATCTCCATCATTGTGTCTTCATGAAGTTGTCTCGCCAACTATATTTCTTCTACTACTTTGGCTTCCGGTTATCAATAAAGTAAAGTAATTACATGGCGTTGTTCAATGACTTCATGAGGTCATACAATAAATAAAGACAACTCCTATGGCTCCTGCGGTTGTCATACTCATCGACATGCAAGTCGTGAATCCTATTACAAGAACATGATCAATCTCATACATCACATATCATTCATCACATTCTTCTTGGCCATATCACATCACATAGCATACCTGCAAAAACAAGTTAGGCGTCCTCTAATTGTTGTTTGCATGTTTTACGTGGCTGCTATGGGTCTCTAGCAAACGTTTCTTACCTCATAAAACCACAACGTGATATGTCAATTGCTATTTACCATTCATAAGGACCCTTTTCGCCGAATCCGTTCCGACTAAAGTGGGAGGCGGCACCGCTAGCCACCTTATGCACCAAGTGCATGTCGGTCGGTGGAACCTGTCTCACGTAAATGCGTGTAAGGTCGGTCCGGGCGCTTCATCCCACAATACCGTCGAAACAAGATTGGACTAGTAACCGTAAGCACATTGAACAACATCAACGCCCACAACTACTTTGTGTTCTACTCGTGCAAAGAATCTACGCAATAGACCTAGCTCATGATGGCCTTTGTTGGGAGCGTGGCGAGAAATTCAAACTTTTCCTACGTGTCACCAAGATCTATCTATGGAGAAACTAGCAACGAGGGAAGGAGAGTGCATCTACATACCCTTGTAGATCGCTAAGCGGAAGCGTTCAAGAAGCAGGGGTTGAAGGAGTCGTGCTAAATCGTGATCCAAATCACAGGAGATCCTAGTGCCGAGCAGACGGCACCTCCGAGTTCAACACACGTCTGACCCGGTGGCGTCTCCCACGCCTTGATCCAGCAAGGAGAGAGGGAGAGGTTGAGGAAGACTCCATCCAGCAGCAGTACAGCAGGCGTGGTGGTGGTGGAGGAGTGTGGCAATCGGCGGGGCCGCCAAGCACCACGGGAGAGGAGGAGGAGGAGAGGCGAGGCTGCACCAATAGGGAGAAAACTCATGTGTTATGGGCAGCCCCTAGGCCTCATATATATAGGGGAAAGGGAGGAGGTGCGCCTCTGGGGTTCCCACCCCTAGGGGGGCGGCAGCCCTAGATGGGAAAGGGGGAGGCGGCCAAGAGGGGAGGGAGAGGGAGGCGCCCACTAGATGGGCCTTAGGGCCCGTCTGCCCTAGGGCCCATCTGCCCTAGGGTTTGCCCCCTCCCACTCACCCTTGCGCCTTGGGCCCCTTGTGGGGGGCGCACCAGCCCCTTTGGGGCTGGTTCCCTCCCACACTTGGCCCACGCAACCTTCTGGGTTGGTGGCCCCACTTGGTGGACCCGGGACCCTCCGGTGGTCCCGTCTGATCTTAGATAAACCCCGAAACTTTTCGGTGACCAAAACAGGACTTCCCATATATAAATCTTTACCTCCGGACCATTTGAACTCCTCGTGACGTCCGGGATCTCATCAGGACTCGAACAACATTCGGTAACCACATACAAACTTCCTTTATAACCCTAAGCGTCGCCATCGAACCTTAAGTGTGTAGACCCTACGGGTTCGGGAACCATCTGAGACATGACCGAGGCGTTCTCCGGTCAATAACCAACAGCGGGATCTGGATACCCATGTTGGCTCCCACATGTTCCACGATGATCTCATCGGATGAACCACGATGTCAAGGACTCAATCGATCCCGTATACAATTCCCTTTGTCTAGCGGTATTGTACTTGCCTCGAGATTCGATCGTCGGTATACCAATACCTTGTTCAATCTCGTTACCGGCAAGTCTCTTTACTCGTTCCGTAACACATCATCCGTGATCAACTCCTTGATCACATTGTACTGATTATGATGATGTCCTACCGAGTGGGCCCAGAGATACCTCTCCGTTTACGGAGTGACAAATCGATCTCGATTCGTTGCCAACCCAATGAGACACTTTCGGAGATACCTGTAATGCACCTTTATAACCACCCGATTACGTTGTGGCGTTTGGTACACCCAAAGCATTCCTCACGGTATCCGGAGTTGCACAATCTCATGGTCTAAGGAAATGATACTTGACATTAGAAAAGCTTTAGCATACGAACTACGATCTTTGTGCTAGGCTTAGGATTGGGTCTTGTCCATCACATCATTCTACTAATGATGTGATCCCGTTATCAATGACATCCAATGTCCATGGTCAGGAAACCGTAACCATCTATTGATTAACGAGCTAGTCAACTAGAGGCTTACTAGGGACATGGTGTAGTCTATGTACCCACACATGTATCTGAGTTTCCTGTCAATACAATTATAGCATGGATAATAAACGATTATCATGAACAAGGAAATATAATAATAACTAATTTATTATTGTCTCTAGGGCATATTTCCAACAGTATCTTCACAGCCCATCAGTCCGGCCCATGGCTAACAGGCCGAACGCCCGAGGACCCCTTAGTCCAGGACTCCCTCAGTAGCCCCTAAATCCAGCTTCAATGATGAGGTATCCAACACGCAGATTTGTCTTCGGCATTTCAAGGCGGGTTCCTCCTTCCAAACTCCAGGACTCGGACACAATGATCGTGTCCGGACCTATAAAACACGTACCACACACAACTGCAGAGAATATAATATTCCACGAGTCCAATCCGCTGACAACTTTTTGTAATATGACATCACGTCCATCCGGTCATTATTTCTAACAGTTTTTCGTCCGCCGCTCCATGTTTCGAGACGCGGTTTGCCATTGGCACGTCTTGTCGAAGCAGAGATCGTGTCCCCTTATTGCGGGATTCTCATCAATACAGGCGTGGGTAACCCAACCGTGCCGTTTACACAGCCCTTGGGAACAGGCGAGTTTTAAGGCGAGAGGGGAGGCGTTCGATATTCACTGCCTTTATAAGGAGATAAGGATTCCCTTTCTTCACCCACGCCTTCTTTCTCTCCCTGCCCTTCCATTCTAGAGCTCCGGCGCCCAAGTTCTCATTTTCTCCACCTCAGGGAAACACTCAACCATGTCCGGATCCGGAGGTCAAGGCAAGTGGATGGTCTCTTCCGTCAAGGAGAAGGACATTATCCAGCTTCAGGCGGCCGGGTATCTGGCGAAAGGAATCGCCCACCGTCTGCCAACCAAGGGGCAAATCATCCCACCCCGAAGCCTACAGAGAGGGTGGTCTTCCTCCCTCACTTCGTCCGCGGGTTACGGTTTCCACTCCACCCTTTCATCCGCGGATTGATGTTCTATTATGGGCTAGATTTCCATGATCTGGCCCCGAACTCCTTCCTCAACATCTCGGTATTCATTATCGTGTGTGAGGCTTTCCTCCGCATCCAACCCCACTTCGGATTATGGCTCAAGATCTTCAACGTGAAGCCGAAGGTGGTGGATGGTCAACACGCGGAGTGCGGAGGCGCCATGGTGAGCAAGATGCCCAACGTCACATGGCCTAAGGGCACTTTTGTGGAGACTGTCAAAGAGTGGCAGAAGCAGTGGTTCTACATCACAGAGCCACGTGGCGCCACTTGGGCGGCGGCTCCCGAATTCAAGGCCGGAGCTCCAATGCGGCTCACCTCTTGGATGGAGAAGGGCCCAAACTGGTCTTCGTCAGACGAGCTGATAGCGCTGCAAACACGCATTCAGAGCATGGTGGATAAAAACATCAAGCTCGTCGACGTGATCCAGGTGATGCTGGTTCGCCGGATCCTCCCCTGCCAAAGCCGAAGCTTCCCTTTATGGGAATTCGATCCAGAGAAGCACCAGACCTTGGAGAGGCTCTTCGGAACTACTCACGAAGATGCCTGGAAGTTGCTCTTCAAGGACAACGAGAAGTCGCTGTTGGAAATATGCCCTAGAGGCAATAATAAATTAGTTATAATTATTATATTTCCTTGTTCATGATAATCGTTTATTATCCATGCTATAATTGTATTGATGGGAAACTCAAATACATGTGTGGATACATAGACAACACCATGTCCCTAGCAAGCCTCTATTGGCTAGCTCGTTGATCAATAGATGGTTACGGTTTCCTAACCATGGACATTGGATGTCATTGATAACGGGATCACATCATTAGTAGAATGATGTGATGGACAAGACCCAATCCTAAGCCTAGCACAAAGATCGTAGTTCGTATCTGAAGCTTTTATAATGTCAAGTATCATTTCCTTAGACCATGAGATTGTGCAACTCCGGATACCGTAGGAATGCTTTGGGTGTACCAAGCGTCCTGGCAATAGCGGGTGGCTATAAAGGTGCATTACGGTATCTCCGAAAGTGTACATTGGGTTGGCACGAATCGAGATCTGGATTTGTCACTCCGTGTAAACGGAGAGGTATCTCTGGCCCACTCGGTAGGACATCATCATAATGTGCACAATGTGATCAAGGAGTTGATCACGGGATGATGTGTTACGGAACGAGTAAAGAGACTTGCCCGTAACGAGATTGAACAAGGTATTGGTATACCGACGATCGAATCTCGGCAAGTACAATACCGCTAGACAAAGGGAATTGTATCACGGGATCGATTGAGTCCTTGACATCGTGGTTCATCCGATGAGATCATCGTGGAACATGTGGGAGCCAACATGGGTATCCAGATCCCGCTTTTGGTTATTGACCGGAGAACGCCTCGGTCATGTTCAAGCATGGTTCCCGAACCCGTAGGGTCTACACACTTAAGGTTCGATGGCGACGCTTAGGGTTATAAAGGAAGTTTGTATGTGGTTACCGAATGTTGTTGAGTCCGGATGAGATCCCGGACGTCGGGAGGAGTTCGAAATGGTCCGGAGGTAAAGATTTATATATGGGAAGTCCTGTTTTGGTCACCGGAAAAGTTTCGGGGTTTATCGGTAACGTCTGGGACCACCGGAGGGTCCCGGGTCCACCAAGTGGGGCCACCAACCCCGAGAAGGTTGCGTGGGCCAAGTGTGGAGGGAACCAGCCCCAAGGGGCTGGTGTGCCCCCCACAAGGGGCCCAAGGCGCAAGGGTGAGTGGGAGGGGGCAAACCCTAGGGCAGATGGGCCCTAAGGCCCATCTAGTGGGCGGCTCCGTCTCCCTCCCCTCTTGGCCGCCTCCCCCTTTCCCATCTAGGGCTGCCGCCCCCCCTAGGGGTGGGAACCCTAGAGGGGGCGCACCCGCCTCCCTTTCCCCTATATATATGAGGCCTAGGGGCTGCCCATAACACATGAGTTTCTCTCCCTCTTGGCGCAGCCACCGCCTCCTCCTCCTCCTCTCCCATGGTGCTTGGCGAAGCCCTGCGGGATTGCCACGCTCCTCCATCACCACCATGCCGTTGTGCTACTGCTGGATGGAGTCTTCCTCAACCTCTCCCTCCCTCCTTGCTGGATCAAGGCATGGGAGACGTCACCGGGCTGTACGTGTGTTGAACGCGGAGGTGCCGTCCGTTCGGCACTAGGATCTCCGGTGATTTGGATCACGACGAGTACGACTCCTTCAACCCCGTTCTCTTGAACGCTTCCACTTAGCGATCTACAAGGGTATATAGATGCACTCTCCTTCCCTCGTTGCTAGTTTCTCCATAGATAGATCTTGCTGACACGTAGGAAAATTTTGAGTTTCTGCTACGTTCCCCAACAGTGGCATCATGAGCCAGGTCTATGCGTAGATTCTTTGCACGAGTAGAACACAAAATAGTTGTGGGCGTTGATTTTGTTCAATATGCTTACTGTTACTTGTCCAATCTTGTTTCGACGGTATTGTGGGATGAAGCGGCCCGGACCGACCTTACACGCATTCTTACGTGAGACAGGTTCCACCGATCGACATGCACTTGGTGCATAAGGTGGCTAGCGGGTGCCGTCTCCCACTTTAGTCGGAACAGATTCGATGAAAAGGGTCCTTATGAAGGGTAAATAGCAATTGGCATATCACGTTGTGGTTTTATGAGGTAAGAAACGTTCTTGCTAGAAACCCATAGCAGCCACGTAAAACATGCAAACAAAAATTAGTGGACGTCTAACTTGTTTTTGCTGGGTATTCTATGTGATGTGATATGGACAAGAAGAATGTGATGAATGATATGTGATGTATGAGATTGATCATGTTCTTGTAATAGGATTCACGACTTGCATGTCGATGAATATGACAACCGGCGGAGCCATAGGAGTTGTCTTTATTTATTGTATGACTCATGAGTCATTAAACAACGCCATGTAATTACTTTACTTTATTGCTAACCGGTAGCCATGGTAGTAGAAGTAATAGTTGGCGAGACAACTTCATGAAGACACAATGATGGAGATCATGATGATGGAGATCATGGTGTCATGCCGGTGACGATGATGATCATGGAGCCCCGAAGATGGAGATCAATGGAGCTATATGATATTGGCCATATCATGTCACTAATATATAATTGCATGTGATGTTTATTATGTTTATGCATCTTGTTTACTTAGAACGACGGTAGTAAATAAGATGATCCCTTACAACAATTTCAAGAAGTGTTCTCCCCTAACTGTGCACCGTTGCTACGGTTCGTAAACTTCTAAGCACCACGTGATCATCGGGTGTGATGGATTCTTACGTTCACATACAACGGGTGTTGTGAGCCTAGCATGTACAGACATGGCCTCGAAACACACGCAATACACTTAGGGTTAACTTGACGAGCCTAGCATACGGACATGGCCTCGGAACACAGAGACCGAAAGGTCGAGCATGAGTCGTATGGTAGATACGATCAACATGAAGATGTTCACCGATGATAACTAGTCCGTCTCACGTGATGATCGGACACGGCCTAGTTTGACTCGGATTATGTAATCACTTAGATGACCAGAGGGATGTCTATCTGAGTGGGAGTTCATAAGATGAACTTGGTTATCTTGAACATAGTCAAAAGACCTTTTGCAAATTATGTCGTAAGCTCGCGCTTTAGTTCCACTGTTTAGATATGTTCCTAGAGAAAATATAGTTGAAAGTTGAAAGTAGCAATTATGCGATCAGTAGAAAGCTTATGTCCTTAATGCACCGCTCGGTGTCTGAACCCCAAACGTCGTTTGTGGATGTTGCGAACATCGGACATACACGCTTTTGATAACTACGTGATAGTTCGGTTGAACGGTTTAGAGTAGAGGCACCAAAGACGTTTTGAAACATCGCGGAACATATGAGATGTTTCGAGGGCTGAAATTGGGATTTCGGGCTCGTGCTCACGCCAAGAGGTATGAGACCTCCGATGAGTTTTCTTAGCCTGCAAACTAAGGGAGAAAAGCTCAATCGTTGAGCTTGTGCTCAGATTGTCCGAGTGCAACAATCACTTGAATCGAGTGGGAGTTGATCTTCCAGATGAGAAAGTGATGTTTCTCCAAAGTCATTACCACCAAGCTGCTAGAGCTTCGTGATGAACTATAACATATCAGGGATAGATATAATGATCCCTTGAGATATTCGCGTTGTTTGACATCGCGAAAGTAAAAATCAAGAAGGAGCATCAATTGTTGATGGTTGGTGAAACCACTAGTTTCAAGAAGGGCAAGGGCAAGAAGGGACACTTCATGAAACGGCAAATCAGTTGCTGCTCCAAAGGAAGAAACCCAAGGTTGAACCCAAACCCGAGACTAAGTGCTTACGTAATAAGGGAACAGCCTTTGGAGCAGCATTACCCTAGATACTTGGTAGATAAGAAGGCTGGCAAGGTCGATAGAAGTATATTGGATATACATTATGTTAATGTGTACTTTACTAGTACTCCTAGTAGCACCAGGGTATTAAGATACCGGTTCGATTGCTAAGTGTTAGTAACTCGAAATAAAAGGCTACGGAATAAACGGAGACTAGCTAAAGGTGAGCTGACGATATGTGTTGGAAGTGTTTCCAAGATTGATGTGATCAAGCATCGCCGCTCCTCTACCATCGAGATTGGTGTTAAACCTAAATAATTGTTATTTGGTGTTTGCGTTGAGCATATACATGATTGGATTATGTCTATCGCAATACGGTTATTCATTTAAGGAGAATAATGGTTACTCTATTTATTTGAATAATACCTTCAATGGTCTTGCACCTAAAGAAATGGTTTATTGAATCTCGATCGTAGTGATACACATTTTCATGCCAAAAGATATAAGATAGTAATGATAGTACCACCTGCTTGTGGCACTTGCCATTTGAGTCATATTGGTATAAACGCATGAAGAAGCTCCATGTTGATGGATCTTTGGACTCACTCGCTTTTTGAAAAGTTTGAGACATGCGAACCATGTCTATTGGTGTATACGCATGAAGAAACTCCATGCAGATGGATCGCTTTGGACTCACTTGATTTTGAATCACTTGAGATATGCAAAACATACCACATGGGCAAGATGACCGAAAAGCCTCGGTTTCAAAGAAGATGGAACAAGATAGCAACTTGTTGGAAGCAACACATTTTGATATGTGCAGTCCAATGAGTCCGAGGCATGCAATGAATATCGTTATGTTCTCGACTTCACAGATGATTCGAGTAGATGTTGAGTATATTTACTTGATGAAACACAAATCTGAATTATTGAATGGTTCAAGTAATTTCAGAATGAAGTTTAAGATCTTCGTGACAAGAGGATAGAATGTCTATGATATGATCATAGAGATGAATATCTGAGTTACGAGTTTTGGCACACAATTAAGACATTGTGCAAATTGTTTCACAATTAATACCGCACGGAACACCATAGTGTGATGGTGTGTCCGAACATCATAGTTGCACCCTATTGGATATGGTGCGTACCATGATGTCTCTTATCGAATTACCACTATCGTTCATGGGTTAGGCATTAGAGACAACCGCACTCACTTTAATAAGGTACCACGTAATTCCGTTGAGATGACACCGTATGAACTATGGTTTAGAGAAACCTAAGCTGTCATTTCTTAAAGGTTTGGGGTCGCGACGCTTATGTGAAAAAGTTTCAGTTGATAAGCTCGAACCCAAAGCGGATAAAATGCATCTTCATAGGACACCCAAAAACAGTTGGGTATACCTCCTAATTCAGATCCGAAAGCAATAGGGATTGTTTCTTGAATCGGGTCCTTTCTCGAGGAAAAGTTCGTCTCGGAAAGTTGAGTGGGAGGATGGTGGAGACTTGATGAGGTTATTGAACCATCACTTCAACTAGTGTGTAGCGAGGCACGTGAAGTTGTTCCGTGGCACCTACACCAATTGAAGTAGAAGCTTATGATAGTGATCATGAAGTTTCGGATCAAGTCACCGACGTACCTCAGAGGGTGACAAGGATGCATACTACTTGAGTGGTACGCAATCCTGTCTTGAAGGTCATGTTGCTAGACAACAATGAACCCACGAGCTATGGAGAAGCAATGGTGGGCCCAAATTCCGACAAATGGTTAGAAGCCATGAAATCCGAGATAGGATCCATGTATCATAACAAAGCATGGACTTTGGTGGACTTGCCCGATGATCGGCAAGCCATTGAAATAAATGGATCTTTAAGAAGAAGACGGACATGGACGGTAATGTCACCGTCTATGAAGCTCGACTTGTGGCGAAGAGTTTTCACAAGTTCAAGGAGTTGACTACGATGAGATTCTCTCATTCGTAGCGATGCTTAAGTCCGTCGGAATCATGTTAGCACAAGCTGCATTTATGAAATCTGGCAGATGGATGTCAAGACGAGTTTCCTTACCAGTTTACGTAAGGAAAGGTTGTATGTGATACAATCAGAAAAGTTTTTCGATCCTATGGATGCTAAAAGGTATGCTAGCTGCAGCGATCCTTCTAAGGACTGGAGTAAGCATCTCGGAGTTGGAATATGCACTTTGATAGGATGATCAAAGATTTTGGGTTTATACAAAGTTTATGAGAAACTTGTATTTCCAAAGAAGTGAGTGGGAGCACTATAGAGTTTTTGATGAGTATATGTTGTTGACATATTGTTGATCAGAAATGATGTAGAATTTCAAGAAAGCATATAGGGATGTTTGAAAAGTGTTTCTCAATGGAAAACCTGGATTAAGCTACTTGAACATTGAGCATCAAGATCTATAGGGATAGATCAAAACCGCTTAATGGTACTTTCAAGTGAGCATATACCTTGACATGATCTTGAAGGTGTTCAAGATGGATCGACCAAAGAAGGAGTTCTTGCCTAAGATGTAAGGTATGAAGTTAAGACTTAAAGCTCGACCACGGCAGTAACAGAGAGAAAGGGCGAAGGTCGTCCCCTATGCCTTAGACATAGGCTCTACAAGATGCTATCTTGTGTACCGCATCGAAGTGTGCCTTGCCACGAGTCGGTCAAGGGTACAAAATGATCCAGGAATAGATCATTGGACAGCGGTCAAAATTATCCTTGGAGTAAATAAGGACATGTTTCTCGATTATGGAGGTGATAAAGAGTTTGGCGTAAAGGGTTACGTCGATGCAAGCTTTAACACCTATCCAAGTGACTCTGAGTAGCAAACCGGATACGTATAGTGGAGCAACCATTTGGAATAGATCCAAGTGGAGCGTGGAAGCAGCATTTACAATATGACATAGAGAATTGCAAAGCACACACGGATCTGAAAGGTTCAGACCCGTTGACTAAAACCCGTTGACTAAAACCTCTCTCACAAGCAAAACATGATCAAACCTCGTAACTCATTGAGTCTAAATCACATGATGATGTGAACTAGTTTACGACACTAGTAAACTCTTTGGGTGTTGGTCACATGGCGATGTGACCTATCGTTGTTAATCACATGACGATGTGAACTAGATTATTGACTCTAGTGCAAGTGGGAGACTGTTGGAAATATGCCCTAGAGGCAATAATAAATTAGTTATTATTATTATATTTCCTTGTTCATGATAATCGTTTATTATCCATGCTATAATTGTATTGATGGGAAACTCAAATACATGTGTGGATACATAGACAACACCATGTCCCTAGCAAGCCTCTATTGGCTAGCTCGTTGATCAATAGATGGTTACGGTTTCCTAACCATGGACATTGGATGTCATTGATAACGGGATCACATCATTAGTAGAATGATGTGATGGACAAGACCCAATCCTAAGCCTAGCACAAAGATCGTAGTTAGTATCTTTGAAGCTTTTATAATGTCAAGTATCATTTCCTTAGACCATGAGATTGTGCAACTCCGGATACCGTAGGAATGCTTTGGGTGTACCAAACGTCACAACGAATCGGGTGGCTATAAAGGTGCATTACGGTATCTCCGAAAGTGTCTGTTGGGTTGGCACGAATCGAGATCGGATTTGTCACGCCGTAAACGGAGAGGTATCTCTGCCCACTCGGTAGGACATCATCATAATGTGCACAATGTGATCAAGGAGTTGATCACGGGATGATGTGTTACGGAACGAGTAAAGAGACTTGCCGGGTAACGAGATTGAACAAGGTATTGGTATACCGACGATCGAATCTCGGGCAAGTACAATACCGCTAGACAAAGGGAATTGTATACGGGATCGATTGAGTCCTGGACATCGTGGTTCATCCGATGAGATCATCGTGGAACATGTTGGAGCCAACATGGGTATCCAGATCCCGCTGTTGGTTATTGACCGGAGAACGTCTCGGTCATGTCTGCATGTTTCCCGAACCCGTAGGGTCTACACACTTAAGGTTCGATGATGCTAGGGTTATAAAGGAAGTTTCTATGTGGTTACCGAATGTTGTTCGGAGTCCCGGATGAGATCCCGGACGTCACGAGGAGTTCCGAAATGGTCCGGAGGTAAAGATTTATATATGGGAAGTCCTGTTTTGGTCACCGGAAAAGTTTGGGGTTTATCGAGACGCATCTGGGACCACCGGGAGGTCCCGGGGTCCACCAAGTGGGGCCACCAACCCCATAAGGTTGCGTGGGCCAAGTGTGAGGGAACCAGCCCCAAGGGGCTGGTGCGCCCCACAAGGGGCCCAAGGCGCAAGGGTGAGTGGGAGGGCAAACCCTAGGGCAGATGGGCCCTAAGGCCCATCTAGTGGGCGCCTCCTCTCCCTCCCCTCTGGCCGCCTCCCTTTCCCATCTAGGGCTGCCGCCCCTAGGGGTGGGAACCCTAGAGGGGCACCCCTCCCTTTCCCTATATATATGAGGCCTAGGGGCTGCCCATAACACATGAGTTTCTCTCCCTCTTGGCGCAGTCCTCGCCTCCTCCTCCTCCTCTCCCATGGTGCTTGGCGAAGCCTCAGGATTGCCACGCTCCTCCATCACCACCATGCCGCCAGTGCTGCTGCTGGATGGAGTCTTCCTCAACCTCTCCTCTCTCCTTGCTGGATCAAGGCATGGGAGACGCCACCGGCTGTACGTGTGTTGAACGCGGAGGTGCCGTCTGCTCGACACTAGGATCTCCGTGATTTGGATCACGATTTAGTACGACTCCTTCAACCCCGTTCTCTTGAACGCTTCCGCTTAGCGATCTACAAGGGTATGTAGATGCACTCTCCTTCCCTCGTTGCTAGTTTCTCCATAGATAGATCTTGGTGACACGTAGGAAAATTTTGAATTTCTGCTACGTTCCCCAACAGTCGCCGGTCATAGATTCGGACCGCGGGCACGATCATACCCATCCTACTAATGCGGTAAGTCCTCCACCTCGCAAGGCATACCCTTTACTTGTTTGTCCCAGGAGGATGTTTAATCTTTACTATATTATTTCAGGTATGGACGGAAAGAGCGGAGCGGATCTAGTGTTCGGCTCCGCTGCCCGAAGAGCTAGTCATCCCGCTCCTGGCGAAGATGCTGGTTCCGGTGCCCTATCAGCCGCCGGAGAAGAAGGCCAAGGGGCTAAAGGTGGCCCCCGTCGCAAGGGTACTTTGGACGTGACGCCCGAAGATGAAGAGACCCGTTCCTCCGCCACTGAGGACGACGAGGAGGAGGAGGAGGAGGAGAACAACCCTTCCCCTGATGGGGGAAAGAGGAAGAGGGCGGCCTCCACGAATCTGGAGGCAGAGACGTCCAAGAAGGGGAAGGGCGCCCTTGCGGATAACTCCGCGTGGGATGTCGACGGTAGTCCGGAGCGACGGCCCCGAACCAAGCCCCTGGCCGCGTCGTAAGTGCTAAAACTCGTACATGTCCATATATCCGGCCTCTCCTCTTCATTGTATTGACATGGTTAATTATGCTATTGCAGTCCGGCCCACGACAGCTCCCAGCGATCGTCATCAGGAGGCTCGTTGGATTCAAAGGCGATGGCCAGTGAGTCACCGCCGTCCGCTCACTCTCCCAAGGCCAAGGGCGACGCTGAGGTGCCGTCCCGAAGGACTTTCCCAGGCCGGGGAGAGGTTCAGGAGGCGCCAGAAGGCGAAACCTCCATCGCTGGACACCAGGGGGAGCAAATCCCCATGGGGACTAGCGACGAGGGCCGTATGCGCACCGGCCCTCAGCCGAATACGATTCCGGAGACCAATACGGCTCCAGAATCCGGTGTGCAACCTCCTTCGAAAGAAGGGGGTGTGCCCATTCCGCCGGTGACCCCTGTCCAACCAGGGGCATCGGATAATCTGCTGGAAGCGTTACGAGGCGCTTCCATTGTGGATGATCACCGTATCCTTATGGGTACGGTGATTGAGAGGGTTCAGTCCGCCAAGAGCGGACTAACCGAAGCCTGCAGCAGCTTGCTGACAGGTTTTGAGGTAAGCGACGCAAAAAGAGAAAATCCCCATATAGACAGTAGCCCCTGAGACACTGTCCGGTGTTCGGAAAGGAAGGCCGGACATGGGATCAATCCATTATTGTAGGAGATTAAATATGTCTTTTATGAATAAGCAGGCATTGCTGGCAGCTGACCTCACACTTTGAAGTCTCGGGACCAAGGTAGACTGGAGCAGGCCGAGGAGGAGCTCGGCCAGGTGAGGAGGCAGCTCCAAGAGAATCAAGGTATGTAATGACTCGCTGTATATTCGGAAAGAATAAATGATATATATTGACCGGAGTGTCATGATATGTGTAGGAGCGACAACCGAGGTCGAAGCCCTAAAAAAGGCCCTGGCCGAAGCCGAGGATAAAGCTGCCAAAGAGCAAGTCGCTCGTAAGAAGCTCAAGGCTAGGGTTAATGAGGTCCATCAAGAGCTGCAGGACGCTGTGAAGAAGTGCGAGACCTTGTAGCGCGATGCGTCGGCTCAAGAGACCGAACTCGCCAAGGCTCGCAAAAGCGCAGAAGCGGCCCGGGTTGAAGCCCAGGGCGCCTTCTAGGAGATCCAGGAGGCCGGGAAGATCGCGGCGGGTAAGGCGTTTAGTATGCAAAACAAGTATGCGAAGAAGAAGTATCTTTTACTAACCCGGATTCGGAGTTCTCCAGGGGCTTTAGCGGATCTGCCACGCAGTGTGTTCGACGCTGCGGAGTTCTTCCGAGCCGAAGAGGGGGGCTCCACGGAGAAGCTGTTCTGGTCGCAATATCTTGCGCCCGAACATCCGGTGCCCTTCAGTGATCAGCTAAAACAGCTGGTCGAGCTGCACAGGGTGGCCGAACTGGCCATGAAGGATTTAATAATCTGGTTGTGGCCTGCCGAAGCTATACCTGACAGCTACTTCGGCCTCGTGAAGCGGCTGGTGAGTGCCTGCCCTCGGCTGGACGTCGTCAACCGATCAATCTGCTGATGTCTACTACACAACCTTCTTCTTGTAGACGTTGTTGGGCCTGCAAGTGCACAGGTTTGTTGGACAGTAGCAAATTTCCCTCAAGTGGATGACCTAAGGTTTATCAATCTGGGAGGCGAGGGATGAAGACGGTCTCTCCCAAGCAACCCTGCAACCAAATAACAAAGAGTCTCTTGTGTCCCCAACACACCCAATACAATGGTAAATTGTATAGGTGCACTAGTTCGGCGAAGAGATGGTGATACAAGTGCAATATGGATGGTAGATAAAGATATTTGTAATCTGAAAATATAAAAACAGCAAGGTAGCAAGTGGTAAAAGTGAGCACAAACGGTATTGCAATGCTTGGAAACAAGGCCTAGGGTTCATACTTTCACTAGTGCAAGTTCTCTCAACAATAATAACATAGATAGATCATATAACTATCCCTCAACATGCAACAAAGAGTCACTCCAAAGTCACTAATAGTGGAGAACAAACGAAAAGATTATGGTAGGGTATGAAACCACCTCAAAGCTATTCTTTCGGATCGATCTATAAAAGAGTTCGTACTAGAATAACACCTTAAGACACAAATCAACCAAAACCCTAGTGTCACCTAGATACTCCATTGTCACCTCAAGTATCCGTGGGCATGATTATACGATATGCATCACACAATCTCAGATTCATCCAACCAACACAAAGTACTTCAAAGAGTTCCCCAAAGTTTCTACCGGAGAATCAAGAAAACGTGTGCCAACCCCTATGCATAGGTTCATGGGCGGAACCCGCAAGTTGGTCACCAAAACATACATCAAGTGGCACGTGATATCCCATTGTCACCATAGATAAGCACGGCAAGACATACATCAAGTGTTCTCATACAAGACTCAATCCGATAAGATAACTTCAAAAGGGGAAACTCAATTCATCACAAGAGAGTAGAGGGGGAGAAACATCATAAGATCCAACTACAATAGCAAAGCTCGGGATACATCAAGATCATTCCATAGAGGGAACATGAGAGAGAACACGAGAGAGAGAGAGAGAGATCAAACACATAGCTACTAGTACATACCCTCAGCCCCGAGGGTGAACTACTCCCTCCTCGTCATGGAGAGCGCCGGGATGATGAAGATGGCCACCGGTGAGGGTTCCCTCCTCAGGTGCCGTAATGTGGTCTCGATAGGTTTTGGTGGCTCGAGGTTTTCGTGGCGGAACCCCGATCTATCTTCTGCTCGGAAGTTTTACGATATGTAGGTATATATGGGTGCAGGGGTACGCGTCGGTGGAGCCGGGGCCCCACGAGGTAGGGGCGCGCCTAGGGGGTGGGTGCGCCCACCCCTGGTGGCCAGCTCCGTATCTTGACGAGAGCCCAAGCCTATCCGGTGGCTTTCCTTCCAAAAATAACTTCCCCAGTTGATTTCGTTCCGTTTTGACTCCATTTGATATTCCTTTTCTTCGAAACACTGAAATAGGCATAAAACAACAAACCTGGGCTGGGCCTCTGGTTAATAGGTTAGTCCCAAAAATAATATAAAAGTGGAAAATAAAGCCCAATATTGCCTAAAACAGTAGATAATATAGCATGGAGCAATCAAAAATTATAGATACGTTGGAGACGTATCATCTGCATCGAGGGCGCGCGGATGGCCTTCGCACGAGTCAAGGTATGGTGGGCGAAGATGGACGCCATCAAGCTTGTGACTGAGGGGCCGCCCGAGGGCAAGGAGTACCGCACACCCGAGCGGTATTTTGGAGACCTCCTGGATGGGTCTCGTATTGTAGCGCCGCAGTGTTCGCAAGACATTATCTCTGAATGAATATGTTCGAGTTGTCTCTGCCTTGTATGATAAAACAAAGTGGTTATGTAATATAATGTTTGTTATGTTTTGAAAATTTTACCTCCTGTGCGGCCGTGTTGTATGAAATCTGAGAGTTGGCCAGTCGTCGGCTTCTTACCCCACGTAGGTAGTACTGAGGTGTTCGGGATGGAACCTAAACACTCTTGATCCAATTGTTTGGTCCTTGAAGGAGGTGTTTAGCGCAACGAACCAGGCAATCAGACTATGCGGCTTTAACACGCTCACTTAGCCATAGGAGTTTGACAATAAAAATGTGGGCGCAACCCCTAGTATCCGAACTAGAGTGTTGTAAGCACCTGAACAGGAAGTACCGATCCCTCACGTAGTGCAGAAACAATCTCCAATGATTTGAAACCTCCGAAGAGCTGACCGGCTCTTGCCGCATCATGACAGTCAGTTTTCGGCTTTCTCTACTGAGGTGCTCCTTTGGATAAACCAGGGCACAATCGCAGTAGTTCTCCCGTTATTACCTTAGCCGATATAGCAGAACGTAAGGTAGCAAGCACAGGAGCCGGGCAACCCAACTATTGACCAAAGACATGATTCGGAGCCAATGCATATAGTGCTAAATTCGGGGTGCCGAACTATACTGTAAAAAGTGTTCGGACTTTGTTGTTGTAGTGCTGGGTGCTATGAATCCCCTGAAAAATATGAAACGTACCAAAGTGTACGGGTGCTATCTGATAAGGTTACCAACAGGACAAGAAAAAAAAAGAGGAAAACAGAAAGGATGCAAAGGTAATAAGTTGGGGCCCTAAAGTTTGGGCCGCGAACTGTTTCCATTGTATTTGATTAATACGTCAAGGCACATTGATACTGAAGGAAATATGCCCTAGAGGCAATAATAAAGTTATTATTTATTTCCTTATATCTTGATAAATGTTTATTATTCATGCTAGAATTGTATTAACCAGAAACATAATACATGTGTGAATACATAGACAAACAGATAGTCACTAGTAAGCCTCTACTAGACTAGCTCATTAATCAAAGATGGTTATGTTTCCTAACCATAGACATGTGTTGTCATTTGATTAATGGGATCACCTCATTAGAAGAATGATGTGATTGACATGTCCCATTCGTTAGCTTAGCACTTGATCGCTTAGTATATTGCTATTGCTTTCTTCATGACTTATACATGTTCCTATAACTATGAGATTATGCAACTCCGTTTACGGAGGAACACTTTGGGTACTACCAAACGTCACAACGAATCGGGTGATTATAAAGGAGTACTACAGGTGTCTCCAAAGGTACTTGTTGGGTTGGCGTATTTCGAGATTAGGTTTTGTCACTCCGATTGCTCGGAGAGGTATCTTCGGCCTTCTCGGTAATACACATCACATAAGCCTTGCAAGCATTACAACTAATGAGTTAGTTGTGAGATGATGTATTACGAACGAGTAAAGAGACTTACCAAGAATGAGATTGAACTAGGTATTGGATACCGACGATCAAATCTCGGGTAAGTAACATACCGATGACAAAGGGAACAACGATGTTGTTATGCGGTCTCGACCGATAAAGATCTTCGTAGAATATGTAGGAACCAATATGGGCATCCAGGTCCCGCTTATTGGTTATTGACCGGAGATGTGTCTCGGTCATGTCTACATTGTTCTCGAACCGTAGGGTCCGCACGCTTAAGGTTTCGATGACGGTTATATTATGAGTTTGTGTATTTTGATGTACCGAAGGAGTTCGGAGTCCGGATGTGATCACGGACATGACGAGGAGTCTCGAAATGGTCGAGACATAAAGATTAATATATTGGACGGATATATTTGGACACCGGAAAGGTTCCGGAGAAGTTTGGAGCTCCGGAGGTTACCGAACCCCGGAGGTATATGGGCCTTATTGGGCCCATGTAGGAGGAAGGAGAAGGAACAAGGGAGGCGCGCCTCAAGCCCAATCCGACTGGGGAGGGGGCCGCCCCCTTTCCTTTCTCCTTCCCCTCTTCAGATTCCTACTACTAGTACTACTTCCTAATACTAGTACTCCTTCCTTCCCTCCAAATAAGATAAGGAAAGAGAGGGAAACCTACTTGGAGTAGGTTTCCTCCCCATGGCGCGCCCCCTTGAGGCCGGCCACCTCCTCCCTCCCTCCTTTATATACGGGGTAGGGGGACACCCTAGGACACACAAGTTGATCCTTGAGATCGCTCCTTAGCCGTGTGCGGTGCCCCTCCACCATATTCCACCTCGGTCATATCATAGCAGTGCTTAGGCGAAGCCTGCGTCGGTAGAACATCAAGATCGTCACCACGCCGCCGTCAGGCCGACGAACTCCTCTCCCCGGAGCTTTGCCGGATCGGAGCCCGAGGAGCGCCATCGAGCTGAACGTGTGCCAAGAACTCGGAGGCGCCGGAGTAACGGCGCTGGGATCGGCCGGATCGCGAGGAGAACGTCGACTACTTCCTCTACGCCAGATCGCTTCGCTTTGGTCTCACGAGGGTACGTGGACAGACACTCTCCTCTCGTTGCTATGCCATCACCATGGTCCCGTGTGTGCGAGGGAAAATTTTGAAATTACTACGTTCCCCAACAAAGGGCATCAGAGCCAGGTTTTATGCGTTGATGTCATATGCACGAGTAGAACACAAGTGAGTTGTGGGCGATACAAGTCATACGCCTACCAAAGATGTCATACTTTGGTTCAGCGGTATTGTGAGATGAAGCGGCCCGGACCGACATTACGCCAGACGCTTACGCCGAGACTGGTTTCACTGCTACGAGCACTCGTGCTTAAAGGTGGCTGGCGGGTGTCTGTCTCTCTCACTTTAGTTGAACCGAGTGTGGCTACACCCGGTCCTTGAGAAGGTTAAAATGGAGTCTATTTGACGAAGTATCGTTGTGGTTTTGATGCGTAGGTAAGAACGGTTCTTGCTCAGCCCGTAGCAGCCACGTAAAACTTGCAACAACAAAGTAGAGGACGCCTAACTTGTTTTTGCAGGGCATGTTGTGATGTGATATGGTCAAGACGTGATGCTATATTTTATTGTATGAGATGATCATGTTTTGTAACCGAAGTTATCGGCAATCGGCAGGAGCCATATGGTTGTCGCTTATTGTATGAAATGCAAACGCCTGTAATTGCTTTACTTTATCACTAAGCGGTAGCGATAGTCGAGAAGCAATAGATGGTGTATACGACAACGATGCTACGATGGAGATCAAGGTGTCGCTACCGGTGACGATGGTGATCACGACGGTGCTTGGAGATGGAGATCACAAGCACAAGATGATGATGGCCATATCATATCACTTATATTGATTGCATGTGATGTTTATCCTTTATGCATCTTATCTTGCTTTGATTGACGGTAGCATTATAAGATGATCTCTCACTAAAAATTATCAAGAAGTGTTCTCTCGAGTATGCACCGTTGCCAAAGTTCGTAGTACCCGGACACCACGTGATGATCGGGTGTGATAAGTTCTACGTCCATCTACAACGGGTGCAAAACAGTTGCACACGCCGAATACTCAAAGTTAAACTTGACGAGCCTAGCATATAACAGATATGGCCTCGAACACGGAGACCGAAAGGTCGAGCGTGAATCATATAGTAGATATGATCAACATAAGATGTTCACCATTGAAAACTACTCCATCTCACGTGATGATCGGTTATGGTTTAGTTGATTTGGATCACGTGATCACTTAGATGACTAGAGAGATGTCTATCTAAGTGGGAGTTCTTAAGTAATATGATTAATTGAACTTAAATTTATCATGAACTTAGTCCCGTAGTATTTTGCAAATTATGTTGTAGATCAATAGCTCGCGTTGTTGCTTCCCTATGTTTTTATATGTGTTCCTAGAGAAAATTATATTGAAAATGTTAGTAGCAATGATGCGGATTGGATCCGTGATCTGAGGTTTATCCTCATTGCTGCACGTAAGAATTATGTCCTTAATGCACCGCTAGGTGACAGACCTATTGCAGGAGCAAATGTAGACGTTATGAACGTTTGGCTAGCTCAATATGATGACTACTTGATAGTTTAGTGCACCATACTTAACAGCTTAGAATCGGGACTTCAAAGACGTTTTGAACGTCATGGACCATATGAGATGTTCCAGGAATTGAAGTTAATATTTCAAGCAAATACCGAGTTGAGAGATATGAAATCTCCAACAAGTTCTATAGCTAAAAGATGGAAGAGAATCGCTCAACTAGTGAGCATGTTCTCAGATTGTCCGGGTACTTCAATCGCTTGAATCAAGTGGGAGTTAATCTTCCGAGATAAGATAGTGATTGACAGAATTCTCTAGTCACCATCACTAAGTTACTAGAACTTCGTGATGAACTATAGTATGCAAGGGATGACGAAAACGATTCCCGAGCTCTTCGTGATGTTGAAATCGACGAAGGTAGAAATCAAGAAAAGACCATCAAGTGTTGATGATTGACAGGACCACTAGTTTCAAGAAAAGGGCAAAGGGATAGAAGGGAACTTCAAGAAGAACAGCAAGCAAGTTGCTGCTCAAGGTGAAGAAGCCCAAATCTGGTCCTAAGCATGAGACTAAGTGCTTCTATTGCAAAGGGACTGGTCCTTTGAAGCGGAACTACCCCAAGTGATTGGTGGATAAGAAGGATGGCAAAGTGAACATAAGTATATTTGATATACATGTTATTGATGTGTACTTTACTAGTGTTCATAGCAACCCCTCAGTATTTGGTACTAGTTCAGTTGCTAAGATTAGTAACTCGAAAAGGGAGTTGTAGAATAAACAGAAACTAGTTAAGGGTGAAGTGACGATGTGTGTTGAAAGTAGTTTCAAGATTGATATGATCATCATCGCACACTCCCTATACTTTCGGGATTAGTGTTGAACCCAAATAAATGTTATTTGGTGTTTGCGTTGAGCATGAATATGATTTGATCATGTTTATTGCAATACGGTTATTCATTTAAGTAAGAGAATAAACTGTTGTTCTGTTTACATGAATAAAACCTTATATGGTTACACGCCCAATGAAAATGGTTTATTGGATCTCGATCGTAGTGATACACATATTCATAATATTGAAACCAAAAGATGCAAAGTTAATAATGATAGTGCAACTTATTTGTGGCAATCGCCGTTTAGGTCATATTGGTGTAAAGCGCATGAAGAAACTCCATGCTGATGGGATTTTGGAATCACTTGATTATGAATCACTTGATGCTTGCGAACCATGCCTCATGGGCAAGATGACTAAGACTCCGTTCTCCGGAACAAATGAGCGAGCAACTGACTTATTAGAAATAATACATACTGATGTATGCGATCCAATGAGTGTTAAGGTTCGCGACAGGTATCGTTATTTTCTGACCTTCACAGATGATTTGAGCAGATATGGGTATATCTACTTGATGAAACATAAGTCTGAAATAGTTGAAAGGTTCAAAGAATTTCAGAGTGAAGTGAAAAATCATCGTGACAAGAAAATAAAGGTTTCTACGATCTGATCGTGGAGACAAATATTTGAGTTCTGAGTTTGGTCTTCAATTAAAACAATGTGAAATAGTTTCACAAATTCATGCCACCTGAATACCACATCATAATGGTGTGTCCGAACGTCATAACTGCATTACTTTATTGGATATAGTACAATCTATGATGTTTCTTACCGATTTACCAATATCATTTTGGGATCATGCATTAGAGATGACTTCATTCACGTTAAATAGGGCACCATCTAAATCCGTTGAGACGACACTATATGAACTGTGGTTTAGCAAGAAACCAAAGTTGTCGTTTCTTAAAGTTTGGGGCTGCGATGCTTATGTGAAAAAGTTTCATCCTGATAAGCTCAAACCCAAATCGGAGAAGTGCGTCTTCATAGAATACCCAAAGGAAATTGTTGGGTATACCTTCTATCACAAATCCAAGGCAAAACATTCGTTGCTTATAAGCGGATCCTTTCTAGAGAAGGAGTTTCTCTCGAAAGAAGTGAGTGGGAGGAAAGTGGAGCTTGATAAGGTAATTTGTACCTTCTCCCGAATTGGAAAGTATTTCATCACGGAAATCAGTTCGATGATTCCTACACCAATTAGTGAGGAAGCTAATGATGATGATCATGTAACTTCAGATCAAGTCACTACCGAATCTCGTAGGTAAACGAGAGTGAGATCCGCACCAGAATGGTACGGCAATCCTGTTCTGGAAATCATGCTACTAGATCATGACGAACCTACGAACTATGAAGAAGCGATGGTGAGCCCAGATTCCGCTAAATGGCTAGAAGCCATGAAATCTGAGATGGGATCCATGTATGAAAACAAAGTGTGGACTTTGGTTGACTTGCCCAGGGTCGGCAAGCAATAGAAAATAAATGGATCTTCAAGAGGAAGACGGACGTTGATAGTAGAGTTACTATCTACAAAGCTTGACTTGTCGCAAAAAGGGGGTTTTGACAAGTTCAAGGTGTTGACTACAATGAGATTTTCTCAACTGTAGCGATGCTTAAGTCTGTCCGAATCATGTTAGCAATTGCCACAATTTATGAAATCTGGCAAATGGATAAACAAAACTGCATTCCTTAATGGATTTATTAAAGAAGAGTTGTATATGATGCAACAAGAAGGTTTTGTCAATCCTAAAGGTGCTAACAAAATATGCAAGCTCCAGCGATCCATTTATGGACTGGTGCAAGCATCTCGGAGTTGGAATATACGCTTTGATAAGTCGATCAAAGCATATAGTTTTATACAGACTTACGGTGAAGCCTGTATTTACAAGAAAGTGAGTGGGAGCACTACAACATTTCTGATAAGTATATGTGAATGACATATTGTTGATTAGAGATAATGTAGAATTATTCTGCAAAGCATAAAGGAGTGTTTGAAAGGAGTTTTTCAAAGAAAGACCTCGGTGAAGCTGCTTACATATTGAGCATCAAGATCTATAGAGATAGATCAAGACGCTTGATAAGTTTTTTCAATAAGTACAAACCTTGACAAGATTTTGAAGTAGTTCAAAATGGAACAGTCAAAGAAAGAGTTCTTGCCTGTGTTACAAGGTGTGAAATTGAGTAAGACTCAAAGCCCGACCACGGCAGAAGATAGAAAGAGAATGAAAGTCATTCCCTATGCCTCAACCATAGGTTCTATAAAGTATGCCATGCTGTGTACCAGATCTATTGTATACCCTACACTAATTTTGGCAAGGGAGTACAATAGTGATCTAGGAGTAGATCACTGGACATCGGTCAAAATTATCCTTAATGGAATAAGGATATGTTTCTCGATTATGGAAGTGACAAAAGGTTCGTCGTAAAGGGTTACGTCGATGCAAGTTTTGACACTAATCTAGATGACTCTAAGTCTCGGTCTAGATACATATTGAATGTGGGAGTAATTAGCTAGAGTAGCTTAAATGCGAGCATTGTTGACATAGAAATTTGCAAAATACATATGGATCTGAATGTGGCAGACCCGTTGACTAAACTTCTCTCACAAACAAAAATCACACCTTAGTACTCTTTGGGTGTTAATCACATAGCGATGTGAACTAGATTGTTGACTCTAGTAAACCCTTTGGGTGTTAGTCACATGGAGATGTGAACCAATCACATAAAGATGTGAACTACTGGTGTTAAATCACATGGTGATGTGAACTAGATTATTGACTCTAGTGCAAGTGGGAGACTGAAGGAAATATGCCCTAGAGGCAATAATAAAGTTATTATTTATTTCCTTATATCATGATAAATGTTTATTATTCATGCTAGAATTGTATTAACCAGAAACATAATACATGTGTGAATACATAGGCAAGCAGATAGTCACTAGTAAGCCTCTACTAGACTAGCTCATTAATCAAAGATGGTTATGTTTCCTAACCATAGACATGTGTTGTCATTTGATTAATGGGAACACCTCATTAGAAGAATGATGTGATTGACATGACCCATACAGTTAGCTTAGCACTTGATCGTTTAGTATATTGCTATTGCTTTCTTCATGACTTATACATGTTCCTATAACTATGAGAATATGCAACACCCGTTTACGGAGGAACACTTTGGGTACTACCAAACGTCACAACGTAATCGGGTGATTATAAAGGAGTACTACAGGTGTCTCCAAAGGTACTTGTTGGGTTGGCGTATTTCGAGATTAGGTTTTGTCACTCCGATTGTGGGAGAGGTATCTCTGGGCCTTCTCGGTAATACACATCACATAAGCCTTGCAAGCATTACAACTAATGAGTTAGTCGTGAGATGATGTATTACGGAACGAGTAAAGAGACTTACCAGTAACGAGATTGAACTAGGTATTGGATACCGACGATCGAATCTCGGGTAAGTAACATACCGATGACAAAGGGAACAACGTATGTTGTTATCTTGATGCGACCGATAAAGATCTTCGTAGAATATGTAGGAACCAATATGGGCATCCAGGTCCCGCTATTGGTTATTGACCGGAGATGTGTCTCGGTCATGTCTACATTGTTCTCGAACCGTAGGGTCCGCACGCTTAAGGTTTCGATGACGGTTATATTATGAGTTTGTGTATTTTGATGTACCGAAGGAGTTCGGAGTCCCGGATGTGATCACGGACATGACGAGGAGTCTCGAAATGGTCGAGACATAAAGATTAATATATTGGACGGATATATTTGGACATCGGAAAGGTTAGGAGAAGTTTGGAGCTCCGGAGGTTACTGGAACCCCGGAGGTATATGGGCCTTATTGGGCCCATGTAGGAGGAAGGAGAAGGAACAAGGGAGGCGCGCCCCCAAGCCCAATCCGGGTGGGGAGGGGGCCGACCCCCTTCCTTTCTCCTTCCCCCTCTTCGTATTCCTACTACTAGTACTACTTCCTAATACTAGTACTCCTTCCTTCCCCTCCAAATAAGATAAGGAAGAGAGGGAAACCTACTTGGAGTAGGTTTCCCCCTCTATGGCGCGCCCCCCTTGAGGCCGGCCACCTCCTCCCTCCCTCCTTTATATACGGGGGTAGGGGGACACCCTAGGACACACAAGTTGATCCTTGAGATCGTTCCTTAGCCGTGTGCGGTGCCCCCCTCCACCATATTCCACCTCGGTCATATCATAGCAGTGCTTAGGCGAAGCCCTGCGTTGGTAGAACATCAAGATCGTCCTGCACGCCGTCGTCTTGTGGAACTCCCTCTCCCCGGAGCTTTGCTGGATTGGAGCCCGAGGAGCGTCATCGAGCTGAACGTGTGCCAAGAACTCGGAGGCGCCGGAGTAACGGCGCTGGGATCGGCTGGATCGCGAGGAGAACGTACGACTACTTCCTCTACGTTGTGATTGCTTCCGCTTTGGTCTACGAGGGTACGTGGACAGACACTCTCCCCTCTCGTTGCTATGCCATCACCATGGTCCTGTGTGTGCGTAGGAAAATTTTGAAATTACTACGTTCCCCAACAGATACAAATAGTGCGATAAGCAACATGCTATTTAACGCGCCAAAACCAAGGGATAGCTGCGTGTGGGTCCTGAAAAACAGGTAGATTGATCGTTAACGAAACCACCTAGAAAGTCCCCCGTACGTCTGTGCTTCCTGCCATCTTGGTGTGTTTATCCTTCAAGAGGACCGGTGATCAGGCCATTAGATGGGGCCTGCGAGATTGAAACCTGAAAAGGGGTAAGAGGAAAAGGGAAAGTATGTGTGTATCTAGGGTCGGTTGAGCCGTACTGTGGAACACAAGCTAGCTATGCCTCCGTCGATGCCCATGGAATTTTGAGTGCGTAATTACGTACGCACGGTACGAATGCCGCCACTTTATCGGGACTGAGACGGAGTCCAAATTGCTAGTCGAGCTCCTGACGAGCCGAGCTGTCCTGCTGTAGAATAGTCCGGACCCTCTTAACGGTGTCCGGGGGCTCGGCATCCGAATTAAGGTTCTGCTTGAGAAGGCCGCTCTGTACTTCTGCTGCTAAGGCAGCGGTGTGCTCTTCATGCGGAGGAGTGTTCCGTGTTTCCATTGGTATCATGGCCTTGGCGTGGACGGTCATCTTGAGCTTGAGATAAGCATAGTGTGGCACCGCGTTGAACCGAGCAAATGCGGTTCGTCCGAGCAGTGCATGATAGCCGCTGCGAAAGGGGACAATATCAAAGATTAACTCCTTGCTTCGGAAGTTGTTCGGAGATCCGAAGACAACCTCTAGTGTGATTGAGCCTGTACAGCAGGCCTCTACACCTGGTAGACTCCTTTGAAGGTAGTCTTTGTGGGCTTGATCCGTGATGGATTAATGCCCATTTTGCACACTATATCCTGATAGAGCAGATTGAGGCTGCTACCCCCGTCCATAAGGACGCGCGTTAGGTGAAATCCATCAATGATTGGGTCGAGGACTAGCGCGGCTGAACTGCCATGACAGATATTGGTCGATGATCAAAAGTGATCGTGCATGACGACCATGGATTGAACTTTGGGGCGACTGGCTCTATCGCATAGACATCCCTGAGTGCGCGCCTGCGCTCCCTTTTGGGGATGTGTGTGGCATATATCATGTTCATCGTTTTTACTTGAGGGGGAAACTTCTTCTGTCCCCCTGTGTTCGGTTGCCGGGGCTCCTCGTCATCCTCCTCGCTTTGCGATCCCTTTTCCTTGTTCTCAGCATTTAACTTGCCGACCTGTTTAAAAACCCAACAATCTCTGTTGGTAACGTTGGCTGGTTTGTCTTGGCTGCCATGTATCTGGTATGGGCGATCGAGTATGCGGTCCAAGCTGGATGGTCCCTGATTGTTCCTTTTATATGGCTTCTTTCGCTGACCGGACATGGAGCCACTGAATCCGGCGTTGACTGTCATGTCATCGGTGTTGTCACCATTGTTTTGGCGTTTGTGTCTGCTGCGTCGGAGCTTGCCGCTGCTGTTTTTGACCTCGGAGGTGTCCGCTTTGCCGGTCGTATTTTTGCTACGAGCCAGCCAACTATCCTCACCCGCACAAAAGCGGGTCATGAGTGTCGTGAGGGCTGCCATGGATTTCGGCTTTTCTTACCCAAGGTGGCGGGCAAGCCATTCGTCGCGGATGCTATGTTTAAAGGCCGCTAGGGCTTCGGCATCCGGACAGTCGACGATCTGGTTCTTTTTAGTCAGGAACCTGGTCATTCCTGGCTGACTCTCCAGGCTGTTGGACTATGTGACTTAAGTCATCGGCGTTTGGTGGCCGGACATATGTACCTTGGAAGTTGTCAAGGAAGGATTCTTCCAAGTCCTCCCAGTTGCCAATAGAATTTTCAGGCAAGCTGTTTAACCAGTGCCGAGCTGGCCCTTTGAGCTTTAGTGGGAGGTATTTCATGGCGTGAAGGTCATCTCCGCAGGCCATGTGGATTGGAGAATAAAGTCCTCGATCCATACCACGGGGTCAGTTGTTCCATCGCATGATTCGATATTTACGGTTTTAAACCCTTCTGGGAATTCATGATCCATTACTTCGTCAGTGAAGCAAAGAGGGTGTGCGGCGCCTCTATATCGGGCCGCATCACGACGTAACTCCGATGGAGTGCGTCTGCGGTTTTCGGCCCGGGCGTGACTGGGCTTTTCACATCCGAATAGATAGCCGTCATCGCGTGTCGAGGCACGTCCTCGTGATCCGTAGATCGATCTGGTATATCTTGCTCTACTGTCCAGGTCCTGCCGGAGGTCATATGTATAACCCCGAGCTGTTTTGTCTCTGTTTTTACGTTGCAGTGGGGTGGGCTGCTGTTCGTCCTGAGTTGCCTCTTTATCCCGACCGCATGGTGGTCGGTCCGCCGCACTGTCCCGACCGCGTGGTGGTCGGTCGGCCGCATTACGCGAGGGAGGTATGGGCTCCGGCGCCTCCTCATCAAACTGGGGTAGCAATCTGCGCTTCGGGTAACTCTTGGCTGGGCGCTTGAGGCCGTATTCTTCGGCTGCCAGGACATCAGTCCATCTGTCAATGAACAGACCTTGGTTAGCTTGAAGCTGCTGCTGCTCCTTTTTCAGGCTCCTTGCAGTGGCTACTAGCTGGCGCTTGAAGCGCTCCTGCTCGAGAGGTTCCTGATACGTCTCCAACGTATCTATAATTTATGAAGCATTCATGCTATTTTATTATCTGTTTTGAATGATTACGGGCTTTATTATTCACTTTTATATTACTTTTGGGACTAACCTATTAACCGGAGGCCCAGCCATTATTGCGGTTTTATTGCATGTTTCAGTATTTCAAAGAAAAGGAATATCAAACGGAGTCCAAACGGAATGAAACCTTCGGCAGCGTTATTTTTGGGAAGAATATGATCCTGGAGACTTGGAGTTCACGTCAGAAGATCCCCGAGGACTCAACGAGATAGGAGGCGCCCCCACAGTAGGCGCGGCCCCTGTCTCGTGGGAGCCTCGAGCACCCCTGACCGACTTCTTTCGCCTATATAGTCCCACGTACCCTAAAAACATCCACGGAGAAGATAGATCGGGAGTTCCGCCGCCGCAAGCCTCTGTAGCCACCAAAAACCTCTCGGGAGCCCGTTCCGGCACCCTGCCGGAGGGGGAATCCATCACCGGTGGCCATCTTCATCATCCCGGCGCTCTCCATGACGAGGAGGGAGTAGTTCACCCTCGGGGCTGAGGGTATGTACCAGTAGCTATGTGTTTGATCTCTCTCTCGTGTTCTCTCTATGGCACGATCTTGATATATCGCGAGCTTTGCTATTATAGTTGGATCTTATGATGTTTCTCCCCCTCTACTCTCTTGTGATGAATTGAGTTTCCCCTTTGAAGTTATCTTATCGAATTGAGTCTTTACTTTGAGAACACTTGATGTATGTCTTGCCGTGTTTATCAGTGGTGACAATGGGGTATCACGTGCCACTTGATGTATGATTTGGTGACCAACTTGCGAGTTCCAGCCATGAACCTATGCATAGGGGTTGGCACACGTTTTCTTGACTCTCCGGTAGAAACTTTGGGGCACTCTTTGAAGTACTTTGTGTTGGTTGGATGAATCTAAGATTGTGTGATGCATATCGTATAATCATGCCCACGGATACTTGAGGTGACAATGGAGTATCTAGGTGACACTAGGGTTTTGGTTGATTTGTGTCTTAAGGTGTTATTCTAGTACGAACTCTTTAATAGATCGATCCGAAAGAATAACTTTGAGGTGGTTTCGTACCCTACCATAATCTCTACGTTTGTTCTCCGCTATTAGTGGCTTTGGAGTGACTCTTTGTTGCATGTTGAGGGATTGTTATATGATCTATCTATGTTATTATTGTTGAGAGAACTTGCACTAGTGAAAGTATGAACCCTAGGCCTTGTTTCCTATCATTACAATACCGTTTACGCTCACTTTTATCAGTAGTTACCTTGCTGTTTTTATTATTTCAGATTACAAATACCTTTATCTACTATCCATATTGCACTTGTATCACTATCTCTTCGCCGAACTAGTGCACCTATACAAATTACCATTGTATTGGGTGTGTTGGGGACACAAGAGACTCTTTGTTATTTGGTTGCAGGATTGTTTGAGATAGACCATCTTCATCCTCGCCTCCACAGATTGATAAACCTTAGGTCATCCACTTGAGGGAAATTTGCTACTGTCCTACAAACCTGTTCACTTGCGGGCCCAACAACGTCTACAAGAAGAAGGTTGCGTAGTAGACATCAAGCTCTTTTTCTGGCGCCGTTGCCGGGGAGGCTAGGTAAAGGGCACTCACTCACACCCCGTCAATCAAGCTCTTTTCTGGCGCCGTTGCCGGGGAGGTGAGTGCTTGAAGGTATATCTTTAGATCTTGCAATCGAATATTTTTTTCCTTGTTTTATCACTAGTTTAGTTTATAAAAGAAAACTAAAAAAAATGGAATTGAGTTTGTCTCATACGCTTCATCTTTTTAATATCTTTCGTGAGTATGATGGAAAGGAAAATTGTGCTCAAGTGCTAGAAGAAGAATGCTTTAAAATGCTTGGTACTAAATCTTTGAATGATGAGCATGATTGCAATGTTGTTAGTATAAACTCCTTGAATATACATAGTACTAATGATGATTGCTCTATTCATGATGAAAATATCTATCATGAGCATGTCAACTTTTGTGGAGTGCATGTTTGCATTAACACACCAAATAAAGAAGATATATATTGCAAGAGGCATAAGTATTTAGAAACTAAGAAGTTGCAAGAAAGGCTAGATAAGAGTGCGGAGAATTTAAGATATCTTTCCCGTTGTGAATTTTGCAATAAACAAGATCATTTACATCTCCAATGCAAATTGTTTCATGATCGGATCGTGTCCAAAAATTGTGATGATTTGATCTCCCTTTATCATTACAATTTACCTAGATTGCTTTTGGGTTGTGAAGAGTTGAAACGTTTAACTAAGCCTATTCCAGAATTTAATCTTAAGCATTTTCTTGATATTGATCTAGAAAAGATTTATATGTTTTGTGCGGAGAATTGCATTGAAAATCCTTATATTGCCAATTACATAAAGGAAAGAAAGCAAATAGAAGATGATGAGAATATTAATGAAAGGGAAGAGACTTCCCAATCTCCTCCTATTATTTCTTATGATGAATCAGGCAACGAGGAGGAGCTTTTTATTCAACCAATCTCATCAATAAGGAGCTCAAAGAGGAAGGTTGAACGTACACATAATGTGAAGAAGAAAAAGAAAAGGAGGAGCAACAAAGGTAGAAAGATATCCCTCCCAAATGATGTTGCTCCTACTACTCATTGTGATGATGATAATTGCTTTACTATTGGTGCTATCCATATTTTTAATGATGAGAGTGATTATGCTTATGATATGAAAGAGCCCAATCTTGGGGAAGCTATGTTTGACGAGGATGAAATATTTGAGAATATATTTGCTGAAATTAATGTTTGTCCCAAGCTTGGGGATGCTATGTTTAATGAAGATGATATTTTTAGCACCCCAAGTTTTGATATGCAAAGTTGTTATGATGATAGCATGCCTCCTACCTATGATGATTATATTGATGAAAGTGGGTTCGGAAGAGTGTCAACTTTAGGAAGTAGTGATCCCACTATTTTGGAGGATGTTGAATTTTATTGTGATGAATATGAAAGTGGATTTGGAAGAGTGTCAACTTTATTTAGTGATTCCACTATCTTGGGAGAGGTTTCAATCGATTATGATGAGAATGAAGTTGCTACTTATGATGATTATTGTGATGAAACTTATGCTATAAAAAGTAGTGATGATTATATTTACAAATCTTGTCATGATTATGATTACCCTTTTTCTGAACATTACTCTTTTAATGTGGAAACAATTTTTAGTGTTCAAGTCTCTTATGATACTCCCACTATTCGAATGAGAAGAATTTTGCTTATGTGGAGAGTAGTAAATTTTCTATGCTTGTAGATCATGAAAATAATGCTTTAGGTGCTGGTTATATTGTTGAATTCATTCATGATTCTACTGAAAATTATTATGAGGGAGGAACATATGCTTGTAGGAATTGCAATAATATCAAGTTTCCTCTCTATGTGCTTAAATTTTTGAAGTTATGCTTGTTTTGTCTTCCTATGCTTGTTGATTATTGTTCCCATAAGTTGTTTGCTCACAAAGTCCCTATGCATGGGAAGTGGGTTAGACTTAAATGTGCTAGTCATATCCTTCATGATGCTCTGTTTATGTTTCAATTCTTATCTCTTATGTGAGCATCATTGAAATCATCATGCCTAGCTAAGGGCGTTAAACGTTAGCGCTTGTTGGGAGGCAACCCAATTTTATTTTAGTTTCTTGCTTTTTGGTTCTGTTTAGGAATAAATAATCCATATAGCTTCTGGTTAGATGTGTTTTCATGTTTTAATTAGTGTTTGTGCCAAGTAGAACCTTTGGGAAGACTTGGGTGAAGTCTTTATGATCATGCTGTAAAAAACAGAAACTTTAGCGCTCACAAGATTAGTTTCAACTTTTTACTGGAGAGTGATATTTAGTTGATTATTTTTGCAGATGATTACTAGACAAATTACTCAAGTCCAAAAATTTATTTTAGAATTTTTGGAGTTCCAGAAGTTTGCGTTAGTTACAGATTACTACAGACTGTTCTGTTTTTGACAGATTCTGTTTTTCGTGTGTTGTTTGCTTATTTTGATGACTCTATGGCTAGTAAAATAGTTTATAAACCATAGAGAAGTTGGAATACAATAGGTTTAACACCAATATAAATAAAGAATGAGTTCATTACAGTACCTTGAAGTGGTGTTTTGTTTTCTTTCGCTAGCAGACTCACGAGTTTCTGTTAAGTTTTGTGTTGTGAAGTTTTCAAGTTTTGGGTAAAGATTCGATGGACTATGGAATAAGGAGTGGCAAGAGCCTAATATTGGGGATTACCAAGGCACCCCAAGGTAATATTCAAGGATAACCAAGCGTCTAAGCTTGGGGATGCCCCGGAAGGCATCCCCTCTTTCTTCTTCGTTCATCGGTAACTTTACTTAGAGCTATATTTTTATTCACCACATGATATGTGTTTTGCTTGGAGCGTCATTTTATCTTGTTAGTATTTGCTTGCTTTTATTTATAATAATGTTTTGCATCTTTAGTTTCAATAAAAAAAAAGTCAAGGATAGCCTTTGCCATGCTTATTTTGCTACTATACATGTTGCTGTTTGAAAACAGAAAGTTTACCGCTGTTGCAAAAATTCCCTAAAAAAGTCAGAGCATGATATAATGTTGAAACTTTTTGAATAATGAGCTCTGATAAATTTAATACAGTGGGAATTTTCTCCCATAATTTTTGGAGTTAGGGAAGTATTGATACTCTTGCCTTCTTTACAGACTGTACTGTTTTGGCAGATTGCTGTTATGTTTGCATTGTTTGCAAATGTTTGCTTGTTTAATGATTCTATTTGAGGATAGGAGTATTAAATATGCATAGGAATTTAGTATGAGATGTTGAATAATAATTTTAGTGATTTGTTACAGTATAAAATGATAAGGTTTTGCATTGGTTTATACTAACCTATCTCACGAGTTCTTGTTGAGTTTGGTGTGGATGAAGCTTTTGATAAAAAGAGAAACCATGATATGAGAGGAATTAAGGAGACAAAATAGTTCAAGCTTGGGGATGCCCAAGGCACCCCAAGATAATATTTCAAGAAGTCTCAAGCATCTAAGCTTGGGGATGCCCCGGTAGGCATCCCACCTTTTTTCTTCAACAACTATCGGTTAGTATCGATTGAGCCTAAGTTTTTGCTTCTTCACATGAGTTGTGCTATCCTTGCAATGCTATTTTGTTTTGTTTTGCTTGCTGTTTGAATACAATACCAAGATCTGAAATTCTTAAATGAGATAGAGTCTTCACATAGTTACATAATTATTTAGTTACTCATTGATCTTCACTTATATCTTTTTGGAGTAGTTTGTCATTTACTCGTGTGCTTCACTTATATCCTATGAGTAAATGGTTGAATGAGTTGATTGTCATAAATATGAAATTATATATGCCTCATTTGCTTATCCCATGGGGAGTAATGACTTAACTTCTGAGAAGTAGAGGTTGTAAATTTATTGAAGGTTAGCAAGCGTTGTATTGGTCATTTGAACAATTCATGAAAGAATATCGAAGGAAGAGAGATTCCACATATAAATATACTATCCTAGACATCTTTTATAATTGGGAGCACTCATTAAGTATGACATGCTAAAGAGTTGATGTTGGACAAGGAAGACAACCTAATGGTTTATGTTTTCCGACATCTCAGTTAAAGTATATTGTCATGGATCATTCAAACATATTGAGCTTGCCTTTCCCCCTCATGCTAGCCAAAAATTCCTTGCACCAAGTAGAGATACTACTTGTGCTTCCAAATATCCTTAAACCCAGTTTTGCCATGAGAGTCCACCATACCTACCTATGGATTGAGTAAGATCCTTCAAGTAAGTTGTCATCGGTGCAAGAAATAAACATTGCTCTCTAAATATGCATGACTTATTAGTGTGGAGAAAATAAGCTTTGTACGATCTTGTTATGGAAGCAATTAAAGCGACGGACTGCATAATAAAGGTCCATATACAAGGGGCAATCTAAAGTGACGTTCTTTCGCATTAAGATTTTGTGTATCCAACCCTAAAAGCGCATGACAACCTCTGCTTCCCTCTGCGAAGGGCCTATCTTTTACTTTATGTCTTTTACTTATATGCAAGAGTCAAGGTGATCTTCACCTTTCCTTTTCATTTTATCCTTTGGCAAGCACTTTGTGTTGGGGTGATCCTGATATATATATCCAATTGGATGTAAGTTAGCATGAACTATTATTGTTGACATCACCCAAAGGTGAATACGTTGGGAGGCAACACTATATGCCCCTATATTTCTCAGTGTCCGATTGAAACTCCATAACCATTAGTATTGTGTGAGTGTTAGCAATTGTAGAAGACTATATGATAGTTGAGTATGTGGAGTTTGATATTCCTGAAAATAAAATGAATTGCATTGTTTGAATGGCTGAGAATGAAGTTTGCTAGTTTTCAAGAAAGTTTATGGTCTATGCTTTGACATGTGAATTGCTTGTTACTTTATCGTGAGAAGTTTTATGAGATGAACTACTGCTATGACATATAATCATGCTCGAAAAGGTGATTGAAATTATCATTGATCAAACTTGTGCACCTTCTAGCATTCACACTTCATAAGTTCTTTCTTTTATCATTTACCTACTCGAGGACGAGTAGGAATTAAGCTTAGGGATCTTGTCGTCTCCAACGTATCTATAATTTATGAAGCATTCATGCTATTTTATTATCTGTTTTAAATGATTACGGGCTTTATTATTCACTTTTATATTACTTTTGGGACTAACCTATTAACCGGAGGCCCAGCCCATATTGCTGTTTTATTGCCTGTATCAGTATTTCAAAGAAAAGGAATAGCAAACGGAGTCCAAACGGAATGAAACCTTCGGCAGCGTTATTTTTGGGAAGAATATGATCCTGGAGACTTGGAGTTCACGTCAGAAGATCCCTGAGGACTCCACGAGATAGGAGGGCGCCCCCCCTGTAGGGCGCGACCCCCTGTCTCGTGGACCCCTCGAGCACCCCCTGACCGACTTCTTTCGCCTATATAGTCCCACGTGTTGGAAATATGCCCTAGAGGCAATAATAAATTAGTTATTATTATTATATTTCCTTGTTCATGATAATCGTTTATTATCCATGCTATAATTGTATTGATAGGAAACTCAAATACATGTGTGGATACATAGACAACACCATGTCCCTAGCAAGCCTCTATTAGCTAGCTCGTTGATCAATAGATGGTTACGGTTTCCTAACCATGGACATTGGATGTCATTGATAACGGGATCACATCATTAGTAGAATGATGTGATGGACAAGACCCAATCCTAAGCCTAGCACAAAGATCGTAGTTCGTATGCTAAAGCTTTTCTAATGTCAACTATCATTTCCTTAGACCATGAGATTGTGCAACTCCCGGATACCGTAGGAATGCTTTGGGTGTACCAAACGTCTGGCAATCTGGGTGACTATAAAGGTGCACTACAGGTATCTCCGAAAGTGTCTATTGGGTTGGCACGAATCGAGACTGGGATTTGTCACTCCGGTTAACGGAGAGGTATCTCTGGGCCCACTCGGTAGGACATCATCATAATGTGCACAATGTGACCAAGGGGTTGATCACGGGATGATGTGTTACGGAACGAGTAAAGAGACTTGCCGGAAGCGAGATTGAACAAGGTATCGGGATACCGACGATCGAATCTCGGGCAAGTACAATACCGCTAGACAAAGGGAATTGTATACGGGATCGATTGAGTCCTTGACATCGTGGTTCATCCGATGAGATCATCGTGGAACATGTGGGAGCCAACATGGGTATCCAGATCCCGCTGTTGGTTATTGACCGGAGAACGTCTCGGTCATGTCTACATGTCTCCTGAACCCGTAGGGTCTACACACTTAAGGTTCGGTGATGCTAGGGTTATAAAGGAAGTTTGTATGTGGTTACCGAATGTTGTTCGAGTCCGGATGAGATCCCGGACGTCACGAGGAGTTCCGGAATGGTCCGGAGGTAAAGATTTATATATGGGAAGTCCTATTTTGGTCGCGGAAAAGTTTAGCATTTTATCGGTATTGTACGGGAGTGCGAAAGGGGTCCGGGGGTCCACCGGGGGTCCACCTGCCCGGGGGGCCACATGGGCTGTAGGGGTGCGCCTTGGCCTATATGGGCCAAGGGCACCAGCCCCAAGAGGCCCATGCGCCAAGATATAAGAAAAAGGAAGAGTCCTCAAGGGAAGGCACCTCCGAGGTGCCTTGGGAGGATGGACTCCTCCCCTCTTGGCCGCACCCCTTCCTTGGAGGAAGGGGCAGGCTGCGCCTCCCCTCTCCCTTGCCCCTATATATAGTGGAGGGAGGAGGGCATCCACACATGAGCCTGGCGCCTCCCTCCCTCCCGTGACACCTCCTCCTCTCCCGTGGGTGCTTGGCGAAGCCTGCGGGATTGCCACGCTCCTCCACCACCACCACGCCGTTGTGTTGCTTCTGGATGGAGTCTTCCTCAACCTCTCCCGCTCTCCTTGCTGGATCAAGGCGTGGGCGCCGTCACCGGGCTGTACGTGTGTTGAACGCGGAGGTGCCGTCCGTTCGGCACTCGGATCTCCGGTGATTTGGATCACGGCGAGTACGACTCCTTCAACCCCGTTCTCTTGAACGCTTCCGCTTAGCGATCTACAAGGGTATGTAGATGCACTCTCCTTCCCTCGTTGCTAGTTTCTCCATAGATAGATCTTGGTGACACGTAGGAAAATTTTGAATTTATGCTACGTTCCCCCACAGTGGCATCATGAGCTTGGTCTATTGCGTAGATTCTTTGCACGAGTAGAACACAAAGTAGTTGTGGGCGTTGATGATGTTCAATATGCTTACCGTTACTAGTCCAATCTTGTTTGACGGTATTGTGGGATGAAGCGGCCGGACCGACCTTACACGTACTCTTCACGTGAGACAGGTTCAACGGCCGACATGCACTTGGTGCATAAGGTGGCTAGCGGGTGCCGTCTCTCCCACTTTAGTCGGAACGGATTCGATGAAAAGGGTCCTTATGAAGGGTAAATAGCAATTGGCATATCACGTTGTGGTTTTGCGTAGGTAAGAAACGTTCTTGCTAGAAACCCATAGCAGCCACGTAAAACATGCAAACAACAATTAGAGGACGTCTAACTTGTTTTTGCAGGGTATGCTATGTGATGTGATATGGCCAAGAAGAATGTGATGAATGATATGTGATGTATGATATTGATCATGTTCTTGTAATAGGACTCACGACTTGCATGTCGATAAGTATGACAACCGGCGAGAATATAGGAGTTGTCTTTATTTATTGTATGACCTGCGTGTCATTGAACAACGCCATGTAATTACTTTACTTTATTGCTAACCGGTAGCCATAGTAGTAGAAGTAATAAGTTGGCGAGACAACTTCATGGAGACACGATGATGGAGATCATGGTGTCATGCGGTGACGATAATGATCATGGAGCCCGAAGATGGAGATCAAAAGGAGCAATATGATATTGGCCATATCATGTCACTACTATATAATTGCATGTGATGTTTATTATGTTTATGCATCTTGTTTACTTAGAACGACGGTAGTAAATAAGATGATCCCTTACCTAAATTTCAAGAAGTGTTCTCCCCGGCGTACCTTTGTTGCTACGGTTAAATCGCTTCTAAGCACCACGTGATGATCGGGTGTGATGGATTCTTACGTTCACATACAACGGGTGTAAGACAGATTTACACAGCAAAAACACTTGGGGTTAACTTAGCGAGCCTAGCATGTACAGACATGGCCTCGGGAACACAGAGACCGAAAGGTCGAGCATGAGTCGTATGGTAGATACGATCAACATGAAGATGTTCACCGATGATGACTAGTCCGTCTCACGTGATGATCGGACATGGCTTAGTTGACTCGGATCATGTAATCACTTAGATGACCAGAGGGATGTCTATTCGAGTGGGAGTTCATAAGATGAACTTAATTATCTTGAACATAGTCAAAAGACCTTTTGCAAATTATGTAAATGGCTTCGCTTTAGTTCCTTGTTTAGATATGTTCCTAGAGAAAATATAGTTGAAAGTTGTGATGGCGATTATGCGGACAGTAAATAGCTTATGTCCTTAATGCACCGCTCGGTGTGCTAAACCCCAAACATCGTTTGTGGATGTTGCGAACATCGGACATACACGTTTGATAACTACGTGATAGTTCGGTTAAGCGGTTTAGAGTTGAGGCACCAAAGACGTTTTTGAAACGTCACGGAACATGAGATGTTTTGAGGGATGAAATTGGATTTCAGGCTCGTGCCCACGCCAAGAGGTATGAGACCTCCGGCGATTTTCTTAGCCTACAAACTAAGGGAGAAAAGCTCAATCGTTGAGCTTGTGCTCAGATTGTCGAGTACAACAATCACTTGAATCGAGTGGGAGTTGATCTTCGAGATGAGATAGTGATGTTTCTCCAAAGTCATTGCCACCAAGCTGCTAGAGCTTCGTGATGAACTATAACATATCAAGGATAGAGATGATCCTTGAGGTATTCGCGTTGTTTGACATCACGAAAGTAGAAGTCAAGAAGGAGCATCAATTGTTGATGGTTGGTGAAACCACTAGTTTCAAGAAGGGAAAGGGCAAGAAGGGATACTTCATGAAACGGAAAATCAGCTGCTGCTCTAGTGAAGAAACCCAAGGTTGAACCCAAACCCGAAGCGAGTGCTTACGTAATAAGGGGAACAGCCTTTGGAGCAGCATTACCCTAGATACTTGGTAGATAAGAAGGCTGGCAAGGTCGAAAGAAGTATATTGGAAATACATTATGTTAATGTGTACTTTACTAGTACTCCTAGTAGTACCAGGTACTAAGATACCGGTTCGGTTGCTAAGTGTTAGTAACTCGAAATAAAAGAGCTACAGAATAAGCGGAGACTAGCTAAAAGGTGAGCTGACGATATGTGTTGAAGTGTTTCCAAGTTTGATATGATCAAACATCGACGCTCCCTCTACCATCAAGATTAGTATTAAACCTGAATTATTGTCATTTGGTGTTTATGCGTTGAGCATAGACATGATTGGATTATGTCTATCGCATAATACGGTTATTCATTTAAGGAGAATAATGGTTACTCTATTTATTTGAATAATACCTTCAATGGTCTTGCACCTAAAGGAATGGTTTATTGAATCTCGATCGTAGTAATACACATTTTCATGCCAAAAGTATAAGATAGTAATGATAGTACCACTTACTTGTGGCGCTGCCATATAAGTCATACTGGTATAAAACGCATGAAGAAGTTCCATGTGTTGGGGAACGTAGCAGAAATTCAAAATTTTCCTACGTGTCACCAAGATCTATCTATGGAGAAACCAGCAACGTGGGGAATGAGAGTGCATCTACATACCCTTTTAGATCGTTAAGCGAGCGTTCAAGGAACAGGGTTGATGGAGTCGTACTTCGTGATTCAGATCACCGATGATCAAGTGCGAGCATACGGCACCTCCGCGTTCAACACACGTACAGCCCGGTGGCGTCTCCCACGCCTTGATCCAGCAAGGAGAGAGGGAGAGGTTGAGGAAGACTCCATCCAACAGCAGCACAACGTGGCGTGGTGGTGGTGGAGGCGTGGCTATCTGCGAGGCTTCGCCAAGCACCGCAGAGAGGAGAAGAACTTGGGAGAGAGGAGGGGCTGCACCAAAGGCAAAAGGTGTGTTTGAGAGGCCCTCCTACCCCACTATATATAGGGATCCCAGGGGGTGCGCCAGCCCCTAGGAGATCCAATCTCCAAGGGGCGGCGGCAGGAGGAGTCCTTCCCCAAGGCACCTAGGAGGTGCCTTCCCTTATGGGAATCTTCCTTTAGGGTTTCCCCTTCACCCTAGGCGCATGGGCCCTAGGGAAGTGGCGCCCAGCCCACTTTGGGCTGGATCCCTTCTCACCTCAGCCCATGGGACCCTCCGGGATAGGTGGCCCCACCCGGTGGACCCCCGGGACCGTTCCGGTGGTCCCGGTACAATACCGATGACCCCGAAACTTGTCCCGATGGCCGAAAACAGGACTTCCTATATATAAATCTTTACCTCCGGACCATTCCGGAACTCCTCGTGACGTCCGGGATCTCATCCGGACTCGAACAACATTCGGTAACCACATACAAGCTTCCTTTATAACCCTAAGCGTCACCGAACCTTAAGTGTGTAGACCCTACGGGTTCGGAGACATGCGAGACATGACCGAGGCGTTCTCCGGTCAATAACCAACAGCGGGATCTGGATACCCATGTTGGCTCCCACATGTTCCACGATGATCTCATCGGATGAACCACGATGTCAAGGACTCAATCGATCCCGTATACAATTCCCTTTGTCTAGCGGTATTGTACTTGCCCGAGATTCGATCGTCGGTATCCCGATACCTTGTTCAATCTCGTTACCGGCAAGTCTCTTTACTCGTTCCGTAACACATCATCCCGTGATCAACCCCTTGATCACATTGTGCACATTATGATGATGTCCTACCGAGTGGGCCCAGAGATACCTCTCCGTTTACGGAGTGACAAATCCAGTCTCGATTCGTGCCAACCCAATGACACTTTCGGAGATACATAATGCACCTTTATAGCCACCCGATTCACGTTGTGACGTTTGGTACACCCAAAGCATTCCTACGGTATCCGGAGTTGCACAATCTCATGGTCTAAGGAAAAGATACTTGACATTAGAAAAGCTTTAGCATCTGAACTACCACGATCTTTGTGCTAGGCTTAGGATTGGGTCTTGTCCATCACATCATTCTCCTAATGATGTGATCCCGTTATCAATGACATCCAATGTCCATGGTCAGGAAACCGTAACCATCTATTGATCAACGAGCTAGTCAACTAGAGGCTTACTAGGGACATGGTGTTGTCTATGTATCCACACATGTATTGCGGTTTCGGTCAATACAATTATAGCATGAATAATAAGCGATTATCATGAACAAGGAAATATAATAATAACTAATTTATTATTGCCTCTAGGGCATATTTCCAACAGTCTCCGACTTGCACTAGAGTCAATAATCTAGTTCACATCGCCATGTGATTAACAGCGATAGGTCACATCGCCATGTGACCAACATCCAAAGAGTTTACTAGTGTCTCAAACTAGTTCACATCACCATGTGATTAAGTCTCAATGAGTTCTGGGGTTTGATCATGTTTTGCTTGTGAGAGAGGTCTTAGTCAACGGGTCTGTAACATTCAGATCCGTATGTATTTCACAAATCTCTATGTCATATTGTAAATGCTGCTTTCACGCTCCACTTGGAGCTATTTCAAATGGTTGCTCCACTATACGTATCCGGTTTGCTACTCAGAGTCACTCGGATAAGTGTTAAAGCTTGCATCGACGTAACCCTTTACGCCGAACTCTTTATCACCTCCATAATCGAGAAACATGTCCTTATTTACTCCAAGGACAATTTTGACATTGTACAATGATCCCCATTCCTGGATCATTCTTGTACCCCTTGACTGACTCATGGCAAGGCACACTTCCGGTGCGGTACACATCATAGCATACTATAGAGCCTACGTCTGAAGCATAGGGGACGACCTTCGTCCTTTCTCTCTTTTCTGCCGTGGTCGAGCTTTAACTCTTAATTCATACCTTACAACTCAGGCAAGAACTCCTTCTTTGAATGATCCATCTTGAACACCTTCAAGATCATGTCAAGGTATGTGCTCATTTGAAAGTATTATCAATCATTTTGATATATCATTATAGATCTCGTTGCTCAATGTTTAAGTAGCTTAATCCAGGTTTTCTATTGAAAAACACTTTTGAATAACCCTATATGCTTTCCAGAAATTCTACATCATTTATGATCAACAATATGTCAACAACATATACTCATCAGAAATTCTATAGTGCTCCCACTCACTTCTTTGGAAATACAAGTTTCTCATAAACTTTGTATAAACCCAAAATCTTTGATCATCCTATCAAAGTGCATATTCCAACTTCGAGATGCTTACTTCAGTCCTTAGAAGGATTGCTGGAGCTAGCATACCTTTTAGCATCCTTAGGATTGACAAAACTTTTCTGATTGTATCACATACAACCTTTCCTTCTTAAAACCGGTAAGGAAACTCGCTTTTGACATCCATCTCGCCAGGTTTCATAAATGCAGCTTGTGCTAACATGATTCCGACGGACTTAAGCATCGCTACGGATGAGAAAATCTCATCGTAGTCAACTCCTTGAACTTGTGAAAAACTCTTTGCCACAAGTCGAGCTTCATAGACGGTGACATTACCGTCCACGTCCGTCTTCTTCTTAAAGATCCATTTATTTCAATGGCTTGCCGATCATCGGGCAAGTCCACCAAAGTCCATGCTTTGTTATGATACATGGATCATATCTCGGATTTCATGGCTTCTAACCATTTGTCGGAATCCGGGCCCACCATCGATTCTCCATAGCTCGTAGGTTCATTGTTGTCTAGCAACATGACCTTCAAGACAGGATCACCGTACCACTCTAAAGCAGTACGCATCCTTGTCACCCTCACGAGGTACGGTAGTGACTTGATCCAAAACTTCATGATCACTATCATAAGCCTTGACTTCAATTGGTGTAGGTGCCACAGGAACAACTTCACGTGCCTGCTACACACTTGTTGAAGTGACGGTTTCATTAACCTCATCAAGTCTCCACCATCCTCCCACTCAACTTTTCGAGACAAACTTTTCCTCGAGAAAGGACCCGATTCAAGAAACAATCCCTATTGCTTTCGGATCTGAATTAGGAGGTATACCCAACCGTTTTGGCTGTCCTATGAAGATGCATTTTATCCGCTTTGGGTTCGAGCTTATCAACCTAAAACTTTTTCACATAAGCGTCATGATCCCAAACTTTTAAGAAAGCGACAACTTAGGTTTCTCCAAGCGGTGTCGTCTCAACGGAATTACGTGGTGCCCTATTAAAGTGAGTGCGGTTGTCTCTAATGCCTAACCCATGAGCGATAGTGGTAATTCGATAAGAGACATCATGGTACGCACCATATCCAATAGGGTGCAACTATGATGTTCGGACACACCATCACACTATGGTATTCGAGCGGTATTAATTGTGAAACAATTTCCACTATGTCTTAATTGTGTGCCAAAACTTCGTAACTCAGATATTCATCTCTATGATCATATCATAGACATTCTATCCTCTTGTCACGAAGATCTTAAACTTCACTCTGAAATTACTTGAACCATTCAATAATTCAGACTTGTGTTTCATCAAGTAAATATACTCAACATCTACTCGAATCATCCGTGAAGTCGAGAACATAACGATATTCCTTTGCATGCCTCGGCACTCATTGGACTGCACACATCAAAATGTGTTACTTCCAACAGGTTGCTACCTTGTTCCATCTTCTGAAACCGAGGCTTTTCAGGTCATCTTGCCCATGTGGTATGATTTCCATATCTCAAGTGATTCAAAATCAAGTGAGTCCAAACGATCCATCTGCATGGAGTTTCTTCATGCGTATGTACCAATAGACATGGTTTGCATGTCTCAAACTTTTCAAAAACGAGTGAGTCCAAAGATCCATCGACATGGAACTTCTTCATGCGTTTATACCAATATGACTTACATGGCGATGCCACAAGTAATGCGTGGTACTATCATTACTATCTTATATCTTTTGGCATGAAAATGTGTATCACTACGATCGAGATTCAATAAACCATTCTTTTAGGTGCAAGACCATCGAAGGTGTTATTCAACTAAATAGAGTAACCATTATTCTCCATAAATGAATAACCGTATTGCGATAGACATAATCCAATCATGTCTATGCTCAACGCAAACACCAAATGACAATAATTCTGGTTTAATACTAATCTTGAGGGTAGAAGGAGCGTGCGATGTTTTGATCACATCAAATTGGAAACACTTCCAACACATATCGTCAGCTCTCCTTTAGCTAGTCTCCGTTTATTCCGTAGCCTTTTATTTCGAGTTACTAACACTTAGCAACCGAACCGGTATCTAATACCCTGGTGCTACTAGGAGTACTAGCAAAATACACAATAACTTAATGCATATCAATATACTTCTATCGACCTTGCCGACCTTCTCATCTACCAAGTATCTAGGGTAATTCAGCTCCGATTGGCTGTTCCCCTTATTGCGAAGCACTTAGTCTCGGGTTCGGGTTCAACCTTGGGTTTCTTCATTGGAGCAACAATCGATTTGCCGTTTCATGAAGTGTCCCTTCTTGCCCTTGCCCTTCTTGAAACTAGTGGTTTCACCAACCATCAACAATTGATGCTCCTTCTTGATTTCTACTTTCGCGGTGTCAAACATCGTGAATACCTCAAGGATCATCATATCTATCCTCGATATGTTATAGTTCATCACGAAGCTCTAGCAGCTTGGTGGCAATGACTTTGGAGAAACATCACTATCTCATCTGGAAGATTAACTCCCACTCGATTCAAGTGATTGTTGTACCCAGATAATCTGAGTACAAGCTCAACGATTGAGCTTTTCTCCCTTAGTTTGTAGGCTAAGAAAATCGTCGGAGGTCTCATACCTCTTGGCGTGGGCACGAGCACGAAATCCTAATTTCAGCCCTCGAAACATCTCATATGTTCCGCGACGTTTGAAAAACGTCTTTGGTGCCTCAACTCTAAACCGTTTAAGCGAACTATCACGTAGTTATCAAAATGTGTATGTCCGATGTTCGTAACATCCACAAACGACGTTTGGGGTTCAAAGACACTGGCGGTGCATTAAGGACATAAGCTTTCTCTTGTCCGCATAATCGCTCTTGTCAACTTTCAACTATATTTTTCTAGGAACATATCTAAACAGTGGAACTAAAGCGCGAGCTTCGACATAATTTGCAAAAGGTCTTTTGACTATGTTCAGGATAATTAAGTTCATCTTATGAACTCCCACTCAGATAGACATCCCTCTGGTCATCTAAGTGATTACATGATCCGAATCAACTAGGCCGTGTCCGATCAACACGTGAGACGGACTAGTCATCATCGATGAACATCTTCATGTTGATCGTATCTACTATACGACTCATGCTCGACCTTTCGGTCTACGTGTTCCGAGGCCATATGCATACATGCTAGGCTCGTCAAGTTAACCCTAAGTGTTCTGCGTGTGTAAATCATCTTACACCCGTTGTATGTGAACGTAAGAATCCATCACACCCGATCAACACATGGTGCTTAGAAGCGACGAACTGTAGCAACGGTGCACAGTTAGGGGAGAACACTTCTTGAAATTGTTGTGAGGGATCATCTTATTTACTACCGTCGTTCTAAGTAAACAAGATGCATAAACATAATAAACATCACATGCAATTATATAGTAGTGACATGATATGGCCAATGTCATATAGCTCCATTCATCTCCATCTTCGGGGCTCCATGATCATCATCGTCACCGGCATGACACCATGATCTCCATCATCATGATCTCCATCATCGTGTCTTCATGAAGTTGTCTCGCCAACTATTACTTCTACTACTATGGCTACGGTTAGCAATAAAGTAAAGTAATTACATGGCGTTGTTTAATGACACGCGGGTCATACAATAAATAAAGACAACTCCTATGGCTCCTGCCGGTTGTCATACTCATCGACATGCAAGTCGTGAATCCTATTACAAGAACATGATCAATCTCATACATCACATATATTCATCACATTCTTCTTGGCCATATCACATCACATAGCATACCCTGCAAAAACAAGTTAGGCGTCCTCTAATTGTTGTTTGCATGTTTTACGTGGCTGCTATGGGTTTCTAGCAAGAACGTTTCTTACCTCATAAAACCACAACGTGATATGCCAATTGCTATTTACCCTTCATAAGGACCCTTTTCATCGAATCCGTTCCGACTAAAGTGGGAGAGATCGGCACCCGCTAGCCACCTTATGCACCAAGTGCATGTCGATCGGTGGAACCCGTCTCACGTAAAATGCGTGTAAGGTCGGTCCGGCCGCTTCATCCCACAATACCGTCGAAACAAGATTGGACTAGTAATGGTAAGCATATTGAACAACATCAACGCCCACAGCTACTTTGTGTTCTACTCGTGCAAAGAATCTACGCAATAGACCTAGCTCATGATGCCACTGTTGGGGAACGTAGCGAAATTCAAAATTTTCCTACGTGTCACCAAGATCTATCTATGGAGAAACCAGCAACGAGGGGAAGGAGAGTGCATCTACATACCCTTGTAGATCGTTAAGCGGAAGCGTTCAAGTGAACGGGGTTGATGGAGTCGTACTCGTCGTGATTCAGATCACCGATGATCAAGTGCGAGCATACGGCACCTCCGCGTTCAACACACGTACAGCCCGGTGACGTCTCCCACGCCTTGATCCAGCAAGGAGAGAGGGAGAGGTTGAGGAAGACTCCATCCAACAGCAAAGACAACGTGGCGTGGTGGTGGTGGAGGAGCGTGGCTATCCCGCAGGCTTCGCCAAGCACCGCAGAGAGAGGAGAAGAACTTGGGAGAGAGGAGGGCTGCACCAAAGGCAAAAGGTGTGTTTGAGAGGCCCTCCTACCCCACTATATATAGGGATCCCAAGAAGTGCGCCAGCCCCTAGGAGATCCAATCTCCAAGGCGGCGGCCGGGGAGGAGTCCTTCCCCAAGGCACCTAGGAGGTGCCTTCCCTTATGGGAATCTTCCTTTAGGGTTTCCCCTTCACCCTAGGCGCATGGGCCCTAGGGGAAGTGGCGCCCAGCCCACTTTGGGCTGGATCCTTCTCACCTCAGCCCATGGGACCGTCCGGGATAGGTGGCCCCACCAGTGGACCCCGGGACCGTTCCGGTGGTCCCGGTACAATACCGATGACCCCGAAACTTGTCCCGATGGCCGAAACAGGACTTCCTATATATAAATCTTTACCTCCGGACCATTCCGGAACTCCTCGTGACGTCCGGGATCTCATCCGGGACTCCGAACAACATTCGGTAACCACATACAAGCTTCCTTTATAACCCTAGCGTCCAAGAACCTTAAGTGTGTAGACCCTACGGGTTCGGAGACATCTGGAACATGGCCGAGACGTTCTCCGGTCAATAACCAACAGCGGGATCTGGATACCCATGTTGGCTCCCATGTTCCACGATGATCTCATCGGATGAACCACGATGTCAAGGACTCAATCGATCCCGTATACAATTCCCTTTGTCTAGCGGTATTGTACTTGCCCGAGATTCGATCGTCGGTATCCCGATACCTTGTTCAATCTCGTTACGGCAAGTCTCTTTACTCGTTCCGTAACACATCATCCCGTGATCAACCCCTTGATCACATTGTGCACATTATGATGATTTCCTACCGAGTGGGCCCAGAGATACCTCTCCGTTTACACGGAGTGACAAATCGATCTCGATTCGTACCAACCCAATGAGACACTTTCGGAGATACCGTAATGCACCTTTATAGCCACCCGATTACGTTGTGACGTTTGGTACACCCAAAGCATTCCTACGGTATCCGGGAGTTGCACAATCTCATGGTCTAAGGAAAAGATACTTGACATTAGAAAAGCTTTAGCATCTGAACTACACGATCTTTGTGCTAGGCTTAGGATTGGGTCTTGTCCATCACATCATTCTCCTAATGATGTGATCCCGTTATCAATGACATCCAATGTCCATGGTCAGGAAACCGTAACCATCTATTGATCAACGAGCTAGTCAACTAGAGGCTTACTAGGGACATGGTGTTGTCTATGTATCCACACATGTATTGCGGTTTCCGGTCAATACAATTATAGCATGAATAATAAACGATTATCATGAACAAGGAAATATAATAATAACTAATTTATTATTGCCTCTAGGGCATATTTCCAACACCATGTCGATGGATCTTTGGACTCACTCGTTTCTGAAAAGTTTGAGACATGCGAACCATGTCTATTGGTGTGTATGCATGAAGAAACTCCATGCAGATGGATCGTTTGGACTCACTTGATTTTGAATCACTTGAGATATGCAAAACATACCACATGGGCAAGATGACTGAAAAGCCTCGGTTTCAGTAAGATGGAACAAGATAGCAACTTGTTGGAAGCAACACATTTTGATGTGTGCAGTCCAATGAGTGCTGAGGCATCTGATGAATATCGTTATGTTCTGACTTCACAGATGATTCGAGTAGATGTTGAGTATATTTACTTGATGAAACACAAATCTTAATTATTGAATGGTTCAAGTAATTTTAGAATGAAGTTTAAGATCTTCGTGACAAGAGGATAGAATGTCTATGATATGATCATAGAGATGAATATCTGAGTTACGAGTTTTGGCACACAATTAAGACATTGTGCAAATTGTTTCACAATTAATACCGCTCGAACACCATAGTGTGATGGTGTGTCGAACATCATAGTTGCACCCTATTGGATATGGTGCGTACCATGATGTCTCTTGTCGAATTACCACTATCGTCCATGGGTTAGGCATTAGAGACAACCGCACTCACTTTAATAAGGTACCACGTAATTCCGTTGAGATGACACCGTATGAACTATGGTTTAGAGAAACCTAAGCTGTCATTTCTTAAAGGTTTGGGGTCATGACGCTTATGTGAAAAAGTTTCAGGTTGATAAGCTCGAACCCAAAGCGGATAAAATGCATCTTCATAGGACACCCAAAAACAGTTGGGTATACCTCCTAATTCAGATCCGAAAGCAATAGGGATTGTTTCTTGAATCGGGTCCTTTCTCGAGGAAAAGTTCGTCTCGAAAAGTTGAGTGGGAGGTGGAGACTTGATGAGGTTATTGAACCATCACTTCAACTAGTGTGTAGCAGGGCACAGGAAGTTGTTCCCGTGGCACCTACACCAATTGAAGTAGAAGCTTATGATAGTGATCATGAAGTTTCGGATCAAGTCCTTTGAAGTACCTCGTAGGGTGACAAGGATGCGTACGACTTCTGAGTGGTACGCAATCCTGTCTTGAAGGTCATGTTGCTAGACAACATTGAACCTACGAGCTTGGGAGAAGGAATGGTGGGCCCAAATTCCGATATATGGTTAGAAGCCATGAAATCCGAGATAGGATCCATGTATCGTAACAAAGCATGGACTTTGGTGGACTTGCACGATGATCGGCAAGCCATTGAGATGAATGGATCTTTAAGAAGAAGACGGATGTGGACGGTAATATCACCATCTATGAAGCTCGACTTGTGGCGAAGAGTTTTCACAAGTTCAAGGAGTTGACTACGATGAGATTTTCTCATCCGTAGCGATGCTTAAGTCCGTCGGAATCATGTTAGCATAAGCTGCATTTATGAAATCTGGCAGATGGATGTCAAAACGAAGTTTCCTTATCGGTTTACGTAAGGAAAGGTTGTATGTGATACAATCAGAAAAGTTTTGTCGATCCTAAGGATGCTAAAAGGTATGCTAGCTCCAATGATCCTTTCTAAGGACTGGAGTAAGCATCTCGGAGTTGGAATGTGCGCTTTGATGAGATGATCAAAGATTTTGGGTTTATACAAAGTTTATGAGAAACTTGTATTTCCAAATAAGTGAGTGGGAGCACTATGGAATTTCTGATAACAATATGTTGTTGACATATTGATGATCGAAAATGATGTAGAATTTCTAGAAAGCATATAGGGATGTTTGAAAAGTGTTTTCAATAGAAAACCTGGATTAGGCTACTTGAACAATAAGCATCAAAGATCTATAAGATAGATCAAAATGTTTAATAATACTTTCAAATGAGCATGTACCTTGACATGATCTTGAAGGTGTTCAAGATGGATCACCAAAGAAGGAGTTCTTGCACGAGATGTAAGGTATGAAGTTAAGACTTAAAGCTCGACCACGGCAGTATCAGAGAGAAAGGACGAAGATCGTCCCCTATGCCTTAGACATAGGCTCTACAAGATGCTATCTTGTGTACCAGACCGGAAGTGTGCCATGCCATGAGTCGATCAAGGGGTACAAGAATGATCCAGGAATGGATCATTGCACAATGATCAAAATTGTCCTTGGAGTAAATAAGGACATGTTTCTCGATTATGGAGGTGATAAAGAGTTCGGCGTAAAGCATTACGTCGATGCAAGCTTTAACACCTATCCGAGTGACTCGAGTAGCAAACCGGATACGTATAGTGGAGCAACCATTTGGAATAGCTTCAAGTGGAGGCGTGGAAGCAGCATTTATAATATGACCTAGAAATTTGCAAAGCACACACGGATCTGAAAGGTTCAGACCCGTTGACTAAAACCCGTTGACTAAAACCTCTCTCACAAGCAAAACATGATCAAACCTCGAACTCATTGAGTCTAAATCACATGATGATGTGAACTAGTTTACTGACACTAGTAAACTCTTTGGGTGTTAGTCACATGGCGATGTGACATATCGGTGTTAATCACATGACGATGTGAACTAGATTATTGACTCTAGTGCAAGTGGGAGACTGTTGGAAATATGCCCTAGAGGCAATAATAAATTAGTTATTATTATTATATTTCCTTGTTCATGATAATCGTTTATTATCCATGCTATAATTGTATTGATAGGAAACTCAAATACATGTGTGGATACATAGACAACACCATGTCCCTAGCAAGCCTCTATTAGCTAGCTCGTTGATCAATAGATGGTTACGGTTTCCTAACCATGGACATTGGATGTCATTGATAACGGGATCACATCATTAGTAGAATGATGTGATGGACAAGACCCAATCCTAAGCCTAGCACAAAGATCGTAGTGCGTATGCTAAAGCTTTTCTAATGTCAAGTATCATTTCCTTAGACCATGAGATTGTGCAACTCCCGGATCCCGTAGGAATGCTTTGGGTGTACCAAACGTCACCACGTAACGGGTGACTATAAAGGTGCACTACGGTATCTCCGAAAGTGTCTATTGGGTTGTACGAATCGAGACTGGATTTGTCACTCCGGTTAACGGAGAGGTATCTCTGGCCCACTCGGTAGGACATCATCATAATGTGCACAATGTGGCCAAGGGGTTGATCACGGGATGATGTGTTATGGAACGAGTAAAGAGACTTGCAGGAAACGAGATTGAACAAGGTATCGGGATACCGACGATCGAATCTCGGGCAAGTACAATACCGCTAGACAAAGGGAATTGTATACGGGATCGATTGAGTCCTTGACATCGTGGTTCATCCGATGATATCATCGTGGAACATGTGGGAGCCAACATGGGTATCCAGATCCCGCTGTTGGTTATTGACCGGAGAACGTCTCGGTCATGTCTACATGTCTCCCGAACCCGTAGGGTCTAAACACTTAAGGTTCGGTGGACGCTAGGGTTATAAAGGAAGTTTGTATGTGGTTACCGAATGTTGTTGAGTCGGATGAGATCCGGACGTCACAAGGAGTTCCGGAATGGTCCGGAGGTAAAGATTTCTATATGGGAAGTCCTATTTTGGTCACGGAAAAGTTTCGCATTTTATCGGTATTGTAACGGAGTGCCGAAAGGGGTCCGGGGTCCACCGGGAGGGTCCACCTTGGGGGGCCACATGGGCTGGGGGGTGCGCCTTGGCCTATATGGGCCAAGGGCACCAGCCCCAAGAGGCCCATGCGCCAAGATATAAGAAAAGGGAAGAGTCCTCAAAGGGAAGGCACCTCCGAGGGTGCCTTGGGAGGATGGACTCCTCCCCTCTTGGCCGCACCCTTCCTTGGAGGAAGGGGCAAGGCTGCGCCTCCCCTCTCCCTTGCCCCTATATATAGTGGAGGGAGGTAGGGCATCCACACATGAGCCTCGGCGCCTCCCTCCCTCCCGTGACACCTCCTCCTCTCCCGTAGGTGCTTGGGCGAAGCCTGCAGGATTGCCACGCTCCTCCACCACCACCACGCCCGTTGTGCTGCTGTTGGATGGAGTCTTCCTCAACCTCTCCCTCTCCTTGCTGGATCAAGGCGTGGGAGACGCCACCGGGCTGTACGTGTGTTGAACGCGGAGGTGCCGTCCGTTCGCACTCGGATCTCCGGTGATTTGGATCACGACGAGTACGACTCCTTCAACCCCGTTCTCTTGAACGCTTCCGCTTAGCGATCTACAAGGGTATGTAGATGCACTCTCCTTCCCTCGTTGCTAGTTTCTCCATAGATAGATCTTGGTGACACGTAGGAAAATTTTGAATTTATGCTACGTTCCCCAACACCACGTACCCTAAAAACATCCACAGAGAAGATAGATCGGGAGTTCCGCCGCCGCAAGCCTCTATAGCCACCAAAAACCTCTCGGGAGCCCATTCCGGCACCCTTCCGGAGGGGGAATCCATCACCAGTGGCCATCTTCATCATCCCGGCGCTCTCCATGACGAGGAGGGAGTAGTTCACCCTCGGGGCTGAGGGTATGTACCAGTAGCTATGTGTTTGATCTCTCTCTCTCTCTCTCTCTCTCGTGTTCTCTCTATGGCACGATCTTGATGTATCGCGAGCTTTGCTATTATAGTTGGATCTTATGATGTTTCTCCCCCTCTACTCTCTTGTGATGAATTGAGTTTCCCCTTTGAAGTTATCTTATCGGATTGAGTCTTTACTTTGAGAACACTTGATGTATGTCTTGCCGTGTTTATCTTTGGTGACAATGGGATATCACGTGCCACTTGATGTATGTTTTGGTGACCAACTTGCGGGTTCCGCCCATGAACCTATGCATAGGGGTTGGCACACGTTTTCTTGATTCTCCGGTAGAAACTTTGGGGCACTCTTTGAAGTACTTTTTGTTGGTTGGATGAATCTGAGATTGTGTGATGCATATCGTATAATCATGCCCATGGATACTTGAGGTGACAATGGAGTATCTAGGTGACACTAGGGTTTTGGTTGATTTGTGTCTTAAGGTGTTATTCTAGTACGAACTCTTTAATAGATCGATCCGAAAGAATAACTTTGAGGTGGTTTCGTATCCTACCACAATCTCTACGTTTGTTCTCTGCTATTAGTGGCTTTGGAGTGACTCTTTGTTGCATGTTGAGGGATTGTTATATGATCTATCTATGTTATTATTGTTGAGAGAACTTGCACTAGTGAAAGTATGAACCCTAGGCCTTGTTTCCTATCATTACAATACCGTTTACGCTCACTTCTATCAGTAGTTACCTTGCTGTTTTTATTATTTCAGATTACAAATACCTTTATCTACTATCCATATTGCACTTGTATCACTATCTCTTCGCCGAACTAGTAGACCAATACAAATTACCATTGTATTGGGTGTGTTGGGGACACAAGAGACTCTTTGTTATCTGGTTGCAGGATTGTTTGAGAGAGACCATCTTCATCCTACACCTCCCACGGATTGATAAATCTTAGGTCATCCACTTGAGGGAAATTTGCTACTGTCCTACAAACCTGTGCACTTGCAGGCCCAACAACGTCTACAAGAAGAAGGTTGCGTAGTAGACATCAAGCTCTTTTCTGGCGCCGTTGCCGGGGAGGCTAGGTAAAGGGCACTCATTCACACCCCGTCAATCAAGCTCTTTTCTGGCGCCGTTGCCGGGGAGGTGAGTGCTTGAAGGTATATCTTTAGTTCTTGCAATCGAATCTTTTTGTTTCTTGTTTTATCACTAGTTTAGTTTATAAAACAGAACTACAAAAAAAGTGAATTGAGTTTGTCTCATACGCTTCATCTTTTTAATATCTTTCGTGAGTATAATGGAAAGGAAAATTGTGCTGAAGTGCTAGAAGAAGAATGCTTTAAAATGCTTGGTACTAAATCTTTGAATGATGAGCATGATTGCAATGTTGTTAGTATAAACTCCTTGAATATCCATAGTACTAATGATGATTGCTCTAGTCATGATGAAAATATCTCTCATAAGCATGTCAACTTTTGTGGAGTGCATGTTTGCATTAACACACCAAATAAAGAAGATATATATTGCAAGAGGCATAAGTATTTAGAAACTAAGAAGTTGCAAGAAAGGCTAGATAAGAGTGCGGAGAATTTAAGATATCTTTCCGTTGTGAATTTTGCAATAAACAAGATCATTTACATCTCCAATGCAAATTGTTTCATGATCGGATCGTGTCCAAAAATTGTGATGATTTGATCTCCTTTCTCATTACAATGAACTTAGATTGCTTTTGGGTTGTGAAGAGTTGAAACGTTTAACTAAGCCTATTCCAGAATTTAATCTTAAGCATTTTCTTGATATTGATCTATAAAAGATTTATATGTTTTGTGCGGAGAATTGCATTGAAAACTTGAGTGATTATATGTCTAGAGTTAAGGGTGAACTTAAACTTATTAGTAAACATGCTTCTATGGTTACCACTCAAGTAGAACAAGTACTTAAGGCTCAAAATGATTTGCACAATGAATTAAATACTAAGAAAAATGATAATCTGTTACAATTATGACTAGAGGGGGTAAAATGACTCTGGTACCTTTGTATCCTGAGGGCCACCCTAAGAGAATTGAGCAAGATTCTCAGAGAGCTCATGTTGATGCACCTAGTCCTTCTAAGAAGAAGAAAAAGAAAAATGATAGGACTTTGCATGCTTCTAGTGAACCTGTTGTTGATACACCTGAGAATCCCAATGATATTTCTATTTCTGATGCTGAAACACAATCTGGTGATGAACATGAACCTAGTGATAATATTAATGATGAGGTTCATGTTGATGCTCAACCTAGCAATAACAATGATGTAGAAATTGAACCTACTGTTGATCTTGATAACCCACAATCAAAGAATCAACGTTATGATAAGAGAGACTTTGTTGCTAGGAAGCACGATAAAGAAAGAGAACCATGGGTTCAGAAACCCATGCCTTTTCCTCCTAAACCATCCAAAAAAAAGGATGATGAGGATTTTGAGCGCTTTGCTGAAATGATTAGACCTATCTTCTTGCGTGTCGTTTGGTGATATGCTTAAAATGAATCCTTATGCTAATTATATGAAAGAAATTGTTACAAATAAAATAAAGATACCGGAAGCTGAAATTTCCACCATGCTTGCTAATTATACTTTTAAAGGTGGAATACCTAAGAAACTAGGAGATCCAGGAGTACCAACTATACCATGCTGCATTAAAAGAAACTATGTTAAAACTGCTTTATGTGATCTTGGAGCATGTGTTAGTGTTATGCCTCTCTGTTTATATCATAGACTTGATTTGAATAAGTTGACACCTACTAAATATCTTTGCAAATGACTGATAAATCAACTGCTATACCTGTCGGCATTAGTGAGGATGTGCTTGTTGTGGTTGCAATATTTTAACGGACTTTGTTATTCTTGATATTCCCGAGGACGATAGTATGTCTATTATTCTTGGTAGACCCTTTTTGAATACTGCAGGGGATGTTATTGACTGCAACAAAGGCAATGTCACTTTTCATGTTAATGGTAATGAGCATACAGTGCACTTTTCGAGGAAACAACCTCAAGTCCACAGTATCAATTCTATTGGAAAAACTTCAATGATTACTATTGGAGGTTTTGAATTTCCTCTTCCTACTGTCAAGAAGAAATATGATATTCTTATTATTGGGGATGTGCATATCCCCATCGAGGTAACATAGTGTTATTCAAAAATTCTCCGGTTTCATATGATTCGGAAAGAGTTTGTTAACAAGACTTGATCAACCTTGTTAGTGGATTCCTTTTGATGAGCATGAGATGGATGAAGTTAGAAAGCACAACTCTCTGTACCCTCCTTTTACTTTCTGTTATTTAGATTAGATAAAGCAAAAATAATATTTTTCTCTTTGTTTTCTGAATTATCCTTGCAATAAAAAAATACCCCGAAAATAAAAGTTCTCCAAATGCCCTAAAAATTAAATATGATTTTTTCTAGAATATTTAAGAATATCACGCACTGAGAACACATCAGAGGGGGCAACCACCTGGCCACGAGGGTGCAGGGCGCGCTCACCCCCCTCGGGCGCGCCCCCCTGCCTCGTGGACCCCACGTGGCCCCCCCTCCACTTATTCCTGCACCCACACACTTCGTCTTCCTCGAGAGAAAAATCCCCACACAGCTCAAACCCGTGTTCTAGCTCTTCTTGCTGCGATTTTCGATCTCCTTACTCAAAGCTCCACTCACAAAACTGCTTGGGGGATTGTTCTTCGGTAAGTGCCTCCTCCAATGGTCCAATTAGTTTTTGTTCCAGTGCTTTATATTTTGCAAAAAATTTGCTGCTTAGGTGACTCTGTTCTTGAGCTTGCATGTAAAATTTATATGGTCCCAAGTAGTTCTAATGCATGATATAGCCTCTAGGCACTTGTGGGAGTAGTTGCTATCAATCTTGTTGAGTTTGGTTCACTTTTATTTTGAGTCACTAAAAATTTCAGAAATTTTTCAGAGGAAGAAATATGTTTAGGAAAATGTATCAAGGTGGTTCCTCAAAGAAGCAAGCACCAAGGCTCGCGATACGTGAGCCGGACAATGAACTACCAAGAGAAGCTCAAGTGCGGTCTTGTGAATGGCCATCGGAAGATTTTATGGTCCAAGCAGGAATTAAGGAGGAATTCGACGCGTATGTGCGTAATGCTGAACTTGAGGGCTTCGTGTCAGATAAGTGCCCCCAATACTACTACCTAACTGCTACCTCTTGAGCACTGCGTTGGTTTTCCCTTGAAGAGGAAAGGATGATGCAGTAAAGTAGCGTAAGTATTTCCATCAGTTTTTGAGAACCAAGGTATCAATCCAGTAGGAGACCACGCTCGAGTCCCACGCACCTACACAAACAAATAAGAACCTCGCAACCAACGTGATAAAGGGGTTGTCAATCCCTTCACGTTCACTTACGAGAGTGAGATCTGATAGATATGACAAGATAATATTTTTGGTATTTTTATGATAAAGAGAAATAAAGATGCAAAGTAAAATAAACGGCAATAGAAATAGCTAAGTGTTGGAAGATTAATATGATGGAAAATAGACCCGGGGGCCATAGGTTTCACTAGTGGCTTCTCTCAAGATAGCATAAGTATTACGGTAGGCAAACGAATTACTGTCGAGCAATTGATAGAATTGAGCATAGTTATGAGAATATCTAGGTATGATCATGTATATAGGCATCACGTCCGCGACAAGTAGACCGAAACGATTCTGCATCTACTACTATTACTCCACACATCGACCGCTATCCAGCATGCATCTAGAGTATTAAGTTCATAAGAACAGAGTAATGCTTTAAGCAAGAAGACATGATGTAGAGGGATAAACTCATGCAATATGATATAAACCCCATCTTTTTATCCTCGATGGCAACAATGCAATACATGCCTTGCTGCCCTCATCCATCGGGGAAGGACAACGCAAGATTGAACCCAAAGCTAAGCACTTCTCCCATTGCAAGAAAGATCAATCTAGTAGGCCAAACCAAACTGATAATTCGAAGAGACTTGCAAAGATAACCAATCATACATAAAAGAATTCAGAGGAGATTCAAATATTGTTCATAGATAAACTTGATCATAAACCCACAATTCATCGGATCTCGACAAATACACCGCAAAAGAAGATTACATCGAATAGATCTCCAAGAAGATCGAGGAGAACTTTGTATTAAGATCAAAAGAGAGAGAAGAAGCCATCTAGCTAATAACTATGGACCCGAAGGTCTGAGGTAAACTACTCACACATCATCGGAGAATCTATGGTGTTGATGTATAAGCCCTCCGTGATCAATGCCCCCTCTGGCGGAGCGCCGGAAAAGGCCCCAAGATGGGATCTCACGGGTACAGAAGGTTGCGCCGGTGGAAATAGGGTTTTGGCTCCGTATATGATGTTTCCAGGGTATATGGGTATATATATAGGAGGAAGAAGTACGTCGGTGGAGCAACGAGGGGCCCACGAGGGTGGAGGCGCGCCCAGGGGGGTAGGCGTGCCCCCTACCTCGTGGCTTCCTCGTCTGTTGCTTGACGTCCACTCCAAGTTCCCTGGATCACGTTTGTTTGGAAAATCACGTTCCCGAAGGTTTCATTCCGTTTGGACTCCGTTTGATATTCTTTTTCTGCAAAACACTGAAATAGGCAAAAAACAGCAATTTGGGTTGGGCCTCCTATTAATAGGTTAGTCCCAAAAATAATATAAAAGTGCATAAATAAGCCCATTAAACATCCAAAATAGAATATATAATAGCATGGAACAATAAAAAATTATAGATACGTTGGAGACGTATCACTAACTTGTGAGAAGGTTTAAATTCACATCATCAGGCAATTCTCACACTGTCTTGTTTGATCTTATGATAAATCTTATACCATGGATTTAGAAGATTTTAATACTGCGTGTAAACTCCCGTAGTGGGGCAATGTCAGTGAACGTCGCAAATCTGAATATAAAGACTTTCTTGCTAGTATCACTGTGGGGGAATCTAGAGAAATTACACAAGCCACCATAGGGAGCATTCATTTTCCTGCCATACATTATTTTGCTCTCTTCGTGGGTAGATGCATTAATGGTAAAGATGAAGCTTTTCACATGTGCGTTCCAGATCTTTGTGTCCTCAAGAGTGCGGTATTAGGAGATAAACAATATAACTTGGGGGCTATTGTTGCACGAAGGTTGCATTATAACAGTATAAATGGAGATTTGTTTGGTGGAATTTATGCAACTCGTTTAGCCAATTATCTTGATGTACCCATACATGAAAATGATATGGAGTTGCCTCCTGCTTATTTAGATTATAATGCTATGGTCCGCCATGAATTTGTTGAGGGGAATGAATAGTTCCTCCAGTACCGACTAATCTTTGGCAGGCGGCGCACTGTTCACGTTGCCCTCCCAGATTCTACTTTCTTCAACTTTCAGGTAAAAGGGAGATATGTCATAACCAGGGAGGAGGCGAACGAGTATGAGAGGAAGACGGAAGAAGCACGCCTCCAAGCTGCAACTCGTCAGACAATAGCCGCTACTTCTCAGTATGACCCCAGTTATAACTTCGGATATCCGCCGGGCCAGCCGTGGCCATAGACCAACTTAGGCCAAAAGCCTAAGCTTGGGGTAGTACGTATTTCTCACCGACATTACATTCATGTGCACACACTCATGCCAGTTGTCGGTGCTCATACTTTTTCGTTGTACTATCCATGCTAGTTTATTTTCTCTTCTAAGCCTTCTTCTTGTGTGTCTGAAAAAACTTAAGAAAAACCAAAAAAAATTAGTTGTAGCTTTTAGCTAGTTTACCTTCCATGCCTTTAGTAGTATTAATTAAAAGAAAACCCAAAAATATTTCTCGTTCTTCTTTTGCTTGTTGGGAGCTTTCCCGTGTAAATAGTTTTATTTCTTTTCTTCTCTTTGGGGGTCGAGAGGAGAAGACCTTGATGAAAATGTTGAGTGACTCTTATATGCATCATTGTTGATTTAACCAAGAGCCCATATTACCTTGTCTTCTCCTGTGTATTAAGTTCTTGCAGATTCCAGCTTAGTCCAATGCACATGCACTATTATTATTATCCACACCATTCGGTCTGCAAGTGAAAGGCAATAATGACGATATATGATTGACTGATTGAGATGAGAGAAGCTGGTATGAACTCGACCTATCTTGTTTCTGTAAATATGATTAGTTCATCGTTCCTGATTCAGCCTATTATGAATGAAACATTTTTGCAATTACAATTAGAGATTATAGTTGCTCATGCCATGCTTAATTTGCTAGGAGTTTATAATGGTTTACCTTGTGTGCCAACATGCTATTAAAATGGTTGTGATGTGGCATGATAGGGCGGTATCCTCCTTTGAACGATTCGAGTGACTTGACTTGGCACATGTTCACGCATGTAGTTGAAACAAAATCAACATAGCCTCCATGATATTTATGTTCATGGTGAATTATATCCTACTCATGCTTGCACCCAGTGTTGATTAATTTTAATGCATGTTCATGACTGTTGTCGCTCTCTAGTTGGTCGCTTCGCCTTTTTCTAGCCTTCACTTGTACTAAGCGGGAATACGCTTGTGCATCCACTTCCATAAACCCCAAAGTTATTCCATATGAGTCCACCATACCTTCCTATATGCGGTATCTACCTGCCGTTCCAAGTAAATTTGTATGTGCCAAACTCTAAACCTTCAAATGAAATTCTACTTTGTATGCTCGCATAGCTCATGTATCAACTAGGGTTGTCTGTATCTTCCATGCTAGGCGGGTTATTCTCAAGAGGAGTGGACTCCGCTCCTCACTCACGAGAAAATGGCTGGTCACCGGATGCCCAGTCCCATGCTTAAACCAAATCAAAATAATTGCAAACGAAACTCCCCCATGATTGTTGTTAGTTGGAGGCACCCGTTGTTTCGGGCAAGCCATGGGTTGATGCTTGTTGGTGGAGGGGGAGTATAAACTTTACCATTCTGTTTGGGAACCGTCTATAATTTGTGTAGCATGGAAGATATCGAGATCTCTCGGTTGTTATGTTGACAATGAAAGTATGCAACTCAAAATATTATTTATCTCTATTTCAAAACTCGAGCTGTGGCACCTCTACAAATCCCTGCTTCCCTCTGCGAAGGGCCTATCTATTTACTTTTATGTTGAGTCATCATCCTCTTATTAAAAAGCACCAGTTGGAGAGCACTGCTGTCATTTGCATGCATTACTATTAGTTTACATTGAGTATGACTGTGACTGGATCTCTTTTACCATGAATTGCAATGTTTAGCCAGTCCTTGATATTTAGAGGTGCTCTGCATTTATGTTTTGCAGTCTCAGAAAGGGCTAGCGAGATACCATCTTGTTATATCATATTATGATTGTTTTGAGAAAGTGTTGTCATTCGAGATTTATTATTATTGCTCGCTAGTTGATTATGCCATTGATATGAGTAAACATGAGACCTAAGTGTTATTGTGAATATGGTTAGTTCAAAATCTTTGCTGAAAACATGAATGTTGGCTTTACATATTTACAACAACAAGAGCAAACAGAGTTTGTAAAAGTTTTTCTTTATCACTTTCACTTTGTTAACTGAATTGCTTGAGAACAAGCAAAGGTTTAAGCTTGGGGGAGTTGATACGTCTCCAACGTATCTACTTTTCCAAACACTTTTGCCCTTGTTTTGGACTCTAACTTGCATGATTTGAATGGAACTAAACCGGACTGACGCTGTTTTCAGCAGAATTACCATGGTGTTATTTTTGTGCAGAAATAAAAGTTCTTGGAATGACCTGAAACTTCACGGAGAATATTTTTGGAATATATAAAAAATACTGGTGAAAGAATCAACTCCAGGGGGCACACACCCCGTCCACGAGGGTGGGGGGCGCGCCCCCTGCCTCGTGGGCCCCCTGGTGCTCCACCGACGTCAACTCCAACTCTATATATTCATGTTCGGGGAGAAAAAATCAGAGAGAAGGATTCATCGCGTTTTATGATGCGGAGCCGCTGCCAAGTCCTAATCTTTCTCGGGAGGGCTGATCTGGAGTCCGTTCGAGGCTCCGGAGAGGGGAATCCGTCGCCGTCGTCATCATCAACCATCCTCCATCACCAATTTCATGATGCTCACCGCCGTGCGTGAGTAATTCCATCGTAGGCTTGCCGGACGGTGATGGGTTGGATGAGATTTATCATGTACTCGAGTTAGTTTTGTTCGGTCTCGATCCTAGTATCCATTATGTTCTGAGATTGATGTTGCTATGACTTTGCTATGCTTAATGCTTGTCACTAGGGCCCAAGTGCCATGAGTTCAGATCTGAACCTATTATGTTTTCATGAATATATGTGAGTTCTTGATCCTATCTTGCAAGTCATTAGTCACCTACTATGTGTTATGATCCGGTAACCCCGAAGTGACAATAACCGGGACCACTCCCGGTGATGATCGTAGTTTGATGAGTTCATGTATTCACTAAGTGTTAATGCTTTGGTCCGGTACTCTATTAAAAGGAGGCCTTAATATCCCTTAGTTTCCAATAGGACCCGCTGCCACGGGAGGGTAGGACAAAAGATGTCATGCAAGTTCTTTTCCATAAGCACGTATGACTATATTCAGAATACATGCCTACATTACATTGATGAACTGGAGCTAGTTCTGTGTCACCCTATGTTATAACTGTTGCATGAGGAATCGCATCTGACATAATTATCCATCACTGATCCAATGCCTACGAGCTTTTCACATATTGATCTTTGCTTAGTTACTTTTCCATTGCCATTGTTACAATTACTACAAAACTGTTACTGTTACTTTTGCCACCGTTACCGTTACTTACATTTTACTTTGCTACTAAATACTTTGTTGCAGATACTAAGTTTTCCAGGTGTGGTTTAATTGACAACTCAACTGCTAATACTTGAGAGTATTCTTTGGCTCCCCTTGTGTCGAATCAATAAATTTGGGTTGAATACTCTACCCTCGAAAACTGTTGTGATCCCCTATACTTGTGGGTTATCATAGCGCTCTGTCATTTGTTGCCTATTATCTCCGTATATCATGTCTCATTGAGCCAATTACATGTCTATATGCATGGTTTTTAGTATTTATTCTTTTCACCGCGAGCATTGCATAAACTTTATTTTTTGTTATTTTTATTAGTTTTCTTTGTCTATTTTATGTTAGGTGATGTGGAATTCCCAGCATGATGAAAAGGATACATCCATTTCTCCGACAAGTATTTCCAAATGGAGGGAGTAGTTGTTAGTGTGATGTTTAGGGGTAATGTGTAGCATCGAGGTGGTAAGCTCACCAAATGCAAGGGTGAGCAGAACATCACATTGTACATAACAAAACACCTATGGTTTGCATTTCTTCACCCTCAAACTATAAGTGCAGGAAACAAAACAGTAGGAAGGAATATGAGAAGCGATGCAATGCGGGCAACCAAACCAACTACACAACATGGCTGAGACATTGTTTCAGCCCATACACGCTCCATTGGGCTACGCATGTAGGAAGTCCAGAAACAGTCCGAGCAACCAAACACGCCCCTTTTGTACCATCGGCTACACCCCACCAGTGTCCTCGACTCCACTAGCTAGTGCACTCAGAGCTTTCTCCAACTTGACCCCAAATCACCTCATATGCCTACCAGGTAGTGATGAGTCCAATTTATGTGATAATTCTACTAAGTATTTTGTGCCTACATGGTAGGCTTTGTGGAATTTTACCGCGTTCATGCACCTTTTTTGTTCATAATCTCTCAGGTAACATTTTTTGGACCATTTAGCATAATATGGAAGAAACCCCAGAAATGGTAGTGGAAGAACAATTTAAAGTGATAGTCACCTATCATAAAAGAATTAAGGAATGATGCCAAAGAAGAAACCGTCGTCGCGCTTCTAGAGCAAAATACGGCGTTCCATGCGACCGCGCCCACTCGCATGGGCGGTCGTATGGAGTACTAACGCTGCCGCCAGATCGATTATTTCCACCCCGTGAAATCGGATCGTGGATCATACGCCCAGAGAGACCAAGAACTCGTCCAGAAGGCAGAACCTAGCATTTGGAGTTCATCCGGAGGAGGGATTGACAAGGAGAGGAGGGGCATCTTCCTCCTCACGCACAAGGGGGCTACAACATCATCACCACCACCATCATCATCACATTCTTATCATTATAACATTAGGAACCCTAGTGGATCATCTTTTGTGTTATTTAATCATCCATCCATGTATGCCATCTCCCTTGTCATGATGTTGGTTGTCTCCATGTGTGAGTAGATCCCTTATTCTCAGAGATATGGATGAATCTTGGGATGTGCTGGATCTGAAACGTTTTTTATATGAGATTCCCTGCTGAATGCTTAGTTTAATAACTTCGTGAATGTTGTGAAGGGGCCCCATGCAACATTTGTGCCTTATGGCTACGAAGATACCACCGCCGTTGTAAAGGGTTAGGATGTGAAGGTAATTGGAGGTGACGGTAAAAGCCTTTGCTCCTAATCTTTGCAATTGATAGGGAAATTACGGAGAACCCTTAGAGAGGTCGCATCCACAGGATATGCCCTTAATTATCATGAGTTGTTATCCTACGGAGGAGACTATGATGGTGGCGTGCATGGCACGAAGTCTACTTCGAGTAGAACATGTTTTGTACAGCTCCGCCCAAAGATAACCGGCCAACATGATGGCTCAAGTATCCATACCATACTATGCACACGCATAGGTTCGCTAGAAATATACCAATGGGGATTCCGGACTCCCCCAGAAAGCCTTACTCCTTTGATGTTCCATCAGTCACTTTAGTCAATGTTCTCTATTTACTTTAATGTTATTTACCTCAAGTTTCTCCCATTACTCAATTATCATTTATCTCTGCCCTCACTTTGCTTTAGTTCTACAATTATCTGCAGGCATAAAAATACATAATTCACTACAAGAAGCAAAATTCCGATTCCTGTGCTCCTTGTGGGATCGATACTCTTACTTAGAATGGCTATAACTAAACCCTGTGCACTTGGAGGCCATCAGATAGGCCGGATACTGCTCGGACCGAAAACACTTTTCAACCAAACCCTCTAAATTCAGTCCATATGTCCGGGCAGTTTGGCACCTCCCAACCCAGCTCATATGTGGGACGTTTTTGGGGCCATTCGAATGTATCCATCACGTCGAAATTGATACATCGGACCCACCATAAATCCCCCAAATTTCTCAAATCAACCATCCCCTCCTCGGTACGAGGCCCCCATTCGGCGTCCGCGCCGTCGCCCTCCTCTGACCTTCCGCATCCACGCCGTCGACCTTCTCCTCTGTCCGAGCCGTCAATGCTCACTCTTCCATTCGCTCACCGCCATGAACCTTGGGCTGGCGGAGTTCACGGGGACTCCGGCCGTTGTAGCAAACGTGGAGAGCATCACCCGCAAGGACCGACATGCCCGAGATGAGTAGGATGTCGCGAGGAGGTCAGACCTAGAGTTTGCTGCATCCGATCAGACGGTGTCTGTAATGCCCGCGCCTGCACCATACATCGTTCTGGCTTCACAATGGGGGGGGGGGGGAGCATTTGAGATGGTTTCGCGGGGTATCCGAACTCGGTGTACGAGCGTCATAGCTCCAACGATCACGGATGACATTAACAAGCTCCTCGCTGGACATGCCTTTGTATGAATTTGAGGTGTTATATTGATTGAAGGATCTACATGCATGCATTGTGGGAGCGGGTCTTTTTTTTTGGCTTTTGATTTTCAAACTTTATAGTATCTTTTGAATGAACAGTCTAAATTAAATTATGTTTCCATATTCGTATTTCTCGTGACGAGGGTTTTCAAATAAGATCCATTTTGAATATGTTTTGCGGAATTTAGAAAATAAATGTTAAGATTCACCTCTTGAAGCTTAGTACAAGCGACCAATAAAATCACGATTTTTGTGTCTACAACCGACAAAAAAAATAATGTATTAAAATTTTATCTATGAAACTTAGTAAGAGCGAGCGAGAAAATCATAAGTTTGAGATGAAAGATGGTAAGTTTCAATGGTTGGAACTTAAAATTTACTATGTCCTCATGTGAGATTCAACAACTTCACGAATCATGAGGCAATCGAGCTGCCGGACAGGGCATGGCAGGTGCATGCCCCTGGGAATTTTCGATGCATTTGTATTGTTTTGAGATTTTTGAAAGTGAACACGACGGCTGCCCACAAATGCGAATCAGTTGACTTGTCCACGAACGCCTTCCGATGCATCCACCTACATATCAAAGATCAATTTGTCAAATGTGGTCGGAGATGCTCTCAGCGGTCGCCACCTTTTACCGATTCTCCAAGCGCACGAGGCCGCGCCGCGGTCGGTGAGCGGAAGCTGCTCTACTCTCCTCTACCCGTCGTCCGATCAGACACACCACCGGCCGCGGCCACGCGAGCGGCGCGCCGCCCGAAAGGCCCACGTTTCCCACTCCCTCCACGCGCGCAGTCAAGGCGCACTGCCCGTCTCCAACGCCGCTTTTAAAATGGCCGCCCCCACACCCGAACCGAGTCATTATACCAGACCAGCACCAGCACCAGCACACGGCACACCAAAAGGAGCAGCAGCAGCCGCCGTGGACTTCGCTCAGGTACTCGAGCTCTAGCACTTCGCTCTGTAGCAGCTCTCGCACGGATCAAAGCCGATGGCGACGGCGCTCCACCAGCTCTCCTTCGCCGCGCCGAGCGCGGGCGCCAGACGACGGCAGGCCCGGGCGTCCGCGTCCGCGTCGGCGACGGACCGGCACGAGGTGCTGTCGCCCAAGCGGCGGCTGCCGCTGCGGAAGGTGCCGGGCGAGCACGGCCCGCCGCTGCTGGGCGCGCTCAAGGACCGGCTCGAGTACTTCTACGGGCCCGGCGGGCGCGACGGCTTCTTCGCCGCCCGCGTCCGCGCGCACCGCTCCACGGTGGTGCGCCTCAACATGCCCCCCGGCCCCTTCGTGGCCAAGGACCCCCGCGTGGTGGCGCTCCTCGACGCCGCCTCCTTCCCGGTCCTCTTCGATACCTCGCTCGTCGACAAGACCGACCTCTTCACCGGCACCTTCATGCCCTCCACCGACCTCACCGGCGGCTACCGCGTGCTCTCCTACGTCGACCCCGCCGAGGCCAACCACGCGCCGCTCAAGTCGCTCCTCTTCCACCTCCTCACCCACCGCCGCCAGCACGTCATCCCCACGTTCCGCGAGGTCTACGGCGGCCTCTTCGGCCGCATGGAGAACGACCTCGCCCGCGCCGGCAAGGCCGACTTCGGCAGCTACAACGACGACGCCGCCTTCGGCTTCCTCTGCCAGGCGCTCCTCGGCCGCGACCCCGTCGACTCGCCGCTCCGGGACGAAGGGCCCAAGCTGATCGCCAAGTGGCTGCTGTTCCAGATCAGCCCGCTGCTCAGCCTCGGCCTGCCCACCCTCGTGGAGGACGGCCTCCTCCACAGCTTCCGCCTCCCGCCGGCGCTCATCAAGAAGGACTACGGCCGCCTCGCCGACTTCTTCCGCGACGCCGGCAAGGCGGTGATCGACGAGGGCGAGCGGCTGGGCATCGCGCGGGAGGAGGCGGTGCACAACATCCTCTTCGCCATGTGCTTCAACTCCTTCGGCGGCATCAAGATCCTGTTCCCGTCGCTGGTGAAGTGGCTGGGCCGCGCCGGCGGCCGGGTGCACGGCCGCCTGGCGACGGAGGTGCGCGCCGCCGTGCGCGCCAACGGCGGGGAGGTGACGATGCAGGCGCTGGCCGAGATGCCGCTGGTGAAGTCGGCGGTGTACGAGGCGCTGCGGATCGAGCCGCCGGTGGCGATGCAGTACGGGCGGGCGAAGCGGGACATGGTGGTGGAGAGCCACGACTACGGGTACGAGGTGCGGGAGGGGGAGCTGCTGTTCGGGTACCAGCCCATGGCCACCAAGGACCCGCGCGTGTTCCCGCGCGCCGAGGACTACGTCCCCGACAGGTTCCTGGGCGAGGACGGCGAGCGGCTGCTCCGGTACGTGGTGTGGTCCAACGGGCCAGAGTCGGCGACGCCCACGCTGCAGGACAAGCAGTGCGCCGGCAAGGACTTCGTGGTGCTCATCGCGCGCCTCCTCGTCGCCGAGCTCTTCCTCCGGTACGACTCCTTCGACGTCCAGGTCGGCTCCTCGCCGCTCGGGTCGTCGGTCACCATCACCTCGCTCAAGAAGGCCACCTTCTGAGGCATCGCCACGTGTACTTAATTATTCCTCTGCTTTTCTCGATCGATGCCAGTATTAGACCATGCATGTGATACACTTGCATGGAGTGATGAGGATTTGTGTAACAAAAATTTCTTTTCCTAGTAAAGATGAGACCGGTTTTTCCCAGGGACCTCGGTGTATTGAGATGTTTTTGCCAATTAGTCAGTGAGATGAAGGGGACATGTACTCCTACTACCTTACTGATCAAGTTGGTTATCCACGGTGGGTTGGTGGCACTTTCTACAAAGGACCGATCAAGATTCTAAAGTAGATGGATGGGGATGGCAAAGTGGGAGTACCATGTCATGTGCTATTATTAAATTAGATGGATGTGGGGTGCAATTATTGGGACTAATTTAACAGCAAACCTACCTCCTTGGCTCCATTTCCTTCTCTCTATGATCATTCGCCGGGCTGGGCCGGGCCAGGTTTTTGGACCGTGCTTGCAAAAGCCCGATCCTTAAACAACAAGCCCAAAGCCTAAAAATGCTTTTTTCTCAAGTTTTGATCCCATCTTGAAAAGCAACCAAAAGCCCGGAAGCCCGGCCCAAAAATCAGGAAATGGATGCCCAAGCCCAAATACGTTTTCATGTTGTAGAATGAAGCCCAAGCCCAACCCAAAAGGTAAGCCCGACCTGACCCGGACTCGGTTTTTCGAGCTGGGCTTGGGTTGGGCTGTCCATGATCAGGTTTACTCCCGGGTCAATGTTGTTAATTACTTCCTTCATCCCGTGACTACTTTGTCCGTCCTATAATATAGAAGCATTTTTTATACTAATGTAATGTAAAAAAAAAACAAAAAAAAAACACATGTTTTCTTAGACAAAAAAACCGTTCTTATAATATGGACGGAAGAAGTAGCACTTTTTTTTGAGAAACACCCCATATATTAATTAAGTCAAAGAAAAGTTCTTACAATCATTCGCTACAGCATACACCACATAGGGCGAAACAGAATTAAAAAGATTCCCATCGGACATAGTACTAAAGCTAAACTTAGCAATCTCATGAGCCACCCCATTGACAGAGCGACTTATCTTTGCAATTAGAATTATGGATCATCCTAGATATACTCAGAGCCTTATCCATCAGATCAACCAGAGGGGACCTGTCAAGCTTCTCATTTGCAAGAAACTTGACAGGTTCTCATTTGCAAGAAACGAATTTACGAAAGTACAGTCAGTCTCTAAAATACCAATATAAAGTCCTGCGAGGCAGGCGCGAAGGTCAACTTCATTCACACTGGTACACCGATCAATAAAGTCCCACGAAGCAACAATAATATCTCCAGATGAATTACGAGCTACGATCCCCACACTGGCTGCATTAGTACTCTCCACAAAACTGGCGTCAACGTTGATCTTGATATGATCATTAGGGGGAGGAGTCCACACCACTTTTAACGGTGCGTAATCCGCTACAACTCCGCTCACCTTCTCCTTACCTTTGTTGCTAGTGTACAATTGAGCGGTGTCATGACTAGACGTGAAAGTGGTCCAAAAATTGTCCACGAAATGTGCAGAGGCATTAACGGATCCTTTCCCCTTTCTAAAAATTAAATCATTTCTTAAATGCCATGCTCGCCAGAAAAGAAACATGATTTGCTCTCTCTGCCGCAAACCCAATTGCGCCAGCAAAATCAATAACCAATCTGGTCCCGTGCACTTGAAGAACTCTTCATCCGAAACATTTCACCGCTCTCTCACGGCCATTCAAAGAGCACGAGCTTTAGAATAACTCACCAGAGCATGAAAGATGTCTTCATCTTGAACCCCACAAATAGAACACATACATGAATCAGTCTGATGGTGCTTAACTCTATTCATCTAGACCGCCAAGCTATTGGTAGCAGCTCGCCATGCAAATTTTTTGATTTTCTGAGGTATATTAGTCTTCCATATTATCTCCCAAATCCCTCTTCCCCCCTCTGGTTCGCCACTAGATTGGCCAACAGGATCCTGGCTATCCTTCAAATTAAGCGCAAAATTGTACGTACTTTTAACAGAAAATATACCATTCTTCTCATTGTGTCACGCAACAAAATCCCCATCCCTAGAGGCCTGAATACGAATCTTAAGAATTTCCTCCGCATAATGTGGATAGAAAAGATACTTGATCAAATTTTCATCCCAGCACTTACGGCCGCTCATGAATAAATCAGATACCAATTTCAACCTGGTATTATGCCTTCTAGCTGAGATTTTAGGCCATGCCTCCTAGGTATCCAATTATCCCTCCATATATTAATACTAGATCCATCACATACCCGTCAAATGATCCCCTTCTTAAGAAGTTCCAGGCCATGTGTAATACCTTGCCAAGTCACAGAACTAGCATGCGGAAACACCGTATCAAGAGTATGTCCCCGAGGGTAATACTTTGCCTTCATCAACTTCGCACATAGCGAATCCGGGTAAACCAACAACCGCCATGCCTGTTTGGCCAAAAAAGCTTGATTAAAAAGCCTGAAATCAGGGAAACCCATCCCACCCTTACCTTTTGGTCTTGTTAGTTTGTCCTAGTAGCACTTTTTTAAGCCTGATGGTCCTATTGCATAGTTATATCAGACTTGGTAAGGACCGAACATCAACTCACTCGCTCGCTCTCTGGTGCAATCCTAGACTATACGTGTGCTTTCATTCTCGATACATGGGATGCAATCATGCAAAGACATATCTTGAGATTGATAAAATTATCAAAGGCATCAGAAAGTCTGAAATAAATCCAGAAAATGTGAGCACAATACAAAATCTAGGAGTGGCCTGGTTCCACCGTAAGAAATCTAACCATCCGAGCTACGCTCAATTTGTTGGAATTCAATTTCATCGACCGTAACTCTTGTTCAAAATGTAAAATAAAAGAATACACCGTAATTTTATCCATACACACATGCAAAAATAACAGATGTTCATTGCACACTGTAAGACACGGTTATGGGCCTTCAAGCGGCCTTAATATGCCGGGGTTGTAAATGACATACCTTTCCTTATGGGAAATGCCGCCTTCTTACTAAAAAGGAATAGAATCAAGTTATTTTTACCAAAGAAGTCCCGCTTTGCTAAATAATATATGTATATTATAGTTCAGACCATCTAGTCGATTCATTGTCAATTTTTTACTATTTGTATTGTATTGAGGGATCCGAAACTAGTCCCAGTTGGATATACTTTTTGAATAATTTGAAAGATTTCAGATGATGTTATGCTGAGCCCCAGCGAGATTATTTATTTTGTGTTCTCTCATCACTTTATGTCGGAGTAATGGGCCACGGGTAGGCAAACCCGAGCCCCAGGACCTTTCAAAATATTGGGGCAGGCTGTGCCCCTCAAGACCCCAAGACGAAGAGCCGCCTTCTGAGAGTCGGCGACAGAGTCGCCGACTGCCCCTCCCAGCCGAGTCCCGGAGACGGCCTCAAGACAAGCCGACTCCAAACTAGCGACTTCCGATGAAGCCGGCTACAGGGAGTCGGCCCGCGACTCCATCCACCTCCTGCCTGAGCGACCACGAGCGAGATGGGATAAAGCCGCCTTGTGGCCCGTCCCTGCCCCGCTCATAAAGAGCTGGCATGGCCACAGGGCGCCCTACCGACGGAGATCTCCGTCCGGCGCGGCACTGTGGCCACGCCGGCCCTAACGTCAGCCCCGTGGGCAGATTCCTATACCCACGATGGCCTGTCTGTACGACCCGAAGATGGCGGGACCAGCCTGTCGGCGGGAGTGCAGAAGACGGCGAAAACGCCCCAAAGACGGACCCGTTGGAGTCGGTCGGCCCCTCCCGCGGACTCCAAGTGCCATTAACCAGACAAGACAGGGAATGGCAATGATGATCGCCGCCAGCGGCGGCATCATTGCCATGACCCCACGACCAAGCTTCGCGTCATTAGAAGCGCAGCAAGAACTCGCAATGGCAAGACCCGCCACAAGTGACAAGGGCTGTCGGCCCCATCTTGGTCGTCAAGGGGCCCACCAGCGGGCCCTGTGAGTCAAGGAGAAGACGGCGACTAAAGAGCCGACGGCCGGGACCCGTGCTCACTGGATTACCATTGTACCCGGGTAGGCCTATATAAACCCCCGGGCACCCATGCAAAGGGTTGGAACCTAGTAGTTTAACACACACATAGAGGGAAGAGAAGAGCCAGCCGTGCCCTTCTCCTTCCTGACCCCGAACAGCTCAAGGAGCAATCTTGTACTCACCTTGCCTTAGTGATCATGTGGAGACCCCGCGGAGCAGCAGTAGGGGTGTTATCTCCTCGGAGAGCCCTGAAGCTGGGTAAGATTCGTCGGCGTGCATGTCTACGCCTCATCCCGTTTCCAGGCACCGGCGACGTTCTACTCGCCCCCTCCATGATAAGCCATCCTTTGGCATATGTCGCACCCAACCCCCGACACTTTAGCTGCTCCTTGTATGAACCTTGTCGGTGGTCGTTGCTTTATAATATAAAACGGGGAATCTTTATCATCTAGGCAATTTTAAAGATTCTAGAACAAATGAGAGGTATTTATGTTATGAGCTCTGTGCATTGTATAAATCATAAATGGGACCAAAGTGTCAACCGCCCCTGCGTCGCCTCTCTCTGGCGATTCGAGGGGACCCCTCCGGCACCGCCACTTCCCCACTTCCCTGCTCCCCCTCCCTCGCCACCATTTGAGGAGCCCGCCGGCGAAGCCTGGTTAGGCTCCAGGAAGTGTGCAGGTAGATCTGGCGTGACAGCACGCGAGGGTGGCTCCGGCGCGGGCTAGCACAGATCCGGTGGTCCGAGGGAAGGTGTTGGCGACATGCAGGCTCGTGGAGGCTTCGTGAGGTGCGCGTCAGGGGGTGCGCAGGGGGCTAGTCAGGGCAAATCTGCTGCTTGCCGGCCGTGTGCTACGGCGTGGTGGAGGTTTGACGTGGTGCCACTGATCCGCAACGGTGCTACCCGACGGAGCGCGTGTTGGAGGGGCTCGGATGTGGCTTCGGCCGCAAGCCGTGGTGGGGGGGTGCTGCTGATCCAGCGGCGCGGTTCAAGAGCATGTGCTGGTGTGTCTGTGGTTCTCAGACGCCGGGGCAACAGCCCTAGACCTCTTCTTCAGCATCGACGTCTGTGGTGGCTATGTGGGCAACGCCATGGTTGGAGCTCGAGGCATCGGTCCACTGCGGTGGTGTGTCGGCCCTCGGTCGCGCTAGGGATGATTGGCGCTGGCCGATGGGTTGGTTGTAACTGTTGCGCAGGTCATCGGATCTGCCCAGACGTGGCTGGTTCTGGCTCCTGCGATGGTGGTGGGGTGGCCTGGTCGGCAACTCTGTGTGGCGCAGGCGGCGGCGGCGGCTGGGTTGCTCTAACCGGTGGTTCTTGGCTCTGGTGGCGGGTGGTGGCTTAGGCGGGGCAGTGGCTCTCCCGTGCCGGATTGAGAGGAGGGCTACATTTGGCTACTCGGGGCATAAGCCTTGCTCTGGCCTTGGTCGACGCTGATGACGACGCCTGTGGGCACTGCACACCATCTTGGAGGTGTCGTAGTCCGAGGGCCTACGCCCTCCTCTCTCGCACTCCGGGGGAAACCCTTTTTGAGGTTTATAGAGCAGACGATAGCGTCACTCTGATGTCGTGGTCCTTCCTAGAGGTATCATTCTGGAGCCATCTTGACCTAGGTGAGCCATCGAATTGGGTAGTGCCCGGCATCTGGGCTGGTGTGGAAGTCGAAGTGGCGGCTCTGGATCTCATCGTCATGGAGGGGTATTGACACCGATCACTTGGGTGGCAGTATCATCAGCCAGCCTTATGTGCGGCCTCGGAGCCAGCGTGGATGCCGAGCGGCGGCTCCGAATATGGTGGTATAGCGTTGGCTCTGGTTGCTCGAGTGATGGAGCAGTTTGCTTGACTGGTGCGCAGCCTTGGGGCTAGCGTGTGAGATGTTTTCGTCTGTAAGTTGGAGCGACGGTTCCGGGGATGGTTGTAGGGTGTCGGCTCCGGTTGTTCGGGCGACAGAGCCAACGGCTCGCCTGGTGTGCGGCCTTGGTGATAGTGTCCTGGACCAGGGGGTACTAACCTGGCCAGCCCATGCACCTCGGGTTGGGCTGGTGGGTCCTCATTCTACTCGAGGTGAATTTCGGAAGCCATACACTGGAGGCATGACCAAGACTACATCTGCCGAAGAATTGACGTATACTCCAAGACTTCTCCTGCCGCCTCCACGCCTAGATAGCAACCTTGTAACCCTAGATGCCCTACCTGGCGTGTATATAAGCCAAAGGGTTTAGCCCGTAGAGGGGACTTGAACACAATCACATTCACCTAGCCCTAGAGTTAGAAACATCTTACGATCTCGAGGTAGATCAACTCTGTATTCGATACATCTCCATTAATATAAACAAGAGCAGGACGTAGGGTTTTACCTCCATCAAGAGGGCTCGAACCTGGGTAAACATCGTCTCCCTATTCCTGTTACCACCGATCCGATTAAGGATGGCAATTTTACCCATAGGTACGGGTACCCGCGGATACCGTACCCGCATGGGCAGGGTATGGACACAATTTTATACCCGTGGGTAGTGCCCATACCCTACCCGTTAAGTCATGGGTAGGGCACCCGTATAGCTTTGTACCCATGGATATACCCATAACCTACCCGTTTATACTAACATGTGGACCTTACCCGTGGAGCTTCAACATATGCTAGTTTTTGCTAGCTACCATTTGTGTTGGTTGATGGGTGTTTCAGACGTTTTTTATTTGTTACTTCTTGAATGTTATTTGGTGAAGTGTGTCGTGAGCTTCCGACATATATTAAAGTTGTCACCAATTGTCAATTTGAATTGAGACAATTGTCCTGTACTCATCTATCTGTTATTGAGTTGAGATAAATATTTTTTTGTCATATGTGTTATCGATGAATGTAAAATTGTGAATAACTTGTGTACTATTTGATCTACCCGTCGGGTAACCAATGTGCATGGGTATGGGTAAAGTTTCATACCCGTGGGTACAGGTATGGGTAGAATTTTGTACCCATTGAGTGCACGGGTATGGGTATGGTATTGATCTACCCGCCCATACCCTACCCATTGCCATCTATATCTGAGAACCACAGCTCGAGACCCCCTACCCCAAGGTCTGCTAGATTTCACACCGACACTGGTGCTTTCATTGAGAGTTCCGCTGTGAGATTGGCAAAGGATCGATGGCTCATCTGCAGGTCAATGGCGGCACTGGATGCGGGGATGTGTACACCCCCGAGCAACCTTTTGTGTTCGGCAGCATGGTTTTCTTCGCCGACTCGACGGGCCATCTGGCCACCATCGAGAACTACGCCTCCATCAGATTGTAACCTTCGGAGGCATAGAATACACAGCGGCCTCCCGTGGCGAGTTCGTCCTGTCAGGCTGGACGCCCGGCCAGATTCGGGGCTCGGCAAACATCGGAGGCTCGACCTCGGAGATGCTCCCCTATGAGGACAACAGATCGTGCCCCCCGACACCGCCGGGGACCACAGAGGGGTTCCCCTCCCCCACCTCGGACTGCTCTGTCACAACGCCCAGCTCCGACGTAGGCCAGAGCTCGGCTTGTGAGATGAAGAGGAGGAGGACATCGCTGAGTCCGTGCCCCACCGCGACAACCACGAAGCCGGCACGATGGCACGTCCACGGACGCTGCCGGTAGTGAGGAAGAGTAGTGCATGGTAGGTCACCGCCGCTCGTGTCCCAGGAAGGCCACCGCTCCTCCCCACCCGTCGACGCCAAGCTTGTTGGGCTCAACATCGGCGGCCGATTAGTCGTTTGGCGCCGATGTGGAGGCGGACAGCTTCACTTCCTGGGTCACCGGAGGCGGAGGTTGTCGGTGTCAAAACTGGCAGATCTCGGGTAGGGTGTCCCGAACTGTGCGTATAAGGATCAAAGGTAACAAGAGGCAGGGACACGATGTTTTACCTAGGTTTGGGCTCTCTCGATGGAGGTAATACCCTACTTCCTGCTTGATTGACTTTGATGAGTATAGTGGTTACAAGAGTTTATCTACCTCGAGATCGTAATGGCTAAACCCTAGATGTCTAGCATGTATGATTATGATTGCCTCTATGGACTAAACCCTCCGGTTTATATAGACATCGAAGGGGGCCAGGGTTGTACAAAGTCGGTTTACAGAGAAAGGAATCTTCATATCAGAACGCTAAGCTTGCCTTCCATGCCAAGGGGAGTCCCATATGGACACGGGGGAACACCTTTCATCTTGTATCTTCACAGCCCACGAGTCCGGCCCAAGTCACTTAGCCCGGACGCCTGAGGACCCCTTAATCCAGGACTCCCTCAGTAGCCCCTAAACCAGGCTTCAATGACGATATGTCCGGCGCATAAATTGTCTTCGGCATTGCAAGGCGGGTTCCTCCTCCGAACACTTCAAAGCATCTGAACCAAAGGACTGTATTCAGACTCTACATCTTCGGTCTTGGTAAGGTGAATTCTTCGAACAGCTCGGCTATACATTAAATGTTATGCCCTTCGGCTTCTGCGCCATCGTCGCCCAAGCTCCCACTTGTCAGACGAACACGAGGGGTCCAAGCATTTTTACACATAACACCCGGGCCATGTAGGGAAGGCGTCTATTTAAGGAGATTGAATCTCAGATGCCATTCCACACCAGGCGGAAAATCCTTAGAGCTTGCCATGAGAAACAACGCAAACATGGCTAGCATTCCCAGTTCTTCCTCCCGCCCCCATGGCCCTGAAAAAGGCAATTGGGAGAGCTGCTCAGTATCCCACGCTCAGCTGGCCAAGCTCCAGATGAAGGGATATCTCCCTCCCGCGGATCTAGTCTCCATTCGGGCGGGATTAGCTTCCATCAACGGTGAAGCCCTGGCGGAAAACTTCCCCAATCCTACCGAGGGGGAGCGAGTGTGCTTCGTTTCCTTCCTGTTAAGAGGCGTTGGATTTCCAATCCATCCTTTCCTCGAGGTCTCCTGGAGTACTATGGCCTCCAATTGCACAATCTCACATCGGGCTCCATTTTGCACATCGCGGGCTTCGTCGCTCTTTGCGAGCTGTTCCTAGGCTGTGAGGCCCATTTTGAGTTATGGAGGAAACTTTTCTGCCTCGTCCCTCGCTCCCAAAAGGGATCCATATTCGAGGTGGGCAGTCCCGAAGTGTAGCGCATAGCTGGGACAGGACACTTGTCTGGTACTCCGAAGAAGGCATCTGAAGAGTGTCCCTTGGAGTGGTTTTAATTGAAGACGTCGTGCTCTCAGACCGAATCCGACGAGGCCTACCCGAATTCTCCAACACTCCGTTAAAGAAACGCCACAGCTGGCGTCCCCGGAGCCTCGAGGAGGAAGATAGTGCGGAGGTTAAGAAGTTAATGGACAAGATAAGGATACTCACGCAATCCGGACTTTCCATAATTGAGGTTATTGCGATTTCTATAATGCGAGGCGTCCATCCACTCCAATCCAGAGGATTCCCCATGTGGAACTACAACGAGGAGGATGACACATCTCGCTACGGGCGCAAGGGTCCGGACAACTTTGCCGCCATGGCCGCCACGTTGGCCGATCTTATAAAGGGGAGAAAGAAGAGTTCACTCGCCTTAAATGCCGAGACGGATTTTCCATGTACAATCCTCCTAGCTGGGTGAGCCTTTGTTTTGTAACTTAACTCGATCTCCTTCCTGAGTCGTATTTATTCGAACTTTAATCCGACTATCTTTGTCAGGAATGGAGAAAAGCCATCGCAGGGATTTACAGCCCTGCTCTGCAGCCAGAGGACCATGTTCGGGACCTGGATCCCGGATTTGAAGAGGATCCGGATATATTTGTAGAGCTCAAGGAGGGGGGTTCTTCTATCAGGCGAGCTACAATGGTACGAAAGTAGCCATTACCGCCGATTACCCGGGACTTCTCCCTTCCTCTCACGTAAGTGCCCTAAAGACGTCCCCTTCAAAAGAGTTTTCTCACCGAGCTTACTTACGGCCCGTCATTGGCCTTTTCTTGGGCTCATTTCCAGCATTCGGTTACTTACGGCCCGTCATTGGCCTTTTCTGCCTGTGGGCCAAATTCAGCCCGTGGTTACAATCGGCCCGCTTATGCCCGTTACATTCGCTAATGCTTTTCATAACGTCATCAAATACGACCGATTAACGACGACCTGTTATTGTTGGCCCATGAACGGACGATCCCAAATCTAGCCCGTTTATGGCCCATAATGCGGTCTGTTATTGGCCCATGTTTGGCTTATCGATCATGCAACACGTAGAAGGCCCATTGATGCTACGGCCCGTAGAAGGCCCATTGATTCTACGGCCCGTAGAAGGCCCATTCTTTCTACGGCCCTAAGAAGGCCCATTGTTTCTACGGCCCGTAGGAGGCCCATGGTAACTACAGTAAATATGTAGCCCATGGTTATTGTGGCCTAGTTTTAAAAAATAGGTTATTGCGGCCACTAGCAAACCGCAGAAAAAGAACTGCACTGACTACAAGCAAACAAATAAACAAGACAACAAGGAAATAAATAAGCAAGCAACTTACGCTAGGCTATCACGGCTATTACACATATTACATCCACTGGGCATCAAATTTCGCCACCAGTGCAAATATAGGGAACAAAGCAGCATATCATATACAATGCTTGTCTAAGTTGGCGACCAGTGCAAATAAACGCCGCGGCAAAACAAGTCCAGAACTGAAACCACTTCAGAAGAGCTCAAGAAACAATATCATGGGTACCCATAATGTTGGCAAGATGCTTAGCAAGCTTATTAATTTTCTCTTGTTTGGCGCTTAAATCTCCAGCACTTGCTGTTGCACCAGAAAGTATGCATCTGAATTCTGCAGGGACTTCCTCAGTCCTTCGGCTTCCTGTCGCATAACATCTGATCGATGTCTTTCAACTTGAAGTTGAGACTCAAGAAGCCGAACTGATTCAGGCAGCGAGTTCGAAGAGCTGGTGCCAACAGTAGTAGCCAGTAACTCGAACACTACATCAAGACAGGACTTTGGGGTTGTCTCAGTGTCTTCAATATAGTTTTTATCAGCTTTCTTGGAGACCAACAGGGATGTCTCACTATCTTGAACCATATCCGCATTACTTCCTTTACCATTGCATAATGGGGTACTCTTCTCCAATATTTTATCCGTGTTCTAAAAGAGAAACAAACAAACACATCACAGGTTTACAATGTAGCATATGAAACTCATTTTGGTAAACCAGTTCAGTAGTAAGGTGGACAGGATAACAACATGAAAATATCTATCTAGTATGGTCACTATATGGTCTATATCATTCTAGTTTATGTTGCCAAATCAAGATAGATACAGTTGGAATCATATCTATTTAAGACAAAGCAGCATAGACAGAATATAAGTATGGGAAACTACACAGCAATAACAACACTTGTAATGTTCATGGCATGAGAACATAATTGTTTATTCAATTGAAACTGAAATCAACATAGAGCAAGTTACAACAGCAAACACGTTAAAGAAACAGGTTTAAAACATACTGCTATGCGCCATTGGAGTTTCAATTGCATCCTTCAATTTGAAATTAGTTGGTATGAGTAAATACAGTGATGCAAGAGCAAAGTAGTATGAACCATAGCTACGGAACCTGACCTGAGATCAATTCTTCTTCTACTTTAAGCGTTGACTTGGGGTTCGGAGTGGTGGTCCTCGTTGAGGGATTTCCGGACTAGGGGGTGTCCGGATAGCCGAACTATCATCATCGGCCGGACTCCAAGACTATGAAGATACAAGATTGAAGACTTCGTCCCGTGTCCGGATGGGACTTTCCTTGGCGTGGAAGGCAAGCTTGGCGATACGGATATGTAGATCTCCTACCATTGTAACCTACTGCAGGTAACCCTAACCCTATCCGTGTCTATATAAACCGGAGGGTTTTAGTCCGTAGGACTAACAACAATCATACCATAGGCTAGCTTCTAGGGTTTAGCCTCCTTGATCTCGTGGTAGATCCACTCTTGTAACACACATCATCAATATTAATCAAGCAGGACGTAGGGTTTTACCTCCATCAAGAGGGCCCGAACCTGGGTAAAACATCGTGTCCCTTGTCTCCTGTTACCACCCGCCTAGACGCACTGTTCGAGACCCCCTACCCGAGATACACCGGTTTTGACACCGACATTGGTGCTTTCATTGAGAGTTCCTCTGTGTCGTCACCGATAGGCTCGATGGCTCCTTTGATCATCAACAACGACGCGGTCCAGGGTGAGACTTTTCTCCCCGGACAGATCTTCGTGTTCGGGCGGCTTTTGCATCGGGCCAATTCGCTTGGCCATCCGGAGCAGATCGAAAGCTACGCCCTGGCCGTCGAGTCAGATTTGGAAGTTTAAACTATACGGTCGATATCCGCGGAGACTTGATCTTCGACGGATTCGGCCGCAGCTAAGCGCGCCAGACTGTCTCGATGGGCATGATCTAGCTCTGCTTTAACAAAGGCCTTGGAGGCCGCACTGAATCCGGCCCGACCCTTAATCCGGAGCCGGATTCCCCGATCGAGGACGAGTGGTTGGACACCGCCTCGGGGCTTTAATCTCTACGGCGATCGAGCGAACTCTATCCCTGTCCTTATGCGAAGACCTTGACTCTGTGGTGCGGACTCCTCTCCGGACCAACCCTCCGCGCCCTTGCCAATCGAATCCGATTGACGCCCGTTATGGAGTTCACGGTCATGATATCTTTCAGCACTCACCTTTTGGCGACATCTTGAGTTCGCTAAAGTACCTCTCGTTATCGAGAGCCCCGGCCGGATCAAGGTCAGACGGTTGGGATGCGGACGACAAAGAAATTCAAAGCCCACCCACCACCCACATGGTAGCCGCAGTCCATGATCTAAACGACATGCTAGACTACAACTCAAGACATTGACGGTATGGACGATTTATGCCGGGCGACGAACAAGACCCAAATACCATGTGGCACTGGAAGGCCACCTCGTCATACGACATATATATGGTGGACATCCCAAAAGATGGGAACGGCGATGGAACAACGGAGGATGACCCTCCAAGAAGCAGCCCAAAGGCGTCGTGGCGCCGCTCTAAATCCCACCACAAAGAAGAATGAAGATTCCAGCACCGGAGATAACAATACACCGGACAAAGGTCAAGACAATCCACTCCTGCAAGATCCAGCGGGGAAGATGGAGACGCCAGCCCTCACGAGAGAGCGGCGTAAGAAGAGGTAGAGGATTATATGCCTCCCTCCGGAGACGAAGCAAGCCTCAACGATGATGAATTCATCGTGCTCGAGAATCCCGTCCGAACAAGAGCTGCTTTTAGACGCAGGCTTATGGCCACGATTTAACAGCCTCAAGAAAAAGCAGCAAACTTAGAGCTGATCAGATCTGCTAGCCGACGGATGGATCAAGTCCTCGCGGCCGAAGAGCATGAGCTCGAACGCCCCTCCAAAAGCTACCCTATACGCAAGCTGCTCCCCCGACTAGAGGAGGAGGCTTACGAACCCGCATTACCAGGAGACAATACGGCTGACCAACCACTCCGTGGTTGCGACAGAGAGGCCTCTAGGCCCTTCACTAGAACCGTACCCCGGCATCGCTCAAAAAGCACACGGCCAAAGGGGAACGCTCCGGACCTGCGAGATATATTGGAGGACAAGGCAAGACAATCAAGATCGATCTATGGATCGCGTGGGCGTCCCACGGTACGTGATTTACAACCGTCGCGCCGGACATGATAAGTCCGCCGGGCCGAACAAAACAGACCAAGCTCTTTTGAGCTCCGTCGTGATATCGCCCGACAGAGGCGCCAAGACACCCACTATGCTTCACGCACGAAGTAATGGATCATCAAATCCTCAAGGGTTTAAACCCGTCAATATTGAATCCTATGATGGCACAACAGACCCGCGGTTTGGATCAAGACTATCTCCTTCGCATCCACATGGCCCACGGTGACGATCTTCACGCCATCAAATACCTCCCCCTCAAGCTTAAAGGACCATCCCGGCATTGGCTCAACAGCTTGCCAGCAGAGTCAATTGGGAGCTGGGAGGACCTCGAAGCCGCATTCCTCGATAACTTCCAGGGAACTTATGTGCGACCACCAGATGCTGATGACCTAAGCCACATAATTCAGCAGCCAAACGAATCGGCCAGACAATTCTGGACACGGTTCTTAACCAAGAAAAACCAAATAGTCAACTGTACGGATGCGGAGGCCCTCGCGGCCTTCAAGCATAACATCCGTGACGAGTGGCTTGCCCGGCACCTAGGACAGGAAAAGCCAAAATCCATGGAAGCCCTCACATCACTCATGACCCGCTTCTGCGCGGGTGAGGACAGCTGGCTAGCACGCAGCAACAACCTCAGCAAAAATTCTGGCAGTCCGGACTTCAATGACCGAAATGGCAGGCCGCATCGTAACAAAAACAAACGCCGCATTAACGGCGACAATATTGAGGATACGGCAGGCAATGCCGGATTCAGAGGCTCTAAACCGGTCAGCCAGTAAAAGCCATTCAAAAGAACTACTCCGGTCCATCCAATTTGGACCGAATACTCGACCGCTTGTGCGGATACACGGCACTTCAAAAGCCAGCTTAACCACACCAACAGGGACTGTTGGGTATTCAAGCAGCAGGCAAGTTAATTGCTGAAAACAATGACAAGGGGCTGTATAGCGATGACGAGGACAAGACCCAACCGCCCGAACAATAGAGGATGAAGGGTTTCACAAAAGTGCGGACGGTGAACATGATATACGCAACGCACATACCCAAAAGGGAGCGGAAGCGTGCACTCGTGGATGTCTACGCTGATGGAGCCAGTTGCCCGAAGTTCAATCCATGGTCCTCCCGCCCGATCACTTTTGACCGAAGGACCACCCCACCAAAGATCCGCCACGGTGGATTCGCCAGACTGGTCTTAGACCCAATCGTCGATGGATTTCACCTAACCAGTAGTCCCGATGGATTTGGCGGCAGCCTGAACCTGCTTTACCAGTGATACAAAGGCGCAAAATGGGCATAGACCCTCAAGGATTAAACCTACCAAAACGACCTTTAAAGGCGCCATACCAGGTGTAGAAGCCAATTGTACAGGCTCAATTACACTGGAAGTGGTCTTCGGATCCCCGGATAACTTCCGAAGCGAGGAGTTAATCTTCGACATAGTCCCGTTCCGCATCGGCTATCATGCCTTGCTCGGACGTATCGCGTTTGCAAAGTTCAACGCGGTGCCGCACTACGCATACCTCAAGCTCAAGATGCCAGGCCCTCGAGGAGTCATCACGGTTAACGAAAACACTGAACGTTCTCTCCGCACGGAGGAACATACATCGGCTCTCGTGGCAGAAGTGCAATGCAGCCTCTTAAGGCAATTCTCGAGTCCAGCCGTTAAGCGGCCGGACACAGCCAAGCGCGCCCGGAGTAACTTACAACAAGACCACCGCACGCCCGAGCATCGCCAGAGCAGCGATGCCCCAACCCCAGCCTCCCGCGAAACGTCAAGGCAGGTCCTTCGCAGACACCATTACGCTCAAGATACCATGGGCATGGGGAGAGGGGCACGACCACGATAAACCCAGATCGCGGCTCAACCACACCAGGGGCTCTCAAGTGTGTCATTCCTTTTCTTTTCTTTTTACCTTTTACTTTTTACCCACAGGACTCCGCTTTGTCGAAGCCTGTCCCGGCAGCAGACCCCGAACTCACGATGCAACAGCCAGGAAGGATGAAGGCTACAACGAATATACTGGTGGTCTCCATTACGAGCATTTTTATACACCAATCTGCAGCCTACCCCTGGAGGGGGACATGTTTAACAGTTCCATACCTTGCTTATCGCACTATTTGTATCGTTCTGCATTCGTAGCAGCACTTATTGAATAAAACAATGCAACACCTTTTTTCTTATAATTGCATTTCTTTTTCATACATATGTTCATTCACGGCATGTTGCATCTGTACACTTTGGTACGGCTAATATACACCAGGGGCTTATGTTCCCCGCATTATGGTGTGATGAGTCCGAAAACTTTCACAAGTGCGTCACCCCGAACTTATAGCACTATATGCATCGGCTCCGAATCATGTCTTGGGTCAATAGTTGGGTTTGCCCGGCTCCCATGTTTTGGTACCTTATGTTCCGTTATATCGGCTAAGGTAGCACTGGGAGAACCGCTGCGATTCCGCCCCAGTTGAGCTGGGTTAACGCCTCAGTGGAGAAAGCTAAAACTGACCGTCATGAAGAGGCGAGAGACCGGTTGCTGTTCGAGAGGTTTTTAAGTAGTCCTTAAAGACTTATGCCGCTTAGAGCGAGGAGCCGGATACCGTCTCACCAAGGCGTGGATAGTGCCCCAAATTCGCCCTTCCGAAGACTAGGGGCTTCACCAAATTTAAAATTATAGAATTTCGTGGCTAAGTGAGACTGTTCAAGCATTATAAGTCCGGTTGCCTTGTTCGCTGTGTTGAGCGCCTCCTAGATGGACCAAAAATGGGAACAAGAGCGCTCAAGTTTATCCCGAACACCCCAAAGACTCGTGGCATGGGGGCTGAAGCCGACGACTTGCCATCTCTCAGATTTGATAAATAGCCGCACAAAAGGTAATATTTTAAATTAACAAGCGTTGCTTAGCGCATATGAATTAAGTTTTCAACGCACAGGATAACAAAATGCGAGTCTACTCAAATATTACATCTTTGGAGCACTCACCCGCAATAGTGCGGGCGCCCTTCAAAGACACTCTTATAATACATCTCGGGCGTGCGATGCTCCTTGCCCTCCGGTGGCGGGTCCGTCACGAGCTTCGGGCATCCATCTTGCCCCAAAGGCACCTTTATGGGTAAGGGCCCGACGGGCACCCTTAATACAAGCGGAATGCTTGATAACTTCAACCCACGGCACGCATCCATCAGCCGCCAGACCAGCCGAAGTAGCTCCTGTGCATGGCGCCCTTAGGCCACACCAACTATGAGGCCCTTCATGGCCTGTTCGGCCGCTTTAGGAGCTCGACCAGCTGCTTCACTGGTCGCTAGGGGCACTGGATGTCCGGCCTCAAAGATATCGAGACCAAGACCTTCTCCGCCGAGCTCCCTCCTCGGCTCGGTAGAATGCGGCAGCATCGACACGCCATGAGGAAGATCTGCGAACGCCTCTGGAGAGCTCCGACCGGGTAAGCAATGTAATTAACTCTCACATGCTTACTTTGCATGAAAAATGCCTTACCGCTGCTATTTTCTTCACCGCATCAATCTCCGGAGGGCCTTGTAGGCTTCGCCTTAGCGGCTTTGGCACTCTCAAGAGCTGCTGCAAGCTCGCACTCGAGCCTTCGAGTCACGCCTCCAAGTTCTCATGTTTTTCACGAGATCCTGGAGCTCTTGTTGTACCTCCGCCACCCGCGCCTCCTGCTTCTTCTCGCTTCGGTGCGCTCCATGGCCGCATTATGTTCCGCTGCCACCGCTTCCTTCTGTGGTCGCCACCTCGTTAGTGGCCCCTACAATACCCACGTTATCCTTGTCATTTTTCTTGCAACCAAATCCTTTTCTCAGAAGGTACAATTTTCATAAGGTATTACTCACCTTCTTTTTCCTCCAGCTGCTTCTTGGCATGGCCGAGCTTCGTTCTCGGACCGCCGAGGTTTTCCTTCAAAATATTGACCTCCGCGATGCGGTGGAGGTCAAGAACAGCCTGCAATCCCATATCGACATATTTTTTATATGACTCCTGCGTTTATCTTTTTAAAGATCCTCGATCCGCTTTTCTTTCCGAACACCGAACCGAGCATCGGGGCTACTTGTCTATGCGGTACCATTTTACATATATTGAAATTTCTTACCTCAAAGCCCGTTAGAAGATCGGTACAGCTTCGCCACCGATCTTGGCGGATCGAACTGTCCGGATCACCGCACTCATAACAAAGGCGGTGCTCTTCCTCGATGGAGGCGCCGTTGAGCGCCCAAGAAGCTATCCGGTGCCTCCGGTTGGACCGAAGGACACGGCGTCTTACCCTTCTTGCGAAGGGATCGCTTGCGGACTCGGAACCACTGAAGGTTCCGCATGGAGTCCGGACAAGGGTCGGGCTTAGAGCCCCGGGGTCTTGCCCCACGCGCTGAGTCCGGAGGTTGCCTTGTGGCACCTCTTGTGCCACCTCCTCGTGACTAAGCCCCTTTGGGGCCCCGCCAAGAAGCGTTGCTGCAAAGATGAGGCGAGGAGGCGGTCGGAAGCGGCACTCTCCATTTCCGACGAGGCCAGGGACCCGCCGATGAATCGGCGAACTCGCCTTTGGGCGGGCTGCACGATTGTTCGACATTAGAGAACACTCGCAATAATAAAAGCCATGGGTATCCGAACACTTACGATCTCGCCAGGGCTTGGCCCTTGTAGGCCAATCCCCTCGCTGCCGCCGACGTTGGTGGAGAAGTCCGGAGGAAGGGTTCTTCCTTCTGACCCTCCGGCCTCCCTGGGGGCGGCCTTCCTTTTCTCTCCTCCCCGGCTGGGGAGAAGCTTCTTCTTCTTCCTCCTCGTCTTCGTGGAGAAGATTCTGCTTCGTAATCCGACAAAGACTGGCGCCGGGAGCTCCTTCGAGTTCCCGTGGCCTCCTTCTTGGCCTTCTTCTCCGCACCACATGGGGTGCTTGAGCCAGCAGCACCGGCCAATTGGGCGTCCGCTGGGTATTTCAGCAAAGGAGCCGACAGTTAATCTGTCCGGACGCCTTCACCAGACTGTCCGAAGAATAGGGAGTTTTTAGATCCCACGTAGAGTCAATCTATGAAAAAAGAGTCCCGTAAAGGGTAAAATAACTTACCTCGCCGGCTTGACGCGGCGAGTTGTATCCGTGATCTTTGTTAGCGGATGCGGGGGCTTCGGCTCCCTTGAACAACACCTTCTAGGCATCTTCGTACGTGGTATCGAAGAGCCGGCTCAAGGTTCGGTGCTGTGCCGGATCAAACTCCCACAAATTGAAGTCCCGTTGTTGGCATGGGAGAATCCGGCGGATGAGCATCACCTGGATTACGTCGACAAGCCTGCGATTCTTGTCCACCAGGTTCCGGTCGCGTGTTTGGAGTCCGGATAGCTCGTCCGAATCCCCCCACTTCAGGCCTGTCTCTTTCCATGACAGCCGTGTGGGGAATCCAGATCTGAATTCAGGGGCCGCCACCCATTCAGGGTCGCGTGGCTCGGTGATGTAGAACCACCCCGATTGCCACCCCTTTATTGTCTCCACAAAGGAGCCTCGAGCCATAGGACTTTGGCCATCTTGCCGACCATGGCGCCTCCGACTCCGCTTGACGGCCGCCCACAACCTTCAAATGACATTAAAGGTCTTCACCATAGGTCAAGTGGGGCTGGATGCAGAGGAAGGCCTCGCACACGACGATAAACGCCGAGACGTTGAGGACGAAATTCGGGGACAGGTCGTGGAAGTCCAGGCCGTAGTAGAACATGAGCCCCCGGACAAATGGGTGAAGTGGAAAACCTAGTCCGCGGAGGAAGTGGGGGAGAAACACCACCCTCTCATGGGGCCTGGGGGGGGGTGGAATGAGCTGCCCCGCGTCGGGCAGCCTGTGCGCGATATCGCCGGACAAGTATTCGGCCTCCCGCAGTCTTGTGATGTGCCCCTCCGTGACGGAGGAGGCCATCCATCTGCCTCCCTCTCCTGACATGGTTTGAGAAGGTTGAGGAGGAAAGTGCGGACTTGGGCGCTAGAGCTCGAGTGCATGGGAATGGATGAGCAAAGGAGGAAGAAGGCGTAGGTGAAAGGGTGGATCCTTATCCCCTTATATGGGTGGACAAAAACATGTGTCCCCACCGGCTGGTAAAACTCGCTTATCTCCCAAGCGCCACAATCAATGGCGCGGTTGGGTTACCCACATCCGTATTGATGGGAATCCCGGAATAAGGGGAACACGATCTCTGCCTCGACAAGACGTGCCAAGGAAACCGCTTCGCTAAACGCGCTGAGGTGGAACAATAAAAACAATTTGAGTAAAGGCTTGGTAGTGGTGCGACGTCACGCCACAGAATACGCCCAGATTGATCTTGTGTAATATTATTCTCTACGGTGGTATGTGGAATTTATTTTTGCAAGAGCGGACACTATCCTGGTGTTCACAATCTTCTATAAATTATTCGGAGGAAGAACCCGCCTTGCAATGCCGAAGACAACATGCCCGCCGGACTCATCGTCATTGAAGCCTGGTTCAGGGGCTACTGAGGGAGTTCCGGACTAGGGGGTGTCCGGATAGACGAACTATCATCATCGGCCCGACTCCAAGACTATGAAGATACAAGATTGAAGACTTCGTCCCGTGTCCGGATGGGACTTTCCTTGGAGTGGAAGGCAAGCTTGGCGATACGGATATGTAGATCTCCTACCATTGTAACCGACTCAGTGTAACCCTAACCCTATCCGTGTCTATATAAACCAGAGGGTTTTAGTCCCAGAGGATCTAACAACAATCATACCATAGGCTAGCTTCTAGGGTTTAGCCTCCTTGATCTCGTGGTAGATCCACTCTTGTAACACACATCATCAATATTAATCAAGCAGGACGTAGGGTTTTACCTCCATCAAGAGGGCCCGAACCTGGGTAAAACATCGTGTCCCTTGTCTCCTGTTACCACCCGCCTAGACGCACAGTTCGGGACCCCCTACCCGAGATCCGCCGGTTTTGACACCGACACTCGTGCTTTGGGCACTGCAGTTGCCTTACTAACTACTCGTGTTTGGGTGCTCTGTGGTGGAGACGGTGCCGTGTCAACTGGAACTGGGTTACTATCTGCTGGGGTTGGGGTTAGAAGGGGTGTAGCTGGTTGTCTGTCCAACTAGGTAGGGGTACAATCTACGTGAGTCTGAGTTATGTGTGATGGGACTGGTTCTTGGGCAAGTACAACCGTGGTTCTATCTGCATCGACAGGTAGCACAATCTTTTCTGAAGACCGTGTTTTTACTCCCATAGGTACTTCCATCACCCCCTCCAATTGAAATGGCTGATAAACAATAAAAGTAATTGAATGTACAGACATTGTAAGACAGACAGGTGCAATGGATAGTAGGGAAGAAAACAGGGCATGAAATAATTCACATTTATGTTGTCTAACCAAACAGAATAGCAGGACATAATTTCACATATATGATGGCTAATTAAACAGGATAGCATGACACAATTTCAAATGTATGATGGCTAACTAAACAAGATAGTATGACATAATTCAAAATATGATGACTATGTAAACAGGATGAGATGATATAACTATATTATGTCTTTAGAAAATGGGTTGGCATGCCATAATTCAGATACATGCTGTCTATGTAAACATCTTGGCATGATATAATTCAAATATATGATTTATATACTAAGCAAGTGAGGAGAGGGCAATCACATATATGATGTGTCAACTAAGGAGATGGCATTCAATATTGTGCATATGATGTAAAAACTAAGCATTACAATACAACATATGCATGATATGAGTAATATAACCCTGCCAAGTTTGAGCATACACCTCAGGGGGATAATAGGACTAGTCATCTGCCTCTGAATCCTCCTCTGAAGAGCTATTTGTAACCAGCAAGATATCTGCTTCAGCAGGTAGCATTGTCTGCTTTGAAGACCTTGTTTTCACTCCAGATTTCTCCATCACCCAGTCAAATGGCTAATGCACAGGAAAAGCAGTTGAATATACAAACATTGTCGATAAATGCAACGAAAAATACAAAAAAGGATGGCATGATATAATTCACATATATGACGCTTGGCTAAACAGCATGGCATTGCATAATTCACATATATAATGCCTTGCAACAAGATAGCATTTCATAATTCACATATATAATGTCTTGCAACAAGATGGCATCGCATAATTCACATATATGGTAATTAGACACTAAACAGGTGGCATTCACACAAAGCATGTCTAAACTAAGCAAATGACATAGCAATGCAAGATACCATACGCACGATATGAGAAACATAACCCTGCCAAGTTAGAGCATGCACCTCGGGGGGGGGGGGGGGTAGGACTGGTCATCTGTCTCTGAATCCTCCTCTGTGGAGCTATCCATTACCAGCAAGACATGCGCTACGTCAGATAGCATTGTCTGCTCTGAAGACCTTGTTTCCACTTTAGATTTTTCCATGACCGTGCCGAATGGCTGATGCATAGGAAGAGTAATTGAATGTACTAAAATTGTTGACAAATTTAACACGTAATAAAAAATGATTGCATGATATAACTCACGTAAGATGACTGGCTAACCAGGGTGGCATTGCAAAATTCACATATATGATGCCTGGCTAAACAAGATGGCATTGCATGATTCACATATACGATAAAGAAACTAAACATATGGCATTGACACAAAGCATGTCTAAACTAAGCAGATGACATATTTGATGTATCCAGTAAGCAATACAAAGCACCATATGCATGATATTACCAACATCAGCATGCCAAGTTAGAGCGAAGACCTCATGGGGTAAATAGGAGTGGTCTTCTCCTTCTGAATCCCCCTCAGAACGGTTATCTTCCTCTTGATTATGATCTGAAATGGGTGGAGGGGGGGGGGGCTGCCTTTGCGCCCACCATGGAGCGATGTCTGCATGAAATTTTATTGCCACGCAAGGCTCGTCTCTTTTGATCTACATGTTCATTTCCAGTGTGTACAATAACTGACATGCATAGGAATAAAACATAGTGAGATTTATGTAAGGAGTGCATGCACAAATCCAGAGTAATGGTAGCAAACTGTGGATAGACCCAAAACCAATGATAGCAGGCAGATAATAGCTTTAGTTAAAAAATATAGATAATGGCTCCTTTAATGTTTGTTTGTACCCAACATGAAACTCATAGTAGACACCCGAGATTAACCATATAGTAGACAGATAGTACTGATTGCTGCCCCAATATGTACCCCACAACCATTTAAAAACTGAAGTTTCAGCATTAGTTTGGACCTGACTCAGAGTCTAATAGGTGAAGACAACGATAAAGTAGCATGTCATCATATTAAGCGATGCATAACGTAAGCAGACACGGAAGAGTGCGACCTCTCTTGCGGACCAGTGTAGTCCTCAAGGTCATCTGCTCAGTTGATGATGGTAATGCAGTTGTTGTGGCTGACAAGGCGGGAAGAAAGATCTGAGGCGGTGAAAGACAGTCCGAGAGCGGATCCCTGTTGTGGTGAACCCTTCCGTCGTTGGAGCAGCTGAGCTGGGGTGGAACACAGCGCAGCAGGAGCAGGACAAACCACACAAGGTTTTCTTTGACACATATCTGTAACAGAAGTAATTGTGTAAGGGCTTGTTTGAATTTGAGGATTCTAACAATGCAGGGATAGGAAATAGTCAGGAATAGGATAAGAATGCACGTGCAAAACTCAGAATTTAAAAACACAGGATTTATGCCAATCTGGGTGTTTGATTCACAAGAATTGGAAGATCACAGGATGCAAAGAAGCAAGGTGACATTAAGTCAAACCACAACAAAATGTACGGTTATAATGCTATTATGCTACTATCTCTTAGTCTTGTGCTTCATGAATAGGAATCTGAAAAGCAGGACAAGTGGAAATTAAAATTCCTACAATTTTTCTTTCAAGGAGACACTAAAGGAACAAATCTTACAATTTTCCTTTGCTCCATTCCTCTGAACCAAATTCATGAATAGTAGTACCATAGGAAACTTTCCAATGCCTATGTTTTTCCTTGACTTTTCCTTTCAAGCACTGACGATTCTAGTAGGCAGGCTTGAGCAAGGAAAAGCCTACACTCAAAAAATGTTTTTGTGCTACTTCTACTTTGGACCTGCACCATCGCCCCTACTAGCTCAACTCCCAGGCCCATCGACAAATGCACAGCTCAAACGCGCAGAGATTAATAATGATGACGTTCAAGAGAGTCCATCACGGATAGCTAAGTTGCCTGGTACCTCACTGCTTGTCATATAGTAGGAGAAACTAGTCGTATTTCACGTTACTGCGTGTGCTCAGTGGACAATATATATAACATGTAGAGTAAAAAAGAGATGCACCAAGTGTACAACCTCTTTGGCGAAGCCATGTCGATCTCAGCATGATTGGGTTGGTCGGTGAGGATGATCCGGCTGACGTGGCTGTCGGAGGAGGGGAAGAAGATCTTAGGTGTCGTGGTTTTGTCACGGCAGATGTCCTTGTGAAAGGACTTAGTCGTGGAGCCATCACTACGGATTAGCTTAAAGGGGTTAAAGCGGACAAGGGACGCAAGAGAGTTTTATACTAGTTCGGCCCCTTACGATGAAGGTAAAAGCCTACGTCTAGTTGTGATGGAATTGATGGCGTTTCGATGACCAGGGAGCGAATACACTTTGCCTGAGTCTCGAGTTGTTGTCTGTTTTCTGAACCGCCGCCGGGCCGTCCCCTTATATACATGGGTTGACGCCCGTCAGTTTACAGAGTCCCGAGGCCGGCTCATAAACGTGTCCGGCTCGGTCTTCACTCTTTCTACCTTACAATGCAAGTTACATGTTAATGCCGGTTTATAGCTACAGGCCTTACACCAGTTCTGGGCCTTGGGCCTTTACTCAGCGTCAGCGTCTGTCTTCATGGGCTTCAAGTTAATCCGGCCTCTCCTGGCCGGTTTACGCCCTGTAGTAATATCCCCAACATTAGGCCCCAGACTGATTTGAACTAGTTCATGTGAGTCCTTAAGAAAACTTCGTCTTCAACATTTTCACATAATTTTGTAAACCGCCGTGACATCATCTTCCCAAATCATGGTAAACCGTCGTGACGTAATCTGTTAAACTGTGCATGATACATCTTCATTAATGGGTCCCCGACAATTGAGGCGACAGCTCCGCTTTCCAAATTTTTGGCTCCTCGATTTTCGCGCCTGACACTTATCCCTTGCCTTTATAAATACAGCCGAGGGGTCATTTTCACCTTTCCCCTTCGTGCCTCTTCGCGTCGTCTTCTTCCTCGCGCCGCTCAACCCTTGGAGCTCCGCCGCCACCGTCGACCGTCGCCTCTGCCTCTGGCTGCTGCATCACCCTGAACGGACCAGAAAACTGCGGCGCACCTCCGCTTCCTCATCAGCACAGGTAAGCTTTCTGCTCTTTCCACCATAGATCTGTTCTAGGGTTTCGGTGTTCGTCGCTGTTCTTCGGTGTTCATCAGAGTCCATTACCTGCATAATAGGGTTTTGATCCTAGACCTTGATAGTTATCCTGTCCAATGATAGCCGTAGCTCTTTTCCCATCTAATGCGCCTTGCTAAGATAGAAGATCCCATCTGAACCTTCCTCCGCTGTTTCGGCACCGCTTCTTAAATCGGAATATATTTTCCTTTTCTTACATGCCACAGATCCAAAATTGTAATACCAGCTTGTGAAATCTGTTTTCCTTCACTTATACATCTGCAGTCTTGACTCTTGAATGTTTAGACTAGGCGGTTTAACTTTGTAGAAAAAATGACAACCCGGTATATACTATTAGTCCCCTTGTTGAACCGCCAATATATTTCCACTTATCACCTCCACTGGTGTACTGCTTTACTGTTGAACTCCAGTTTTTAAATAGCTGACTCCGGTTTAACAATATACTTTCGTCTTGTATCACTGTATAGCTGTCCAACATGAATCTTAAAAACTGGAAATCAACAGGAAATCATTATATTGTAGAACTTCATTGCCATGGCCAAACAAGTGTATGAATGCAATTGGGTCCCTTCTCGAGTAACAGAGGAACAGCTAGACAATCTTGTCAAAACGGGTGCGTTAAACAAGAAAGATGCCATTCACTGGAGGGTCCATGGCCCGGAATGTCTTCCTTCTCCCAAAGACGGAGAAGTTGTTGTTTTTGCTGATCGCCTAAGCCGGGGTTTCAACACTCCCGGTTAAAAATTCTTCCGGGATGTATTGGCCAACTTCCAACTGCGCCCACAATATATTGGCCCTAACTCTGTTACCAACATATGCCACTTTCAAGTGTTTTGTGAGGTTTACCTTCAAGAGGAACCTTCAGTAGAGCTATTCAGGGACTGCTTTCATCTGAACCGCCGCACAGAGTTCAAAGATGGGCCTAACACAGAACTGGGCGGGATGGCGATTCAGAAAAGGAAAGAAGTCACCTTTCCTCACGCCAATCTCCACAGTCACCCCAAAGATTGGAACCAGACCTGGTTTTACTGCAAGGACACGTCTCAGCTTGATGAAAACCCCTGCCGGGTTACCGCCCCGAACGTCTCGAGCAACACACACCCTTTTCCTCAAAGGTCGATCGCTAAAGAAAGAAGCAAATATGCTCCTCAACTATCCAAGCTTAGGGCCTTTATGGCCAATGGTTTAACAGGAGTTGACTTTGCACGTTGCTGGATAAGTTGGAGCGTTTTGCCTTTGAGCCAATGCCCCGGTTTGATGTGTGAGTATACAGGAGAATTGAATGATGCTCAGTGGCACATTGATATTCAGCTGACAGATGAGAAGTCACTGAGGCTGTAAAAAAGATGCTGAATGAACCAGAGGCTACCTGTGCTCAAACCGGACTCCCCCCTTTCTGCACCATCAACAAACCGCCAGCCGTACGATTCATACTATTCGTTTTATCTGAAATTGCTTCTGTCCCGATGTATTCTGAAAATGTGATGAATTTTTGGCAGGACAATCATCCGTTCTGGAACAAGAAACCTCCGCAAGACAAACCGGCGAAGCCAACCCGCCAAAAGACCAAAGCTGTGAAAAGACCAGCTAACCGGAAGAGAACCACTTCATCGTTCGATCCACCGGTTGATGATGATGTGGGTAACTCGGATTTTGAGGTAGAACTTGACTCACTTGGTTCATTTTTCATACGCCTTATTGATGATGATTATTGCCAGGACAACGATGAAGTCAGTCATGCCGATGCTGTAGAGGTAATCATCCTTTCCTCCGATTCAAACCCTTTGCCTTCACTAGAAACCCGTCGAGCAAACCGGAAAATTAAATTTTCACATCCTCTTGCTTATTTGGATCCAAACTTTCTTATGAAGACACAACAGCACGAGGCTCGCCGCACAACCCGGCATAGCGGCCAGGTAGTTACCTCCACCGGTTTACCGAACAACCCGGTTAGGAAATGACTATCAGAGGTATCTAATTCCCTTGACATGTCATGCCCCAAAGTAGGCTGTTTTCGTCAACCTCTTAATCCGTCTGACTCCAATTATCAGGGCACTTCTCATTCATCCTATGGCGAGTCGGCAGCCACCAAACTTCCACCTCTCAAAACGGTTATTGGGTAAGCTGTTCACTTGCCTTATTCTTGATATGCATTTTATATGCTATACTGACCTTCTGTTTTTATTTTGTCAGCGCTCAGCCCAGACCAAGAAAGAAAGCTCGCCTGAACAAACCGTCAGAAGAAGATACAGCTGTTGAACCGGAGAAAACCCTAGATCATGTAGAAGCCCACCTTGATGATGTGCTGAATGATCCACCGCCTCAAGACGATGACTTTGTTACTGAACCGGCAGACATCGACACCACAGGCCATGCTGACGAACCGGCCCGTTCTCCTCGAATTGACAAAACGGCAAGTCCAGCAAAGAATATCAACAAACCGGCGACCCCAGTGCGAGCTGCTGCTGAAAAGGATGATGATGTTCTGATTACTGGCGTTGGCTATACAGATCCAGGGAATCCTGTCGCTTTGTCGAAGCATACGGCCAAGGAGGAATTTTCTGCAATTGGTAAAGGCAAATGGAATGCCGATCTGTCCACCTATACCCATCTGAACACTCAAGACCTTCATTCTGGCTATCTGAACCGTCTGTTCACGAGCCATGACTATAAAGCCGGTCTTGTCAATATGGTGAAGGAAAAATATGAGGTAATTTTATGTATACTTCTCTTGTTGTATTGTGTTTGCATTTTATCAATTGTAGTAGCCCCAAGTGACGGTTTAAGATAGCAACTTAAACCGGGACTTTGATAACAATCTTTGAGCTTGCAACAATTCATTTTAACTTCACCGATGTAGTCTCCAAAGGCCGATTTAACTATATAGAGATGAAGCGGGACTTTATAGAAGAATTCCCTTTTTAGCAATATTACGAGCAAATACACATTAGCCCCCAAGTGCCAAGCTTAATACTTGTATTGTGCTTTGGGACTTTGAAAATTGTCTGATAGAGCAAATATGCATTAGCCCCCAAGTGCCAAGGGCATAACTTGGTATGGGCTTGGTACTTAAAGTATTTACTGTTACCTGACCAGATTGACTGTCTCTTTGTAGGCTGAGCTGAGCAAAAAGGAGAGCCAAACCGCTGACCTGCAAGAAAACCTTAAATTGCAACAAGATGAAACCTCCAAGGCAAAGGCAGAGATGACCAGCGCGTTAGGCGCTATGGAGAAACTAAAAGAAGGCTTCAACAAGGAACGGTCGGCTTGGGAAAATGAAAAATCCGATTTGATCAAAAGGGCTGAGAAAGCAGAAGCTGCTCTTAAACCGGTGGTTGATGAACTGACCAGCATAAAGCGACAGGTTCATTCCATGACTGTAGCCGTGTTTGGTAAGCATCCGTAACTCCCGATTTTACCATATTCTTTCATGTATCTGCCGGTTTACTAACCCTTGCAATGATATAGGAACTCGTATTGGCCACTTGGGATCTGACATTCAGAAGAAGTTAAAAGAAGCCTATAATCTGATAGAGCAGCTCTATACCGGCGTGCAACGGATCATATATACTGCTTCTCACAACAATCCTCCTCCCACCTTGATTAAGGATACATTAGAAAGGTTATCCATGCTACCTGCCCGGGTTGATGAACTGAAAAAGTTTGCTGCTAGGGCGGGCGCTTTGGCTGCACTGACCCGGGCAAAGGCATGGGTACCTGACTTTGATCCAATTGAAGCGGCTCAAGGCTATCCCAGTTTGAAGGAAGACGGGACATAATTCGGTGAAGATGATCTTCGGATCATAAACCGGGAGGTACGCCCATTGGCTTGTCAACTAGTTGAAGAAGCGGACATGTCATACTATCAAGCAAACTATGATGACAAGAACAAGCAGGTTGCTGCACCAATCCCCGAAGCTCAGAATCTCATCCCGCCAATCCGTAAGCACACTTATGCCCCTGACATTGACCGTCGACGTTGATAAATGATGAAGTTGTATTCCAAGCCCTAACTGGAATTGACTGGGCAACTATTGATTTCCAGCCACTGGGTAGAGAAGAAGAAGCTGATCCGGCGCGAGATGATCCGCAACCGTCAGGCCAAGCTGGTGACCAAGCATGAACCGGAGGCCGGTTTAGTCTTCTACATGCTGCGACATGTATTTTGCAAAAACAATGATCCTGTTGGGCACTGGAAAGCCTTGTAATAGGCTTAGTTAAAATATTTGTTCTGATATGCCTTTGTGCATACTTATCTGCAATTGGCACCAACTTGATTCGTCATACATAAGATATGATCCATATATTTATTTGTCCAAGCTGTTTCTGCAGACAAGAAGCTTAAAGCGCCCGGGCGGTTTACCGCCGGGCGGGTCATGATACCCATATATATAACCAAAGATGATAACTTAGGTTGTGACATATAACCAAAAATGGAAATATATAAAACCGGCAACTTTTATGCACGATGTTGGCTGGCCAACCTTGTACCGGGGCTAATAACCCCAATCATTTTTAGGAAAAGGGTATTCCTGTTGAGATAAAGCCGGTTTATAATGTAAACCATGCCGGCTTACGATAAACACCGGTTCACTCTATAATAGAATTGTATTTTGAAAAAAATCAGACCGGGCAAATAGTCTCTGGCCTATGATTTGTTCGTGTACCGTCAATTTGTAATTGACAGTCGGACCGGGTTATTTTAACGCGGTCTAAAAAGCAACAAAAAGTCTTTATTAAAAAACAAAACAAAACCCAAGCAAAGGCAAATAGAAACCATTGTAGGCGAGGCTTTGAGCCGATCAAGAGGCGTAACCATGTTTCGGACACGACCAAGCCCCCAAGAAGGCGTAGCTATGGTTCAGGTTTGATCAGGCCCCCAAATGATGCTGTGGCATTATGCCGACCAAGAGGTGTAGCTATGGTTCGGGTTCGACAAAAGCCCCCAAGTGATGTTGTGGCATTGCGCCGATCAAGAGGCGTAACTATGGTTCAGATACGACCAAGTTCCCAAATGATGCTATGGCATTGCACCGATCAAGAGGCGTGGCTATGGTTCAGATACGACCAAGCCCCCAAGTGATGCTATGGCATTACGCCTATCAAAAGGTGTAGCTATGGTTCGGACACGACCAAGCCCCCAAGTGATATAATATAAAGCCTTTGAGAGGCCAAAACCAAGGGGTAAACCGGACGCCGCTTTATCAACAGAAGCTCCATGTAACCACACATGATGTAAGAAAACAACAGATACCCCGCTTTAGCTGAGGTTCTGGATTATTATATTAATCATAATATATACATAGGCATAATATGTACAAAAGCAGAGCCTATAGCTCAAGTATAGTAAGGCCCAAGATGAGTAATATTCCACGACCGGTTGGTCTCCTCCTCCGATTTACGTGAGTCTTTGCGCTCTCGAACATCGATCAGGTTGTATGACCCGTTGTGTAGATTCTTGCTGACCACAAAAGGTCCTTCCCAAGGTGGGGATAACTTGTCCATATCCGTCTGATCCTGGATGAGCCAAAGCACCAAATCTCCTTCTTGAAAGGTTCTGGTCCTAACCCGGCGGCTATGATAGCGACGCAGATCTTGCTGATAAATCGCCGAACGGGCGGCCGCTATGTCATGCTCTTCATCTAACAGGTTGAGAGCTTCTTGCCGTGCCTTCTTGTTGTCCTTCAACATATGCCGCCACACGAGGCGAGTCATGACGGATATCACTAGGAAGATCCGCCTCTGCTCCATAAACCATGAAGAACGGTGTGTATCATGTCGACCTATTGGGCGTGGTGTTGATGCTCTAAGGTAGCTCCTCAACCCAACAACCCGGCATCCGCTGCAAGGGAACCATAAGCCGAGGTTTGATGCCTCTCAAAATTTCTTGATTGTCCCTCTCCGCCTGAGCATTGGACTATGGGTGAGCCACTGATGATACATCAAGCCGGATGTGCTCACGGAACTCCTTCATGGCACCCTTTGACAGATTAGTACCATTGTCAGTGATAATGCTATGTGGAAAGCCAAACCGGAAAATCACCTTTTTGATTAATTGAACCGCCGTGGCCGCGTCACACTTGCTAACTGGTTCTGCCTCCACCCACTTTGTGAATTTATCAACCGCCACCAAAAGGTGGGTCTTCTTATCTTTGGACCTCTTGAAAGGCCCAACCATATCCTGCCCCCAAGTCGCGAACGGCCAAGTAATTGGAATCATCCTCAATTCTTGAGCTGGTACATGAGCGCGCCTTGAAAACTTCTGACAGCCATCACATCGTCTGACCAAGTCCTCGGCATCGGCATGAGCTGTTAACCAATAGAAACCGTGACGAAACGCCTTAGCCACCAAAGATTTTGAACCGGCGTGGTGACCACAATCTCCTTCGTGGATCTCACGTAAAATTTCACAGCCTTCTTCAGGAGACACACAACGCTGAAACACCCCTGTAACACTGCAATGATGCAGTTCTCCGTTGATAATAGTCATAGACTTGGACCGCCGGATTATCTGCCTGGCCAGTGTCTCATCCTCTGGTAACTCGCCCCGGTTCATGTATGCAAGATAAGGAACCGTCCAATCTGGGATAACATGTAGAGCCGCCACCAACTGAACTTCCGGATCAGGAATAGCCAAATCCTCTTCACTAGGGAGCTTGACGGACGGATTGTGCAAAACTTCTAAGAAGACATTAGGCGGGACCGGTTTATGTTGAGAACCCAGGCGGCTTAAAGCGTTCGCCGCTTCGTTTTTTCGCCGTTCCACATGGTCCACCTGATAACCTTTAAAGTGACCTGCAACAATGTCCACCTCACGACGATACGCTGCCATGAGTGGGTCCTTGGAATCCCAAGTGCCAGACACCTGTTGAGCCACCAGGTCCGAGTCACCGAAGCACTTAACTCGGCTTAAGTTCATCTCCTTAGCCATCCGAAGACCATGGAGTAAAGTTTCATACTCAGCTGCATTGTTAGTGCAAGGGAACATTAAATGGAGAACATAACAAAACTTATCACCTCGTGGGGAAGTTAATACGACTCCAGCCCCCGAGCCCTCCAATTGCCTGGACCCATCAAAGTGAATAGTCCAATAAGTATGATCCGGCTTCTCTTCAGGCGCTTGTAGTTCTGTCCAGTCGTTGATGAAATCCACAAGTGCTTGAGACTTGATCGCCGTTCGGGGTATATACTTCAACCCGTGAGGCCCGAGCTCTATAGCCCACTTGGCAATCCGCCGATTGCTTCCTGATACGGATTATGTCTCCCAAAGGAGGAGAGCTGACCACTGTTATGGGATGACCTTGGAAATACTGCTTGAGCTTCCGGCTTGCCATGAAAACCCCATATACCAGCTTCTGCCAGTGCGGGTACCTCTGCTTAGACTCAATAAGCACCTCGCTAATATAATAAACCGGACACTGAACTGGATACTCCTTTCCTGCCTCCTTGCGCTCCACCACAATAGCCACACTGACAGCCCGAGCATTAGCTGCCACATATAACAACGATGGCTCTTTGTCAACTGGGGCAGCAAGAACCGGCGGATTAGCTAACTACCGCTTTAAATCCTCAAATGCTTCATTCGCTGCGTCACTCCAGACGAAGTTATCCGTTTTCTTCATGTAGCGACCAGACCCGAATGGATCAAGTCTCTGTGCTCAGTGTCATCCCTGGATCAGTAATGCTGACACCACACAAGATTTCCGAAGGATTTATAGCGAGTAGCAATCACACACTTATTACATCGTTGTCCACAAGGGAACTTAATAATATGGCTTAAGGCCATCTAATAATAACAGCGGAAGACTTGGAAGATAAGTGAGTCCATCAACTCCATCGGCATCACTGAGTATAGAACCACGACCTCACACCTTACTCGTCGTCTGAAAAGTCTGCAACGTGAAAGTTGCAGCCCGAAAAACGGGTCAGCACATGGAATATGCTGGCAATGTAACACATAGAGAGCAATGAAGGAATAAGCCTATACTATATGCATATATGGCTGGTGGAAAAGCTCTACGGTTACATTTTTGCATAAAGCTAGTTTTTTTTCCTACAACAAAGGAATAATTTTATTTAACTATCATGGTGGTTGTTAAACATTGAGAATGGTTGACAGCATCCGTTTGGTCCTCGCACTACATGGTGTTTGAGAGACGGATGACCGAGACACAGTCTTTCAGAAGCGCTAGCACCTTACGATGGGTGGACCGGTACACCTACATCCCCTACATCTGCTAGTCCACCATTATAAGAGTTCGCACGACTTACTCAACTATGCCAGAGCCCATAATGGCTTGTGGCTGCACACGGAAGTTTCTAGTTTGAATAATCTTATGATCCCTTTGAGCCTGGGTGGCGGTCCATAGGAAGATCACACGGGTACCCCGGGATTTCCAAAAAAAAAAACAGACAACACTGGGTTCCCCAGGTGCCTCAATCCACCCAGATGTGTGTTTAAGTTGCCACCTTAAATAAACCATTAATTAACAATCTCACATCTGTCATGGATATTCACTCACCCAATCCACGTCTACTAGCATAGCATGGCATAATAAGCAAACGTAGAAGTAACTCCCAAGTTTTCATAAGTAAAACAGTAATAGGTACTACCTCCATCTACTTCCATCCCACAATTTAATTAGATCCTAATCATGCAAGTGTTTGAGGATTGATCTAATGCATAAAAACTGGGTAGTAGAAAATATGATCAAGTGTTACTTGCCTTGTCGATGATCCGCGAGACCTAGAGATTCAAGTAACAAGCGGCGCACTCCGGGTGATCTAACGTAGACAAACAACAAGCATACAATAAGTACTTATCTAATGCACGGGGAAATCTCGAATAAAAGATCTAACCAGAGAATTCAACTTAAGAACCATGGTTGCAAAAGAATCGAATCAAATAAAGCATCGAAAGTCGAAACTCGAGAGAGAACGACTCGATTTAGCAATCTGAAACTAGGTCAAAATTTTACAGTAGCAAAACTCTGTGTAAGTAGGTTAGTCGAACGGCGGTTTCAGAACGAAACTCCAGGCGCTTGAATCACCTGATTCCGATAAACGAGCGAGAAATTAAACAGATTTGAAAACCGAATTGGAAATCGAAATCGAAAATAATGGATTAAATCCGATTAAAAGAAAACGCATTTAACGGATCAAACAAAGGACGTCATAACAGAACTAATCCAACGAACACGTTCATTGAAACGAACGGTTCGGTGAACGTTCACTAAATAAGAAAACCGAGAAAATAAAAAAAAACCATCTAGGGTTTTTTTTTAAAAACCGAACATCTCGAGAAAAACCAGATCGGGTTTTTCTAAAAAAACCGGATCGGGGCGGCGAGGCTACCTCGGCTAGTCGCCGGGGGCTCCGGGCTCCGCGGGGCGGCGGTGGGGTCCGCGGGTCGGGCGAGGTCGGCGGGTGGCGGGTGGCGACGTCGGGGCGGCGGCAATGACGGGCGGCGGGCGGCCTTCAAGTGGCGGCGGCGGACTCCTCGGCGCGAGGGGAGGGGCGCTGGGCCGGGGCGGCGGCGGTTGGGCCGGCTGGGCCCTGGCCCAGGGGCGCGACGCATTTTTTTTAAACAAAACTTAAACGAAATAAAATAAAACCAAACGAACTCCGAATTTAATAAAATTAATTTTCCCCGACTCCTAAAAATGAGTCGAACAATATGAACTTTAAAAACGGGAAAAATGCATATTTTTTTTTATGCTCATTTTTGCCTAAAGCAAATAAATCTTTCAAAACCAAATTTGATTTATTTATAAAATCTTCATTTTTTCCTAAATGTTGGGAAAGTCATATTATTCCCTCTCTTAATTGTTTTATCGGAAAAACCTTATGAAGATAATTAAATAAATCCAATGATCCTATTTTCAAAATTTGAGAAATCCCAAATATGAAAATAATGAAACTTCCAACTCTCCGAGGTTCATTGAGTTGCGTGAAATTTTCTAGGATCGGAAAAATGCGAGAAAATATGATATGCATGATGACCTAATGTATAACATTCCAAATTGAAAATTTGGGATGTTACTAACCTACCCCCTTAAGATGAATCTCGCCCTCGAGATTCGGGTTGGCTAGAAAATAGGTGAGGGTGGTCCTTGAGCAAAACTTCCTCTCTTTCCCAGGTGGCTTCATCTTCAGTGTGGTGGCTCAACTAAACCTTGCAAAACTTGATAACCTTGCTGCGGGTAACTCTGCTGGCATAATTGAGAATCTTAATCGGTTTTTCCTCATATGTTAAGTCATCCTTCAACTGAATTGCTTCCAGTGGCACTGTGTCTCTTAGCGGTACCTCTGCTATCTCGGGGTGACATTTCTTCAACTGGGAACATGGAATACATCATGAACTCCTGACAGTCCTTCTGGCAATTCCAACTTATAAGCAACTTCTCCCATGCGTTGCAAAACCTTATACGGTCCGACGAAACGTGGTGCTAACTTTCCTTTAACTCCAAAACGTTTAACTCCCCGAAGCGGGGATACTCTAAGGTATACTCTGTCTCCAACTTCATACTCAATCGCTTTGCGCTTTGAATCGGCATAGCTTTTCTGTCTGGACTGGGCTACCTTGAGCCTATCGTGAATCAGCTTAACTTTCTGTTCAGACTCCTTAATCAAATCTGGTCCAAACAACTGACGATCTCCAGTTTCGTCCCATGACAACGGTGTCCTGCATCTCCTTCCATACAGAGCCTCGAAGGGTGCCATCTTCAAGCTGGTTTGGTAACTGTTGTTGTAGGAAAATTCTGCATACGGCAATTATCATCCCAACTAGACCCATAATCTAGTGCACAAGCTCTCAAAGCATGTCCTCCAAAATCTGATTAACTCTCTCGGTCCATCTCCATCCGTCTGCGGGTGGAAAGTCATCTTGAATTCCACCTGGTTCCCAATGTTTCGTGCAACCGGGTTCCAAAATTTCGAGGTAAACTGGGTTCCTCTATCCGATACGATGCTCCTCGGAACTCCGTGCAAACACACAATTCTGGTCATGTATATCTTTGCCAACTTAGCACTGCTATAGGTAGTTTTGACTGGAATGAAATGAGCTACCTTCGTTAAACGGTCGACTATGACCCAAATCGAGTCATAACCTGAACGAGTCTTTGGCAATCCTGTGATAAAATCCATGCCTAGTTTGTCCCACTTCCATTCGGTATCGGCAATGGTTGTAACAATCCTGGCCGCTTCGATGCTCTGCCTTTACTTTCGACATACATCGCAAAACCGCTACATACTCCGCAATATCCCGCTTCATTCGGTCCACCGAAAGTATTCTTCAAATCCAAATACATCTTGGTATTTCCTGGGTGAATCGAATAGGGTGAATCATGGGCTTCTTGTAAAATCAACTTCCTGATCTCTGGGTTATTGGGTACATAAACACGGTCTTCAAACCATAGGGTATCGTGCTCATCCTCACGAAATCCTTTAGCTTTTCCTTTGCTCATTTTCTCCTTTATAGAGGCAACTTCCTTATCTGCCTTTTGGGCTTCTCTGATTTTGTCCATTAGTGTTGACTGAATCTCCAATGCTGCTACATAGCCTCTCGGAGCTATTTCCAAACATAGCTCTCGAAGGTCCTCGGCTAACTCATTGGGTATTCCTCCCATCATTAGGGTATTGACGTGGCTCTTACGGCTCAATGCGTCTGCTACAAGCGTTAGCCTTTTCCGGGGTGATAATGCAATCTCATATCATAATCCTTGATAAGTTCTAACCATCTCCTTTGTGCGAGATTTAATTCATACGTGTGAAAATGTACTTCAAACTCTTGTGATCCGTGTACACTTCACAATGATTTCCAATGAGAAAATGTCTCCATGTCTTCAAGGCATGCACAGCGGCTGCTAACTCCAAATCATGTGTGGCATAATTCAACTCATGGGGCTTAAGTTGTCGTGAAGCGTATGAAACAACTCTTCCTTCCTGCATAAGCACTGCTCCAAGTCCTCGACGTGAAGCGTCGCAATACACCTCATAATCCTTGGTCTGATCTGGCAATATTAAAACTGGTGAGGTAACCAATCTTTTCTTCAACTCTTGAAAACTTGCCTCACAGTCCTTAGTCCATATGAATTTGTTATCCTTCTTCAACAATTCAGTCATAGGCTTAGCAATTCTTGAGAAATTCTCAATGAATCTTCGGTAGTATCCTGCGAGTCCAAGGAAACTCCGAATCTCTCCAACTGTCGTTGGTGCTTCCCATTTGGTTACGGTCTCAACTTTTGTGGGGTCAACAGCTATTCCTTCTCCGGATATAACATGTCCGAGAAATCCAACTTCCTTTAACCAAAACTCACATTTGCTGAACTTGGCATATAACTGGTGTTCCCTTAGTTTCTCCAAAACCAATCGCAAATGTTCCTTGTGTTCCTCTTCATTCTTTGAGAAAATCAAAATGTCATCAATGAACACCACGATTTAACTTATCCAAAAACTCCATAAACACTTTGTTCATCAGGTTCATGAAATAGGCTGGTGCGTTAGTCAGTCCAAATGACATAACGGTATACTCATATAGTCCATATCTCGTGGTAAACGTTGTCTTGGGTATGTCCTGCTCCCGAATCTTCAACTGATGGTACCCTGATCGCAAATCGATCTTGGAAAACACTTTAGCTCCTTGCAAACGATCAAACAGATCATTTATCATTGGTAGTGGGTACTTATTCTTGATTGTTACTTCATTCAATCCACGATAATCAACAACCATTCTTAAAGATCCATCCTTCTTCTCCACTAACAAAACGGGTGATCCCCAAGGCGAAGAACTTGGGCGTATAAAACCTTTATCCAATAGCTCCTTAATCTGCTTCTTGATTTCCGCCAAACTCGTATGCGGGCATCTTGTATGGTCGCTTCGATATTGGGCCTGTTCCTGGCAAAAGCTCAATCAAAAACTCTATGTCTCTATCCGGTGGCATTCCTGGCAATTCCTCAGGAAATACATCAGGGTAATCTTTTACTACTGGCACCTCTTCTGCACAACTCCCGATAGGCAATTTACATGAGCTCTCCTCGGCTCATGCCGTGATACATACTTAATCCTTCTTCCTTCGGTGTTGTGAGAAAAATCGTCTTACTTGGCGCAATCGATGTTTCCTCCATACATCGACAGCCAATCCATACCGAGAATTACATCAAATCCTTGAGATTCCAAAATGATCAAACTGGGAACACATGCCTTCCTATACTTAATGGCACTTGAAAACATCCTTGTTCGGCCATATATTCCGCCTCCCCGGTGAGCTTACTAGCATAGGGGTTTTAAGAATCCGAGTAGGTAGACTATACTTCTCTACAAATCCTTGATATGTATGAATGCGATGCACCGGTGTCGAAAAGAACAACCGCAGAAATGACTTAACCAAAAACTTACCGATTACTCCCTCGGGCTGATCTTTCAACCTCCTCCACATCAATGTGGTTCACTTGTCCCCTATTGAAAGGGTTTGGCTTCTTTCAGAGCTTCCATTGCCACCTTGGCCTTACGGATACCATTTGCATAATGCCCGGCTTGGAACACTTGAAACAGTGACATGGCTTAAGTCTTTCTTGGTTGGGGTTGATGGTGTGGTGCGGTTCTGTCCATTGCTTCCTCCATTCCCTGCTCCCATTCTTGGTGCCATTATGGTTATGCGAATTACCTCCTCCATGGGTATCTTTGAAACCGAATTCCTGATTTAGGGGTATAACGAGGTTTCGCTGAGCTCCAGAGTTATACTTCCCTTGTCCATACTTCCGCTTGCAGTTCTCAATTCTGCTGCTTTCCTTCAATCATGAGGGCTCGGTCTACCAACTCCTGGTAGTTATTGAAACTGGCTACCATCAACGGCATGCTGAACTCATCATTCAGTCCTTCTAGAAACTTCTCCTGTTTAGTTGCATCGGTAGCAACGTCATCTGGGGCATAACGTGCTAATTTACTAAAGTCATCCACGTACTGGCCAACAGTCCTTCCTCCTTGGCGTAAGTTGCGAAACTCACGCTTCTTCATGGCCATAGCTCCTGCTGAAACATGGGCAGTGCGAAAAGCTTGCTGAAATTGATCCCATGTGACAGTGTCTGAGGTAAGTGGCTGTGAAATTCTCCCACCATGTCTTCTGCGGGTCCTTCAAGCTGATGTGCTGCAAACTTCACTCTTTCTCCATCTGTGCATCCTGCAGTGGTCAGCTCCTTCCTATCTTGCGGAGCCGGTCATACTGCTACAATCGGCTCGGTGCTCTTGGAATACACCGCGGGTTTAGTCTAAGGAAACGAGTCGAGATGATCCACGAGGGGTGGTGGTGGTGGTGGGTTGTTGTTGTTGTTGCCACAGTTACGCACCAATGTTTGAATCAGGGGTATTCTGCTGCTGGGTCAGTTGGGTGATCTCTGGCGGAAAAGCGAATCCGGGTCGGCGTCTCGGAGGCATCTGATGGGTTTAGAAAAGAAGAGAAATTTAGAATAGAATGAGGTCTAAGGGGAATCACTACCCAAATGCACATGAGCAAATGCACACAAAATCACTTCATTCAATCAAACAAGGGCTTACAACGATCTAACTATCGCAAAAGTGCGTGTACTATAATGTTTACATGGAGGAATACTACTAATTTGTGGGAGACTTCTACTAATTTGAACCGGTGGAAGACTCCATGATGTCCGCTTCCACCGTCTTCAAAGTCGGGTTCACTTGGATCCGAATCGGTGTCGTCGATGTTGATGTAGTCGCTTGGGCAGTCGACATACTGGTCTTCATCCTGAGCGCCAACTTCTTCTTGAGTTCTTCGATCTCGTACTTAAGATCGTTATTGTGTCTTGCCAGAGCTACGATCTCGTCCATGTAGTCCTTGCGTGTAGTCTTTAGTTCTTCTTCAAGTTCGATGATCCTTCCCTTTGCATTCTCCAACTCCAACATATCATTGCACATCTGGTTCTCCTGGCGTCGAATGTGCTGGTTTAGCCTCTGGATGGACGCTGCAATGGATCTATCCTTCTTGGTCTTGTGACGTCCCATTGTTCATCTCGGCGTCCGCAAATCTGGTAGATAGTGTCCTTGAGGTCTTCTTGATAAACTTCTCCAATGCGTCCCATGGTGATGTGAGCTGCCATGCTCTTTCCCGGACTCCAAGTTGGTGCAATCGAAAACACTATCTATAGGCTTGGTGATTGGGGCGAATGTCCTTCACGGAACATGAGCTTGAATCTTCCAGCTCCTCTTCAGGCAGAGTGGCATTGAAAGTTCCGGTGAAGCTGGGTAGTCCAATGTTCAGGTACTTGGTAACTTCGTTCAAGTGAAATCCAAAAGGTGTGCCTTCATCCGGTTGGGTGTACTTGATCTTCGCGTCCGTCATCCTAAAGAGTAGAAAAGATGAGGAGTTAGAAAATGGGGAGAGAGTAGTGACCTATGGCTTTAACTTAGCGGTCGTGTCCTACAGTCAGCGTGTGCTCTGATACCATCTCTGTAGCGACCAGACCCGAATGGATCAAGTCTCTGTGCTCAGTGTCATCCCTGGATCAAGAATGTCGACACCACACAAGATGCCGAAGGATTTATAGCAGAGTAGCAATCACACACTTATTACATCGTTGTCCACAAGGGAACTTAATAATATGGCTTAAGGCCATCTAATAATAACAGCGGAAGACTTGGAAGATAAGTGAGTCCATCAACTCCATCGGCATCACTGAGTATAGAACCACGACCTCACACCTTACTCGTCGTAAATGCGAAAAGTGCATAGCGTGAAAGTTGCAGCCCGAAAAACGGGTCAAGACATGGAATATGCCGGCAATGTAACACATAGAGAGCAATGAAGGAATAAGCCTATACTATATGCATATATGGCTGGTGGAAAAGCTCTACGGTTACAGTTTTGCATAAAGCTAGTTTTTTTCCTACAACAAAGGAATAATTTTATTTAACTATCATGGTGGTTGTTAAACATTGAGAATGGTTGACAGCATCCTCAATCCCAATTAAAAGTACTCATCAAAACCAAATAACATTTATTAGAAGTAACATGTTGAGATTCACATGATATTCAAGTACTAGATACTCAAAACATCCATAACCGGGGACACGGCTAATCATGATTAGTTTATACACTCTGCAGAGGTTTGCGCACTTTTCCCCACAAGACTCGATCGCCTCCGTTTGGTCCTCGCACTACATGGTGTTTGAGAGACGGATGACCGAGACACAGTCTTTCAGAAGCGCTAGCACCTTACGATGGGTGGACCGGTACACCTACATCCCCTACATCTGCTAGTCCACCACTATAAGAGTTCGCACGACTTACTCAACTATGCCAGAGCCCATAATGGCTTGTGGCTGCACACGGAAGTTTCTAGTTTGAATAATCTTATGATCCCTTTGAGCCTGGGTGGCGGTCCATAGGAAGATCACACGGGTACCCCGAGATTTCCAAAAAAAACAGACAACATCGGGTTCCCCAGTGCCTCAATCCACCCAGATGTGTGTTTAAGTTGCCACCTTAAATAAACCATTAATTAACAATCTCACATCTGTCATGGATATTCACTCACCCAATCCACGTCTACTAGCATAGCATGGCATAATAAGCAAACGTAGAAGTAACTTCCAAGGTTTCATAAGTAAAACAGGTAATAGGTACTACCTCCATCTACTTCCCATCCCACAATTTAATTAGATCCTAATCATGCAAGTGTTTGAGGATTGATCTAATGCATAAAAACTGGGTAGTAGAAAAATATGATCAAGTGTTACTTGCCTTGTCGATGATCCATGAGACCTAGAGATTCAAGTAACAAGCGGCGACTCCGGTGATCTAACGCAGACAAACAACAAGCATACAATAAGTACTTATCTAATGCACGGGGAAATCTCGAATAAAAGATCTAACCAGAGAATTCAACTTAAGAACCCTGGTTGCAAAAGAATCGAATCAAATAAAGCATCGAAAGTCGAAACTCGAGAGAGAACGACTCGATTTAGCAATCTGAAACTAGGTCAAAATTTTACAGTAGCAAAACTCTGTGTAAGTAGGTTAGTCGAACGGCGGTTTCAGAATGAAACTCCAGCGCTTGAATCACCTGATTAGATAAACGAGCGAGAAATTAAACAGATTTGAAAACCGAATTGGAAATCGAAATCGAGAAAATAATGGATTAAATCCGATTAAAAGAAAAACGCATTTAACGGATTAAGCGGTGGGCGTTCGTTAACAGAACTAATCCAACGAACACGTTCATTGAAACGAACGGTTCGGTGAACGCTCACTAAATAAGAAAACCGAGAAAATAAAAAACCATCTAGGGTTTTTTTAAAAACCGAACATCTCGAGAAAAACCAGATCGGGTTTTTCTAAAAAAACCGGATCGGGGCGGCGGCGAGGGGCTACCTCCGGCTAGTCGCCGGGGGGCTCCGGGGCTCCGATGGGGCGGCGGTGGGGTCCGGCGGTCGGGTGAGTCGGTGGCGGGTGGCGGGTGGCGACGTCGAGGCGGGCGGGACTCCTCTGGGCGCGCGAGTGAGGGCGCTGCCGGCGGCGGTTGGGCGGGCGGTGGTTGGGCAATTTGGGCCCTTGGCCCAAGCGTAGCGCGTTTTTTAAACAAAACTTAAACGAAATAAAAATAAAACCAAACGAACTCCGAATTTAATAAAATTAATTTTCCCCGACTCCTAAAAATGAGTCGAACAATATGAACTTTAAAAACGGGCAAAATGCATTTTTTTTATGCTCATTTTTGCCTAAAGCAAATAAATCTTTCAAAACCAAATTTGATTTATTTATAAAATCTTCATTTTTTCCTAAATGTTGGGAAAGTCATATTATTCCCTCTCTTAATTGTTTTATCGGAAAAACCTTATGAAGATAATTAAATAAATCCAATGATCCTATTTTCAAAATTTGAGAAATCCCAAATATGAAAATAATGAAACTTCCAACTCTCTCCGAGGGTCCTTGAGTTGCGTGAAATTTTCTAGGATCGGAAAAATGCGAGAAAATATGATATGCATGATGACCTAATGTATAACATTCCAAATTGAAAATTTGGGATGTTACACTTCAGCATCTGATACAGAGGAATAGCCTTCTCGCCGAGGCGACTGATAAAACAGCTCAACGCGGCAATCCGGCCTGCCAGGCGCTGAACGTCATTGATAAACTTCGGTTTAGCCAAGGAGGTTATGGCCTTGATCTTTTCTGGATTAGCCTCAATGCCCCTGTTAGACACCAGAAAGCCCAAGAGCTTGCCTGCCGGTACACCAAAAACGCACTTAGCCAGATTAAGCATCATCTTGTAAATCCGCAGGTTATCAAAGGTTTCCTTTAAATCATCAATCAATGTTTCCTTCTTCCTTGACTTGACCACAATATCATCCACATAGGCATGAACATTACGGCCGATTTGTGTATGGATACAGTTCTGCACACACTGTTGATAAGTCGCCTGGGCACTCTTGAGCCCAAAGGGCATAGATACATAGCAGAAGGCTCCAAAGGGGGTTATAAAGGCTATCTTCTCCTGGTCCTTAACTGCCATCTTGATCTGATGATAACCGGAATACGCATCCAGAAAGCTTAAACGCTCGCAACTCGCCGTAGAATCAATAATTTGATCAATACGGGGAAGGGCAAAAGGATCTGCTGGGCAAGCTTTGTTGAGATCTGTGTAATCCACACACATCCGCCAAGTGCCGTTTTTCTAAAGGACCAGCACCGGATTAGCCAACCACTCGGGATGGAAGACTTCAATGATAAATCCAGCCACTAAAAGCCTGGCTACTTCTTCTCCAATAGCTTTGCGTCTTTCTTCATTGAACCGGCGTAGAAACTGTTTAACCGGTTTACACTTAGGATCAACATTAAGTGTGTGCTCAGCGAGTTCTATCGGTACACCTGGCATATCAGAAGGCTTCCACGCAAGATGTCTCGATTCTCACGGATGAACTCGATGAGCGCGCTTTCCTATTTTGGATCCAAGTTAGCGCTGATGCTGAACTGCTTGGACGAATCGCCGGGTATGAAGTCAACAAGCTTAGTCTCATCAGCCGATTTAAACTTCAAGGCCAGGTCGTGCTCGGTAGTTGGCTTCTTCAACAGAGTCATATCTGCCGGATCAACATCATCCTTGTAAAACTTCAACTCCTCTATGGCACAAACTGACTCAGCATAAGCCGCATCACCTTCTTCACACTCCAGAGCGATCTTGCGGCTCCCATGGACAGTTATAGTTCCCTTGTGACCCGGCATCTTGAGCTGAAGATAGACATAACAAGGTCGTGCCATAAACTTAGCATAAGCCGGCCGTCCAAACATGGCGTGGTAGGGACTTCTGATCTTCACCACTTCAAAGGTTAAGGTTTCTGATCTTGAGTCATGCTCGTCCCCAAAAGCCACCTCCAGAGCAATATTGCCAACAGGATACGCTGATTTACCAGGCACCACACCATGGAACACCGTACTGGACGGTCTAAGATTTTTATCTGTTAACCCCATGCGACGGAAAGTTTCATAATACAGGATATTGATACTGCTCCCTCCGTCCATGAGTATCTTTGTGAACTTGTAACCTCCTACCTGAGGTGCCACCACTAACGCCTAATCGACCCGGATTGTCAACCCGGGGTGGATGATCCTCCCTGCTCCACACAATCGGCTGCTCAGACCACCGTAAGTAACGGGGCACCGCTGGTTCATCGGAGCTTACCGCTCTCCTATGAAGCTTTTGGTCATGCTTGTTCAAGCTAGTGGTAAAGACATGATATTGCCCACTATTCAACTACTTTGGATTGCTCTGGTAACCCGACTGCTGCTGCTAATTATTGTAACCACCTTGATTGCCCTGATTTCCTTGATTTGTATGTCCGCCCTGATTACCATGGAAGCCTGAACCGGAATTTCCTCCGCCATAACCCGGCCCATGAGACCCGGGGCCTGAACCGTCACCCGGTCCGTGATCATACCGGAAGTCATTAGAATTTTTGAACTCTTGCATGATATAGCAGTCCTTCCAGAGGTGTGTGGCCGGCATCTCCTTCGTCCCATGTTTCGGGCAGGGCTGGTTCAATAGGTAAGACAGACGGTCCGGGTTAGGGTTAGGTGCCCCATTGCGCCGGGGTGGTTTACCCTTGCACCGTTGGCCCTTATCCTGCGCACTGCATTGACCACAAAGTCCATGCTGTGGTCCGCTTTAAGTTTACCGCCGTTCCCATGACCCGCCGGGCTGTGGTGCTGCCCCTTGGCATTGCTGCTCTTCTTTCCCTTCCCTGCCTTATCATCATCGGACTCGGGATCCTTGGTACTATCAGAGTCAGCATACTTTACTAAAGCGGCCATGAGGGTTCCCATGTCAGTGCAATGGCGTTTCATCCGTCCCAACTTCAACTTCAAAGGCTTAAACCGGCAATTACCTTCCAAAGTTAGAACTGCGGTGTCAGCGTTGATGCGGTCCGATGAATGCAAAATTTTCGAGACCCGGCGCACCCACTGGGTTGTTGATTCTCCTTCCTCCTGTACACAGGCAGCTAAGTACACAATCGACATGGGCTGCTTGCATGTATCTTTATAATTCTGGATAAACCGGGTTCTCAACTCGGCCCATGATCTGATAGAATTAGCAGGTAGACTTTTTAACCAAGTACGAACCGTCCCTTCTAACATCATGGTGAAGTACTTCGCATAGGCTGCATCATCCACATCCAGCATCTCCATGGCCATCTCATAGCTTTCAACCCATATCTCCGGGGGTAAATCGGAAGTGTAATTTGGCACCTTGCGTGGGCCCTTGAAATCCTTGGGCAGGCGTACATTGCGTAACGCTGGGACAAGACACGGCACCCCCAAAGAGCTAGAGGTAACTCCTGGCTCTCTCACCGTGGTTGGACGAACCGGAGTAAGCTGACGGGCTTCATCTCACCGCTAACTCGGCCTCCCTTGGCGAGCCCGCCCACCACTTCCCGAGCATCACCAAAGACCTCCTGCCGGGTTGTGGCCACGGGGCGGTTCGCGGTTCCCCGCATTGCTTGACACGGCTGGTTCATCCATACGCCTGCTATAACTCCAGCTTGGACGGGGGGTGGAATGAATCCGATCACGACTGTATGAATAAGCCTCCTGTTGCTCCAAGGCTGTCCGAAGAAGCTCTTTAACCCGACGCGTCTCGATCGCCGCCGGAGAACCGCCTTCAGTTGGGATAGCTTCCAGCCGTGAAGCGGCAGCAACAAGATTGTCTATTGGAGTAGAGTAATGACCCGGTGGTATTGGAACAGGCTGTGTCATGTTGTTGTTCTGTCGAGGCGGACCCATCAAACGGGGCTGAACCGGTGCCCCCGCTCCAGGTGCCTCCGCCCGGTTTACCACCAGCGGGTTACTGGTCCCTGCACCTGGGGTGTTAAAGAGGTTCCTAGCATCATAAAACGGAGGCAGACGAGACCGGTGTCTTCTCTTTAGGACTTCGTGCGATGCATTCGATCCAAAGATAAGCCAAGATCGCATGCATCTAAAGCGGCCCGCTTTGCGGCCATCCTGGCATCCTCAGCTGCCAAATCGGCCTTGGCCTGAGTAATCTGATCCCTTACCTTCGCGACTTCTGCATTGTGCGCATCCTGATCCGCCGGGTTAGCCTCCGCCATTAGTGTTGCCAACGCATCAAATAGATCAGATAAGACCGAGCCGGCAGCAAGACAGGCCTCTCGCCCGGCCACCGCTGCTTCGCGGTCGAAGAGTGGAGCGCCGGCCGTGTACCGCCATGAAGATTCCAACCCGTGTGGCAGATCGTAGGGGTCCGGAATCGCCGCCATCGTAACAGCCTCCAATCCGGCATTCTTGTAGCTGATATAACGACTCGATCTCTCCGGTCGATGACTCGTCGCCGGAATAAACGACGGTCTCACTACCAGATTCCGCCGTCCTCGTACTCTCCATGGATGACTCCCACGAAGGCACGCTTCATGGCAGGCTTGACCCGGCAGATCGCACGCCGAGCCGCTTCGACGAGGTCGGTGCAGATGTCCGGCCAGTGGCCGGCTCGCCGATCTTGCCAATGAAAACGTGTATGCCACCAAAGGGGACCCGGTACCAGATTTCGATTGAGCCGGCCTCGGGGCCCCACCCTGCATCGTCGATGTAGAGCTTGCCGCGACGACTTTTGGTCATCCGGCCTACAGTGTAACCCTTGAGTCCTTTGAAGCTGCCCTCCAAGAACTTGAAACCATCGTGCGCCAACTATCGTGGTTTTGTCACGGCAGATGTCCTTGTGAAAGGACTTAGTCGTGGAGCCATCGCTACGGGTTAGCTTAAAGGGGTTAAAGCGGACATGGGACGCAAGAGCGTTTTATACTAGTTCGGCCCCTTACGATGAAGGTAAAAGCCTACATCTAGTTGTGATGGAATTGATGGGGTTTCGATGACCAGGGAGCGAATACGCTTTGCCTGAGTCTCGAGTTGTTGTCTGTTTTTCTGAACCGCCGCCGGGTCGTCCCCTTATATACATGGGTTGACGCCCGTCGGTTTACAGAGTCCCGAGGCCGGCTCATAAACGTGTCCGGCTCGGTCTCCACTCTTTCTACCTTAAAATGCAAGTTACATGTTAATGCTAGTTTATAGCTACAGGCCTTACACCAGTTCTAGGCCTTGGGCCTTTACTCAGTGTCACCGTCTATCTTCATGGGCTTCAAGTTAATCCGGCCTCTCCTGGCCGGTTTACGCCCTGTAGTAATATCCCCAACATTAGGCGTCTGGAGATGGAGCCCGGGGTACTGCTCCGCTGTGAAGGAGGGTTTCGTCGTTGGAGCAGCTCCGGTGAGTTGTACGACGACGAGGCTGAAGCAGGACAAGAGAGACAACGTTAACCTAAGTGGAATTCTAATAGCATCTCCAATAGATGACGTAAAATACATAACCACAAAGTGCTAGATGTAAAATACATCAGCCGCTCATCTCTGAACTTAATCACAAAACTGAATTTAATCACAAAACTAAACTTAATCGTCGAAATTGAATTTTTCTATCGAAACCGAACGCACTAGTAGCGTAAAAGCAAGAGCAAGAGCAAAGAAGCATGCGAGAGCCGGGGCAGCTGGTCATGTAGCAGCATCAGGTGAGGCTACTCTGAGCCGCCAGCCACCACCGGCCAAACAGCCGCCCCCCCCCCACCCCCCCGCCGCCCGCGGCCGATGGTGCGCCGCCCCACCCGCCCCAAAACCAATCCCCACCGCCGGTCTGGCGCTGCCCTGGCTATCCCTCTAGGCCCCCCCGGGCCGAGCTTTTTCTCCGGCGATCCCCACGCCACCACCCCACCACCGTCCCCACCCTGAACCCTAAGATAGATGATGGGGTACCTCTCCCGTGAGCCCCCCTCCCCGTTGCGGCTAGTTCTTCCTTAAGTCCGGCGAGCCCCCCACCCCCTAAAAATCGACTGACCCAAAAGTCGATTCAGTCGACTGAAGTGTAGCTAAATCGGAGCAGTATCACAAGCAAGATCAAGAGCGAGAGCAGTAGCACGCGCAAGAGCAAGAGCAATAGCAAGAGCAGACCAAGCAGGGGACCAAGAGCAAGAGCAGAGCAGCAGCGCGAGCGAGAGCTAAAGCAGCAGCAGCTCCTACTGATGTGGACGTCGCCGCCGAGGGAGCAACGCCGTGGAGGAAGTGGCTGGTGACGCCGCCGTGAATGGAACCGCGCCGTGTCGGCTCGGGACCGAGCGCCGGTAGCACCATGAGATCGAATCAAGAAGAAAATGCAGCGATTAGTGTACAACCTCTTTGGTGGCGCCCATTAGGCCTCAACTTCATCCGAGGAAACGGTGATGATGATGCTCTTCCGGTGGTGCAGGTGAAGACGACGGTGTGGGAATGGAGGTGGCACGAAAGACGAGGGGAACGTCGGGGCAGCTCCTTGGAGGTGGAGGACGGGTTGGCTGAACCGGCGGGACAACGAGATCAACGACAGATCCTCATCCAGTACGTTGGATGAGGGACGTCGAGTTGTTGTTGTGGACGACGTCATAGGGAAGAGGCTCCCACTGGGTGGCGGACGGAGGAGGGTGTGGGGCTTCGCGGGTTTTCACGGCCTCGATGTACGAATGGGTGGGCGGATAGGATGGGAGTGGGGACCATGGCTTAGGGACGCGCTTGTCCGAAATGTGGGGTAAGTTACGAAAGTACCCCCACCGATTTGACCTAGGCGGTTCTTTCGGTTCAGGGGTATCACGGGCATTTCGTGTGTCGGGATTTCACAGGAGGTGGGAGTTTTCGCGCGCGTTGTAATTTTGGAATAGCAAGGCGCGGGTTGAGATGGAGGGAGTTGTCGGAGCACAACGAGACAAAGATATATCTTAAATATTTCGGGGTAACAAGGCGCGGGTTGAAGAGGCGGGAGTTTCACATCACGATAGACAGAGACACCAGCTTGAAATTTCAGCATAACAAGGCGTGGCTTGAAATTTCGGGAGAACAAGCTTAACGTGTACCCAAAAAAAGATAATTTGCACCTCATAACTAGAGATAGCTATGTCCCGTTTTGCTGTATTACTAGAAATGCTTTCAAATACAACAAAAGAAACTAAAAAAATCAGGACAACAAACATAACGTGTACAGTACCAAAACAATTTGCACTTCCCTCAACAATAAAAAAATGTGTGTTGTCTAGCATATGGACTAAATTTGAGTACATTTTCCTTGTTTGAATGGGATTGTACTCGGGTTAGTTATACAACCATCTAAATATTATCTTCACAACACATGACATGAATATAGGAGAAGTAAATTCCTATATAAATACGTACTACATGTACATACGATCTCAAATTCAAATATATGTATAGATTTTATGTTGAATTCAAATCATAGTACATGTATGCTCTAGCTAGATGTTCGGAATCTAAACCATGTATGATATACTACGTACAATGTGTTTAACAAGCACAACACACACACAAACACCATTTAGACTAGTAAGGTACACGTGCATCGCACGCATGAGATTTGTCAACCAAATTATGAATAAATACCACATTATAGCATGTAAACTTTGAGTCATATATGCATGATGTAGATGTTCGTTTAATTCTTATAGTTCATTTCATTCAAAATCATCTAGTTTTTATAAGAAAGCTAATCTATTTTATGATTCATGGAATTGTGCGTTGTAAGGCATAAAGTAAAAACAAATAATGGCAAATCATGTAGAAAAACATTTGGGCAATTCTGATACGGAAGATTCTAGAACAAAGAAGAAGTGCTTGTGTTTTGAGGTTTGTGCATTATGCTTAAGTTCAACCATGGAGTCTTCTAGATTGTACATGTGGCAAAATCTGGTTGAATCTAGATGATATCCAACGGCCAGGTGTGCTCAAACTTGCCATCTCTGCACCATCGGATTGGCCTCATCCAACGACCATCTTTCAAAGTTAAAGTTATCCGCACACTATATAAAAAATATATAATATAATATATATATAGGGGTATAGATATAGATATGTGATGCGAAAGCCACCCATCATCTCCAATTAGAATAGTGTGTCCATGCACGGATGCAATGTGGCCAAACAATGTCTGCCATCGATATCTCAAATACAAATCAGTCTGACCTTGTTCAATGTGTATACAGTACAACATGCTCGTTTCCAAACCACACCACGCATATCTCAGTTATATTCATGCATGCATGGGTTTCAAACATCATGATCTCTTATTCAAATATTTGAATTCTACTTTACATTTTTTTGACACCTGAAACAGTAGGAGAGGCTCCTACTGTATGTATTAGATTAAAGTATCAAAAAGGTTCTTACAAGGTCATAACCTTACATCCATAGCCATTGACAATCTAAGGTAGAAATGGGAAACCAAAGTAAATACTGGGTTATGGTACAACAAAGGATTGGGCAAAAGAAGAAATAAATTGTCTGTGCTTCTCTTTGGCTCTATATCTGAGTAGAGAGAAATCCTCTATGAATCTTCTTGCCCATGAGTCGACAGTGGGGTTTATCCTTCGGAAGTGTTTGTTATTTCTTTCTTTCCATAGACTCCAGGAGGCGTATAGGAAAATCTCCATGAACATTGGGTTGTTCCATGCTGTCTTTGCATCTTTAATCCAATTGAGACGATCTCCATTAGTTGTCCAATGGATGTTCAAAGTATCCCAACAAGTCACACTGAAATGACACGTAAAAATCATGTGCTCAATCATTTCTTCTTCCGTGCTGCCACACAGGATGCAACCGTGATTGTCCCCAATGTTATAGTGTCTTCTCTTAAGCATGTTTCTGGTGTTCAGACGATCAGATAGCAGGAGCCAACCAAAAACCTTTATTTTCATTGTGGCCGAGGATTTCTAGAGCCATTTATAACTATTGTGTGCAGTGACCTCCCGAAAGTAGAACTTGTAGTACCTTTTTGTCGTGTAGATCTCAGAGCCCCACTCATAGACCCAAGAGTCTATGCCCTCTTCTGCATCATTGCCAATATGTGATGTGATCTCCTGGATATCTCGCAATTCATTGTGAGCTTGCATGGATAGGGGAAGGTGAAAGATTTCGTTGAGGTTGGTGCAGCCAAGGAAGTCCCGGACCGAAATATCTTCATTTTTGGCATAAGAGAACGCACGTGGATGTGAATCTATCAGGACCTCATCCAACCAGAGATGTTTCCACATAAGCGCAGTATCTCCTCTGCGAACGATCACATGTGAGATGCCTCTATAGATAGGAGTAAGTTTGAGCAAATCTTTCCACCAGAACGAACCACATGGGTCTGAGGCGTGTGGGATTTTGTCTGTGTAGTATGTGGACCAAATCAAATCAACCCACGGCAGATCCCAATGGTTGTAGAGCTTGTGTAGGTATTTCATGAGTAAAGCATCACTTTGAGTTTGTAAGTCAAGCACCCCAAGGCATCCTCATTCCTTGGGTCTGCAAACCATCTGCCATGAAGCTAAAGAGTTGCACTTGTCCCCATCATCAGTCTTCTTAGTCCAAAGACATTGCCTTCTAATTTTATCCAGTAGATCAATAATCTTTTGTGGTAGTTTGAGGGTGCAGAGCGCAAAGATGATGAGCAAAGTGATGACCGAGTTGAGAAGCGACAGTTTCCCTCCATAGGAGATCATTGACAATGTAGAGGAAAGTCTTCGTTGAACTCCACAGACCAAAGGCATGAGATCCTGCACAGAAGGTTTTGTCGTGCCCAGTGGCAACCCAAGATAGGTAAAAGGTAACTTTCCCACCATGCAATATGTTGAGCAGTTGCAGCATCACAATTCATGGGCACAAGAGTTGACTTGTGGAAGTTGATCTTTAGTCCAATAGAAGTGGCATAATAGGTGAGTATGTTTTAGACAAGAGTCGCTTGGTCTGGACACGCCGGTAACAAAATGATAGTGTCGTCCGCGTATTGGATCACTGGGTAGTCAGATTGGTTGGGACGGTTGAAGGGCAAGTGAAGATCATTTCTTTGAAAGGAGTCATTAATTGCAGCCTGCAATAAATTTGCCGCCAAGACAAAGATTAAGGGGGACAACGGATCACCCTGTCGTACGCCACAGACGCAATTAAATTGCCTGCCCGGGACGCCATTAAGTAGAACTGAAGATTTGGCAGATGAAAAAATGGTTTTGATCCACCCCAACCATTTGTCATTGAAGCCCATGTGCTTCATGATATCCAACATAACCTCATGATCAATGGTGTCAAACGCTTTTGCAAAGTCCAGTTTGAGAATAAGTATTGGATTTTTAGAAGCTTGGAATTGGTATATGTACTCAAACGCCCATGCAAGGCAATCCTGGATAGACCTCTTTTTCAAGAACCCATACTGGTTTCGGTGTATGATTTTCAGAATGATTTTTTGAAGCCGATTGGCTAAGAGTTTTGTGATGACTTTGAGACAGCAATTTAACAGAGTAATCGGTCGGAAGTCATTAACTCCTTGAGGTGCAGCAACTTTGGGAATGAGTGTGATGAATCCATCATTAATGCTCTCCAGGTTTAGGCCACCCTCGAAGAACTGATCGCAGAGAGAATAAAAGTCCTTAATTATATGCCAACAAGATTTGAGGAATGCTCCGTTGAACCCATCCGGACCCGGTGCCCTATCCGCCGACATTTCTTTGATAACTAGATCAATCTCTTGTCGAGTAAAAGGCACAGTTAGATCGTCCAATCCCTCAATTCGCTTGTTTATGGAGGGAAGATTGAATTTCATCTCATGTTTAGAAGAGGTCCCAAGTATTTCTTTGAAGGAGTGATAAATGACCGATTCCTTGCTTGCATGATCATCAATTATGGTTCCATCATGTAAAGTTAAAGAGGCAATATTGTTTCTTATGTATCGTTCAGAAGCCATTGCTTGGAAAAATTTAGAATTCTCATCACCAAAACGGACCCGCCGTATTGTGCAACGTTTCTTCCAATATTCTTACTGGTAAGATAGTAACCGCAGAATGTGGGCCTTGAGTATTTTCCTAAAGTTTGCCTCGGGAATGGTCAGTTGCCTTCTGTTTTCAATCGTGTCCAAGTGTGCTAGAGTTTTGTTGGAGTTATCAATGGCAATAGAGAGGCGGGAAATGTTCTTACTCCACTTTTTCAGACAGTACCGTAAGTGCTTGAATTTTCTGCAAAGAATAGTTGCACTACTAGTAGATCATACTGGCTTATCCCAAGCTGACTGCACAATGTCCATAAAGCCCGGATGTTGTATCCAAAAAGGTTCAAAACGAAAGAGTTTACTCCTTGGGATCGAGGTTTCAATTGTGACTACACACGGGATGTGATCAGATACTGGCTTACCCAAGGGTTTAACAATGGTATTAGGGTAAGAACCCGTCCAATTGCAAGAGGTGAAAAACCAATCTAGTTGCACCAAAAGTGGATCCTGCTGCATATTACACCAAGTAAAAGTGCGGCCATTTATTGGTAGTTCCACAAGACATTGTGTTCGGATGAAATCATTGAACGTGATCATGTCATTAATGCTCCCGCCCGACTTATTACGATTGTCGGGGCTACGGATATAATTAAAGTCACCGAGGAGAAGCCAATCTTCGCTGGATGGGATGTTTAATGAGAAAAGCCAATTAGTGTAATTAGTTCGAGCTTCTCCTTGACATGGGCCATAAATGTTCACTAGCATCCAAGATTGAGATGATTGTGTGGACTGAAATTTAATCACAAGCGCAAAATCTTTAGAAGCAATGACCGAGCCAGTGAAGACCGAACTGTTCCAAATAGTAGCAATTCCACCCGAGGCCCCATTCGAAGGAACAAAAGCAAATTGGTCAAAACGATGGGGACAACAAGATTTGATAAAAGCAAGATCGATCATAGGCTTCTTAGTTTCTTGCAAACATAAAACCGAACAACCACTAGCGTTGATAGCATTAGAGAGAGCTAATTGTTTATCACCAGAGTTTAGCCCATGAATGTTCCAACAGAGCACATTCCAATTAACCAAAAGACCCATTTAAGCGAATAAACCAGAAGATTAGGCCGAAGACGAAGGACCCGCCTCGTTGGACTCCAAGAGGGCAGCTTCAGTGAGTTCTTCCGCTGGGACTGCGCATTTGAGGACGCCCACCTGTTGGATAACCTGAATAGGAGTGGGAGGTGGTATCTCCTGAGTGTCAGCACTGTCCAGCTCCGTGATGATCACCGAGGAGGGCGCAGCAGGCGTGTGGCGCGGCTTCACCTTGGACAACTTCTTCTCAGTATCAGTTAGAGCATGCACCCGAAATCCATCATATTTATTCGATCTAGCACAGGGACGAAGAGAGACCTCACATTCTGGTGCCTGCACTTTACGACGGTGCGAGGAGGCGCCGATCACAGTCAGGGGCCCCTCAGAAGGAGGCAGAGTGAGAGAACTGGAGTTGGCCTGATGCATAGCCGAACCGTCAGAAAGGACAGACCAAGAATGAACCACAGAGAGGCATTCCGCATTGTTCCTAGTGATCTGATGCCCAGCAGAAATCACAAATGAATCATTGCTGTGATGAACCTCAACATGAACCTTCAGAGAATCCCTGAAGCCCAACCCTGTGCTCCAAGGGCCAAACGTAGCCATAATCAGTTTAATTTCCTGAAGGAGGTAGTCATTGATTTTCCTCGCCGGCTTGGAGCAGTGAAAAAACATTGTGGCCACCATATTTCCATGGTCTGACAAAGACAGGTGCATACCAAAGTTGTTCAGAGATAGATCAATGCTGAGACTGTCTCTCGGCTGCAGCAGAGGAACCATGGAAGTGCTAGCAGAGCTGTCCAAATTATTTCTCAAAAGGTTATTGAGGATATTGACAGGCACGAGAACCAGGCCATCAGAATTAACAGAAGAGTCAGAACTGCTGCTCCAGGAAATGGAGTCATTCCAAGCCCTTGCAGGACTGTCAAGAAGATTATTTTCAGGGACAATTCCATCAGCAACCTGTAAACCTTCAGCAGCCAACCATGCTTGGAAGTTGTACACAGCGGGAGGAGGAGGGGCTGGCCAGGCCCCCCAAACAGCCTGAAACTGAACCTGTTGATCAACTACCACATCTCCATTAGCCTGATTTGCCTGGTGCATAGCATGATCAGCAGCCACATTCTGGGCCATCCAGTTGTGAAGTTGTGCTTGATAGATCTGCTCAGCAGTCAGGCCCTCACCAAAGAGCGGATGAGGGACACCATCCTCAGGAGGAGGATCCTCGCCAGCAGGCGGAACCTCAGGTAAGTGTGCATTCCAGTCAGAACTACGCAACATAGTAACAGCAACAGTCCAACATCTACGAGCACCACCAATCTGCCTCATAATGATACTCTTAGGGACTAAGCGGAGATGAATAACCCTTGCCTTTAGCAGAACAAGTCGCCTATCGCCCCTAGGGTTGTGCCATTCAAGCAGAGTACCAAAACTATCCACTGACTTATGGATGTAATGCTACGTTTGATAGTCGTAAGGGAAGCCGACATATTAAATCCAAATCTCCAGGCCGAAAGAGGTGAGCCTCATATTCAGAGCAGCATCATGAGGGACAAAGGATATAACCGTATGTTCATCAGCTTGCAGCTCATCCAGTTCAAAAGTAGTCCCCACAACAGAGTCACGAACTAGGGAATCATCGAATCCATAAATACCAATCCCTAAAGGGTGATCTTCAACTTCAGTAGGGAAGTAATGGGATTCATGGAGCAAACCTTGGATTGTATGTCTGAGAGCTTCTTTCTGATGCTGCGGGATGAACCTTTTGGCCTCAGCAATGGCCAAGAAATCGTGCCGCAGAGGAGGCACAGCGCTAACCACCATATCAGATCGCACCTTCCGATCGGTCGGGCCGAGCTCCACTGTCATGCCCTGCGGGAGGTAGGGGACGACATTGACTAGGAAGTTCGCCATTATTGGTGGTGGAGAGCGGACCAGAGCCTGCGCAGGAGGAGGCACAGCAGGCGAGGTGGAATGCGTATCGGTAGGGTGTATGGATGGCTTGGGTAGCCAAGTTTCATTGTTGGAGCGCTGCCCCTGTCCACAGGATGACGCCACGTGTCCCACCGAACCACAAAGATTGTCATGGACGGTCGATGATGGCTTGGGTCGAATGGTGGGGCACAAATTAGGTGTCTGCGGTAAATGCGAGCGAGAGGAAGGAATCCGTGCAGACCCTGATTTGACTGGACCAAAATCAATTAGCCTCTCGTTTCCCAAGTTGGGCATGGGAGATCTACTAGTAGATGGTAAGCATTGTAATAAGTCCGTCTCGAAAATAGGATCAATAGGATTCTTGCCTTTCAAAGAATGATCAATATTATTTGTTACCCCAGAGAAAGGAAGAACCAAATCTTGAGCAGGCTTGGGCTTCCAAAAGTAATGTTTAGCTTTAGGATCCAGGAAGTTGTGCTTCGTGTGGCCCAGAAAGAAGCAAGAGTCACATTTGAGATAGGCTGGGCATTGGAAAAAAAGATGGTCGGAGGAACCACATGTAGTACATACTCGTGGAGTCCAATGCGGCCCAGGGCCGATCACCTTAGTGGGCTGACCAATATTGGCCTGTCTAGTAGGCGGGGGGCAGCAGCAAATGTCATTAAGACACACCGAGCAGTTATTGTCGGGGCAAACAGAAGCCAGTTGGCCCAGCGAGTTGCAATGAGAGCACAAATTCAACTTCCCATAAATATAATCCAATGGAGGGACCGATTTCAGAGACCAGATAGATGCAATACATGAATCAGAATACCCAAAGTGACGTTGATCTAGAATATGCAACAGCATAAAATTCGGAATGTTGGTCCAAGCATTCTCCTTAAACCGACAGCCTTCAAATTTGTAGTTAATAGCATTAACCCCTGTAATACCAGTTGGAAACTACCAAAGATGATGCCAGAGGTCATGGATGGTGGGTTAAGGCCCGCAATTATAGGATGACTGGCTGTCGGGCCCGACACTGCCGGAATTGGCAAATGAGGCGCCGGCGACGAGCCTTCTGGCGACTGATCATGGTCGGACCCCCTTTCCTTCGAATGATAGAGACCAAACTTTGATAAAAACCTGTTGGGATGAACTCAAATCGTTGTGATGCTGCTGTGTGAATTTATATTTTGACTTGATCGCAACAGGAGAACGTGCAGCCACCTCAGGAATATGAGAATCAAGGTGCCAAGATGAATCCATTGATTATGACGTCACCTAGTATTTTACACCCACACAGTCATCTTCTCTTTATAGTTGTACCATTAACTTTTCTCTCTTGCATGCATGCACACATAGTACAAGTCAGCATTATCCATCGCACGCATGCAATCTTTTTCTTCAGGTCGGTCTCCCATGCATGCACACACACACACCTCCCCCTCCCCATCATATCGGGCATTCTTTATCTCTCACGTGCATGCCCAACGGTCGATGTTCCTCTATGTGTGTGTGTATATAGCTAGTTCTTTCACAGTTTTCCACACAAACCGATCAATCTATATATCTAGTGAGATCTCACCCTCTTTCCCACGTCCACATCGATCAATCTATACCTCTCTATATAGGATTACATAGCTAATACACCCACATTAATTATATATCCAACGCCCCCCTCTCATCATCCATGCCTCCGCTTCATCTCTCGGGACAAGACAAGATGTAAGACGGGGCAGCAAGGGCCCTGCCCCCCCCCTAACATCACTATATATCGAGGCTAATATGAATGTGATCATTAGACAATTGCTGGTAAAATGGTTTAAGTTGATGAATTGGCCCTCCTCGTAAAGGATTAGCAATGCTTGGCCGCCTAGCTCATTTACTTTTCATGGCTCCGCCACTGTGCGCAACAGCGCACGCTCTCGCCCCCTCTCTTCAAATATCGATCTCGCACATGTGCACTCCTTCATAGTCTCCCTCCACTTGGCCCCTCGCACCATCTTCTAGCCCCCACTAGATTTTGCCACATGTAAAATCTAGCAGACTCCATGGTTGAACTTAAGCATAATGCACAAACCTCAAAACACAAGTGCTTCTCCTTTGTTCTAGAATCTTCCGTATCATAACTGCCCAAACTTTTTTTCTAGTTGAATTGCCATTATTTGTTTTTACTTTATGCTTTACAACGCACAATTCCATGAATCATAAATAGATTAAGGGCTTCTTTGATTCAAAGGATTCTCAAAGGAATTTTGGAGGATTCTAATCCTTAGGAATTTTTCCTATCTTGGTTGTTTAATTCGTAGGATTGTAAACCATAGAAAATTTTCCATAGGATTCATTTGCACTAGATTTAATAGGAAACATCCCATCCACTCAAACCACTTTGAAAGAATCCTGCGTTTTTTCTATGCACAATCAAACACTCGTACAATCCTGTAGGATTCAAGACGACATTCCACTCTAATCCCATGTTTTTTCCTATTCCCGCGTTTTGGAAATCCTACGAATCAAAGAGGCCCTAGATTTTTTATAAAAACTAATTTATTTTGAATGAGATGAACTATAAGAATTATGAAGGTCTACATCAGGCATATATGACTCAGAGCTTACATGCTATAGTGTGGTATTTATTCATAATTTGGTTGCCAAATCTGATGCGTGCAATGCACGTGTACCTTACTAGTACTTCGAGTATGTGCAAACACGTAAATTAGAATTCCAATGGCATGCTACACAGTGTCTCTCTTACAGTTCATGAAGCTACGTGGCACATGTGGAGGCGTTGTCGCGACCTCCTTGTGTGGATTGATCATAGTGACGTGTTGCTGCTTCAAGAAGAATGTACTCGTCCTCTCTGAGCCACACTGGCGGTACATGCACGCTGTTGGGGAACGTAGTAATTTAAAAAAAAATCCTACGCACAAGCAACGAGATAGGAGAGTGTTGTCCACGTACCCTCGTAGACCGAAAGCGGAAGCGTTATGACAACGCGGTTGATGTAGTCGTACGTCTTCACGATCCGACCGATCCAAGTACCGGACGCACGGCACCTCCGAGTTCAGCACACGTTCAGCTCGATGACGTCCCACGAACTCTGATCCAGCAGAGCTTTGCAGGAGAGTTCTGTCAGCATGATGGCGTGATGACGGTTTTGATGAAGCTACCGACGCAGGGCTTTGCCTAAGCACCGCTACGATATTACCGAGGTGGAATATGGTGAAGGGGGGCACCGCACACGGCTAAGAGATCAATGATCAATTGTTGTGTCTCCAAAGGGTGCCCCCTTCCCCGTATATAAAGGAGTGGAGGAGGGGGAGGGCCGGCCCTCTCTATGGTGCGCCCTAGGGGAGTCTTACTCCCACCGGGAGTAGGATTCCCCCTTTCCTAGTAGAACTAGGAGCCCTTGCAAGTAGTAGGAGTAGGAGAGAAGGAAAGGGAAAAGAGAAGAGAAGGAAGGAGGGGGCGCCGTCCTTCCCCCTAGTCCAATTCGGACTAAGCCTTGGGAGGGGGCGCAGCCTCCCAACTCTCTTTCCCCTAAAGCCCAAATAGGCCCATATACTCCCCGGCGAATTACCGTAACTCCCCGGTACTCCGAAAAATATCCGAATCTCTCGGAACCTTTCCGATGTCTGAATATAGTCGTCCAATATATCGATATTTACGTCTCGACCATTTCGAAACTCCTCGTCATGTCTCTGATCTCATCTGGGACTTCGAACTATCTTCGGTACATCAAAACACATAAACTCATAATACAAATTGTCACCAAACGTTAATCATGCGGACCCTATGGGTTCGAGAACTATGTAGACATGAACGAGACACGTTTCCGATCAATAACCAATAGCGGAACCTGGATGCTCATATTGGCTCCCACATATTCTACGAAGATCTTTATCGGTCAAACCGCATAACAACATACGTTGTTCCCTTTGTCTTCCGTATGTTACTTGCCCAAGATTCGATCGTCGGTATCTCAATAGCTAGATCAATCTCGTTACCGGCAAGTCTCTTTACTCGTTCCGTAATGCATCATCCCGCAACTAACTCATTAGTCACATTGCTTGCAAGGCTTATAATGATGTGCATTACCGAGAGGGCCCAGAGATACCTCTCCGACAATCGGAGTGACAAATTCTAATCTCAAAATACGCCAACTCAACAAGTACCTTCGGAGACACCTGTAGAGCACCTTTATAATCACCCAGTTACATTGTGACATTTGGTAGCACACAAAGTGTTCCTCCGATAAACGGGAGTTGCATAATCTCATAGTCATAGGAACATGTATAAGTCATGAAGAAAGCAATAGCAACATACTAAACGATCAAATGCTAAGCTAACGTAATGGGTTCAAGTCAATCACATCATTCTCTAATGATGTGATCCCGTTAATCAAATGACAACTCATGTCTATGGCTAGGAAACTTAACCATCTTTGATTCAACGAGCTAGTCAAGTAGAGGCATAATAGTGACACTTTGTTTTGTCTATGTATTCACACATGTATCAAGTTTCTGGTTAATACAATTCTAGCATGAATAATAAACATTTATCATGAAATAAGGAAATAAATAATAACTTTATTATTGCCACTAGGGCATATTTCCTTCAGTCTCCCACTTGCACTAGAGTCAATAATCTAGTTCACATCGCCATGTGATTTAACATCAATAGTTCACATCTTTATGTGGTTAATACCCATAGTTCACATTGACATGTGACCAACACCCAAAGGGTTTACTAGAGTCAGTAATCTAGTTCACATCGCTATGTGATTAACACCCAAAGAGTACTAAGGTGTGATCATGTTTTGCTTGTGAGATAAGTTTAGTCAACGGGTCTGTCACATTCAGATCCGTAAGTATTTTGCAAATTTATATGTCTATAATGCTCTGCACGGAGCTACTCTAGCTAATAGCTCCCACTTTTAGTATGTATCCAGATTGAGACTTAGAATCATCTGGATCAGTGTCAAAACTTGCATCGACGTAACTCTTTACAACGAACCTTTTGTCACCTCCATAATCGAGAAACATATCCTTATTCCACTAAGGATACTTTTGACCGCTGTCCAGTGATCTACTCCTAGATCACTATTGTACTCCCTTGCTAAACTTAGTGTAGGGTATACAATAGATCTGGTACACAGCATGGCATACTTTATAGAACCTATGGCTGAGGCATAGGGAATGACTTTCATTCTTTGTATCTTCTGCCGTGGTCGGGCTTTGAGTCTTATTCAATTTCACACCTTGTAACACAGGCAAGAGCTCTTTCTTTGACTGTTCCGTTTTGCACTACTTCAAAATCATGTCAAGGTATGTACTCATTGAAAAAACTTATCAAGCATCTTGATCTATCTCTATAGATCTTGATGCTCAATATGTAAGCAGCTTCACCGAGGTCTTTATTTGAAAAACTCCTTTCAAATACTCCTTTATGCTTTCCAGAAAATTCTACATTATTTCCGACAATAATATGTCATTCACATATATTTATTAGAAATGCTGAAGTGCTCCCACTCACTTTCTTGTAAATACAGGCTTCACCGCAAGTCTGTATAAAACTATATGCTTTGATCAACTCATCAAAGCCGCATTGCCCAACTCCGAGATGCTTGCACCAGTCCATAGATGGATCGGAGCTTGCACATTTTGTTAGCACCTTTAGGATCGACAAAACCTTCTGATTGTATCATATACAACTCTTCTTTAGGAAATCTGTTAAGGAATGTAGTTTTGACATCCATTTGCCAGATTTCATAAAATGTGGCAATTTGCTAACATGGTTCGGACAGACTTAAGCATCGCTACGAGTGAGAAAATCTCATCGTAGTCAACACCTTGAACTTTGTCAAAACCATTTTCGATAAGTCTAGCTTTGTAGATAGTAACACTACTATCAGCGTCCTTCTTCCTCTTGAAGATCCATTTATTTTCTATGGCTTGCCGATCATCGGGCAATTCCACCAAAGTCCATACTTTCTTTTCACACATGGATCCTGTCTCAGATTTCATGGCCTCAAGGAGCTGCGCCTGGCGCAGCACAAGGCGGAGGATTAAGTCAATCTCAGGAGAGATATGCTAATACTACTAGGACTAAGTTCATGATAAACTTAAGTTCAATTAATCATGTTACTTAAGAACTCCCACTTAGATAGACATCTCTCTAATCATCTAAGTGATCACGTGATCCAAATCAACTAAACCATGCCCAATCATCACGTGAGATGGAGTAGTTCTCAATGGTGAACATCACTATGTTGATCATATCTACTATATGATTCACGCTCGACCTTTCGGTCTCAAAGGTTCCGCGCCATATCTGCATATGCTAGGCTCGTCAAGTTTAACCCGAGTATTCTGCGTGTGCAAAACTGGCTTGCACCCGTTGTAGATGAACGAGAGCTTATCACACCCGATCATCACGTGGTGTCTCGGCACGCATTTAACTTTGGCAACGGTGCATACTCGGGAGAACACTTTTATCTTGAAATTTAGTGAGAGATCATATTATAATGCTACCGTCAATCAAGCAAAATAAGATGCATAAAGGATAAACATCACATGCAATCAATATAAGTGATATGATATGGCCATCATCATCTTGTGCTTGTGATTTCCATCTCCGAAGCACCGTCATGACACCATCGTCACCGGTGCGACACCTTGATCTCCATCGTAGCATCGTTGTCGTCTCGCCAACTATTGCTTCTACGACTATCGCTACCACTTAGTGATAAAGTAAAGCAATTACAGGGCGATTGCATTGCATTGCATACAATAAAGTGACAACCATATGGCTCCTACTAGTTGCCGATAACTCGGTTACAAAACTTGATCGTCTCATACAATAAAATATAGCCTCATGCCTTGGCCATATCACATTACAACATGCCCTGCAAAAACAAGTTAGACGTCCTCTACTTTGTAGTTGCAAGTTTTACGTGGCTGCTACGGGCTGAGCAAGAACCGTTCTTACCTACGCATAAAAACCACAACGATAGTTTGTCAAGTTAGTGATGTTTTAACCTTCTCAAGGACCGGGCGTACTCACACTCGGTTCAACTAAAGTTGGAGAAACTGACACCCGCCAGCCACCTGTGTGCAAAGCACGTCGGTAGAACCAGGGCCTCTCAGAAGCGTGACGCGTAATGTCGGTCCGGCCGCTTCATCCAACAATACCGCCGAACCAAAGTATGACATGCTGGTAAGCAGTATGACTTGTATCACCCACAACTCACTTGTGTTCTACTCTTGCATATAACATCTACGCATAAACCTGGCTCGGATGCCACTGTTGGGGAACGTAGTAATTTCAAAGAAAAAATCCTACGCACACACAAGATCATGGTGATGCATAGCAACGAGAGGGGAGAGAGTTGTCCACGTACCCTCATAATTGATACGTCTCCAACATATCTATAATTTTTTATTGCTCCATGCTATATTATCTTCTGTTTTGGACATTATTGGGCTTTATTGTTCACTTCTATATTATTTTTGGGACTAACCTATTAACCAGAGGCCCAGCCCAGAATTGCTGTTTTTTTGCCTATTTCAGAGTTTCGCAAAAAAGGAATATCAAACGGAGTCCAAACGGAATGAAACCTTCGAACGCTGCTTTGAACGAACATGATCCAGAGACTTGGACCCTAAGTCAAGGAAGCTTCGAGGAAGCCACGAGGTAGGGGGCGCCTACCCCCTGTATGCGCGCCTCCACCCTCGTGGGCCCCTGTTGCTCCACCGACGCATTCCTTCCTCCTATATATACCTACGCATTCTCAAACGATTAGATACGGAGCCGAAAACCTAATTCCACCGCCGCAACCTTCTGTACCCACGAGATCCCATCTTGGGGCCTGTTCCGGAGCTCCGCCTGAAGGGGAATCGATCACGGAGGGATTCTACATCAACACCATAGCCTCTCCAATGAAATGTTGGATCCCAATACAAAGTTCTCACCCTCTCTCATGGAGATCTATTCGATGTAATCTTCTTTTGCCGTGTGTTTGTTGAGACCGATGAATTGTGGGTTTATGATCAAGTTTATCTATGAACAATATTTGAATCTTCTCTAAATTCTTTTATGTATGATTGGTTATGTTTGCAAGTCTCTTTGAATTATCAGTTTGGTTTGGCCTACTAGATTGGTTTTTCTTACAATGGGATAAGTGCTTAGCTTTGGGTTCAATCTTGCGGTGTCCTTTCCCAGTGACAGTAGGGCCAGCAAGGCACGTATTGTATTTTTGCCATCGAGGATAACAAGATGGGTTTTTTTATCATATTGCATGAATTTATCCCTCTACATCATGTCATCTTGCTTAAGGCATGCATTCGCTTTTTATGAACTTAATACTCTAGATGCATGTTGGATAGCGGTCGATGTGTGGAGTAATAGTAGTAGATGTAGGCAGGAGTCGGTCTACTTGTCTCGGACGTGATGCCTATATACATGATCATACCTAGATATTCTCATAACTATGCTCAATTCTGTCAATTGCTCAACAGTAATTCGTTCACCCACCGTAAAATACTTATGCTCTTGAGAGAAGCCACTAGTGAAACCTATGGCCCCCGGGTCTATCTTCATCATATTAATATTCCAATACTTAGTTATTTTGTTTGCTCTTTACTTTGCTTTTATTTTACTTTGCATCTTTATCATAAAAATACCAAAAATATTATCCTATCATATCTATCAGATCTCACTCTCGTAAGTGACCGTGTAGGGATTGACAACCCCTTATCGCGTTGGTTGCGAGGATTTATTTGTTTTGTGTAGGTACGAGGGACTCGCGTATAGCCTCCTACTGGATTGATACCTTGGTTCTCAAAACTGAGGGAAATACTTACGCTACTTTGCTGCATCACCCTTTCGCCTTCAAGGGAAAATCAACGCAGTGCTCAAGAGGTAGTAAGAAGGATTTACGGCGCCGCTGTCGGGAGGCCTACGCAAAAGTCAACATACCAAGTACCCATCACAAACCCTTATCTCCCGCATTACATTATTTGCCATTTGCCTCTCGTTTTCCTCTCCCCCACTTCACCCTTGACGTTTTATTCGCCCTCTCTTTCGTTCGCCTCTTTCCCATTCGCTTGTCGTTATGGCTAGTCCTCTATCTTCTCCGTTGTCTCCCGAGAATGAAGTTCTAAATTTTAAGCAAAGGGAGGGAGAAAATCTAAAAGATGCTTGGTATAGAATTTGCAATGCTCAAAATAGATCTACCAGGAAGCAATCTACTTCCGTTCTTCTCCGCAATTTTTATGTAGGTGCTAATCCTTGGTATAGATATATCCTTGATACCATTACCGGAGGGAATTTCTTGGGTAGCCATACTTTTGATTCTTATAATGCTTTGATAGATTTGTTTGGCTCACCACCTCTTTTGGTTAATGGAACTATGTTAACTTTGGAGCATGTAATGCAAAGGCTTGAAATTATTGAAAATAAGGTTGCTACCGTAGATTTAATTGAAAATTTGGATAAAAAGATCCACAACCAAATCACTCAATATGGATCTAAAGTAGGAGTCACCTTGAAAAATATTAAAGAGAAGGAACCCATAGTTAATGAGAAAATAAATCAGGATTCCACTAGGATCGATAAACTTGAGGATATCATTACCAACTTGGGAACCGCTTTTTCTTCCGTAAAGAATACTACAAGTCCTTCTACTAAAATTGCCAAGATTATGTATGTTCGTAAAAATAAGGGTGAATCCTCTAGTAAGGAAACTGCAGATCTCAAATCTATAAGTATTCATCCCAATCTTTTTGCTATTATTAAGAAACCATTTGCTACAAATGAATTTTTCGATCTTGTACCTAAAATTTTGATAATTACTAAAAAGAATGAAATTTCTAAGGATGATAGATGTCTCATTGAAGAATTGCCTACCAAAGATGGCGATACCTAGATCTATCCTTACTTTTATGACTAGCAAGGGGCGTTAAACGATAGCGCTTGTTGGGAGGGAACCCAATTTTATTTTTAGTTTTTTGCTTTTTTCTTCTGTTTAGGAATAAATATTTGTTATAGCCTCTGGTTAGATGTGTTTTTATGTTTAATTTAGTGTTTGTGCCAATTTAAACCTATAGGATCTTCTTGGATGATAGTTATTTATCTTGCAGAAATTTCCAGAAACTTTCTGTTCACGAAAACAATTGTTTAAAATCACCATAACGTGATAAAATACTGATTCCAATTGCTTCTGATCAATAAACAAATTTCCTAGGTCGTCCTATTTTGGCTAATATTTTGGAGTTCCATAAGTTTGCTTTAGTTACAGATTACTACAGACTGTTCTGTTTTTGGCAGATTCTGTTTTTCGTGCGTTGTTTGCTTATTTTGATGAATCTATGGTTAGTAAAATAGTTTATAAACCATATAGAAGTTGGAATACAGTAGGTTTAATACCAATATAAATAAGAATGAGTTCATTACAGTACCTTGAAGTGGTCTTTTGTTTTCTTTCGCTAACGGAGCTCACGAGATTTCCTGTTAAGTTTTGTGTTGTGAAGTTTTCAAGTTTTGGGTGAAAGATTTGATGGATTATGGAACAAGGAGTGGCAAGAGCCTAAGCTTGGGGATGCCCATGGCACCCCCAAGATAATATAAGGACACCAAAAAGCCAAAGCTTGGGGATGCCCCGGAAGGCATCCCCTCTTTCGTCTACTTCCAACGGTAACTTTACTTGGAGCTATATTTTTATTCACCACATGATATGTTGCTTGGAGCGTCTTGTATGATTTGAGTCTTTGCTTTTTATTTTACCACAATTATCCTTTCTGTACACACCTTTTGAGAGAGACACACATGATTCGGAAATTATTAGAATACTCTATGTGCTTCACTTATATTTTTGGAGTTATATAGTTTTGCTCTAGTACTTCACTTATATCTTTTAGAGCACGGTGGTGGATTTGTTTTATAGAAACTTTTTGATCTCTCGTGATTCACATAGATTATTTTGAGAGTCTTAAATAGCATGGTAATTTTCTTAAACAATCCTAATATGCTAGGTATTCAAGAATAGTAAAAACTTTCTTATGAGTGTTTTGAATACTAAGAGAAGTTTGATGCTTGATGATTGTTTTGAGATATGGAGGTAGTAATATCAAAGTCCTGCTAGTTGAGTAGTTGTGAATTTGAGAAATACTTGCGTTGAAGTTTGCAAGTCCCGTAGCATGCACGTATGGTAAACGTTATGTAACAAATTTGAAACATGAGGTGTTCTTTGATTGTCCTCCTTATGAGTGGTGGTCGGGGACGAGCGATGGTCTTTTCCTACCAATCTATCCCCCTAGGAGCATGCACGTAGTGCTTGGTTTTTAATGACTTGTAGATTTTTGCAATAAGTATGTGAGTTCTTTATGACTAATGTTGAGTCCATGGATTATATGCACTCTCACCCTTCCATCATTACTAGCCTCTTCGGTACCGTGCATTGCCCTTTCTCACCTCGACAGTTGGTGCAAACTTCGCCGATGCATCCAAACCCCGTGATATGATACGCTCTTTCACACATAAACCTCCTTATATCTTCCTCAAAACAGCCACCATACCTACCTATTATGGCATTTCCATAGCCATTCCAAGATATATTGCCATGCAACTTTCCACCATTCCGCTTTATCATGACACATTCATCATTGTCATATTGCTTAGCATGATCATGTAGTTGACATAGTATTTGTGGCAAAGCCACCATTCATAATTCTTTCATACATGTCACTCTTGGTTCATTGCATATCCTGGTACACCGCCGGAGGCATTCATATAGAGTTATACTTTGTTCTAGTATCGAGTTGTAATCATTGAGTTGTAAATAAATAGAAGTGTGATGATCATCATTCTCTAGAGCATTGTCCCAAGTGACGAATAAAAAAAGAGATAAAGGCCATAAAAAAAGAAGGCCCAAAAAATGAGAGAAAAAGAGAGAAGGGACAATGTTACTATCCTTTACCACACTTGTGCTTCAAAGTAGCACCATAATATTCATGATAGAGAGTCTCTTGTTTTGTCACTTTCATATACTAGTGATTTTTCATTACAGAACTTGGCTTGTATATTCCAACAATGGGCCTCCTCAAGTGCGCTAGGTCTTCGTGAGCAAGCAAGTTGGATGCACACCCACTTAGTTTCTTTTGTTGAGCTTTCATACATTTATATCTCTAGTGCATCCGTTGCATGGCAATCCCTACTCCTTGCATTAACATCAATCGATGGGCATCTCCATAGCTCATTGATTAGCCTCGTTGATGTGAGACTTTCTCCTTTTGTCTTGTCCACATAACCCACATCATCATATTCTATTCCACCCATAGTGCTATGTCCATGGCTCGCGCTCATGTATTGTGTGAGGGTTTATAAGTTTGAGATTACTAAAGTATGAAACAATTGCTTGGCTTGTCATCGGGGTTGTGCATGATGAGAGCATTCTTGTGTGACGAAAATGGAGCATGACTAAACTATATGATTTTGTAGGGATAAGCTTTCTTTGGCCATGTTATTTTGAGAGGACATAATTGCTTAGTTAGTATGCTTGAAGTATTATTATTTTTATGTCAATATTGAAGTTTTATATTGAATCTTTCGGATCTGAATATTCATACCACAATTAAGAAGAATTACATTGAAATTATGCCGAGTAGCATTCCACATAAAAAATTATCTTTTTTATCATTTACCTACTCGAGGACGAGCATGAATTAACCTTGGGGATGCTTGATACATCTCCAACGTATCTATAATTTTTTGATTGCTCCATGCTATATTATCTTCTGTTTTGGACATTATTGGGCTTTATTATTCACTTTTATATTATTTTTGGGACTAACCTATTAACCGGAGGCCCAGCCCAGAATTGTTGTTTTTTGCCTATTTCAGAGTTTCGCAAAAGAGGAATATCAAACAGAGTCCAAACGGAACGAAACCTTCGGGAACGTGATTTTTGGAACGAACATGATCGAGGAGACTTGGACCCTAAGTCAAGGAAGCTTCAAGAAATCCATGAGGTAGGGGCGCTTACCCCCTGTATGCCGCTCCACCCTCGTGGGCCCCTGTTGCTCCACCGACGCATTCTTCCTCCTATATATACCTACGCACTCTCAAACGATCGACACGGAGCCAAAACCTAATTCCACCGCCGCAACCTTCTGCACTCCATGAGATCCCATCTTGGGGCCTGTTCCGGAGTTCACGGAAGGGGAATCGATCACGGAGGGCTTCTACATCAACACCATAGCCTCTCTGATGAAGTGTGAGTAGTTTACCTCAGACCTTCGGGTCCATAGTTATTATCTAGATGGCTCTCTCTCTCTCTCTCTCTTTGGATCTCAATACAAAGTTCTCGCCCTCTCTCATGGAGATCTATTCGATGTAATCTTCTTTTGCGGTGTGTTTGTTGAGATCGATGAATTGTGGGTTTCTGATCAAGTTTATCTATGAACAATATTTGAATCTTCTCTGAATTCTTTTATGTATGATTGGTTATGTTTGCAAGTCTCTTCGAGTTATCAGTTTGGTTTGGCCTACTAGATTGGTTTTTCTTGCAATGGAAGAAGTGCTTAGCTTTGGGTTCAATCTTGCGGTGTCCTTTCCGAGTGACAGTAGGGGCAGCAAGGCACGTATTGTATTGTTGCCATCGAGGATAACAAGATGGGGTTTTTATCATATTGCATGAATTTATCCCTCTACATCAAGTCATCTTGCTTAAGGCGTTACTCCGTTTTTATGAACTTAATACTCTAGATGCATGCCGGATAGCGGTCGATGTGTGGAGTAATAGTAGTAGATGCAGGCAGGAGTCGGTCTACTTGTCTCGGACGTGATGCCTATATACATGATCATACCTAGATATTCTCATAACTATGCTCAATTTTGTCAATTGCTCAACAGTAATTAGTTCACCCACCGTAAAATACTTAGGCTCTTGAGAGAAGCCACTAGTGAAATCTATGACCCCCGGGTCTATCTTCATCATATTAACTAGCGATGTGACCCGCTCATTTGCGCGGCTAGGTTTGTTGGTTATTGCTATGTTCATGATATATTCTACAAAATATTACTTATGTTATATGATAACTAATTGTACTTGTAGAAAACCGGATAGTCAAATTACTTATCGAATTTGTTTGTGTTCTGAAGCATATTTTTTTCCCACACCCTTTGCTGCCATTGGAAATTCATAATTATTTCATGAAGTGTGTTCATATATTAGTCTATTTGTATTTTTATAGTGAGTTACTAAGACTCGTGTGAACCGCTAGTGCAACTTAATTTGCCACTACATAAACACGGTAAAATCCATCAAATATTTAAATAGTTGGTAAGAATGTTATTTTCTTCCATAAAGTTGGGAGTCATGAAAAATCATACAATTCCAAACTAATTTAGCTTCTCTATTGAAGTCCACAATATTTAATGCGAACCTATTCAGCAATATATATTTTTCCGAGGAGTTTTCCACCATTAGTTAAAACAAAATATCGGCGACTCATACTTAAGCTTTTAATTCTTCCTTCTTTTCCTTTGGAATAGTGCATTGTGTTTTTATATTTGTGAAAGGTCATGCGTGTAAATGCTTTAATATATCTATATTGAACTTGAACTAGCATCCTACACTTGTCCACCTAAAGCGTATACCATCAGAATTCTTATAACATTTCGTTCTGTCTTAATCTCAACATAACTTGTTCTTTCAAATTACATCCATGCTGGCAATACTGTTTGGCTTCCTGCATACAATATGATCGCTTGCATAGGTGGCATTTGCGTGGCTAATATTCCGTAACGTTTCTTTTTTTATTTAGTTCTCTCTTTCTTTGAACATTCATTCTATTTTATATGTCCCTGTTCACAGGAGAAAACATGTGTCTTGGCTGCTAGAATCTTTTAAAATCAATATTTTAATCAATTATTATTGTGGCACTAATATTTCTACGATGCAAAACCTTGGACTTAATTAAGTGAAAATCTTGACCTTCGGTACTTTTAATCTGCATACTATAGTGTTTTAATCAATTCTTATTGTGGCACTAATATTTATACGGTGCAAAACCTAAGAGTTAATTAACTGATAATCTTGACCTTCGGTACTTTAATATACATACGGTAGTGTTTGTCGCTCAAGATATTTTCTTGGCAATCACAAAGCAGGGTAGACATATTAGTGCTCAATTTTTATTTTCCAGAAATTTTCGATACTGCATTTTAGCCTCGTACCATCTCAAGTACTATTGCAAAAAATTGGTCCAAAGATATATGACAGCGCACACTTTTGAAAAATAAATAATTGCTACAAATAGGAATTTTGGATGATTTGAATCCTATTTTTTTGCATGAAGGCCCTTCGTGTCCTAGGATTAAAAAACTTATGCAATATCAAATCATATTTTACGCATTACGTATTGCTACAGTTTCTAATTCTCGATATCCATAGATGGCCATATATGATCGATCTTGCATCCTCATTGTAAGGCGAAATAGGAATGTACTCCCTCCGTTCCGAAATAATTGTCTTTCTAGAGATTTCAACAAGTGACTACATACGGAGCAAAATGAGTGAATCTACACTCTAAAACATGTCTACATACATCCGTATATTGTAGTCCATTTGAGATGGCTAGAAAGACAATTATTTCGGAACGGAGGGAGTATGTTTCTGGCGAAAAGAATCCTATATTCAAATGTATATTTATTTATTTTCCATGCAGAGCATATAATTTTGTTTGTTGTTGCCGAATATTCCTTTTTCGAGAAAAGAAAAATGTTCTAGGCTGTAGGTGATCTCTTTTCATAAGGAGCATACAGGTTTTGGATGTGTGCACTTACTTTATAAGTCTCACGTGGCCTTCAAACCTAGAGTCCATACTTTAAGAAAAAAAAAGCAGAGTCCGGCTGGTTCTCCGTATGAATACATGGTTTGTAATATTGGCTGCCGTTCGCTTGTTGGCTTGGCCTCTAGTTGGATTTGAAGTCGTGCAGGTGCAGACTTGTAGTATTTCCTTCTTGCACGCAGATACGTGATGGATTGTGACTCTATTTTTCCTAATCGGTACATGTGTTTTTCCTTCGAGCTGAGTACATACGGTACTTTTTATGTAGCGGGACACACACGTTTGGTGGAAGCTTAATATCTTCCAACCTTATGTGTTTTTTTTTCTTATTATGCTGTCAATATAGTCGTGACAGTTCAATATGCTGACGCATATATGTTTACATGTTACGTGTAAACTTTTAAATCTCAGCCGTTCTTTTGAGCCTTTTTTCTAGTATTAAATCTAAGCCGTTTGTTTTCTATCGTTTTAAGTAATAATAATAATAATAATAATAATAGATAGATAGATAGATAGATAGATAGATAGATAGATAGATAGAAGATAGATAGATAGATAGATAGATAGATAGATAGATAGATATAATAGATAGATAGATAGATAATAGAAGATAGATAGATAGATAGATAGATAGATAGAAGATAGATAGATAGATAGAAGATATAATAGATCTTCCAACACTTAGTTATTTCCTTTGCTCTTTACCTTGCTTTTATTTTACTTTGCATCTTTATCATAAAAATACCAAAAATATTATCCTATCATATCTATCAGATCTCACTCTCGTTAGTGACCGTGTAGGGATTGACAACTCCTTATCGCGTTGGTTGCGAGGATTTATTTGTTTTGTGTAGGTACGAGGGACTCGCGCGTAGCCTCCTACTGGATTGATACCTTGGTTCTCAAAAACTGAGGGAAATACTTACGCTACTTTGCTGCATCACCCTTTCCTCTTCAAGGGAAAACCAACACAGTGCTCAAGAGGTAGCAGTAGACCGAAATTGGAAGCGTTATGACAACGCGGTTGATATAGTCGTACGTCTTCACGATCCGACCGATCCAAGTACCGAACGCACGGCACCTCCGAGTTCAGCACACGTTCAGCTCGATGACGTCCCACGAACTCTGATCCAGCAGAGCTTTGCGGGAGAGTTCTTTCAGCACGACGGCGTGATGACGGTGTTGATGAAGCTACCGATGCAGGGCTTCACCTAAGTACCGCTACGATATTATCGAGGTGGAATATGGTGGAGGGGGGCACCGCACACGGCTAAGAGATCAATGATCAATTGTTGTGTCTCCAAGGGGTGCCCCCTTCCCCGTATATAAAGGAGTGGAGGAGGGGGAGGGCCGGCCCTCTCTATGGTGCGCCCTAGGGGAATCCTACTCCCACCGGGAGTAGGATTCCCCCTTTCCTAGTAGAACTGGGAGCCCTTCCAAGTAGTAGGGGTTGGAGAGAAGGGAAGGGAAAAGAGAAGAGAAGGAAGGAGGGGGCGCCGCCCCTCCCCTTAGTCCAATTCGGACTAAGCCTTGGGGGGCGCGCAACCTCCCAACTCTCTTTCCCCTAAAGCCCAATAAGGCCCATATACTCCCCGGCGAATTACCGTAACTCCCCGGCACTCCGAAAAATATCCGAATCTCTCGGAACCTTTCCGATGTCCGAATATAGTCGTCCAATATATCAATCTTTACGTCTCGACCATTTCGAGACTCCTCGTCATGTCTCCGATCTCATCTGGGACTCCGAAATATCTTCGGTACATCAAAACACATAAACTCATAATACAAATCGTCACCGAACGTTAAGCGTGCGGACCCTACGGGTTCGAGAACTATGTAGACATGACCGAGACACGTTTCCGGTCAATAACCAATAGCGGAACCTGGATGCTCATATTGGCTCCCACATATTCTATGAAGATTTTTATCGGTCAAACCGCACAACAACATACGTTATTCCCTTTGTCTTCGGTATGTTAGTTTCCCGAGATTCGATCGTCGATATCTCAATACCTAGCTCAATCTCATTACCGACAAGTCTCTTTAGTCGTTCCGTAATGCATCATGCCGCAACTAACTCATTAGTCACATTGCTTGCAAGGCTTATAATGATGTGTATTACCGAGAGGGCCCAGAGATACCTCTCCGACAATCAGAGTGACAAATCCTAATCTCAAAATACGCCAACTCAACAAGTACCTTCGGAGACACCTGTAGAGCACCTTTATAATCACCCAGTTACGCCAGGACGCTTTGATAGCACACAAATTGTTCCTCCGGTAAACGGGAGTTGCATAATCTCATTGTCATAGGAACATGTATAAGTCATGAAGAAAGCAATAGCAACATACTAAACGATCAAATGCTAAGCTAACAGAATGGGTTCAAGTCAATCACATCATTCTCTAATGATGTGATCGTGTTAATCAAATGACAACTCATGTGTATGGCTAGGAAACTTAACCATGTTTGATTCAACGAGCTAGTCAAGTAAAGGCATACTAGTGACACTCTGTTTTGTCTATGTATTCACACATGTATCAAGTTTCCGGTTAATACAATTCTAGCATGAATAATAAACATTTATCATGAAATAAGGAAATAAATAATAACTTTATTATTGCCTCTAGGGCATATTTCTTCAGTCTCCCACTCGCACTAGAGTCAATAATCTAGTTCACATCGTCATGTGATTTAACATCAATAGTTCACATCTTTATGTGGTTAACACCCATAGTTCACATCGACATGTGACCAACACCCAAAGGGTTTACTAGAGTCAGTAATCTAGTTCACATCGCTATGTGATTAACACCCAAAGAGTACTAAGGTGTGATCATGTTTTGCTTGTGAGATAATTTTAGTCAACGGGTCTGTCACATTCAGATCCGTAAGTATTTTGCAAATTTCTATGTCTACAATGCTCTGCACGGAACTACTCTAACTAATAGCTCCCACTTTCAGTATGTATCCAGATTGAGACTTAGAATCATCTGGATCAGTGTCAAAACTTGCATCGACGTAACTCTTTACGACGAACCTTTTGTCACCTCCATAATCGAGAAACATATCCTTATTCCACTAAGTATAATTTTGACCGATGTCTAGTGGTCTACTTCTAGATCACTATTGTACTCCCTTGCTAAACTTAGTGTAGGGTATACAATAGATCTGGTACACAACATGGCATACTTTATAGAACCTATGGCTGAGGCATAGGGAATGACTTTCATTCTTTCTATCTTGTGCCGTGGTCGGGCTTTGAGTCTTACTCAATTTCACACCTTGTAACACAGGGAAGAGCTCTTTCTTTGACTGTTCCATTTTGGACTACTTCAAAATCTTGTCAAGGTATGTACTCATTGAAAAAACTTATCAAGCGTCTTGATCTATCTCTATAGATCTTGATGCTCAATGTCGGAGTAATTGGACACGGATACCCCGAAGACGGCAAGACGATATTTCAAGACATCGGGGCTAGCAAAGCCCCTCAGTCCAACTACCCGGCCGGCTGCTGACTGCTGGCTGCTGACTGCACCACCAGGCCGACTGCTGGCTGCCGACTGCACCACCAGGCCGACTGCTGGCTGCCGACTGCGCCACCAGGCCGACTGCTGGCTGCCGACTCCCCGGCCGCCCAGGCCGACTGCTGTCGATCGCACCACCAGCCGATCACCGGCTGCCGACTCCCGCCACCCAGGCCGACGGCTGCCGATCGCACCACCAGCCGACCGCTTGTCGCCGACTCCCCGGCCGCCCAGGCCGACTCCGGGCTGCCGACTGCACCACCAGGCCGACTGGGCTGCCGATCGCACCACCAGCCGACCGCCCCGCCGACTACACCACCAGCCGACTCGGCTGCCGATTACACCACCAGCCGACCGGCTGCCGACTGCGGCCCGACGCGACCCCGACGTGACGACCGTACCTGGCACTGTTCACGTGACACCCCAGCCATCATGTACAGTGTCACTTGTCCCCTGGCACTATTTATGAAGTGACCCAGGGGACAAGGATGACACCCCACCATGCCTACCTAGCTTACTTCCTAAGCTACCCACATAGCTTACATATCAAGCTAGCCATGCCTATATAAGCTAGCTCCATCCATCCATCAGGGGATGGACTCACGCATGAGCACCCACATGCATGCTCACGGCCATGAGCATGGCCGGCCACTAGCATGCCACATATGAGGCATATACGAGGCCAGATGCCTATGGCACTGACCTCAGATACAGCTCCAGGAGCACTCTGTACCAGATATACCAGATATACTCAGACATGCAGGAGCAGGGGTGTTATCTCTCCGGAGAGCCCCGAACCTGGGTAAACTAGCGCTATACTCGTGATACCCGCCTCCCGGCCTATCAGCAGCAGTCTTGCCCTCACACGAAGCCACCTCGTGGCATATGTCGTCTTGCACCCCCCGTGAGAATACCACGACATTTGACGCCCACCGTGGGGCGGTACTATGCTACCGCGCTGCTGCTGGTTTCGCAGTCCAGGCGGGACCATCTTTGTCATCATCACCGCGGCGTCGCGCCGTCTCTCTGATAGCGCTCGGGGGCTCGACACCGACACGCCCCCGGAGCGGCCGCGAGGGGTGGCGCGTCCTCGCCGCCGGTTGCACCTTCCTCACCGCCACCGCTATGACGCCGGGTTATCCGTCTGCGCAAGACGCCGCTGCTGCCTCGTTTCGGTCGACCGTGGTCATCCACGCGTCGCTTGCGTTTGCTTCCCTCCGCGTTGCGCCTTGTTTTGGCCGACACACGAGCGCTCGCTCCTCCATTTATTGCCTATACAAGCTAGCTAGACGCAAGTCAATGGTCAAACCATCCATACTCTATGCAAGCAATGGCGTGACTTGTTGTTAGCACCTGCACTGCATCTTGCCTCGTGCATCTCCGGCGCGCCAGCGCGCTGCGGCTTGCTGCCTCCCAGTCAAGATCCCGCACGGCCGCGCCCGCGCCGCTGCGGATTGCTGCGTCCCCGTCCGGGCTCTTCCCCAGCACCCCGCAGTCTCCGCGTGCGCAGCTTCCCCGCATCGCCCCGGCCTCGCGCGGGAGCCGCTCCGGCGCCTCTTCCTCCTGCCGGTGTTCGCACTCCCCTCCGCCTGACGGCTCCGCGCCGTCCTCCGCGCGAGCCCCACGGCCGGGCCGCGCCCGAGCCTCTTCGCCTCGCGCCGCTGCCTTCAGCCGGCTGCGACTCCGGGTCGGCCTCCCGCATGTCGGCTCGGCCTCGCGCCGCGCCTCAAGGCCGGGCCGGGTCGCTGCCCGTTGGCCGGCTGCTCCGGTCGCTTCAGCGCCCAGCCTGGGCCGGCTCCGGGTGGCCGGCTCGCCGACCCCAGCGCTGCCTCCATACGCTCCCCTGCGCGCCTCACGCCGCTCCTCTAGCCGCTGGTCCGCCTGCCGGTCGGGCTGGCCTCGTGACCCGGCCTGCTGGCCCCTGCCTCGTCTGTCCGTCTGCCCGGGTTGCGCCTGCCCCGTCCGACCAGCACCGCCTCGTCCCACCAGTGCCGCGCGTCCGCGCCCCAGCTCCCGGCTGTTCCCGCGCCGAGCCGGGTGTGCCCGTCGCCGCCTGCGCCCTCAAAGCCGGGTCCAGCTCCTTCCGCGCTGTGCCGGGTCCAGCTACCCCTGTGCACCCTCTCATCCGACCCTGCCGGCGCCTCCCTCGCCCCGCCGCCCCGCCTCGCCTCAGCTCCCGTGCGGCCTGGCTCCGATCAAGCGCCAGCGCGGCCTGCGCCCGGCCTCCTGACCGACTGCCGGTCATTGTGCTTGCCGGCTGCTCCTCGCACTGGCCGGCTCCAGCGCCTCGGCGGGCCAAGGCCGGCCGTGTGCCGCCTGCCGTGCCCGGTCTCCGGCTCGTCGCACTCGGCCACGGCCATGGCCGCCCGCGGCGTCTCCGTCCGACTTGCCCCTGCCAGCTCCGCTTTGGCTGGGTGCCCGAAAAGAAACAGAGGGCCGGCTTGCTTAAAAGTGAAGGGAGAGGCCGGCTGTCGGTGAAAAAAAAAAGAAGAGAGACAGAAGGAGGTCGGCTGGGACAGGAAAGAAAAAGAAAAAAGAAAGTGGCCGTGTGGTGGCGTCCGGCTGCTCGCATGCAGTCGGACAGAAAAAAAAATTGAGTTCGTTTGGAAAAAAGAGGCCAGCTGCCCACGCTGGCTAAGAGAAAAGTCATGCCGGGTGCCCAGCTGGCTGACCAAAAAAAAGAAGAAAGAAATGTGCGTCCGATCTCTGGCTGTCTGCCCGGCTGCAAAATGCCCGACTGCTGTGTCGGAGTCCGCTGCTCAGCTGGCTGGAAAAAAGAAAGAAAGAGAAGAAGACAAAGTAGTTGCCGGGAGATCCGGCCCGACTACTCAGTAGTCGGCCCGAATCTCGGGGGCTACACCCAGCGGGTGCGCTGACGCGCCCCCGCGAAGAGAGAAGACAAAGTAGTCGCCGGGAGATCCGGCCCGACTGCTCAGCAGTCGCCCCGAATCTCAAGGTTACACCAATGGTGACGCGCCCCCGCGAAGAGAGAAGACAAAGTAGTTACCGGGAGATCCGGCCTTCAGCCCAAATCTCGGGGGCTACACCCAGTAGTGAGGCGCCGCGCCAAGATTGCAGACAAGAGAAGAGTTTTGTCCGCGAGCAGCCGCGTAAGAGAAAAAGAAGAAGAAGGGCGTTGCAAGACGCCGCCCGGGCCGGTCGAGCTCGACCGCCGGGGCCCCGCTTCGAGCACCCGGGGGCTCGAAGGCTACACCCAACGGGTGAGTCGGCGCACTCCGCGAGCGCCGAGCCGCGCCGGCTGTCTTCGACGACCGCGACTACACGAAAAACAACGTGAGCTCCTCACCCGCATATTTTTTGCACCACAAGAGCATGGATAACCCCGAGCGATGCTCGGGGGCTACATTCGCATTTCATTACAGTTGCATCACTGTTCGCCCCGGCGCCAGCCAGAGTTGGCCCGGGAGCTGGCCGCTTGGCCTGAGACGTTATTTCCCGCAGACGGCTTAGTAGCGTGTGCAGTTCCAAAGACCCACCTCTCAGCCACAGACTGCAGAGCGGCTGTCCGGCTAGCAAGAGTGAATGCTGGAGGCCGCCACGCTAAAAACGTCCGGAAGAGAAACGCCGGGCGACCCGACCATTTACTTTACTAGTATCAACTCGGTTGAATCTGTTCCTGCACTTTGAGTATCAGACACTCCACTTCATGCCCACTCAGCCACTGCATCGCAGAGCGGCTGTCCGGCGAGCGAGAGCACAAGCCAAAAAGCGGAGAGAACATGAAAAAGATTAAGGGGGCTCGGACGAAACCGAGTCGGCACCCTCCGCATAAAACTTGCAATGCTAGAAGCAATCATTTGATATATCCGCGTGGACTAACTTTGTCTTTTTTCATGATCATTTCCACGAACACTCGCCAAAAAACCTCCGCCCAACTTTGCCAAGTTGCCCGGAGGCTTGGGGGCTACTATCGGAGTAATTGGACACGGATACTCAAGACGGCAAGACGATATTTCAAGACATCGGGCTAGCAAAGCCCCTCACCCAACTACCCGCCGGGTCACGACCGCAGTGCCGACTTCACCACTAGGCCAACTCCGGCCGCCGACTACACCACCAGGCCGACTCCGGCTGCCGATCGCACCACCAGGCCGATCACGCTGGCTGCCGACTCCCGCCGCCCAGCCGACCGGCTGCCGATCGCACCACCAGGCCGACACCGGCTGCCGACTCCCGCCGCCAGCCGACCGGGCTGCCGATCGCACCACCAGTCGACCTGTGCCGCCGACCGCACCACCAGCCGACTGGCTGCCGATCGCACCACCAGTCGACCGCCCGCCGACTACACCACCAGCCGACTCGGCTGCCGATTACACCACCAGGCCGACCGCCGCCGACCGCAGCCCGACGCGACTCGACATGACGACCGTGCACTGCACTGCTCACATGACACCCCAGCCATCATGTATAAGGTCACTTGTCCCCCGCACTATTTATGAAGTGACCCAGGGACAAGGATGACACCCCACCATGCCTACCTAGCTTACTTCCTAAGCTACCCACATAGCTTACATATCAAGCTAGCCATGCCTATATAAGCTAGCTCCATCCATCCATCAGGGGATGGACTCACGCATGAGCACCCACATGCATGCTCACGGCCATGAGCATGGTCGGCCACTAGCATGCCACATATGAGGCATATACGAGGCCAGATGCCTATGGCACTGACCTCAGATACAGCTCCAGGAGCACTCTGTACCAGATATACCAGATATACTCAGACATGCAGGAGTAGGGGTGTTATCTCTCCGGAGAGCCCCGAACCTGGGTAAACTAGCGCGTGCTACTCGCATACCCGCTCCCGGGCCTATCAGCAGCAGTCTTGCCCTCACAGGAAGCCACCTCGTGGCATATGTCGTCTTGCACCCCCCCATGAGAATACCACGACACTCAATATGTAAGCAGCTTCACCGAGGTCTTTATTTGAAAAACTCCTTTCAAATACTCCTTTATGCTTTCCAGAAAATTCTACATTATTTCTGAAATATGTCATTCACATATATTTATCAAAAATGGTGTAGTGCTCCCACTCACTTTCTTGTAAATACAGGCTTCACCGCAAGTCTGTATAAAACTATATGCTTTGATCAACTCATCAAAGCGTACATTCCAACTCTGAGATGTTTGCACCGGTCCATAGATGGATCGCTGGAGCTTGCACATTTTGTTAGCACCTTTAGGATTGACAAAAAACCTTCTGATTGTATCATATACAACTCTTCTTTAGGAAATCCATTAAGGAATGTAGTTTTGACATCCATTTGCCAGATTTCATAAAATGTGGCAATTTGCTAACATGGTTCGGACAGACTTAAGCATCGCTATGAGTGAGAAAATCTCATCGTAGTCAACACCTTGAACTTTGTCAAAACCATTTTCGACTAGTCTAGCTATGTAGATAGTAACACTACTATCAGCGTCCGTCTTCCTCTTGAAGATCCATTTATTTTCTATGGCTTGCCGATCATCAGGCAATTCCACCAAAGGCCATACTTTGTTTGCACACATGGATCCTATCTCAGATTTCATGGCCTCAAGGAGCTGCGCCTGACGCAGCACAAGGCAGAGGCGCAAGTCGATCTCAGGGGAGAGATGCTGAGGGATGTCAGCATTTGGCAGCGTCGCGTTGATTTCGAGCTAGGGCTAATGGCAGAGATCATATTCACGGATTCGACTGCAGAGGAAAGAACGCGCATGCCTGCGCAATGGCATGAGCAGCTGGTGCAACTGTTCAAATGGGCGGTAGGAGAAGCCAAGTCCCAGGACCGGTTGCGGCTGCGCCGCTGGGCATGCATCGTAGGCGAGGTGATCTGCCCTCCTTCCCCGCGAGCGATGCAGTGACCTAGTCGGTTGCTGCTGCAGTGAACTTGCAACGCTATGTCGGTTTGCAACCTTGACAATCACTCCATCTATATGTATTGTTTTCCTGTAAAAAATACTTGGTCGTTTGGAAAAAGATGGTAATTGATTTATCACTAGTTTTAGAATGCTTGGTCGTGACAATCAACCGAAGCCACAACCAGAAGTCTCCATCGCGTAAGTACTTTACGGTCGGTCGCACCAACAGACGGTCGGTCGGACCCGCGTCTCACCGAAGGGACACACATCGGCTTGGTCTGACATGTACGGCCAGTTACATCACTGACTTGTGCGACCGCATTTGAGCAATGTAGTACTCCCTCTATCTCAGTTTACAAGTATTGCACGTGTACCTAGGTCGTTAATTTGACCAACTTAATAAGAGGCATACATTGCAAAAAATATATCATTACAAACTTCAAATATTCTATTTTTTAATGATATATTTTTTGTGTTAAACAATTTACATTCTACTAAACTCATCGGGAGTACTTGAAATTTATGTTCCACTAAACTCATCGGGAGCTGTTTCGGGCCTCGAAACCAAAACCATCAATTAATCTTTACCTTGTTCCCATCACATTCCAAAGTACTAGTGCTACAATTAAGTGCAAGCCTGCTCACACCTACCAGTACATACCAAACCTGAACGTGTTCCCACTATGTAGGTTTTAGTACTAGTGCTAGTACTTAGGTTATAAAAATGGGAACTACCTAACCGAAAATTACTCTACCTTCCTCCTCATAAGTCCTCCTTCGTCCGTCCTTGCGATGGCCAGAGTGCAGAGCTATAGGTCGAGAACTACTCGTAACAAGGGAGTGGCAACCAAGCCTGCGGGAAAAAAAAGAGGGCTCGCCGCCACGCAGAGACCTCGAAAGATCTCTCACAGGCAGGCGATGGCTCCCAGGAGCGCCCTAGCCGCGGAGGCGAACATGCCGAGCTGGCGGCGCTGGAGTCGTTATCCCTCGACGCAATGCCCGGTCAGCTCAATAAGCACCTCAATAAGCAAAAGGAGTTCATCCACGGCTTGGTGGAGCTGCTGAAGGAGAGCCTCGACGACATGTCCGCTGAGCTCAATGAGAAGGGGGAGTTGACCGCCGGCTTGGTGATGCTGCTGAAGAAGAGCATTGCTCGGAGAAGAAGGCGCCTGGTGAAATCCTGCAACTTCAGGAGGACAAGGCGAAGCTCTGCCACGAGCCAGACCTGCTGAAGGAGGAGAACGCCGGTTGGAAGAAGTTCATGAGAATAGTAGTTCCTCGATGAAGATGCTGCAGGCCCTCGTCATGGAACAGAAGGAGGAGTTGGCGAAGCTCCGCATCGAGCACCTGGCTGCTGTCAAGGTACGTAATGCGGCCGTGGAACAGATGATGAAGGCTCGCGTCGAGAAATCCTGCATCATGGACACAATGAAGAAGATGGCAGAGGAGACGCGCAAGGAGCTGGAGGTCGTGGAGGCGATGAAGAAGCAGTTATGACTTTGTGGCTAGCAACCCTTCATGTAGTGAGAGCAGCGCCTGCACTTGTGTAAAAGGCCTTCCTTCTTTTTTGGGGGTGATAATCTTCCTTCTTCTTTTGCTCCTGTGTTTCTTCTTTTGCTTCGGGTGTTTCGCCGCACGTGTCACCTTCTCTGCGAGGCATGAATAGAACAATGCTAAAAATGAGATGACTAGCAAATTAGATCATTCTTTAAAGCCAATAGAACAATGCCTCCTGCTAGTAATATATAATAAGAGTAGAGAGTAGAGGATATGGCATTGGGCTGTGTTTCAGGCTCCTCCGTCGTACTCCAGTGGAAAACTTGAGTATACCGCACGGTTCTTTGCTCCTCCTCAGGTCGTTGGCACATTTATACGAGTAGTCAAATCACAAGGCCCCGCCTTCCAGCAGTAATGAGCCGTCAAATCACAAAGGCCCTCGCCTCTCTTGAAACCTGATACGTCTCCAACGAATCTATAATTATTTATTGTTCCATGATATTATATTATCTGTTTTGGATGTTTAATGGGCTTTAATATACTCTTTTATATGATTTTTGGGACTAACCTATTAACCTAGAGCCCAGTGCCAGTTTCTGTTTTTCCTTGTTTTTGAGTATCGCAGAAAAGGAAAACCAAACGGAGTCCAATTGACCTTAAATTTGACGGAGATTATTTTTGGACCAGAAGAAGCCCACGGAGCATCGGAGATGGACCAGAAGAGTCCCGAGGCCACCACGAGGGTGGGGGCGTGCCCTACCCCCTGGGCGTGCCCCCCTACCTCGTGGCTGCCTCGGAGACCCCCCCCCCCCGACTTGTTCCCGACGCCAAGAACCCTTATATATACCCAAACTTCCAGAACATAACCTGGATCGGGAGTTCCGCCGCCGGAAGCCTCTGTAGCCACATAAAACCAATCTAGACCCGTTCCGGCACGATCTTGATGTATCGCGAGCTTTGCTATTATAGTTGGATCTTATGATGTTTCTCCCCCTCTACTCTCTTGTAATGGATTGAGTTTTCCCTTTGAAGTTATCTTATCGGATTGAGTCTTTAAGGATTTGAGAACACTTGATGTATGTCTTGCATGTGCTTATCTGTGGTGACAATGGGATATTCACGTGATCTACTTGATGTATGTTTTGGTGATCAACTTGCGGGTTCCGTAATCTCGTGAAATTATGCATAGGGGTTGGCACATGTTTTCGTCTTGACTCTCCGATAGAAACTTTGGGGCACTCTTTGAAGTTCTTTGTGTTGGTTGAATAGATGAATCTCAGATTGTGTGATGCATGTCGTATAATCATACCCACGGATACTTGAGGTGACATTGGAGTATCTAGGTGACGTTAGGGTTTTGGTTGATTTGTGTCTTAAGGTGTTATTCTAGTACGGACTCTATGATAGATCAAACAGAAAGAATAGCTTCGTGTTATTTTACTACGGACTCTTGAATAGATTGATCAGAAAAGATAACATTGAGGTGGTTTCGTACCCTACAATAATCTCTTCATTTGTTCTCTGCTATTACTGACTTTGGAGTGACTCTTTGTTGCATGTTGAGGGATAGTTATATGATCCAATTAGGTTATTATTGTTGAGAGAACTTGCACTAGTGAAAGTATGAACCTTAGGCCTTGTTACCTAGCAATGCAATACCGTTTACGCTCACTTTTACCACTTGCTACCTTGCTGTTTTTATATTTTCAGATTACAAATACTCATATCTATCATCCATATTGCACTTGTATCACCATCTCTTCGCCTAACTAGTGCACCTATACAATTTACCATTGTATTGGGTTTGTTGGGGACACAAGAGACTCTTTGTTATTTGGTTGCAGGGTTGCTTGAGAGAGACCATCTTCATCCTACACCTCCCACGGATTGATAAACCTTAGGTCATCCACTTGAGGGAAATTTGCTACCGTCCTACAAACCTCTGCACTTGGAGGCCCAACAACGTCTACAAGAAGAAGGTTGTGTAGTAGACATCAAGATCTTTTCTCAAGGCCGCTGCCGGGGAGGTGAGTGCTTGAAGGTATATCTTTAGATCTTGCAATCGAATCTTTTTGTTTCTTGTTTTATCACTAGTTTAGTTTATAAAATAAAATTACAAAAAAAAATGGAATTGAGGGTGCCTCATATGCTTCATCTTTTTAATGTCTTCCGTGAAAATAAGGATTCCGATAATTGTGCTCAATTGCTAGAGGAAGAATGCATTAAAATGTTTGGAACTAAATCTTTGAATGATGAGCATGATTGCAATGTTGTTAGTATGAATTCTTTGAATGTCCATGATGCTAATGATATGCAAAGCCACAAGCTTGGGGAAGCTATGTTTGATGAAGATGATATGTTTAGTCCCCCAAGTTTTGATGAGCAAATTTATTATGATGAAAGAATGCCTCCTATTTATGATGATTACTGTGATGACACGTATGCAATAAAGAATAAAGATAACCATGAAACTTGTCATCATGATTTTAATTTTCAATTGGATTATGCTTCACATGATAATTATTTTTTTGAGTTTGCTCCCACTATTCTGAATGAGAAGAATTTTGCTAATGTGGAGAGTAGTAAAATTTCTATGCTTGTGCATCATGAAAATAATGCTATATGTGATAGTTATATTGTTGAATTAATTCATGATGCTACTGAAAATTACTATGAGGGAGGAACATATGCTTGTAGGAATTGCGATAATATCAAGTTTACTCTCTATGTGCTTAAAGTTTTGAAGTTATGCTTGTTTTGCCGTCCTATGCTAGTTGATTATTGCTCCCATAAGTTGTTTGCTCACAAAATCCCTATGAATAAGAAGTGGGTTAGGCTTAAATGTGCTATTCATATGCTTCATGATGCTCCCGTTATGTTTCAATCCTTATCTTTTATGTGAGCATCATTGTCATCATCATGCCTAGTTAAAAATGCAATAAAGAAAATCGCTTGTTGGGAGACAACCCAATATTTACCCCTAATGTTGTTGTATGTCCACATGATTAAGCTAGTGTATTAGTCATGTTTTATAGATTTTGTTTCAATAAAGTGCCAAGTAGAACCTTTGGGAAGACTTGGGTGAAAGTTAATGCGATCTTGCTGTAAAAAATAGAAACTTTGCGCTCACGAGATTAGCTGTCATTTTTTACAGAAGAGTGCTATTAAGTTGATTATTTTTGAAGAAGATTAATAGACAAATTCCTCAGGTCCAACAATTTATTTCATAATTTTTAGAGTTACAGAAGTATACGTTTGATACAGATTACTACAGACTGTTCTGTTTTTGACAGATTCTGTTTTCATTGTGTTGTTTGCTAATTTTGATGAATCTACGAGTAGTATCGGAGGGTATGAACCATAGAGAAGTTGGAATACAGTAGATATTACACCAATATGAATTTAGAATGAGTTCACAACAGTACCAAAAGTGGTGATTTATTTTCTTATACTAACGGAGCTTACGAGTTTTCTGTTGACTTTTGTGTTGTGAAGTTTTCAAGTTTTGGGTAAAGATTCGATGGACTATGGAATAAGGAGTGGCAAGAGCCTAAGATTGGGGATTCCCAAGGCAACCTAAGGTAATATTCAAGGACAACCAAGATCCTAAGCTTGGGGATGCCCCGGATGGCATCCCCTCTTTCGTCTTTGTTCATCGGTAACTTTACTTGGATATATATTTTTATTCACCACATGATATGTGTTTTTCTTGGAGCGTCATTTTTTTTGCTTGCTGTTTGAATAAAATACCAAGATCTGAAATTCTCAAATGTTAGAGAGTCTTCACATAGTTTCACAATTATTCGACTACTTACTGATCTTCACTTATATCTTTTGGAGTAGTTTGTCATTTGCTCTAGTGCTTCACTTATATCTTTTAGAGCACGACGGTGGTTTTATTTTGAAGAAATAGATGAACTCTCATGCTTAACTTATATTATTTTGATAGTATTAAACATCATGGTAATTTTCTTTGGTTATGAATTTAGTCCTAATATGATGGGCATTCAAGATGGGTATAATAAAAACTTTCATGTAGAGTGCATTGAATACTATGAGAAGTTTGATGCTTGATGATTGTTTTGAGATATGAAGATGGTGATATTAGAGTCATGCTAGTAAGGTAATTATGAATTTGAGAAATACTTGTGTTGAGGTTTGCAAGTCCCGTAGCATGCACGTATGGTAAACTGCTAGTGACAAATTTGAAGCATGAGGTATTTCTTTGATTGCCTTCCTTTGTGTGGAGGTCGGGATCGCGCGATGGTTAACTCCTACCAACCCTTCCCCTAGGGGCATACGTGTAGTACTTTGTTTTGATGACTTGTAGATTTTTGCAACAAGTATGTGAGTTCTTTATGACTAATGTTGAGTCCATGGATTATACGCACTCTCACCCTTCCATCATTGCTAGCCTCTTCGGTACCGTGCATTGCCCCTTCTCACCTCGAGAAGTTGGTGCAAACATCGCCGGTGCATCCAAACCCCGTGATATGATATGCTCTATCACACATAAATCTCCTTATATCTTCCTCAAAACAGCCACCATACCTACCTACTATGGCATTTCATTAGCCATTCCGAGATATATTACCATGCAACTTTCCACCGTTTCATTTATTATGACATGCTTCATCATTGTCATATTGCCTTGCATGTTCATGTAGTTGACATCGTATTTGTGGCAAAGCAACCATTCATAATTTTTCATACATGTCACTCTTGATTCATTGCCTATCCCGGTACACCGCCGGAGGCATTCATATAGAGTCATACTTTGTTCTAGTATCGATTTGTAATCTTTGGGTTGTAAATAAATAGAAGTGCGATGATCATCATTAATAGAGCATTGTCCCAAAAAAAGGGACAATGCTACTATCATTTTTCCACACTTGTGCTTCAAAGTAGCACCATGATCTTTATGATAGAGAGTCTCTTATTTTGTCACTTTCATATACTAGTGGGGATTTTTCATTATAAAACTTGGCTTGTATATTCCAACAATGGGCTTCCTCAAATGCCCTAGGTCTTCATGAGCAAGCAAGTTGGATGCACACCCACTTAGTTTCTTTTGTTGAGCTTTCATACATTTATAGCTCTAGTGCATCCGTTGCATGGCAATCCCTACTCCTTGCATTGACATCAATTGATGGGCATCTCCCTAGCCCGTTGATTAGCCGCGTCAATGTGAGACTTTCTCCTTTTTTTGTCTTCTCCACACAACCCCCATTATCATATTCCATTCCACCCATAGTGCTATGTCCATGCCTCACGCTCATGTATTGCGTGAAAATGGAAGAAGTTTGAAAAGGCTAAAGTATGAAACAATTGCTTGGCTGAAATCGAGGTTGTGCATGATTTGGATATTTTGTGTGACGAAGATGGTGCATAGCCAAACTATATGATTTTGTAGGGATGAACTTTCTTTGGCCATGTTATTTTGAGAAGACATGATTAATTTGTTAGTATGCTTGAAGTATTATTGTTTTTATGTCAATATTAAACTTTTGTCTTGAATCTTATGGATCTGAATATTCTTGCCACAATAAAGAAGATTACATTGATAAATATGTTAGGTAGCATTCCACATTAAAATTTCTGTTTTTATCATTTACCTACTCGAGGACGAGCAGGAATTAAGCTTGGGGATGCTTGATACATCTCCAATGTATCTATAATTTTTTATTGTTCCATGCTATTATATTATCTGTTTTGGATGTTTAATGGGATTTAATATACTCTTTTATATGATTTTTGGGACTAACCTATTAACCTAGAGCCCAGTGCCAGTTTCTGTTTTTTCCTTGTTTTTGAGTATCGCAGAAAAGGAAAACCAAACGGAGTCCAATTGACCTGAAATTTGACGGAGATTATTTTTGGACCAGAAGAAGCCCACGGAGCATCGGAAATGGACCAGAAGAGTCCCGAGGCCACCATGATGGTGGGGGGCGCGCCCTACCCCCTGGGCGCGCCCCCCTACCTCGTGGCTGCCACGAAGACCCCCCTGATTTGTTCCCTACGCCAACACCCCTTATATATACCCAAACTTCCAGAACATAACCTAGATTGGGAGTTCCACCGCCGCAAGCCTCTATAGCCACCTAAAACCAATCTAGACCTGTTCTGGCAACCTGCCAGAGGGGGGATCCCTCTTCGTAGCTATCTTCATCGTCCCGGCGCTCTCCATGACGAGGAAGGAGTAGTTCACCCTCAGGGCTGAGGGTATGTACCAGTAGCTATGTGTTTGATCTCTCTCTCTCTCTCTCTCTCTCTCTCTCTCTCTCTCTCTCTCGTGTTCTTGATTTGGCACGATCTTGATGTATCGCGAGCTTTTCTATTATAGTTGGATCTTATGATGTTTCTCCCCCTCTACTCTCTTGTAATGGATTGAGTTTTCCCTTTGAAGTTATCTTATCGGATTGAGTCTTTAAGGATTTGAGAACACTTGATGTATGTCTTGCATGTGCTTATCTGTGGTGACAATGGGATATTCACGTGATCTACTTGATGTATGTTTTGGTGATCAACTTATGGGTTCCGTAATCTCGTGAACTTATGCATAGGGGTTGGCACACGTTTTCGTCTTGACTCTCCGGTAGAAACTTTGGGGCACTCTTTGAAGTTCTTTGTGTTGGTTGAATAGATGAATCTAAGATTGTGTGATGCATATCGTATAATCATACCCATGGATAATTGAGGTGACATTGGAGTATCTAGGTGACATTAGGGTTTTGGTTGATTTGTGTCAAAAGGTATTATTCTAGTACGAACTCTATGATAGATCGAACGGAAAGAATAGCTTCGTGTTATTTTACTACGGACTCTTGAATAGATTGATCAGAAAGGACAACTTTGAGGTGGTTTCGTACCCTACAATAATCTCTTCGTTTGTTCTCCGCTATTAGTAACTTTGGAATGACTCTTTGTTGCATGTTGAGGGATAGTTATATGATCCAATTATGGTATTATTGTTGAGAGAACTTGCACTAGTGAAAGTATGAACCTTAGGCCTTGTTTGCTAGCATTGCAATACTGTTTACGCTCACTTTTACCACTTGCTACCTTGCTTTTTTATATTTTCATATTACAAATACTCATATCTATCATCCATATTGCACTTGTATCACCATCTCTTCCCGAACTAGTGCACCTATACAATTTACCATTGTATCGGGTGTGTTGGGGACACAAGAGACTCTTTGTTATTTGGTTGCAGGGTTGCTTGAGAGAGACCATCTTCATCCTATACCTCCCACGGATTGATAAACCTTAGGTCATCCACTTGAGTGAAATTTGCTACTGTCCTACAAACCTCTGCACTTGGAGGCCCAACAACGTCTACAAGAAGAAGGTTGTGTAGTAGACATCAAAACCGACCTAGCTAGACTGCCCCGCCCTCTATCCTTTAAAAAAATGTATACTTTGGTACAGTAGTAGGATCGATGGATTGCGCCATGGAGCAAAACTAACAAGATGAAATTAAAGAAAAAAGGTGGTACATATAGAGAGCGCTCGTCGCCAAATTATGCATATAGTACTATTAAAAAAGCTAGCACGTGCTTAAATGGGGTGCTAAATTCTATTAAAGAAATTAGCATACCAATTTAATTCTTGGGTTCTTATTATTTATGCCACTAGTTTGTGTATCACTACTTAGTTTTTCCATTTGAAGTTACAACTACTAAAAAATGCCATCGATCCGTGTGATGCCTGCTCAGAAATGCAATTAGATATCTCAAAAATGCCATCGTTAAGTGAGATATTTGCTCAAAATGCCATTAGACATTGTGATTTTCATGTCAAATCCGTTGACCATGTTACATGACAAAAATAAGCCAATTCTCACAATGATAAGTGTGGCCCTTCTTGTCAGGAGTAACCAAGCGAACAATTTTACAGGAAAATAAGAACGTTGTTGGGATCAAGTAGGCCCCACACTTTATTTTACTGTAGTGAGATAGAGGGAGAGCTGGCATGTTGGTCCATCGGTATTTATGTCATTATAACATGGCAAAAGAGATTTGAGTCACAATAATTGTGCCCAGCACAACACACCCCTCAAATAAAACTAAGCACCCTGAAATTCTTTGACAAAACTAAGCCCCCTGAAATTCTTTGATAACTAAACTGCTGGCTATATGATGTTGGCCATATATATTGTATGTATATAATGTGAAGAAACGAGTGGTAGTCGTAGTACTATACCAACTAAAAGATGAACTGTAAGAAATACTAGTATGTACGCATGCGAGGAGTTAAAGTAACAAGAAGAAACATAACATAGTTCTCATTGGGGCTCAAAGCACGACACACCCCTCAAATAAAACTAAGCACACCAGAAATTAAACTAAGCAACTAATCCGGTAGACACTGCATTAGAACCATCATGAGCAATGACACTGCCACCTTACTCGGAGTCCTCGTCCACGTCCTCGACTTCATACTTGTCCTTATTCCTCTTGGCCGATACTTCTTTGCTTGAACCGGTGTAGATGACGTCGAACTCATCGCCGGTGATGGTTCTAACCTTGTACTCACCGCCGACCATGAAGATTTTGGACGCCATGGATTTGGGAGGAGGGTTAGGATTAGTGGAACTGCCGTAATGTGAAAGGACGGGACGACTAGGAGCGGGTTATCGATTGTAAAAATGCAGAGTGGGGGCGCTTGCGAATGGCAGGGTAGTGGCTTGCCTGGTGGATAAATGGATTCATGCACAGTACTGTGGGGACCCAATTAGATGGCATATCTACTCGACGCCCAATTAAATGGCTTTCGATGTCATGTCAAGCGTCGGGAAAATTACAGGTGATACGAAGCTTCCGAGAGCCCTTGGATCTGAGATCGAACGGTTGCATGACGTGATTCTAGACCTATGGGTGAATATCCAATCCTTGAGGGTTATTCTGCAAATTTTCAGCAACTTAGCATGCGACCGTTTGATCTCAGATCCTAGGGCTGCCAGCAACCCGTATCATGGTCACGCCTACCACGACCGTCGCCTCGCCATGGGTCGCGCTACTTGAGATTTAACACGGTGCGTTAGGGCTATCCGATGTTGGCATGTCATACATAGTCATCACTTAGTCACTCATACTACAACAAGGTTAGCTATAAGGTTGGCTATAAGAGTTTTTTTTGTTTACTTCTCTCTATCTCTTTCTTCGTAGTATTTATTGCATTTGCCAAGGAGTGACGTCTTCCAATGAAATGGTAATTAGATGAGGTGCTATGGGCATTAAATGGCTTAGCAACTCAAGTCCCCAATGCATAGGTGCTTAGTTTTTTGTTGCTAAGTTTGCTTCATCTAGGTACACGCGCTTAGCACCGTTTCTTCCTAGGGTCACCAAACTAGTCCCTCTCTTCTTAATTAACTTGCCACATCAGACTTTATGCCTATGTGGCTGGCTTAGCACCTGTAGGATCAAGTACAATAGTGGGCTATAAACCTGCTTTACATGGCATTTTTGCATATGTGGGGGAAAGAGGCAAGGAAAAAGTGGAGGAGTGGGCTCTCAAGCAAGAGCCAGCCTCTACATGGTGGAGCATCGGGAGAGGCACCTGTATGGAGGTGGTCAGGAATTGGGAGACTCACGCCGGTCGTAGCACCGCAGTTAAAATGATAATGGCAAGTCAAATCACCGGGCCCCACCTGTCCAAAGATAACTTCATTGTCAAATCACACAACCCTACGTTTGCAGCAGCCTACTCCCTCATCTTCTCGCCTTTTGTCGAACCGACCGAGCGGAACTGCCCCGCCATCACAAGGGAAAAGCCCCGCCCTCGACTTTTAAATAGTACAGTATACTAATTTTGTATCCATGGATTGCGCCATGGAGCAAAGCCTCAAGAAAACGGCGGTACACATTTACGAAGTACAGTATACAACACGCCCGTCGCGTTCGCGTCGCACCCCAGACGGTTGGTCGGTCTGGCACGCCGCTCTCCGAATGGAACGGGCGTCATATTGCGTTTGCACACACATGTGGGTCCGCAATTGAGAACCGGCCATAGGCACACTCCCCGGCCCCGCAAGTCGGGTGAGTTAATAGAAGAGAGAGACGAGCGATAGTACTAGAGAAGTGTTGTACAGACGTTGGTGCCTGGACGATCCCTGCATGATACGGAAGATTAGTTCGTCCATGCATGTGACCAGACTCCAGCAGACGCGCCTGGATTGGCTATCATCTACATATCGTGCAGGCTGTGTTGTACAGGGCTGTAGTTCTGGTGAGAAATCTAAAAAAAGGTTTCTTGTCATCTCGCAAAATTAGGTGTCATGTGCTTCGGATCACTGCGAGGGTTAAACAGCGACAACTGAGTTCCTCCAAGGCGCTAGTCATGGGGGCCACATGCACGAAGACTACTCGGCTGCCATCTATGTCAAGCCGGCTATGTTAATTAGGGCATCTATCGATGGACCCATTTTCTACGAGTTTATCTTTAATTTGAGCTTTGATCCTCGTCTTTGTCCGTCGGGATTCATGTTGTCTCCTTTGGGCAGTGAGGTTATGTTTCTTGTCATGTGGCATTTTTTTCGTGTTATATGTTATAATACGGTGCTTCAGATCAAAATGAGGACAACTGCGCCTCTGGGGCACGTGCATGAAGACAGTCATTGACGAGGTCAAGCCGGCTCCGATAGACAAAAGAAAACTAGTAGTACTCCACTATATAGGCAGGAGCCTCCGCGCTTGCTTGCTAGTGTTGCTCTCTTCACACGGTCTCGTCCTCTCCAGATCTAAACATGACAGCGGTGGCCACTCTCTCTCTCTCTCTCTCTCTCTCTCTCTATCTATCTCTCTCTCTCTCTCTCTCTCTCTCTGCTCACCGCTGGTCACAGATCCAGCCGGATCCTCTCCCCCGGGGAAGGTGAGAAGGTGCAACATTCACGCTGGTCGCCCTCGGCGGCTCTTACTGCTTGCCAAGGCGTCCCGATCAGTGCGCCTTGCTGTTCTCTCCCAAGCACCACTGGCTAGGGAGGGCCTCCGACCCCTTCTTCCTCGCTGCCGTAGTGTGGGCAGATCCGGCCTCCCGCCGCCCACCTAGCGACATCCCGGCGACCCTCAGGTATAACTTCCTTCGAAACCGGCCTTGCTCTACTTCCCGAGCTCCTGAAGATAGGATCGATCAGCTGTTCGAAAGCCTAGCGACATCCCGGCGACCCTCAGGTGTATCTTTTACTATTTCTCAGACCCCCTCGTAGATAGGATAGATCAGCTGTTCGAAAGCCACCTAAATTTTTACTGTTAAGAGGTAAAACTAGTTCATGCACTCGAATCTATTACTACTTGGTTCAAACAAGGAAGAAGGGGGTGGGGGTGGGGGAAGATTTGTTACCTGAATCTAGGACTTGGTCGAAAGAGGAAATAATGGGGGCGAAAAGTAGCAGCGACTGGCTATCCAACTGGTCTCTAGGTCGAATAGGGAAATAAAGGGAAACGCAGTACAAACTCAATATAAACCCGATCTATTTTTTGAAAAATGAAAGAAAGTGGGGACCGCGGGACAAATCATCAGAGTAAGTCCAGCGCTAGATTTGCTAGCCTCACACAGTATAAGGTGGCTATATCGAACAAAAATGGGACCAACCCAGATATCCTGTTCTGATGTTTGTTGCCCCGACTCTTATGTAATGCCACTGGTAAAATGTAGCAGTCGCACTGCTAAAAGTAAGGACACATTAAACCAATGTTGCTGGTAAAATGAAGCAATGGCACCATTAAAGTAATGTCGTATTTAACAGTTGTCATAGTTAATCCTAATGCCCACACTAATATCTAGCAATGCTGCTGCTTTAGAAATTGCTACTGTCCTTGTAGGATTGCCATTCAGATAAGGAACATGCTTCTTTTCATTTGATGTATGTTTCATCACTTGTTTGTCACCCTCCTTTCCACCTTTTTGTGCAAACAGAGACATACATTTCACGCTTGATCTTAGTTGAACTGGACAAATGATATCCAAATTATAGTTGAACATTCCAGGAGCTTCACAACCAACCTTGATGTTGCTCAATGTTATTGCAACTAATGAAGAAGAAGCTCTGTGGGTTTCTTTTTCTGATGGAAATGGAACCGGGGCTGCAGCCCTTTTCTTAAAAAAAATGAAGAAGAAGCTGCTAGCTCATGGGACATTGCTTCATTTTAGGTGAACTGCACCCAAAGGTCCCATGAATTGAATCATCCATGTTGGTGACTGGTGATCATCCCTTCTACGATGGTGTTGACTGCAGACATGGTTCCCATCACGGGGTATGTTCCTTTTTGGTCTGACCATTTGCCAAAGATCCTACATGTTGAGTCTGCTCTTGCGCTACAGTTTTAGCACTGCCATGATAAAGCAGTAATATTATTATTTTGCACCTTAATCTAGTGGCACTATTAATTTGAGGCAATGTTTTGGCACCACTAGTGGCACTGATTTTTTTTTCATATATCGAAAGAGGGGTTTTTCTCCGATTTCATTAAAGAAATCCAACCATAGAGAACCATTATCCAACAACATCTCAGTGTAAATGGCCAGTTATGCAACTACTACTAGAACGGACTGAGTACTAGCAGGAGACAAGTTCACCACATAAGCTAGGCAGGTAGGGGGACGCAGCACCAGCTCGACCAAGTTTGGATTACAACCCAAAATGCTACCACAGAAACATCAGAGGCGAAGATAGGGACTGAAAGATCCAGCTTCAGCATCCCAGTCTAAGCACCCCCGGCCTCCATCCTTGCGATGCACGGTACACCTCGTTAGCCACCTGCTCGACCCTAGTGCCACTGATAAAATGAAGTAATAATATAGTTAAAATAGAGCGAGTGTCCTCTCTATAATTTCATTTCCAATGTAGATAAAGAAAGTGCTTCTCTTTGTTAGTATATGTTTCATCAACTAGTCCCATTATTAGTGTTTAAGCATTCTGCAAACTGGGTGCTTAATTTTAGTTCATCTGCACAAAATAGAGATTGGAATGCCTTAAGGCCCCTCCTTGTACTACCGTTGTATACTGATGTTCATCACTGGTAGAAGGTGTATCGGGGAGACTTGGGTCGATTTCCAGTATGAGGCGTACCGTATGAGGCGTCGCAGGGCCCATCTCGCCCTCGCAGCATGGCGTACTATGATACTATCGCAATATTTTCTTCTATTTATTAGTGTATGTTTCATCAACTAGTGCCACCATAATGTAATCATGCCTTTTCATTATCTGTGCAAACAGGGTTATTCAGCTGCATTTTGGTGGAACTGCACAAATGTACGGATGGAACCGACATATATGTAGAGTGCCAGGTGCCAAGTAAAAATTACCGACACCAACCCTGCTCCATCTAAGCATTGGCATCCACCACCATCAGTGGGATGTGTGGTGCTCACTGTGGACGGATCTTTCTCGGCAGCAAATCCTCTAACCAAATACTAGTAGCTTAGACTTCAAAAATACTAGTAGCTTATATTGGCAGTTTTCTAGGGTGTACTCTTTTCTGAAAGAAGCACCAATCTATTTTTCTTTATTTGTACACAGTGTCACAACTTTGACCTAAAGGTCCAGAGCTATTTTAGGGTGATTGGCGTAGTACTCGGAGACTGATTGTAAGCATGATTTTTATTAGCTGTCACATTGATTGTAAGCATGAGCAGATGGAAGATTAGGTTAGTGCGAAGCTTACCTTAAACCCTACCGACGCCATTGAAACGAGGCGAGCATCGAGGGAACCATGGAGAACGGTGGGGAAGCGACGTCGCACCATCCGGCCTCCTCTTGTGGTGTGAGAACGAATACTCCTGTGGCTCTGGCTGGCTCAGCACCCTCACGGACGGCACACCGTACTCGATCGATTCGTTATCCTCTGGGTGCTCGACCTTCGACCTATACGCCCACCACCTCCGCCTGACTTTCGCCTCGGGCGAATCTGCTGCCCCATCGCCCAGAGGAGATACTCGATGAACTCGAAGGACTGTGACGTGACTGCCGCCGAGGAGTACATCGCTGCCCTCATCGCTATCGTCTTGCTCTTTCGCATACATTGCCACATGGCCCTCACCGTCCTTGAAATCTCCCACTCATTGTCAAACCAAGTAAGGATCTCCTTCAACCTGGCTAACTTTGCTTGGTCGCCGTCGGTGATCTGCCTGATTCGCTGCTGCATCCTCTCCATAGATGTCCTTCTGAGTGGTCCGGTGCTAGCTTTGGAAGATGGGAGGAGAGACGATGGTCTTGCAATAGAGAAGAGGGAGAGGCGAGACGGTGGTTTTGGAATGGAGATGATGGAGAGGAGAGGGGGTGGTTTTGAAATGGAGAAGAGGGTGAGGCGAGACGGTGGTTTTGGAATGGAGATGATGGAGAGGAGAGGTTTCTCTGCCTTTCAGTCGCTGACAGGTGGGCCTCGTGCTTGGTGGGATCCATGTGTCAGTGTCTCAATGGCAGGATGGGCTACGTCAGGGGATCCTCGTCCGAGGAGAGAGGAGGTGGTTTTGCAATGGAGAAGATGGAGAGGCGAGGCGGTGGTTTTGGAATGGAGATGATGGAGAGGAGGTGGATTTGCAATGGAGAAGAGGGAGAGGAGCATGCAGCAGCGATTTAGGATTGGACGAGAGGGCCTGCGCGCTGTGACTGGATCAAAATCAAAATCTATTTACCCTTCAATTAAGAAAGTGACCCCACATTAACTAGTCTCCCTTTTATTCTGGGTCATAATTGACCATGATTTTCACAAATAAAATATATGTTATACGTTGCAAAAATAATATAATTTGAAAGTACATTCAGATACGAACCAAACGATACAATTTTTTGTGACATGCATTCACATTTTGCTTGTCAAATACAGGACGTGGTCAAATTTGACCCAAAATACGCAAAACAAAAAATACTTCCAAGACCAGCGCCGCTCCTCTCCTCTTAAACCACTGTTGCTCCTCTCCTGTTCCAATCTAAATCCAGCGCGGCTCCTCTCCTCTTCCATTTCAAAACCACCGCCCCTCCTCTCCTGCTCCAATCCAAAACCAGCGTCGCTCCTCTCCCGTTCTAATCCAAAACCAGCGCTGCTCCTCTCCTCTTCCATTCAAAAACCACCGCCGGCGAGTGAAGGTGTTGTGGAGTAGATCGATGGAGGAGTACAACCGATACGTGAGGATCGCAGACGACGACCCTGTGAAGCTAGCTAGGATGTTGGAGATACAGTCTTGGTTTGACAACAAGGACAAACTAGCGGCGACGGCGACATCCATGGCCAAATATTTGCAACAGAGCGAAAAGGCGGCGATACTCCCGAAGGGAGTCGCGCGGGAGTACATAGAGCTGCTCCTCTGGGCCATGGAGCAAACAGATTAACCGAATCCGGCCGTGAGGGAGCGGTGGTGGGAGTATCGATCCCAGATGGAGCATCCACCAGAGATTGAAGGATCGAGCATCTACAGGGTGCCGTTTGTGAGGGTGTCGTGCCAGAGCGAGCCGGTGGAGTCTTCGTCAACCGAACCCAGCTGCAAGAGGAGAAAAGCAGTTGGCCCGATGACGCTTCCCCGCCATCCTCTCCCTCGCCGTTCACATCGTCTCACGGGGCGGATGTCTACCGTCGAGGAATAGGAGGGGACTGCCCCCCCCCCCCAGCCCAATAGTCGGGCAGGTTGTGAATTGTCAGGAGGAGCTTAGGGTTGTCAGTATTTGCCGGTTGTGAATTGTGTTTTGTGTTGTGTATTTTGAGAGTACTTTCAGATATGAATGTCTTTTGAATTTCAGATTTGAAGTATTGAGCATATGAAGTATTTTATGAATTCCAGAGATCTATTTTTAGCACTTAAAAAAATGTAGTTTCATAGGAGTATAAAAGTGCAGACAAAGTGATTCTCAGAGAAGAAACTACAAGTTTCAGTTTCAGATAAGAAACTGCAAGTTCAGTTTAAGATAAGAAACTGCAACTTTCAGAGGCAGAGCATTTATATTAACACGGCCTTTTCAAACAAGGTTAACATCATGTTGGAAGTTTTATTCATGGTCAAAAATGGGACTACCAGCTAGTTAACATCATGCTGATCAACATTCATGCATAGCACATCTTCATATGATGCACGGTCAAAAAGATATGCTATTTTCAAAATGCCCACACAATGTCGAGTGTGCGAAAAACAGAGAAAACGAGGGACGAAGTTTTGGCAAGTGTTGGACGTGGTGTGCGTAGATGACAATGGGGACCCACATGTCAATAATGGCAGAGGCAAAAAAATTGGAGATATTTTCCCTGCATCAGGTGGAATCGAACCCGGGCGGAACAGCTGTCGGGTAGTGTCACTTGGCCACTGGGATAGTTCAGTACTTTCGTTACAAATAAGGCACTGCCTTGGGTGGTCTCATCACCTCCTGCGCCTTTGTGCGCTCGCCGCGGTGCCGCTTTCTGCCGTTGTGAACATGCTGAACAAAGGACAGGAATCTGGAGAGGACTGTACGTGGAGAGGCGGACAGTCGGGACCCACCAGGTCTATGGCCGTACGCAAGCAAGTGGCTCATCGAAAAAAAACTTCCTCCTACTGCTATACTAACATTGGGGCCCACGAGTTTGTCAACATAGTTACATTTTTTTAGGTGCTTCAACGTAGGAGATAAATTCACAACGAAGCTGTGGAGCTGGCGGGTAGTATCATTTATTATCACTGGGGCAGCAAGTATCCGCTAGGTTTTGGGCTTCCCTGTCGAGGCTTTCTTTTTTAACATGCGCAGCCCACGACATGTCGGTTTGTATTTTTTTAGTGCCGTCATGTATCGGCCAACCTATGGACCACCCATCCGAGGTTTTTTTTCCTCAAACATCGGCAGCCCAATTTATGTATTTTTTTGAAGAAAACGTAGAGGTCTGTTCTATTTTTCTATATAAGAATAGGAATGCCTCGTCCAACTTTTGTTTCCCTTCTAACTATATTATATATATTTAAATTATTTTACATGTTATTATATATTATTGTTATTGTCATCATATATTTAACATATACTTACATATGTAAGAAAACAATATCCCCACATCTTATTAACTTGTAAAAATAATTTCTTAACAATAAAATACTGGGTTTTTTTTTGGCAACGAAAATCCTGGTGATTGTGTACAAAAGCTTGGTAAGATTTAATGACCAATGTAATAATAAATCACTTATTATTTAAATATATTTATAACAAAATGCTCAGCCCCTATTTATTTTTTGATAACATTGCGGCGCCCAACCCAACATTATAATTAGAATCAGCCCGACAAAATCGTGTATTTCAAGAAAGTGCAAATGACCTGTAATTTTTTAGGAGAAAATTAAATGGGCCGCATGGACGCTACATTATTTGTTCACCCAGCCCAGCAAATGGACTGTAATTCTAAAAAAGATCAAATTGACTGTAAATTCTAAAAAAATGGGTTGAATACATGCCACATTTTTGGAGGCTGAAATGTGGGCCAATAGGTCGAAGCCAACGCAAGTCGTTGTCAACTTACTCAACAAATGATTCTGACATCGTTAGCCGTTGGATTTACATCCAACGACCGGCATCCATCTTGAATCTCTCGTCTTCTTCCTCCAGTGCCGCCGGGACCACCTGCTCCCGCCTCCTGATGCTAGCAGCTCTGCTTAGCACGCTTCACTGTGAAGGGCTACCCCACCATTGGCCAGGCCATCCCTCCACCCCTCCACACCTCCTATTCTTCTCCACCGACTGCCGAACCACACTGTACTGTAACCGTTAACGCCAGACACCTCTCCGCTCATGCGACTCTACTCCCGCGTCTTCCCATCTCCGGCTCGTTGCTGTCCGGGGCCTCGCCGTCATCCACCACCTTGGATGCACTCGGCACGGAGTAGTCAACGTGGTCAACGAACGACATCCATCGAAAGTAGACTGTGCATGGAGAGGCTGATAGTTGGGTCCACGGCCGCACGCAAGGAAATACCTCCTTATTACGCGCAAAATAATGATTCCTTCACCTGACAGCTGTGACCCACCGGAAGGGCCTCTGTATTTCGCGAAAAAAAGTTCCCCCCGCTGACAGGCCGGACCCACCAGCTATATCTTTGCACGCAAGGAAGTGCCTCCTTATTACACACAAAAAAAAAAGAATACCCCCTGCTAGCTGGGACCCACCATAGTGGGAGGCTGACTTGTGGGCCTACTAAGTTGACGAGGACGGAGGGCTTTGTCAACTTAGTCAATATGAACAATTCTAGCTCCACTGACCGTACGATGTCCATCCAACGGTGGTAATGCTTCTTCAACCTCTGGTCTTGTTGCTCCAGCCGCCCAAACCAGCTGGTCGTGCCGCGTGCTCCTGCTTCCCGTGGCCGGCTGTGATGCCGTGGAGGCCTCACCGCCCCCTACTACTCCCACTGCTGGCCAGGCCCTGCGGCGACGGCAGCCTCACACTGCAACCGAATCAGTGAACCCTCGTACTCCTCTCCGCGTGGGCATCCACTGCCACGTCTTCCCCGCCTCCGCCTCGTCCCCTTCCTAGGCCTCGCCGTCATCCACCGCTCTGGTGCTCTCGCCGCGGCGTGGTCAATGTGGTCAAGGAACAACTTCCATCGGAAGATTACTGTACGTGGAGAGGCTGATAGCTGGGTCCATGGCCGCAGCAAGGAAGTGCCTCCTTATTTCACGGAAAATAATGATTCCTCCACCTGACAGCAGGGACCCACCGGACGGGCCATCGTATTTCACGAAAAAAAATGTTTCCCTCCTGACTGCTAGGACCCACCAGCTACATCTTTGCACGCAAGGAAGTGCGTCCATATTACGGGCAAAAAAAATTGATTCGCCCCCCTGACTGCTGGGACCCACCAGCTACATTCGGGACCCACCCGGTCGAAGCATACGTAGCGTTGTCATTCTGGTCGCGAACGTGTACGTACATACTGGTCGATGTAGAGGCGCGCACGTGTGGTAGTAGAGGCACGCACGTGTGGTAGTAGAGGCGCGCATGTAGAATGTACGCGTACATACAGCGGCCAGGGTGCAAGAAAGTAAATACGGCCACGTACGTACATACAGGCGGGGTCTCGAATGCCTACTCGCGCAAACGTATGGCCAGGGCTCGTGTACATGGCTGTGGCTGGGTCGGAACGGAGAAACTGCACCGTCGTCGTGTTCATGGGGAGGCAATGGAATGCGTCGTGTTCATTGGGAGGCAACAGAACATGTGTTATTCATCGGGAGCCAACCGGCTTCGATGGAACAGCCGATGGAAACGAGAAAACGGCCTTGTGTTCGACCGACCACGGTAGAAACGGGATCCTGTTCATCGGGAGGGGTCTGGCATACCGCAAAACGGAGGAAACGGACCTCCTACGGTCGAAACAGGGTCCTGTTGATCGGGAGGGGTGTGGCGTACTGCAAAACGGAGGAAACAGACTTGTGTTGGATCGCTACACTCGAAACAGGGGTCCTGTTCAACGGGAGGGGTGTGGCGTACCGCAAAACGGGACTCCACGGGATACTGTTCATCTCCATCGTCGACCTCCTTCAGCCTCCATGGGCTACTGTTCATCCACCGTCGACCTCCTCCAGCCTCCACCTGCGACTGTTCATCCACGAGCTCCTGTTCATCCAGCCTCCACCGGCTACTGTTCAACTATCCCTCTCCACGGGGTCCTGTTCAACCACCCCTCCATGACTACTGTTCAACCATCCCTCCACCGGCTACTGTTCAACCAGCCCTCCACCGGCTACTGTTCAACCAGCCCTCCATGGGGTCCTGTTCATCGACTGGCTTGACCGATCGGGTACTGTTCATCCAGCGGCAACGGCCTCTACTACCACGGGTTCCTGTTCATCCAACCCCCACCGGGAACTGTTCATCCGAACCCCCCCCCCCCCCCCAACAACGCTCACTATTCATCCAGAGGCAGCATCGATCGGCTTCAGTTAGCAGCAGTAGCGAAGGAATCGCTCGATCGGGTTCAGTTAACCGCCATCGATCGATCGCTCGGGTTCAAGAACGCGTAGTTCGCAAAGGTAATCGCCGGATTCGATTAGGGCCCAACGCTTTGCACACACGCCACAGACGACGAGAAAAACGCGCAGCATCGCCGCCCCGACCACCCACCGTAACCGGGAACTCCCCAGATATTTTCCTCGCCCTCGCTCCTACCACAGTTTTCTCCGTCATGGGCGGCCCAAAGAATGTCATGCAGCTGCGTCTCCGGCCCGCCTGTGACGAAAAAGCCCATTTTCTGTCATGATTTTTTGTCATAGAAGTAGGAGCCCACCACATCTATGATGATACCGGGTTTGGTCACAATTATCGTCATAGAAGTGTCATAAGTATGACAGGAAAAAAAATTGTTCGGCCCAAAATGTCACGGATGTGTCTTTTTTTGTAGTGTTAGGTTTCCGATCAATACAATTCTAGCATGAATAATAAACATTTATCATGAATAAGGAAATATAAAATAACAACTTATTATTGCCTATAGGGCATATTTCCTTCAGTCTCCCACTTGCACTAGAGTCAATAATCTAGATTACATTGTAATGATTCTAACACCCATGGAGTCTTGGTGCTGATCATGTTTTGCTTGTGGAAGAGGCTTAGTCAACGGGTCTGATACATTCAGATCCGTATATATTTCGCAAATCTTTGTGTCTCCCTCCTTGACTTGATCATGGATGGAGTTGAAGCGTCTCTTGATGTATTTGGTTCTTTTGTGAAATCTGGATTCCTTCGCTAAGGCAATTGCTCCAGTATTGTCACAAAAGATTTTCATTGGACTCGATGCACTAGGTATTACACTAGATCGAATATGAACTCCTTCATCCAGACTCCTTCATTTGCTGCTTCTGAAGCAGCTATGTACTCCGCTTCACACGTAGATCCCGCCATGATGCTCTACTTGGAACTGCACCAACTGACAGCTCCACCATTCAAAATAAATACGTACCCAGTTTGTGACTTAGAGTCATCTGGATCAGTGTGAAAGCTAGCATCGATGTAACCATTTACGACGAGCTCTTTGTCACCTCCATAAACGAGAAACATATCCTTGGTCCTTTTCAGGTGCTTCAGGATGTTCTTGACCGCTGTCCAGTGACCCACTCCTGGATTACTTTGGTACCTCCCTGCCAGACTTATGTCAAGGCACACATCAGGTCTGGTACACGGCATAGCATACATGATAGAACCTATGGCTGAGGCATAGGGAATGACTTTCATTTTCTCTCTACCTTCTGCAGTGGTCGGGCATTGAGTCTAACTCAATTTCACACCTTGCAATACAGGCAAGAACCCTTTCTTTGACTGATCCATTTTGAACTTCTTCAAAACTTTATCAAGGTATGTGCTTTGTGAAAGTCCTATTAAGTGTCTTGATCTATCTCTATAGATCTTGATGCCCAATATATAAGCATCTTCACTGAGGTCTTTCATTGAAAAACTTTTATTCAGGTATCCTTTTATGCTATCCAGAAATTCTACATCATTTCCAATCAACAATATGGCATCCACATATAATATTAGAAATGCTATAGAGCTCCCACTCACTTTCTTGTAAATACAGGCTTCTCCGAAAGTATGTATAAAACCATATGCTTTGATCACCTCATAAAAGTGTATATTCCAACTCCGAGATGCTTGCACCAGTCCATAGATGGATTGCTGGAGGTTGCACACTTTATTAGCACCTTTAGGATCGACAAAACCTTCTGGTTGCATCATATACAACTCTTCTTTAAGAAATCCATTAAGGAATGCAGTTTTGACGTCCATTTGCCAGATTTCATAATCATAAAATGCGGCAATTGCTAACATGATTCAGACAGACTTAAGCATCACTACGGGTGAGAATGTCTTATCGTAGTCAACTCCTTGAACTTGTCAAAAACCTTTCGTGACAAGTCGAGCTTTGTAGACAGTAACATTACCATCAACATCAGTCTTCTTATTGAAGATATTCTCTATGGCTCGCCGATCATCGGGCAAGTCCACCAAAGTCCACACTTTGTTCTCATACATGGATCCTATCTCAGATTTCATGGCCTCAAGCCATTTATCGGAACCTGGGCTCATCATAGCTTCTTCATAGTTTGTAGGTTCGCCATGGTCTAGTAACATGACTTCTAGAACAGGATTACCGTACCACTCTGGTGCGGATCGTGCTCTGGTTGACCTACGAGTTTTAGTAGTAACTTGATATGAAGTTTCATGATCATCATCATTAGCTTCCTCTCTAGTTTGTGTAGGCATCACTGGAACGGTTTTCTGTGATGAGCTACTTTCCAATTTGAGGGAAGGTACAATTACCTCATCAAGTTCTACTTTCCTCCCGCTCACTTCTTTCGAGAGAAATTCCTTCTCTAGAAATGTTCCATTCTTGGCAACAAAGATCTTGCCTTTGGATCTGTGGTGGGTGTACCCAATTGTTTCCTTAGGGTATCCTATGAAGACGCACTTCTCCGATTTGGGTTCGAGCTTATCGGGCTGAAGCCTTTTGACATAAATGTCGCAACCCCAAACTTTAAGAAAAGACAACTTAGGTTTCTTGCCAAACCACAGTTCATACAGTGTCGTCTCAGCGGATTTAGACGGTGCCCTATTTAACGTGAATGCAGCTGTCTCAAATGCATAACCCCAAAACGATAGTGGTAAATCGGTAAGAGACATCATAGATCGCACCATATCTAATAAAGTACGGTTATGACATTCGGACACACCATTATGCTGTGGTGTTCCAGGTGGCGTGAGTTGTGAAACTATTCCACATTGTTTTGAATGAAGGCCAAACTCGTAACTCAAACATTCACCTCCATGTTCAGATCGTAGAAACTTTATTTTCTTGTTATTCTCCACGTCACTCTAAAATTCTTTGAACTTTTCAAATGTTTCAGACTTGTGTTTCATTAAGTAGATATACCCATATCTGCTCAAATCATCTGTGAAGGTCAGAAAATAACGATACCCACCGTGAGCCTCAACACTCATCGGACCACATTGTTCCGGAGAACGGAGTTTTAGTCATCTTGCCCATGAGGCATGGTTCGCAAGTATCAAGTGATTCCAAAAGTCCATCTGCATGGAGTTTCTTCATGTGTTTTACACCAATATGACCTAAACGGCAATGCCAGTAATATGTTGCACTATCATTATCAATTTTGCATCTTTTGGCATCAATATTATGAATACGTGTATCACCACAATCGAGATTCAACAAAAATAGACCACTCTTCAAGGGTGCATCACCATAAAAGATAATACTCATATAAATAGAACAACCATTATTCTCCGATTTAAATGAATAGCCGTATCGCACTAAACAAGATCCAGATATAATGTTCATGCTCAATGCTGGCACCAAATAACAATTATTCAGGTCCAAAACTAATCCCGAACGTAAATGTAGAGGTAGCGTGCCGACGGCGATCACATCGACCTTGGAACTATTCCCGACGCGCATCATCACCTCGTCCTTAGCCAATATTTGTTTAATCCGTAGTCCTTTTCGAGTAACAAATATGAGCAACCAAACCGGTATCAAATACCCAGGCACTACTACGAGCATTAGCAAGGTACACATCAATAACATGTATATCAAATATACCTTTGTTCACTTTGCCATCCTTCTTATCCGCCAAATACTTGGGGCAATTCCGCTTCCAGTGAACAATCCCTTTGCAGTAGAAGCACTCAGTTTTAGGCTTAGGTCCATACTTGGGCTTCTTCCCGGGAGTGGCAACTTGCTTGCCATTCTTCTTGAAGTTCCCCTTCTTTTCTTTGCCCTTTCTCTTGAAACTAGTGGTCTTGTTAACCATCAACACTTGATGTTCCTTCTTGATTTCTACCTCCGCAGCTTTGAGCATTGCGAAGAGCTCGGGAATAGTATTTTCCATCCCTTGCATATTATAGTTCATCATGAAGCCTTTATAGCTTGGTGGCAGTGATTGAAGAACTCTGTCAATAACACTATCATCTAGAAGATTAACTCCTAGCCGAGTCAAGTGATTATGATATCCAGACATTCTGAGTATGTGTTCACTGACTGAACTGTTCTCCTCCATCTTGCAGCTATAGAACTTGTTGGAGACTTCATATCTCTCAACTCGGGCATTTGCTTGAAATATTAACTTCAACTCTTGGAACATCTCATATGCTCCATGACGTTCAAAACGCCTTTGAAGTCCCGATTCTAAGCCAGACAAAGATGCCACAATCGAACTATCGAGTAGTCATCAGATCGAGCTTGCTAGACGTTCAAAACATCAGCATCTGCTCCTGCAGCAGGCCTTTCACCTAGTGGTGCATCAAGGACATAATTCTTCTGTGCAGCAATGAGGATAATCCTCAAATTACGGACCCAGTCCGTGTAGTTCTACCATCATCTTTCAACTTAGCTTTCTCTAGGAACGCATTAAAATTCAAGGGAACGGTAGCATGGGCCATTGATCTACAACATTGATATGCAAATACTATCAGGACTAAGTTCATAATAAATTAAGTTCAATTAATCAAATTACTTAAGAACTCCCATTAGATAGACATCCCTCAAGTTATCTAAATGATACGTGATCCAAATCAACTAAACCATGTCCGATCATCATGTGAGATGGAGTAGTCATCAATGGTGAACATTGATACGTCTCCGTCGTATCTACTTTTCCAAACACTTTTGCCCTTGTTTTGGACTCTAACTTGCATGATTTCAATGGAACTAACCCGAACTGATGCTGTTTTCAGCAGAATTGCCATGGTGTTATTTATGTGCAGAAACAAACGTTCTCAGAATGACCTGAAACTTCACGAAACATATTTTTGGAAAATATGAAAAATACTGGCGAAAGAATCAAGGCCAGGGGGCCCACACCTTGTCCATGAGGGTGGGGGCGCGCCTACCCCCCTGGGCACGCCCCCTGCCTCATGGGCCCCCTGGTGCTCCACCGACCTCAACTCCAACTCCGTATATTCGCGTTCGGGGAGAAAAAAATCAGAGAGAAGGATTCATCGCGTTTTATGATATGGAGCCGCCGCCAAGCCCTAAACTCTCTCGAGAGGGCTGATCTGGAGTCCGTTCGGGGCTCTGGAGAGGGGAATCCGTCGCCGTCCTCATCATCAACCATCCTCCATCACCAATTTCATGATGCTCACCGCCGTGTGTGAGTATGTCACGCCCAATATGCAACCCTATCCAAAAGGAACTCGAAGGTCCCACCAAGGATAGACCCGCATATTGAAACACTTTTGCAAGGTGGATATCATTACATCAACATTACATAATACATATGGATACAACCAAGACATACAATGCCACATGAATACAACATCATATACAAGATCAACATCCGACAACGGATGAAACATAAATGAAACTCAAACAATATCCACCTCGCTAGCCCAGGCTGCCGACCGAACCTATCCCACGATCGACGAAGAAGAAGAAGAACTCCAACACAAGATATACATCGCTCTCACGTCATGATCATCGCAGAACCTGTACACCTGGCCCGGTGGTGTAGTAATCTGTGAGCCAGGAGGACTCAGCAATCCCATTACCATGGGTATCAAGACTAGCAAAGCTTAATGGGTAAGGAAGGGGTAAAGTGGTGAGGTTGCAGCAGCGACTAAGCATATATGGTGGCTAACATACGCAAAAGAGAGCGAGAAGAGAAACAAAGGAACGGTCGTCAACTAGTAATGATCATGAAGTGATCAAGAACTCCTACTTACGCCGAGACATAACCCGTAAATCGTGTTCTCCTCTCGATCAACCCGAAAAGAGACACTCACGGTTACGCATTACGGTTGGTGTATTTTAGAAGAGTTTGCTTCAAGTTTACTACAACCGGATATTAACAAATTCCCATCCGCCACATAACCGCGGGCACGGCTCTTGAAAGTTCAAACCCTGCAGGGTGTCCCAACTTAGCCCATGATAAGCTCTCGCGATCAACGAAGGATATTCCTTCTCCGGGAAGACCCGATCGGTCTCGGAATCCGGCTACAAGACATTTCGACAGTAATAAAACAAGACCAGCAAGACCTCCCGGCGTGCGACACCACGATAGTAGCCACAGTATCTCGTCTCGAGCCACGACCGGATGAGCAGTCCAGACAACTAAAACCAGGCCTCGAAGTTTCCCGAGGTGGCGCTGCAAAAGGGCTCTAGTTTGGACCAACACTTAGACAAGCATTGGCCCGGGGCTAAAATAAAGATGACCCTTGGGTTAATTACTCCCAAGGGAAATGTAGGTGGTGGTGAGGCAAATGGTAAAACCAATGTTGGGCCTTCTTTGGAGGAGTCTTATTCAAAGCAAAGCTGTCAAGGGGTCCCATAAATCACCCGACCGCGTTAGGGACGCAAAAATCCGGGAACATAATACCGATATGACGGAAACTAGGGCGGCAAGAGTGGAACAAAACACCAGGCATAAGGCCGAGCCTTCCACCCTTTACCAAGTATATAGATGCATTAATAATATAAGAGATATTGTGATATCCCAACCAAAATCCTGTCCACCATGGAGCAATCTTCAACTTCACCTGCAACTAGCAACGCTATAAGAGGGGCTGAGCAAAGCGGTAACATAGCCAAACAACGGTTTGCTAGGAAGGGTATCAAAGGTTAGAGGTTCATGGCAATTTGGGAGGCTTGAGCAGCAAGTGATAGGTAGTGCAGCATAGCGAAAGAACGAAGCAACTAGCATAGCAATGATAGTAATGAGATCCAAGGTGACGGTCATCTTGCCTGAAATCCCGCTAGGAAGAAGAACGAGTCCATGAAGAAGATGAACGGATGAAGCCACAAAGACGGACCAAGCGTAGACGAACGAATCCTCACGATCGCAACGAAGCGGGAACTAACAAGAAGAAGCACACAACATAGTAAACACACCACACATGAACAAGACATGATGCACAACAACGCATGATGCATGACAAAGCTACATGAAGCTACTCATGGCAAGAGATGATGCATACAAGAGCAACACATCAAAACAAGTTTAAATGAGGCCGGGAACAACATAAAACAATTCCTAGTAAGTCCTCATCTGCAAATGTCGAAATTGGTCCAGATCTGAATAAACCTTATGTTCAAGTTGTTAAACAGCAAGTTAATATGCACCACGATGATCTACACGAAATTCTAGTCAAGTTACATATAAAATTCATTAGATTCGGAGCTACGGCCTAGAAGATATGAGCAAACAAGTTAAGCATGGCATTGATTCAAAATGCATACAAACATCAAGCAAACACCTCAAAACAAGGATGCAACATGATATTATGAAACTACATGCAATTCTAAGCAAGTTTCATATAGAGCACACACAAAACGGAGCAACGGTTCAACACATACACCCTATACAAGTTTAAAGGACAAGCTGTCCAAAACAGCAACTAGGCATATTGCAAGCATCCAAACACTATGCTACAACATCTCAATGTGAAAAAAAAGGCATGGACATGATTTACAGGTAAAGCATAACAAAATATGAACACTGAGCTATCTCCAGAAATCACTAGAACATGCTCAAACACACATGGCAAGATTGCAAATAATAACAGTTTCAGACTTATCAGGAAATAACATCAGGTTGCAATGTTTAGAGCTATCAAACAACATGTTACAGGAACTTAACAATGCAAACAAAGAGATGGAATGATACTACTAAATGCATAGAACAAAAGTCCTTTAGTGACCATGAGCCAAAAAGGATCAGAAGATATGATGGCACCCATGTAAACATGGCAAGTTATATGACAGATTCAGACATGGCAGGAACAACAATAAGTAGGCATGTTGGTGAGCTTGAACCACTCACCATAGAGCAATACATGGCATGGAAAAGCAACCAACAGCAAGAAAACATGTTTATCAAGCTAAAACATGGCAAGAGCAAGTTCATAGAGTGCATGGAGCACTAACAACAATCATGGCAACATTGAACTTAATGTTAACAGACTGACAGCAACATTATTTAGCAACTTGAGAGCAAGATAACAACAAGTTACAGCAGACTATAATTGCAACAAAGGGCATGGATGGATAGAGAAAGACATGTATAACAAAACATCCTTAGTGAACATCTCCAGATTATGCATAGAATGACTTTTAGCAGCAGGTTAACATAGCATCAAAATATAATGTAATCAGACATGCAAAACAAAGAAGAAGTACCCTACTTAACAAGCTTGATGCACACAGTACAGGACCCAAAAAAATCCATGGATGGCATCACTGTGAAGATGGCATGGCTTAGATCAAAACACATGTAGGACTCAGGTTCATAGGGTGCACGCATCAATCATGGAAAAAATGACAAAAGTGCATGTTCTGATAAGAATCTGAAACTAACATCAAATAGCCCTCTTCTAACAGCATTTCGGGCCTCAAGATGAGCTCAAATGTAAATGATGCAATGAGATGAAATTATGTACTCGTGGGGCGAACAATTTGACATATTACACGCACGAAACGGAGCTACAGATGCAGAGATATGATGGCATGAACATGGCATGAAAATAACGAAAATCTGGGACTGTGGATTTCGGGGGGGGGGGGAAGTCAACCTTCGGCACGGATGGCTAGGTTCGTCGGAGCAGGGCGATGCGGCTGCCGGAGTTGGACGGGAGGAGGTCGGGAGGTCCGGGCGGACGGATCCGGCGGATCTCGGCGAGATCCGCGGGCGAGGCGGGCGTGAGGAGGCGACGGCCGGCGATGGCGCTCAAGGGCTGGCGGGCGCCGGGCGAGGACGGCGGAGGCGGCGATGCCTGGCCGGGCGGTTGGGCGAGGGCGGCGCCGGCGTAGGCGGGCGGCGCACACATGGGCGCGGACGGCGGGCCGGGCGCGAGGAGGCGGAGGGAGCGCGGCGGCGGGCGCGGCCGGGCGGCGGAGGCGACGGGCGGCGGCCGGAGGCACGACGCGACGGCGCTGGAGCGGGCGCAGCTGGCCCGGTCTGCGTTCGGGCGGGCCTCCTGGGCAGGCTGGGCGGCGCGGGGAAAGAGAGGAGGCCGGCGGGGACACGTGTCACGCCCGGATTCGCCGCGGGGGCGGGGCGGACATGTCCGGTGGGAGGAGAAAGCGTCCGGCGGCGCGGGGAGGAAAATGGCTAGGGTTTGGACCCGGGATTTCGGAGGGGGAGGCTTATTTATAGATAGAGGGAGCTAGGAGAGTCCAAATGAGGAGCGGTTTTCGGCCACGCGATCGTGATCGAACGACCGAGAGCATGGAGGGGAGTTTGCTGGGTTTTGGACCACTTTGAAGGGGTGTTGGGCTGCACACAAGAGAGGGCTTTTACGGTTACCCGGTTAACCGTTGGAGTACCAAACGACCTCCAAATGGCACGAAACTTGACAGACGGTCTATCGGTGCTATACCAAGGCCGCTTGGCAAGACTCGGTCCATTCCGAGAATGTTTAACACCCGCACACGAAAAGAGGTAAAGGGGGGCGCCGGGAGACATAGGAGTGCCGGATCGCAAAACGGACGACGGGGAAAATGCTCGGATGCATGAGACGAACACGTATGCAAAATGAGATGCACATGATGACATGATAAAATGCAACACGCAAGCAAATGACATGGCAAAGACGGCGAATAACTGACGGACACCTGGCGCATCGAATCCGGGGCGTTACAACACTCCTCCACTAACAAGAGATCTCGTCCTGAGATCTTAGGACCGAGACAGACGGTAAAATGGATGAGGTGAAACAAGAACTCAAGAGAAGAAGCAAAGAATCGAAAGCACTCCAGAAGAAGAGAGGAACGACGAGAATGACGAGAATCAAATGCTCACGGAAACAGATAGACTATGAAACAACTCGTTCTAACCGGAGTGGCTATTATGTGAAAAGGAAACGAATAAGATTGAAAGGATTTAGGCAACACTCCGGCTGAACCAGGACAGAATAGAACATGAATTTAAAAAGATGGAATTAAACTTGATGAACTCTTGAAGAATGAATTAAATCATGACGAACCACCATGAAGAACTCCGGTAACCAAAAAGGATGATGAGTTAGAATGAAGGAAGAAAGAATAAGATGAGCGTTGCGATGATTTAGATGGATGTTCCGACGAAATGACCGAGGGCATTTGAACTCCGGAAAAGAAAAGATGAAAACACTTGGAACTAGAATTTATTCAACAAGAACAAACTCCGAAGGAAGGGATTACTCACTTGGATGAAATAAGAATAAGATTTATTGTATGCTTATCCTTCATCAAATTAAATTGATGACAAGCAATGGATTTTGCATACTACTTCTTCTCATTGGGAAAAGATTAAGGGAATATATACCGCCAAATTTGGGAAGGTCTTCATAAGCCACCGGTAGGACTGAAAAGAAACGAACGAATTGATACGATAACAACAGATAAGAAATCTTGAACGAACCACCGTTAGAAATGAAAATGAACGAAGAAAAGAGAAAGAATCGCCGGGAAGAATTAGAAGAACCAATATGCTAGAGGGGATTTAGATGCAAAAGAACAAAGAGATCATGAGCTGATTAAAGAACACTTGACGAAGCACCGGGATAATTGGATAACGGTAGCTGAAATGTGAGGACGAAGAATTCTTCTGGAACGATGGCCTCCGGTGAAAAGAAATAGAAAACAACTCCTGAAATACTCCGGATGGGTGAGAAGAATTGCACAACTGGAAACAACTAGATATGATAACATCGAGCTAGCACCGCGAATCTCCGGGAGAACGGACAAGATTTAAGAGAAAAAATCTACGACGGTCTTCAAATGTTGAGAATGACGACGAGAACCACCATGCAGAATTGTTGAGACGCTCCGGGAGAATGAAAAACAAAGATGTTGAGTCAACAATGAAAATGATTTGAAATCGATCTTGGAAAAACATCTGACTGATGAAATTCATACTTACGTCAAATTTCGAAAAGAATTTGAGAATAACTCCGGATAAATTAGAAGAGTCAGGCAAGATCCTGGGAAAAGGCCTGTGGGTTAGGGCCCACTAAAAGAAAACACCGTTGGAAAGGGATGATAAACAGATAGATGATGCATCGGAACAATTGAAATATTTGAATGAGGTGATAACCTTGAATTAATTCAAACATAGACAAATCTCCTGAGATCTCTTCGGAACTCCGGAATGATTGAATGGCGAGAGGCAAATGAGCAAGGAGAACACTTGATCCAAGGAAAAGAATATGATCGACAACGAAAAACTTGAATTGAGTGCACCGGAAAAAGAAAGGGATGAAGAATGACGAACAAGACGAGAATTCACCGGTTGAAATAATTGAGGGAAGACTGAAGAGGCTCCACACGAATGGAATTGATGGTCGGAAGAAACTCGAACTCCGGGAATAATAGGGTGGGAGGGCGAGAAAACAAAGACAACTTGGAAGGGGGAACCAACGAATATCTTGAAGAGACAACACCGGTTGAAATCATTGTGAGAGAGAGCAAAACTTCGCACGAGTAGGATGGATACTCGATTACGGACTCCGGTTCCGAGAAGAAGAAGGGTGGGCGGGTGGGAAAAACAAGGACAACTAAGGATTGAACTTGCAAAGATGAAGAGACTCGAGTCGACTTGACGAGAAATGCACCGGATGAAAAGAGCTGAGGAACAACGATCGAAAAACCAACTGCGTGATCCTAAAGAAAAATTTGAAGGGGAAGAGGAGTAATTCAAAACACCTACGTCAAGATTTCTCACCAGAGCGACGAAGGGGCAGAGGAGTAAAAAGAATTCCTACTCTCCGATATAACTAAACTCCGAAAACAGTTTTCTTCTAGACTCAACATCGGCCAAACTACACGATCAATCAAGGGGGCTCCTAGGGTCGGTCGAGGCTCTGATACCAACTTGTCACGCCCAATATGCGACCCTATCCAAAAGAAACTCGAAGGTCCCACCAAGGATAGACCCGCATATTGAAACGCTTTTGCAAGGTGGATATCATTACATAATACATAGGGATACAACCAAGACATACAATGCCACATGAATACAACATCATATACAAGATCAACATCCAACAACGGATGAAACATAAACAGAAACTCAAACAATATCCACCCTGCTAGCCCAGGCTGCCGACCTGGAACCTATCCCCTGATCGACGAAGAAGAAGAAGAACTCCAACACAATATATACATCGCTCTCACGTCATGATCATCGCATAACCTGTACCAAGAATCGGTGGTGTAGTAATCATGAGCCACGAGGACTCAAAGAATCCCATTACCATGGGTATCAAGACTAGCAAAGCTTAATGGGTAAGGAAGGGGTAAAGTGGTGAGGTTGTAGCAGCGACTAAGCATATATGGTGGCTAACATACGCAAAAGAGAGCGAGAAGAGAAACAAAGGAACGGTCGTCAACTAGTAATGATCAAGAAGTGATCCTGAACTCCTACTTACGCCGACATAACCTTAAAACCGTGTTCTCCTCTCGATCAACCCCGAAAAGAGACACTCACGGTTACGCATTACGGTTGGTGTATTTTAGAAGAGTTTGCTTCAAGTTTACTACAACCGGATATTAACAAATTCCCATCTGCCACATAACCGCTGCACGGCTCTCGAAAGTTCAAACCTGCAGGGTGTCCCAACTTAGCCCATGATAAGCTCTCGCGATCAATCTAAGGATATTCCTTCTCCCCGGAAGACCCGATCAGTCTCGGAATCCCGGCTACAAGACATTTCGACGGTAATAAAACAAGACCAGCAAGACCTCCCGGCGTGCCGACACCTCGATAGTAGCCGCTGCCAGATCTCGTCTCGTGCCACGACCGGATGAGCAGTCCGCATAACTAAAACCAGGCCTCGAGTTTCCCGAGGTGGCGCCAAAAGGGTTTCTAGTTTGGACCAACACTTAGACAAGCATTGGCCCGGGGGCTAAAATAAAGATGACCCTTGGGTTAATTACTCCCAAGGAAATGTAGGTGGTGGTGAGGCAAATGGTAAAACCAATGTTGGGCCTTCTTTGGAGGAGTCTTATTCAAAGCGAACCGTCAAGGGGTCCCATAAATCACCCGACCGCGTTAGGGACGCAAAATCCGGGAACATAATACCGATATGACGGAAACTAGGGCGGCAAGAGTGGAACAAAACACCAGGCATAAGGCCGAGCCTTCCACCCTTTACCAAGTATATAGATGCATTAATAATATAAGAGATATTGTGATATCCCAACCAAAATCCTGTCCACCATGGAGCAATCTTCAACTTCACCTGCAACTAGCAACGCTATAAGAGGGGCTGAGCAAAGCGGTAACATAGCCAAACAATGGTTTGATAGGAAGGGTATCAAAGGTTAGAGGTTCATGGCAATTTGGGAGGCTTGAGCAGCAAGTGATAGGTAAAAGACATAGCGAAAGAACGAAGCAACTAGCATAGCAATGATAGTAATGAGATCCAAGGTGACGGTCATCTTGCCTGAAATCCCGCTAGGAAGAAGAATGAGTCCATGAAGAAGATGAACGGATGAAGCCACGAAGACGGACCAAGCGTAGACGAACGAATCCTCACGATCGCAACGAAACGGGAACTAACGAGAAGAAGCACACAACATAGTAAACACACCACACATGAACAAGACATGATGCACAACAACGCATGATGCATGACAAAGCTACATGAAGCTACTCATGGCAAGAGATGATGCATACAAGAGCAACACATCAAAACAAGTTTAAATGAGGCCTGAACAACATATAACAATTCGTAAGTCCTCATATGCAAATTTCGAAATTGGTCCAGATCTGAATAAACCTTATGTTCAAGTTGTTAAACAGCAAGTTAAGATGCACCACGATGATCTACACGAAATTCTAGTCAAGTTACATATAAAGTTCATTAGATTCGGAGCTACGACCTAGAAAATATAAGCAAACAAGTTAAGCATGGCATTGATGCAAAATACATACAAACATCAAGCAAACACCTCAAAACAAGGATGCAACATGATATTATGAAACTAAATGCAATTCTAAGCAAGTTTCATATAGAGCACACACAAAACGGAGCAACGGTTCAACACATACACCCTATACAAGTTTAAAGGACAAGCTGTCCAAAACAGCAACTAGGCATATTGCAAGCATCAAAACATTATGCTACAGCATCTCAATGTGAAAACAAAAGGCATGGACATGATGTACAGATAAAGCATAACAAAACATGAACACTGAGATATCCCCAGAAATCACTAGAATATGCTCAAACACACATGGCAAGATTGCAAATAATAACAGTTTCAGACTTATCAGGAAATAACATCAGGTTGCAATGTTTAGAGCTATCAAACAACATGTTACAGGAACTTAAAAATGCAAACAAAAGCATGGAATTATACTACTAAATGCATAGAACAAAAGTCCTTTAGTGACCATGAGCCAAAAAGGATCAGAAGATATGATGGCACCCATGTAAACATGGCAAGTTATATGACAGATTCATACATGGCAGGAACAACAATAAGTAGGCATGTTGGTGAGCTTGAACCACTCACCACAGAGCAATACATGGCATGTAAAGGCAACCAACAGCAATAAGACATGTGATGAAGCTAAACATGGCAAGAGCAAGTTCATAGAGTGCATGGAGCACTAACAACAATCATGGCAACATTGAACTTAATGTTAACAGGCTGACGGCAACATTATTTAGCAACTTGAGAGCAAGATAACAACAAGTTAAAGCAGACTATAATTGCAACAAAGGGCATGGATGGATAGAGAAAGACATGTATAACAAAACATCCTTAGTGTACATCTCCAGATTATGCATAGACTGACTTGTAGCAGCAGGCTAACATAGCATCAAAATATAACAGAATCAGACATGCAAAACAGCAACAGCGAGTACCCTACTTAACAAGCTTGATGCACTCAGTACAGGACCCACAAAAATCCATGGATGGCACCACTATGAAGATGGCATGGCATAGATCAAAACACATGTACGACTCAGGTTCATAGGGTGCACGCATCAATCATGGCAAAAATGACAAAAGTGCATGTTCTGATAAGAATTTGAAACTAACATCACATAGCCCTCTTCTAACAGCATTTCGGGCCTCAAGATGAGCTCAAATGTAAATGATGCAATGAGATGAAATTATGTACTCGTCGGGCGAACAATTTGACACATTAAACGCAGGAAACGGAGCTACAGATGCAGAGATATGATGGCATGAACATGGCATGCAAATAACGAAAATCTGGGACTTAGTGGATTTCGGGGGGGGGGGGGAAGTCAACCTTCGGCACGGATGGCGAGGTTCGTCGGAGCAGGGCGGCGCGACTGCCGGAGTTGGACAGGGAGGAGGCCGGGGAGGTCCGGGGCGGACGGATCCGGTGGATCCCGGCCGGATCCGCGGCGAGGCGGCGCGGAGGAGGCGGCGGCGATGGCGATGGCCGGGGCGGCGCCGGGCGAGGACGGGCGGGAGGCGGCGCCGGGTCGGGGCGGCTGGGGAGGGCGGCGCTGGGCGAGGCGGCGGCCGCGGCTGGGCGCGGACGGCGGCCGGGCGCGAGGAGGCGGAGGGAGCGCTGGCGGCGGGCGCTGGCTGGGCGGAGGCGACGGCGGCGGCCGGAGGCACGACGCGACGGCCTTGGAGGCGGCACAAGACGGGTTCGGCCGTCATGCCCGGCGGGCCTCCTGTGGCGGACAAGGGCGGCGCTGGGAAAGAGAGGAGGCAGCGGGGACACGTGTCACGCCTGGATTCGCAAGGGGGCGGGCGGACATGTCCGGTGGGAGGAGAAAGCGTCCGGCGGCGCGGGGAGGAAAATGGCTAGGGTTTGGACCCGGGATTTCGGAGGGGGAGGCTTATTTATAGATAGAGGGAGCTAGGAGAGTCCAAATGAGGAGCGGATTTCGGCCACGCGATCGTGATCGAACGACCGAGAGCATGGAGGGGAGTTTGCTGGGTTTTGGGCCACTTTGAAGGGGTGTTGGGCTGCACACAAGAGAGGGCTTTTGCGGTTACCCGGTTAACCGTTGGAGTACCAAACGACCTCCGAATGGCACGAAACTTGACAGGCGGTCTACCGGTGCTATACCAAGGCCGCTTGGCAAGACTCGGTCCATTACGAGAACGTTTAACACCCGCATTACCTAAAAGAGGTAAAGGGGCGCCGGAGACATAGGAGTGCCGGATCGCAAAAGCAGACGACGGGAAAATGCTCGGATGCATGATACGAACACGTATGCAAAATGAGATGCACATGATGACATGATAAAATGCAACACGCAAGCAAATGACATGGCAAAGACGGCGAATAACTGACGGACACCTGGCGCATCGAATCCGGGGCGTTATAGAGTAATTCCATCGTAGGCTTGCTGGACGGTGATGGGTTGGATGAGATCTATCATGTAATCGAGTTAGTTTTGTTAGGGTTTGATCCCTAATATCCGCTATGTTCTGAGATTGACGTTGTTATGACTTTGCTATGCTTAATGCTTGTCACTAGGGCCCGAGTGCCATGATTTCAGATCTGAACCTATTATGTTTTCATGAATATATGTGAGTTCTTGATCCTATCTTGCAAGTCTATAGTCACCTATTATGTGTTATGATCCGACAACCCCGAAGTGACAATAATCGGGACCACTCTCGGTGACGACCGTGTCGGATTTCGGGTTTCGGCAGACCATCTAGGTTCGAACACTGGGGTGCGCGCGGAGATCTCGCCCCCTACCTACCTGCACCTCGTCGCCTCGCTAGGATCTAAACTACCAAAGGAACAACACAAGAGACACAAGGTTTATACTGGTTCGGGCCACCATTGTGGTGTAATACCCTACTCCAGTGTGTGGTGTGGTGGATTGCCTCTTGGGCTGATGATGAACAATACAAGGAAGAACAGCCTCGCGAGGGTCTGTTCTTGGCTGGTGCGATGAACTGCTATGGGGAGTTCAGTCGCTTCTCTCTCTCTCTGCGATTGATCTCTCGATGCCGGATCAAGCTGCCTCTACCCTGTGGGTGGCTAGTCCTATTTATAGGCAAAGGCCCTGGGCCTCTTCCCAAATATTGAGCGGGAAGGGCGCCAACAATTAGCCATTTTGAAGGGGAACATCTAGTACACTTATCTGACTAAAGTTGGTCCTCGCTTTGTCAAAGGCTCGTGGTGACGTCGGCTTGGGCTCCATGATGACTTCCTTCCCGCCGCTATGACGGTCTTGGTCTTGTTGCACTGAAACGAATGCCTTTGCTTGATGCTCTACTTTGTGCTTGCCCCTTTGCACCAAAGAGGAAAGGAGGACAACTGCTGGTCGGGCGCCACCGGCGCCTTGGTCGTCATGGCTTGCGTCATGGGCACCTCGTGAGGTACCCCGCCTTGATCTCTCCGCCTGCTTTCGTGAGCCAGCCGACGAGGTCGTGCACGAGGAAGCTCCTGTCGTCCTCCCTCATGAGGCTTGGCCTCGCGAGGGTCTTGAGCTTGTGTTGATGAAGATGGGCCGTGCAGGCCACCCTTGAGCCACGCCGCAGCCGCAGTGAGCAAGTCTGGGTACCCCGTTCCCGAACGCCACAAGAGGCCACAGGCCCAAGGCGCGCCTGGACTTGGCCGAGCAGAGAAGCGAAGGGGCAAGTGCGAAGCGCCGCGGGCCCTAACAACCTGTGGCCTTGGGCGCCGCGTGGCGGTTGATTGGACGTGGGCGCCTTAGCAACTGCGCGAATAGACAAAAGAGAGGCATCTGTCTAGGCTTTGCTTCCCTTGCCTCCTCCGGTCATTGCTCAGATCCCCTTTCTTGCGCCTTTCCTTCCTGCCTCCGAAATCTCCAGATCTACTTCGACCGCGTGCCCTAGCAAGACATGGCGCCTCGCCAGACCCCGGCCGGAGCTTGGTACTCACCCGCCTTGGACTCGCCGAACGTGTCGGAGAAGGGCCTTGCCCGGGCGCGCCGGATGGTGGCGGCGCAAGGCAACGACGGGCGAGAGGTGCTCAGGCTGGCTCCGCCTTCCCGAGGGCCAAGGAAGCACCTTCTATCCGCTCTTCGTGAGCGCCATTGCTGCCGGTCTGGTGCCTCCTTTCTGAGTTTTTCTTTTCTATCCTCCGCCATTACATCTGCAAGCTCTGCACCTCCACACCAACTCGTTTCTTCTTCGCGATCTTCGCCTACTATTGTGAGGCTCATGTCGGGTGCAGCCCTCGGTGGCCTTGCTGCGCCACTACTTCTACCTCCGGACCTCTCGCGGTCCCATCTCACAGGCGTCTTGTGAGCTTTGTCGCGTATGGCAGCTCCAACGCCATCTCAAGCCCGGAAGAGGATTGAGGGCTTCAGGAGCAAGTGGGTCATGGTAGATGCTGGGCGCATCCATCCTCAGCTGATTCTGCCCACGGAGCAGCCCACGACCTCTGACGATTGGTCTCGCGCGGAACTCGTGGATCTCCGCGCGAAGCCGGTGCTAGAGAAGATGGACGCAGATCTGTGGCCGGGAAACATGGCGGCGGCGAAGCTGACTGGGGCATCGCTCCTGAGGGAGTTCCTGGAGCACCAGGTGGCCCCGCTTTGTCAGTACTCCGCTTCCGCTGTGGAGGCCCCGCCCGAGCCCCGCGGTCTTGGCCAACGAAGATCTGGCCGTGGTCCTCCAAGCTTTGGTCGGGGGAGACGTGGCGAGGCTGGGGGGCGCTCCTGTACCCCTGTTCCTTCGAGATGATTGGGAGCAGGCGGTGGAATCCATGCCCGTCTTCAATGGGGATGGGCCCGTGCCCGCAGAGGTTCCCGAGGACCCGGCGGCCCTGGCGACGGTGAACGTGTCCTCCGGCGACTCCAACGAAGAGGAGGAAGAAGAGGAGCAGGAAGAGGGGCCTGACTCCGAGGCGACCGACGGGGAGTCCAGAGCGCCCCTCCCCCGGCGCAGGTCCCGCACTCTCCGCCTCTTGCCGAGCGATGAGAGGATGGCGGTGAGCGGGGCCGCGAGAGCTTGCCCCGATCCTGAAGAAGGACATGACTGGGCTGGTCCTCCACGGGTCTGCCCCAACTCTGAGGCGATCCACAGACCTGCCTCGTGCCCCCGGGCCTCTGGAGGCTGATCCCTGCAGCCGGCTCTCGGGCTTCAAGTATGGCCGGAGGTTGCTCGAGCTCGCAAGCGATGACCAGTAAGTGCTTTATTCTTGTTTTATTCCTTGCTTTGTCGCTGAGGCTTGATATCTGTATTCCTTGGCTAGGCTGGCGCCTGCGGCGAAGAAGCTGAGGGAGCTCTCGAGGCTCCGTGCAGGCAGCGCCTCTGCCCCCGAAAGAAGGTGACAGCAAGGCACGGGCCTCTCCTGCCTGGTCGTCCTCGCGAGGCCTGGCGGAGCTAGCTGGGGCGAGCTCAGCCCCCATGGCCCAAGCGACCCCCGAGGTGTCCTTGCCTGATGCCACTGCCGCAGCTGTCGGGGCGCAGAAGGTCCTGCCTCAACATGCTGCGGTTACGCTGCCGTCCTCTCCTCCTACTCCACCAACTGATGTCTCTCCGACTCCTCCCACTGTCCTGGATCGTGCTGCTGCTGAACTGGACCGGTTGCGGCAAGATCTTCGAGGCGTCGACCCTCGCTTGGTGGCCGGGTGCTTGGAGCTGGTCTCCGGCTGGGTTCGCTCTGACGCTTCGATTCGAGTGGCGCTGGTGCAGGCCTCGACGGCTTGCGGCGAGGAGAAACAGGTCGTCCTTGGGGCGAAGGCTGCTCGCGATGCCGCCTTGGGGGAGGTAGCCGATGTCCGAGGTCGCTGCAAGTCGCTGGAGAGCGAGCTGCAGGGCCTGCGTGACCAGCTTGCCAAGGAGGCCCGCATTCGCCAAGAGAAGGAGGAATACATGAAGGCTCGCGAGGCAGCCGTCAAGGACCGGGACGCCAAGCTTAACAAGCGTCGTGACCGCCTAGGTGCGTTGGAGCAGGAGTTGGAGGCGAAGAGGGTCGAGCTGGACAGCAAGGCGCGGGTCCTCGCCGAGGACCGCGTGGCCTTCGCAGAGATGGAGGTGAAGGCTCGCACCTTGCTGAGGTCGCCACGACAAAGAGCTGGAAAGCCACTGGCCGGGCGCCGAGGACGGCCCCCGCCAAGCTGCTTCCCTTCCCGATCCGCGCCTTGAAGATGTCACCTTGGCCTTGGCCCCACTACCGAGGCCGAGGCGCTGCGGTCTCGTTTTTCCGGTACCGACGCTGGCCCTTACCCACGTCTACCTTCGCGATCCCGACGCCGACCTCGACAGCTCATTGAGCCCGTGAGCGGCGAGCTTGCCGCTGCCGCTGCTGAGGCCATGAAGGGTCGAGCGGAGGCTTTGCTGGCGAAGTTCCGGGCCTTCAGCACCAAGCCGAAGTGAGGCGCTGCCGGTCCTGAGGCTTCACGAGGCGAACCCGCTCGACGCAGCTCCATCGTCGACAAGTGACTCCATTGTGGCTCCTGTTCTGCTTTCAGCTCCTGCAACATGCATCATGCCTCGGGGAGGCATTTAAACTTGCATTTGGTGTTGTGACAACAGTTATGGACTGTAATATTTGCTTTTAAATTCCTTGAGATTTGCGCTTTTCCTACCTACTTGCTTATGTTTTACGCCGGCAGAGTCTGCCCTCACAAGATACCTCAGCCGCCATTAGCCCCGACCGAAACCAGGACAGGACCAAGGAGTGAGGGGCTACGTGACAAGTTAGGCTCTGAGTCGCGATGCTCGTGGAGTCCCCTTGGCGCATTTAATAGCAAGTAGGGAGGTGAGATGTGCGGGTGAATCTACCATTCTACGTCTGCAGAGCCCGGCCCCGCGCATACCTCAACCGCCGTTAGCCTTTCGGAACTAAGGAGTGAGGGGCTACGTGACCAGTTAGGCTCCTGATTCGCGATGCTCAGAGTCCCCTCGACGCTCAAACGGCCTTCGTACCTTGGCTCCGCTCGGGAGGGGCGCAGTGACGAACCAGGCCCGAGGGGCCTGGCTAGGTGGTGTGTCTGGGCGTGACCTGTGCGTAGCCTCGTGCTCAGCCTCGCTGCACTCCCGAGGGGAGGCATTGCGATGAGGCGGACATTGAGCTCTGGGCTCTCGAGGTTGATGCGCCGGGGCCACCTCAGTTGTTTATCACCAGCGAGCATAGCGCTTCCTTATGTGTACGGGCATAGCCGCTCCTCGGCAAGATGTCGTCGGCCAACATGAGCATGGTGCTTCCACGGGTGTGTGGGAGGGGGCTCCCCTCCGGGAGGAGCCCCCGGGGCGTGTACAGCCCCGCCCTGACACGTGGCTGGCACGGTAGGGCCTAACGAGGTGTATCTGGGCACCCGTGAGCCAGCGCGGGACTCACGGGACCCTACCTCAAGGCGGGTTGCGTCTGGCACTGGGCCTTAACTTGTGATGTGTTCCTGCAAATTTGGTTTGATGCCGACGCTCGTCCCTCGGGTCCCGCCCTCGAGCGGGTCTCGGCCGTCCGCTGGTATGCCAGGTTGCGATGCCGTGGACAAGGCCTGTGGGTGAGGGTTGGAGAGCCAGTAGGAGACCATGAGTCGCGATGCTCAGGTACCCCCCTTTAACGTGCAAGCGGCCGACATGAAGGAAGAAGGGGTGCCACGGACAGGCATCAAATAACAATCATGATGGGTCGAACGCATGACCCGAAATAAACGCAAGAGGGGTACATGCCGCTGGGTCTGGCCCGAGCGACTTGGGGATGATGCAGCCCGAGGGGCGCCCCCAACAAAGTAAGCTAGGAACATGAAGTAGAAGGATACTCGCCGCAGGGACGGACCCACACGGCCTGGGAATGATGCAGCCCTGGGGGGCGCTCCCAGCTGGAAATGAAACTTGAAGGATGTCACCTGGTAACGTTGAAGACGAAGGGATGTTGAAGTAGCAGACGTTGTGGGCTGCGGAAGCCGATCTTCACGAGCCCCCAGGCCCAGGAGCCTCGGGAGGCTCCGGAGGCGCTGGTGGCTCCTCGTGGACCATCTCCATCTCTGCCAGGACTGCGGAACGCCTGGCCTCTTGAGCCTTCAGGATGCTCCCCATGAGGCGCTGCGTGGCAGGCAGCGTTGCCGCACGCCGTAGGGCATGCGAACGTAGCTGTGGGGTGGGCCTTCGCAGTGCCCCACGCGTGAGGGCCAGAAGCGCTCCTGAGAGGCGGCTCGGTTGAGCCCTGGGATGTCGATGCAGACGCGCAGCCCACCATCCTCGCCTGGATGGGGAGCTACGGCGGGTAAGCGGCGGCTGCCACTCATGACTCTTGACTCCTGCAGCTCCTGCGTGATCTGGCTGACGAACTCCTGAGGGTTTGGCCCTCCTTGCCTTGCTCCTTCCCGAGGGAAATGTGCTTTGAAACACGCCTCCAAGTGGTGCCCAAGCGCCTCCCTCGTGACCTTAGCAAGGTCGGTGGCCCTCCAGGAGAGAGCCCCCGAGCCTTGCTTGTGGAGGGCGTTGGGCGCGCCTTCCTATGCGACAGAAGGAGGTGCCCCAACAGCGCTGAGCCCGAGGGGACTGCCTCCTGAGGGGTCGGGGCTGGCGATGTCGTCTTCTTCTTGGGAGAGGCTTCGGGGAGCCTCCCGCTCCCGCGATCTGGGTCTTCAAGTGATGCGGCCTGAAAAGCTCGCCTGTGGAGCACTGCGTCTCTTTCTTCACAAGGCACCGTGATGACTCCGCCGCTTCTCGGCATCTTGAGGACGTTGTAGCCGTGATGAGTCATGGCCATGAACTTGGCCAGAGCTGGGTACCCGAGGATGGCATTGTATGGCAGGCGAATGTGGGCGACATCGAAGTCGATGAGCTCGGTGCGGTAGTTGTCGCGCGCCCGAAGGTGACAGGGAGGCGGACCTGCCCAATCGGAACCGTGGAGCCATCGGTGACTCCGGAGAAAGGCTTGGTTGGCTGAAGCTGATTGTAAGGCACTTTGAGATTGTTTAATGTCTCTACGGACAGGACATTGAGCCCTGCTCCGCCGTCGTCGAGGGTCTGGTGACTTGCACGTTCTTGATGATTGGGGAACAAAGCATCGGGAGGACTCGTGGCTGGCGCACTTGAGCTGATCTGCCGAAATTGAACGTGATGGCGCACGCTGACCACCGAGAGGGCGCGTGTCTTCGAGCTTGGGGAGGACTGCATTCACTTCAGGCGAATCGCTTGAAGATGCGTTGAGAGGCTGGGGTTTGAGCTCCGCCCAGGATGCAGGCGATCGCGCGGCTCCTGGAAGCCCCCAGCCCCCTCGTCCTGATGATGGTCCTCGTTTCTCCTTGGCTGCGGCGGCAGAGGAGGGAGGCCTGCGTTTCCTTGCGGGCGATCCTCGCGAGGCTGATCCCTCCAGCCTCCCTCGCGAGGCTGATCCTGCCAGCGATCCTCGCGAGGTCGGTCGCGCCACCCTTGGCGAGGGCCACGGTCTTCCCAGCGTCCTGCGTTTCTTCCTCCTCCTCGGCCGTAGCCTCGATCGTTGCGGTCGGGGCGTCGACCGATCCTCCCTTCTCGCACGGCTCGGAGCTCTTGACATTCGTTGGTGTTGTGGGTGTGGAGGTCATGGTACACACAGTACCGGCTGCCCTTGGAAGACTCGGGCTGATCTCTGCCTCGCTTGGTGTCTGGTTACGCGCGAGCATGGCAGCCCCCTTTGCGCTTTCACGCCCTTGGCCTTGGGCTTCTTCTTCCGGTTCAAGGGCTGGCAGCTCGAGGAGGGAAAGGCGTCCTTCCTCAGCCCTGGCGCACTTGGTTGCCAAGTTGAACAGCTCCAAGGATGTGCACAGATCTTCATGCATCGCCAGCTCCTCCTTCATCTTGATGTCACGCACACCGTCGGAGAAGGCTGAGATGATGGCCTCCTCGGTCACCTTGGGAATCTTGAGGCGTGCGTTGTTGAAGCGCTAGATGTACTTCTGCGGGGTCTCCCCTGGCTGCTGCTTGATGTGGCGCATGTCGCTCACGGCAGGAGGCCGGTCGCAAGTACCTTGGAAGTTGGCGATGAAGCGAGTGCGCATCTCGTCCCAGGAGAAGATCGTGCCAGGAGCCAGGTTCAGGAGCCAGGTGCGGGCCCCGTCCTTGACTGCCATGGTAAACCAGTTCGCCATGACCTTCTCGTCCCCGTTGGTGGCTTCGATGCCCAGCTCGTAGAGCTGAAGGAACTCCGCAGGGTCGGCCGTGCCGTCGTAGCGAGGAGGCAGGTCTGGCTTGAACTTGTCGGGCCACGCGACGCTGTGCAGCTCGGTGGTGAAGGCGCGGCAGCCTGCTGTGGCCACGGGAGGCCTTTGGTGACAAAGAGCCTGGTCTTGCGGGTCCCCATGCACTGCCGCTCGGACCAGCGCGGGGTCTTGACGTGATGGAGCAGGAGCGTGGTCGAGACGAGCCGGTGCAGGGAGCACTCGGGCAGCTTCTTGGGGGCGAGGGACCTCTTGGCAGCTTCTGCTTGCCGCTTGGGCGCCCGAGCAGTGGGTTCCGCCCAGGCCATGCACCTTGGGGCTGTGGCGCCTTCTTGAGGGAGGCGGTGAGGCGCCCGAAGCTTCATCGCCACAAGAGGGCGGGCGCGTGCAGCGAGAAGGACGGCGCGGGACGAACTCGGGCGATGCGGTCGAGCCACTCTTCATAGATGTCGCCGACAGCGGTAGCGCAGAGCCTGCTTGCCCGGCGAGCGCAGCTCGAGCCTCCATGGGCACGCTGTGAGCGGGATGAAGAACCAGGGCGAGTGAGGGAGTAGCAGGCGGCCGTCTCGCCTCACGGACGGATCTCGGGACGATGCTTGCTGCCGTTTCGTTCGCCGGGCCGGTGGCGGCATTGACAGCAGGCGACGGGGAACGGCGGGGGCGGCCGCCGATGGGGGCCGTCTGGGTGACGCGGGTAGCGAGAGCGGCTCGGCGCTCGGCGTGGGCCCGACGAGCGTCTGACATGGATGCGATGGTCGGCAAAGAATGTAGCAGAAGATTTAATTCGGCGCACCCCTACCTGGCGCGCCAAATGTCGGATTTCGGGTTCCGGCAGACCCTCTAGGTTCGAACACTGGGGTGCGCGCGGAGATCTTGCCCCCTACCTACCTGCACCTCGTCGCCTCGCTATGGCCTAAACTACCAAAGGAACAACACAAGAGACACAAGGTTTATACTGGTTCGGGCCACCATTATGGTGTAACACCCTACTCCAGTGTGTGGTGTGGTGGATTGCCTCTTGGGCTGATGATGAACAATACAAGGAAGAACAGCCTCGTGAGGGCCTGTTCTTGGCTGGTGCATGAACTGCTATGGGGAGTTCAGTCGCTTCTCTCTCTCTCTGCGATTGATCTCTCGATGCCGGATCAAGCTGCCTCTACCCTGTGGGTAGCTAGTCCTATTTATAGGCAAAGGCCCTGGGCCTCTTCCCAAATATTGAGTGGGAAGGGCGCCAACAATTAGCTATTTTGAAGGGGAACATCTAGTACACTTATCCTGACTAAAGTTGGTCCTCGCCTGTCAAAGGCTCTGGTGGTGACGCCTTGGCTTGGGCTCCACGATGACTTCCTTCCTGCCGTTGGACGGTCTTGGTCTTGTTGCACCAAACGGATGCCTTTGCTTGATGCTCTCGCTTGCGCTTGCCCCTTTGCACCAAAGAGGAAAGGAGGACATCGCTGGCCGGGCGCTCACTGGCGCCCTTTGGTCGTCATGGCTTGCATCATGGGCACCTCGTGAGGTACCCCGCCTTGATCTCTCCGCCTCCTCGTGAGCTGACTGACGAGGCCGTGCCTCGAGGAAGCTCCATGTCGTCCGCCCATGAGGCTTGGCCCTTCGCGAGGGTCTTGAGCTTGTGCTGATGAAGATGGGCCGTGCCGGGCCACCCCTTGAGCCACGCCGCAGGCCGCAGGCAGGCAAGTCTGGGTACCCCCGTTCCCAGAACGCCGAGAGACCGTAATTTGAGGAGTTCGTGTATTCACTATGTGTTAATGCTTTGTTCCGGTACTCTATTAAAAGGAGGCCTTAATATCCCTTAGTGTCCAATAGGATCCCACTGCCACGGGAGGGTAGGAAAAAAGATTTCATGCAAGTTCTTTTCCATAAGCACGTATGACTATATTCGGAATACGTGCCTACATTACATTGATGAATTAGAGCTAGTTCTGTGTCACCCTATGTTATAACTATTACATGATGAACCGCATCCAACATAATTATCCATCACCGATCCAATGCCTACGAGCTTTTCCTATATTGTTCTTCGCTTATTTACTTTTCCGTTGCTATTGTTACAATCACTACAAAACCCAAAAATATTACTTTCTCTACCGTTACTTTTGCTACCGCTACCACTACTATCATATTACTTTGCTACTAAATACTTTGTTGCAGATATTAAGTTTCCAGGTGTGGTTGAATTGACAACTCAGCTGCTAATACTTGAGAATATTCTTTGGCTCCCCTTGTGTCGAATCAATAAATTTGGGTTGAATACTCTACCCTCGAAAACTGTGGCGGTCCCCTATACTTGTGGGTTATCAAGACTATTTTCTGGCATCGTTGCCGGGGAGCATAGCTCTATTCTTTGAGTCACTTGGGATTTATATCTTTTGGTCACTATGAAGAACTTGAAAGACGAGAAAACAAAAATTTATCCCTCAACTACGAGGGGAGGTAAGGAACTGCCATCTAGCTCTGCACTTGATTCTTCTTCTGTTTTGAGTAAATTTGCGACACCTAAACCTGCTACTGCTATTAATTCTGATATGTCGCATGTTATTGATGATGCCACTTCTGCTATGCATGATACTTATGATGAAACTACTTCTATGCTTGATACTACGATGCCACTTGGTGAATTTCTTGATGAACGACTTGCTAGGGCTAGAGAGAATGAAATTATTGATAATATTGAAGATAGTGATGATGAAGGCTCTCCCCCTAATAAATATGAATTGCCTGTTGTTCCTGAGGGTTATGGTTTGGAGAAATAAGCTGCTAGAGCTATTCTTGCTTGCAATGATAGATATGATCTTAAGAAGTTATTAGCTAAATGGAAGCAGCAATCTCTTAATGCTAGAATGAAACCTGACCCTGCTTTTGCTACTTCACCTATACGTATTCTTGATAAGGATTATGAATTCTCTGTTGGTCCTGATATAATTACTTTGGTTGAATCTGATCCTTTTATGGCTATGAATCTGAAACTGTTGTGGCACATCTTACAAAATTAAATGATATAGCCACCCTATTCACTAATGATGAGAGAACTCGCTACTTTTATATCCTTAAAATATTTCCGTTCTCATTAAAGGGTGATGCTAAGATATGGTTTAATTCTCTTAATCCTGGTTGTGTGCGTAGTCCCCAGGATATGATTTATTACTTCTCTACTAAATATTTCCCTGCTCATAAGAAACAAGCTGCCTTAAGGGAAACATATAATTTTGTGCAAATTGAAGGAGAGAGTCTCCCACAAGCTTGGGGGAGGCTTCTCCAATTACTTAATGCTTTGCCTGATCATCCTCTCAAGAAAAATGAAATACTTGATATCTTTTATAATGGACTAACCGTTGCTTCCAGAGACCACCTGGATAGTTGTTTTGGTTGTGTTTTCAGGGAAAGAACTCCAGATGAGGCTGAAATTCTATTGAATAATATGTTGACTAATGAAAATAATTGGACACTTCCTGAGTCAACTCCCGAGCCAATTCCTGAACCAACTCCTAAGCCAACTCCGAAGAAGAGGGGTGTTCTATTTCTCAGTCCTGAAGATATGCAAGAGGCAAAGAAATCTACGAAAGAGAAAGGTATTAAAGCTGAAGATGTTAAGAATTTACCTCCTATTGAAGAAATACATGGTCTTAATTTACCGCCTGTTGAAGAAATACATGGTCTTAATACATCACCTATTGAAGAAACACATGGTCTTGATAACCCGACATAGGTAGTAAAGGTAAATTCTCTCTATAGATATGATAAAACTGAAATCCCGCGTACTAAGTTTGATAGCCGATGCTTAGATGAGTTTGATGACTTTATGGTTAAGCAAGAAAACTTCAATGCTTATTTTGGTAGAGAATTAAAGCGCAATGCTTATATGCTTGAACACTTGGGTGATTATAGGTCTAGAGTTAAAGGTGAACTTAAACTCATTAGTAAACATGCTTCTATGGTTACCACTCAAGTAGAACAAGTACTTAAAGCTCGGAATGATTTGCTCAATGAATTAAATAGTAAGAATAATGATTTTGCTGTTAGAGTGGCTACTAGAACTGGTAGAAGAACTCAGGAACCTTTGTATCCTGAAGGCCACCCTAAGAGAATTGAGCAAGATTTTCAGAGAAATAATATGGATGCACCTAGTCCTTCTATGAAGAAGAAAAAGAAAAATGATAGGACTTTGCATGATTCTAGTGAACCTATTGTAGACACACCTGAGAATCCAAACGATTTTTGTATCTCTGATGCTGAAACACAATCTGGTAATGAACATGAACCTAGTGATAATGTTAATGATAGTGTTCATGTTGATGCTGACCCTAGCAATGACAATGATGTAGAAATTGAACCTGCTGTTGATCTTGATAACCCACAATCAAAGAATCAACGTTATGATAAGAGAGACTTTGTTGCTAGGAAGCACGGCAAAGAAAGAGAACCATGGGTTCAGAAACCCATGCCTTTCCCTCCTAAACCATCCAAGAAAAAGGATGATGAGGATTTTGAGCGCTTTGCTGAAATAATTAGACCCATCTTTTATGTATCGTTTGGTGATATGCTCAAAATGAATCCTTATGCTAAAATATATGAAAGAAATTGTTACAAATAAGAGAAAGATACCGGAAGCTGAAATTTCTTTGTTATTCTTGATATTCCTGAGGATGATAGTATGTCTATTATTCTTGGAAGAACCTTTTTGAATATTGCAGGGGCTGTTATTGATTGCAACAAAGGCAATGTCACTTTTCATGTTAATCGTAATGAGCGTACGATACACTTTCCGAGGAAACAACTTCAAGTCCATAGTATCAATTCTATTGGAAAAATTCCATTGATTATTATTGGAGGTTTTGAATTTCCTCTTCCTACTGTCAAGAAGAAATATGATATTCTTATTGTTGGGGATGTGCATATCCCCGTTGAGGTAACATAGTGTTATTCGAAGTTTCTCCGATTTCATGTTAGTCGGAATGAGTTTGTTAACAAGACTTGATCAACCTTGTTAATGGATTCCTTTTCATGAGCATGAGATGGATGAAGTTAGAAAGCACAACTTTTTGTACCCTCCTTTTACTTTCTATTATTTAGAAGAAATAAAGTAAATTTAGTATTTTTTGTCTGTTTCTAATTTATTCGTGCAATATAAAAATACCCCGAAAATAAAAGTTCTCCAAATGCCCCAAAAATGAAATATGATTTTTTCTAGAATATTCGAGAATATCTGGCACTGAGAACACAGCAGGGGGAGCAAGCACCTGGCCACGAGGGTCCAGGGCGCGCCCACCCCCCTGGGCGCGCCCCCTGCCTCATGGGCCCATGGTGGCTCCCCTCCACTTATTCCAGCCACCACACACTCCTTCCTCCCAAAAAATCACCAACCAGCTCAAGCACGAGTTCTAGCTCATTTTGCTGCGATTTTTGATCTCCTTGCTCAAAGCCTTATTCACAAAACTGCTTTGGGGGATTGTTCCTTGATATGTGACTCCTCCAATGGTCCAATTAGTTTTTTTTCTAGTGCTTTATTCATTGCATATTTTTGCTGCTAAGGTGACCATGTTCTTGAGCTTGCATGTCAAATTTATTTGGTCCCAAGTAGTTCTAATGCATGATATAGTCTCCAGGCACTTGTGGGAGTAGTTGCTATCCATATTATGAGTTTGGTTCACTTTTATTTGAAGTTACTAAAAATTTCAGAAATTTTTCAGAGTAAGAAATATGTTTAGGAAAATGTATCAAGGTGGTTCTTCAAGGAAGCAAGGACCCAGGCTTGCAATGCGCGATGCGGACGATGAACCACCAAGGGACGCTCCAGTGCGGGCTTGTGAATGGCCTTCAGAAGACTTCATGAATCAATCAGGAATCAAGGAAGACTTTAACGCATATTTGTGTAACGCTGATCTTGTGAGCTTCGAGGCAGAGAAGTGCCGCCAGTACCACTATCTCACTAGTTCCTTTGTGAGGTGGTTTGAATTTTCATCTTCACGTAATTCTCAAACTGTCCTGTTTGACCTTTATGAAAATTCCTATACCATGGACTTAGAGGATTTTAATAATGCTTGCAAACTTCCACAATGGGGTAGTACTAGTGAACCTCGCAAATCTGAATTTAGAGATTTTCTTGCTAGCATAACTGTGGGGGAATCTAGAGATATAACACAGGCTCCCATAGGGAGCATTCATTTTCCTGCTATACATTATTTTGCTCTCTTCATAGGTAGGTGCATAAATGGTAAGGATGAAGCATGTCACATGTGTGTCCCTGATCTCAGTGTTCTCAGGAGTGCTGTACTAGAAGATAAACATTATAATTTGGGAGCTATTGTTGCACGTAGGTTGCATAATAATAAAATTAATGGAGATTTCTTTGGTGGGATTTATGCAACCCGTTTAGCTGATTTTCTTGGTATATCCATACGTGAGGATGATATTGAGTTGCCTCCCGCTTATTTAGATTATGATGCTATGGTTCGTCATCAGTTTGTTGAGAGGGATGGACCTCCCTTCCCGTACCGACAAATCTTTGAAAGACACCGTGTTGTCCATATTACTCTCCCTGCCCCTACTTTCTTTGACTTTCAGGAAAAAGGGAGATATTTCATAACCAGGGAGGAGGCGAATGAGTACAAGAGGAGGACGAGAGCAGCTCGCCTCCAAGCTGCAGCCAGTACGACCCCAACTACAACTTTGGATATCCGCCAGGCCATCCGTGGCAATAAACCAACTTAGGCCAAAAGCCTAAGCTTGGGGGAGTACGTATTTCTCACCGACATTACATTCTGGTTCACACACTCATTCTAGTTGTCGGTGCTCATACTCTTTCATTGTACTATCCATGCTAGTTTATTTTCTTTTTAATCTTCTTCTTGTGTGTTTAATAAACCTTAAGAAAAACAAAAAAAATTAGTTGTAGCTTTTAGCTAGTTTACTTTTCATGCTTGTAGTAGTAATTAAAAGAAAACCCAAAAAGATTTATCGTTCTTCTTTTTGCTTGTTGGGAGCTTTCCCATGTAAATAGTTTTATTTCTTTTCCTTTCTTTGGGGGTCGATAGGAGAAGACTATTATGAAATTGTTAAAGTGGCTCTTATATGCATTATTGTTGATTTAACCAAGAGCCCATATTGCCTTGTCTTCTCATGTTTATTGAATGCTTGCAGATTCCAGCTTAGTCCAAAGCACGTGCACTATTATCATTTTACACACCGTTCGGTCGTGCGAGTGAAAGGCAATAATGACGATATATGATGGATTGATTGAGATAAGAGAAGCTGGTATAAACTCGACCTCTCTTGTTTTTGTAAATATGATTAATTCATCGTTCCTGATTCAGCCTATTATGAATGAACATGTTTGCAATGACAATTAGAGATTATAGTTACTTATGCCATGCTTAATTAGATATGAGTTATAATGGTTTACCTTGCGTGCCAACATGCTATTAAAATGGTTGTGATGTGGTATGATAGGGTGGTATCCTCCTTTGAATGATTCGAGTGGCTTGACTTGGCACATGTTCACGCATGTAGTTGAAACAAAATCAACACAGCCTCCACGATATTTATGTTCATGGTGGATTATATCCTACTGTGTGCTTGCACTCAATGTTCATTAATTTTAATGCATGTTCATGACTGTTGTCGCTCTCTAGTTGGTTGCTTCCCAGTCTTTTGCTATCCTTCACTTGTACTAAGCGGGAATACTGCTTGTGCATCCAATCCCTTAAACCCCAAAGTTATGCCATATGAGTCCACCATACCTTCCTATATGCGGTATTTACGTGTCGTTCCAAGTAAATTTGTATGTGCCAAACTCTAAACCTTAAAATGAAATTATGTTTTGTATGCTCGAATAGCTCATGTATCAACTAGGGTTGTCTATATTTTCCATGCTAGGTGGGTTATTCTCAAGAGGAGTGGACTCCTCTCCTCACTCACGAGAACATGGCTGGTCACTGGGATGCCCAGTCCCATGCTGTATGCAAACTAAATCAAAATAATTGCAAACAAAACTCCCCCAGGGCTGTTGTTAGTTGGAGGCACTCATTGTTTCGAGCAAGCCATGGATTGATGCTTGTTGGTGGTGGGGACTATAAACTTAACCATTCTGTTTGGGAACCACCTATAATGTGTGTAGCATGGAAGATATCGCCATCTCTTGGTTGTTATGTTGACAATGAAAGTATACCGCTCAAAATATTATTTATCTCTTTCAAAATCGAGCTCTGGCACCTCTACAAATCCCTGCTTCCCTCTGCAAAGGGCCTATCTATTTACTTTCATGTTGAGTCATCACCCTCTTATTAAAAAGCACCAGTTAGAAACCTTTGCTGTCATTTGCATCCATTACTATTAATTTATATTGGGTATGACTATATTTGGATCTCTTTTACCATGAATTACAATGTCTAGTCAGTCCTTGATCTTTAAAGGTGCTCTGCATTTATGTTTTGCAGTTTCAGAAAGGGCTAGCGAGATACCATCTTTTTATATCATATTATGATTGTTTTGAGAAAGTGTTGTCATACGAGATTCATTATTATTGCCCGCTACTTGATTATGCCATTGATATGAGTAAACATGAGACCTAAGTGTTATTGTGAATGTGGTTAGTTCATAATCCATGCTGAAAACCTGAATGTTGGCTTTACATATTTACAACAACAAGAGCAAACAGAGTTTGTAAAAGTTTGTCTTTATCACTTTCAGTTTATCAACTGAATTGCTTGAGGACAAGCAAAGGTTTAAGCTTGGGGGAGTTGATACGTCTCCGTCGTATCTACTTTTCCGAACACTTTTGCCCTTGTTTTGGACTCTAACTTGCATGATTTGAATGGAACTAACCTGGACTGACGCCGTTTTCAGCAGAATTGCCATGGTGTTATTTATGTGCAGAAACAAACGTTCTCGGAATGACCTGAAACTTCACAGAACTTATTTTTGGGAAATATGAAAAACACTGGTGAAAGAATCAAGGCCAGGGGGTCCACACCCTGTCGACGAGGGTGGGGGCGCGCCCCACTGCCTCGTGGGCCCCTGGTGCTCCACCAACCTCAACTCCAGCTCCATATATTCGCGTTCGGGGAGAAAAAAGAGAGAAGGATTCATCGCGTTTTACGATACGAAGCCGCCGCCAAGCCCTAAACTCTCTCGGGAGGGCTGATCTGGAGTCCGTTAGGGGCTCCGGAGAGGGGAATCCGTCGCCGTCGGCATCATCAACCATCCTCCGTCACCAATTTCATGATGCTCACCGCCGTGCGTGAGTAATTCCATCGTAGGCTTGCTGGACGGTGATGGGTTGGATGAGATCTATCATGTAATCGAGTTAGTTTTGTTAGGGTTTGATCCCTAGTATCCACTATGTTACGAGATTGATGTTGCTATGACTTTGCTATGCTTAATGCTTGTCACTAGGGCCCGAGTGCCATGATTTCAGATCTGAATCTATTATGTTTTCATGAATATATGTGAGTTCTTGATCCTATCTTGCAAGTCTATAGTCACCTATTATGTGTTATGATCCGACAACCCCGAAGTGACAATAATCGGGACCACTCTCGGTGATGACCGTAATTTGAGGAGTTCATGTATTCACTATGTGTTAATGCTTTGTTCCGGTACTCTATTAAAAGGAGGCCTTAATATCCCTTAGTTTTCAATAGGACCCCGCTGCCACGGGAGGGTAGGACAAAAGATTTCCTGAAATATCTTTTCCATAAGCACGTATGACTATATTCGGAATACATGCCTACATTACATTGATGAATTGGAGCTAGTTTTGTGTCACCCTATGTTATAACTGTTACATGATGAACCGCACCCGACATAATTATCCATCACCAATCCAATTCCTACGAGCTTTTCCTATATTCTTCTTCGCTTATTTACTTTTCCGTTGCTATTGTTACAATCACTACAAACCCCAAAAATATTACTTCCGCTGCCGTTACTTTTGCTACCGTTACAACTACTATCATATTACTTTGCTACTAAACACTTTGCTGCAGATATTAAGTTTCTAGGTGTGGTTGAATTGACAACTCAGCTGCTAATACTTGAGAATATTCTTTGGCTCCCCTTGTGTCGAATCAATAAATTTGGGTTGAATACTCTACCCTCGAAAACTGTTGCGATCCCCTATACTTGTGGGTTATCAAACATCTCTATGTTGATCATATCTACTATATGATTCACGTTCGACCTTTCGGTCTCCAGTGTTCCGAGGCCATGTCTGTACATGCTAGGCTCGCCAAGTTTAACCCGAGTATTCCGCATGTGCAAAACTGTCTTGCACCTGTTGTAAGTGAACATAGAGTCTATCACACCCGATCATCACGTGGTGTCTCAACATATCAAACTATCGCAACGGTGCATACTCAGGGAGAACACTTATACCTTGAAATTTAGTTAAGGGATCATCTTATAATGCTACCGTTGTACTAAGCAAAATAAGATGCATAAAAGATAAACATCACATGCAGTCAAAATATGTGACATGATATGGCCATCATCATCTTTTGCTTTGATCTCCATCTCCAAAGCATCATCATGATCTCCATTGTCACCGGCTCAACACCTTAATCTCCATCGTTGCGTCGTGGTTGTCTCGCCAACTATTGCTTCTACAACTATCGCTAACGCATACTGATAAAGTAAAGCAATTACATGGCGTTTGCATTTCATACAATAAAGAGACAACCATAAGGCTCCTACCGGTTAGCCGATAACTTTTACAAAACATGATCATCTCATACAATAACGTATATCACATCATGTCTTGACCATATCACATCACAACATGCCCTGCAAAAACAAGTTAGACGTCCTCTACTTTGTTGTTGCAAGTTTTACGTGGCTGCTACGGGCTTCTAGCAAGAACCGTTCTTACCTACGCATCAAAACCACAACGGCGATTTATCAAGTTTGTTGTTTTAACCTTCAACGAGGACCAGCCGCAGTCAAATTCGATTCAACTAAAGTAGGAGAAACAGCCACCCGCCAGCCACCTTTATGCAAAACTAGTTGCATGTCTGTCGGTGGAACCGGTCTCATGAACGTGGTCATGTAAGGTTGGTCCGGGCCGCTTCATCCAACAATACCGCCGAATCAAAATAAAACATTGGTGGTAAGCAGTATGACGATCACCGCCCACAACTCTTTGTGTACTACTCGTGCATATCATATACGCATAGACCTGGCTTGGATGCCACTGTTGGGAAACGTAGCATGCAATTTCAAAATTTTCTTACGTTTACGCAGGATCTATCTAGGAGATGCATAGCAACGAGGGGGAGAGTGTGTCTACGTACCCTCGTAGACCGTAAGCGGAAGAGTTTGACAACGCGGTTGATGTAGTCGAACTTCTTCTAGCTCCGACCGATCAAGTACCGAATGTACAACACCTCCGAGTTCTGCACACGTTCAGCTCGATGACGTCCCTCGTCCTCTTGATCCAGCAAGGTGTCGAGGAAGTAGATGAGTGATACGTCTCCAACATATCTATAATTTTTTATTGTTCCATGTTGTTATATTATCATTCTTGGATGTTTTACAATCATTTTATATCATTTTTTGGGACTAACCTATTGACATAGTGCCAAGTGGCAGTTGCTGTTTTCTACTTGTTTTTTACATCGTGGGAAATCAATATCAAACGGAGTCCAAATGTAGAAAAAAAATTGGGGAATTTTTATGGACCAGGACACCCAGGATGGGCCACAGCAGCACCTAGGGGGTGCCCCGAGGGGGGCACCGCCTAGGTGGGTTGTGCCCACCTCGGTGGCCTCCCGCACCCCTTCTTCACCCTATAAATTCCCAAATATTCCAAAACCCTTCGGGGTAACCCTAGAAGAGAAGTTCCACCGCCGCAAGTCTCTATAGCCACCGAAAACCAATCTAGACCCTATTTCGGCACCCTGCCGGAGGGGGGAATCATCTCCGGTGGCCATCTTCATCATCCCGGCGGCCACCACGATGAGGAGGGAGTAGTCCACCCTCGGGGCTGAGGGTTTGTACCAGTAGCTATGTGTTTCATCTCTCTCTCTCTCTCGTGTTCTTGAGATGTCACGATCTTGATGTATCGCGAGCTTTGTTAATATAGTCGGATCATATGGTGTTTTCCCCTCTCTATCTTGTTGTGATGAATTGAGTTTTTCCCTTTGAGATTTTGTTGTTATCAGATTGAATACTTTTATGGATTTGAAAACACTTGATATATGTCTTGCAATTGAATACTCGTGGTGACAATGGGGTATCGTATTGATTCACTTGATATATGTTTTGGCACTCAACTCGCGGATTCCCGAGGTAACATTGGGGTAACCTATGCATAGGGGTTGATGCACGTTCTTGTCTTTGTTTCTCCGGTAGAAATCTTGGGGCACTCTTTGAAGTTCTTTGTGTTGGATTGAGTATTATGAATATGAATTTGCTTTGGTGTTATTTTAGTACGAACTCTAGGATAGATCGAACGGAAATAATAGCTCTGTGTTATTTTAGTACGAACTCTTGAATAGATCAAACGGAAAGAATAGCTTTGAGGTGGTTTCGTACCCTACAAACAATTTATTCTTATGTTCTCCGCTAGATAGGAACTTTGGAGTGATTCTTCGTCGCACGTTGAGGGATGGTTATGTGATCCAATTATATTAGCATTGTTGAGAGATTGCACTAGCGAAAGTACGGACCCTAGACCTTGTTTGTAAGCATTGCAATACCATTTTTGTGCCCGTTTACTATTTGCTACCTTGCTGTTTTTATTTATTCAGATTATAAAAATATATTTCTACCACCAATATTACACTTTTATTACCATCTCTTCGCCGAACTAGTGCACCTATACAATTTGCCATTGTATTGGGTGTGTTGGAGACACAAGAGATTTCTTGTATTTGGTTGCAGGGTTGTTTGAGAGAGACAATCTTACCTTAGGTCATCCACTTGAGGGAAAATTGCTACTGTCCTACAAAACTCTGCGCTTGGAGGCCCAACACGAGTCTACAAGAATAAAGTTGCGTAGTAGACATCAATGAGTTCCGTCAACACGACGTCGTAGTGACGGTGATGGTGAAGTGATCCGCGCAGGGCTTCGCCTAAGCACTACGAAGATATGACCAGAGGCGTACACTGTGGGGGGAGACGCCGCACACGGCTAACAATTGATGTTGTGTGTTCTAGGCGCCCTCCTCCCCACATATATATAGGTGGGAGGGGAGGAGAGGCAGCCAGGGGGCGCCCCAAGTAGGATCCGAATCCTACTTGGGGTTTCCCCATGTGGCGCCCCCCTTTCCTTTTTCACCGGAGAAGAAAGGGAAGGGGAAGAGAGAAGGAAGGGGCGAACCCCTTTTCCTTCTCCACCCGGCCACATGCCCTGGGGGGGGGGGGCGCCACCCCTTGTGGGCTGGTGTGCTCCCTTCTCATGGCCAATATCTTCCCCCGGGGGTTCCGGTAACCCCCCCCCCCCCCCCGGTACTTCGATAAATACCCGATACACTCCGGAACACTTCCGGTGTCCGAATACTATCATCCTATATATCAATCTTTACCTCTCGACCATTTCGAGACTCCTCGTCATGTCCGTGATCTCATCCGGGACTCTGAACAACATTCGGTCACCAAATCACATAACTCATATAATACTAAATCGTCATCGAACGTTAAGCGTGCGGACCCTACGGGTTCGAGAACTATGTAGACATGACCGAGACACCTCTCCGATCAATAACCAATAGCGGAACCTGGATGCTCATATTGGCTCCTACATATTCTACGAAGATCTTTATCGGTCGAACCGTTATGACAACATACGTTATTCCCTTTGTCTATCAGTATGTTACTTGCCCGAGACTCGATCATCGGTATCTTCATACCTAGTTCAATCTCGTTACCGGCAAGTCTCTTTACTCGTTCCGTAATACATCATCATGTAACTAACTCATTAATCACTTTGCTTGCAAGGCTTCTTATGGTGTGCATTACCAAGAGGGCCTAGAGATACCTCTCCGATAGTCGGAGTGACAAATTCTAATCTTGATTTATGCCAACTCAACAAACATCTTCGGAGATACCTGTAGAGCATCTTTATAATCACAGCCAGTTACGTTGTGACGTTTGAGCACACAAGGCATTCCTCCGGTCTTCGGGAGTTGCATAATCTGTCAAAGGAATATGTATTTGACATGAAGAAAGCAATAGCAATAAAACTGAACGATCATAATGCTAAGCTAACGAATGGGTCGTGTCCCTCACATCATTCTCCTAATGATGCGACCCCGTTATCAAATGACAACTCATGTCCATGGTCAGGAAACCTTAATCATCTTTGATCAACGAGCTAGTCAAGTAGAGGCTCACTAGGGACACAGTGTTTGTCTATGTATTCACACATGTATTTAGGTTTCCGATCAATACAATTCTAGCATGAATAATAAACATTTATCATGAATAAGGAAATATAAAATAACAACTTTATTATTGCCTCTGGGGCATATTTCCTTCAGAAAGAAGTACACAAGATCGAGAATCCGCAGATCAACAATGAAGACATCGAGAAGATATTAATCCAACTTGTGAAAGCAGTTATGAAAGTTGGATTTCTTTTAAAATACCTAATTTTAGTTCTTGTTTTCTTTGGTATTGCTATTCTAGTTAAGATTTGGTGAATGTACTACCATGTATCAAAATGTCATTGATGAAATAAATTGTGTTGGAAAAAAATGCATGCAGCCGAAATGTGGCCGGTGCATCCACAAATCCAGACAAACACCGCCCCATTGTCATCCCAAAATGGACGAAATCCGGGCAAAACAGGCGTCCATTTGGGGTCGTACGTTGGAGTTGCCCTTACATCACGACACGAAACTGCCAATGCAGGTTTCTGATTCTAGTTACATTTTCATAAGCCTTATTCAGTGGTGATGGCGATGAAAGCTACTACTAGTACTACCTCCGTCCTAATTTATAAGTCTCCTTTGTATTTTGTGTCAAATTTTGACTGAAAATTTAACGAACAAAATATTAACGCATGTCACCAAAAATTATATCATTAGACTCGTATTTGAACATAGTTTTTAATTATATTATTTTTTATGACATGCATTAACATTTTATTAGTTAAATTTAAGGTCAAAATTTGATACAGAATACAAAGGGGACTAATAAACCAGGACAGAGGTAGTACATTGCAGTGTAGTATAAATGTAGCTTGATATGTTGTTCTAAACTGGACTGAAAAATAAAACATTGCACAAAGACATATAATATTCTGGACCGTACATGTGGCAAAAGAAAAATGTGGCACAAACCTAACAAGAAACTGCGCGTTCATAGGAGTGAGTGTATGCGCGTGTATATGAGCGTTTGTGTCTGTACTGATGTTCAAAAAAAAAACTGCGTGTTCGTTTTGCTTTGTGCATAGACACGCTCATATTGCTAGAGATGGATATTCCAATGTCAAATCTTGACACGTCCACTTCATAATCCCCAATGAAGGTGCTACATGATCCTACAGTGGTAGTATGAAAGTACCGGATCTGGCAATCCGACGGTTATGTGACCTGGATCCTCTCAAAACCCGAAAGCGACCTTGACAGTATCGAGCATAATGCAGGTAGTTAGCGACGATTCTGTTACGATGTTAACAGCACACCCTGTTATTCCCTCAAAGAACAGTCTGCCTAACATCTTTTGCAGTTTGTTAATTATTAGTTTCATACAATATCATATCTCCACCATGGAGAAACATTGTGAGAGAAAGTAATTTTGATACAATGGCAACTTCGTTAAATCTCCAAAAGAAGCCGTAAACTGGATAGTGATAATTTTGATAGTGCAGTACAGTGGCAACTTCATAAGTCACAACGTGGTCAACGGGTTAAATTTTGATGCATGCATTCGTAGCGATGTTTTGAAGAGGTGATTGGATCGGTGAATCGAAGGTACTGGGCGCACGGCAAAACAGTCCCAGGCCGAAATGATGGCGCAACCTATCTCAAACTGCGCCGAAAGAAAAAACATGGCGCAAACCTCTGATAACAAACACGCTCATAGGACAATATATAGATAGACACTTCAAAGCAGAGAAAACCTAGCGCATCCACCTCATGATCCCCAACGACGGTCCTAGGTTGTTCCTACGGTACAGTGGTGTGGAGCATAATGCAGGTGGTTATGGTTAACTGCACACCGTCAAAGAACACTGTGCCTAACATCTTTCGGAATCTGTTAAGTAGGTCCGAACCTCGTACCCTCGTCTCAAGGAAAAACGTTGTGCCTAACAGCCGATCTTCCCTTGTTGGGCTCGGCAGCTTGTCAACGGTCAGAAGAGGAAGCCATGGAGACGGAGACCGACCGCAGCTCAAATCTAATCACAGACGTGTGCGTAGCGTTAGAAGGGCGTGTGATCATCTTGTTTACCAGTCGCCCGCCAACGGACAGCTGGCGAGCAAATGGGGCATCCTACGCAACGGCCTCGCCTACAGAACGAACTTTTGGCGCCTACTCTCGCATAAAGCGGGTGCGCACTAACACGGCATGGAATCTTGCATCAGACCGAAATCCATCTAACCGAACGACTAAACGCTTTTCCTCCTCCTGAAAAAGGCGGCTTCCAGGCCATAAGGCTTTTACAATTACATCAGGTTTTCTGTGCTCTACTGTTTTTTCAATCAAAAACGACAATTTGAGCTATAAAACATTTTACATCTTCGGAATGGTGAGAATTTATAATTACATCAGGTTTTCTGTGCTCTACTGTTTTTGCATGAGGAGAGAATGTTGGAGGAGCAATTTTTATGCCCCAGTAATTTCCCTGTAAACATGATGGTAATTGACGTACCACACAGCTGATAACTTATTTAGCCTAGGTCTGGTAACTTTTCACCCGAAAAAAAGTCATCGAAACATACCAACATGGGATCTAGTTTTGAAGGTCTCGTCGTGACGAATCTTTTATGTGAAAATGGTTTTTCAACCGGACGAACGGTTTGAGCTATAAAACATTTTGAAGTTTAATTTCTAATGGAGTCTTTGCTGACATCATCTTCTTTTCTCTTCTTTTCTTATCTACATGCATGCATTGTTAATTGGATTCAATAAGACGTTCACTCCATGCAAACCAAAGAGATGTGCATGTGAGATTGTAGGGCAACGCTGCATGCGAGATTGCACCTAGATGTGGATCGTTATTTCAGCCATCGAGGAGATCGTCCGGATCTGTTGCTTAACGTTCAGTCGACTGGATATTAGCACAGTAGATATGAAAATACCGGACCTGGCAGTCCGACGGTTCCGTGACATGGACCCCCTCGACCCGAAAGCGACCTTGACAATATTTAGCGATGATTCTGTTACGATGTTATCAGCACACCCTGTTATTGCCCTCAAAGAACAGTCTGCCTAACATCTTTTGCAATTTGTTAATTATTAGTTTCATACAATATCACATCTCCATCATGGAAAAACATTGTGAAAGGATGTAATTTTGATACAATGGCAACTTCGTTAAATCTCCTAATGAAGCCAAGTAAACTGGATAGTGATAATTTTGATAGTGCAGTACAGTGGCAACTTCATAGATCACAAGGTGGTCAACGGATTAAATTTGATGCATGCGTTCATAGCGATGGTTTGAAGAGGCGATTGGATCGGTACTCCGCCCAAAACCGTCCCAAGCCGAAATGATGGCGCGGCCTATCCCAAACCGCAGCGAAAGAAAAAGCATGGCACAAACCGCTCATAACAAACACGCTCGTAGGACAATATATAGATAGACGCTTCAAAGCAGAGAAAACCTAGCGCATCCACCTCATGATCCCCAACGACGGCCCTATGTTGTTCCTACGGTACAGTGGTGTGGAGCATAATGCAGGTGGTTATGGTTAACGGCGCACCCTCGAAGAACATTGTGCCTAACATCTTTCGGAATCTGTTAAGTAGGTCCGAACCTCGTACCCTCGTCTCAAGGAAAAATGTTGTGCCTAACAGCCGATCTTCCCTTGTTGGGCTCTGCAGCTTGTCAACGGTCAGAAGGGGAAGCCACGGAGACCGGCCGCAACTCAAATCTAATCGTAGAGTTAGAAGGACGTGTGATCATCTTGTTTATCAGTCACCTGCCAACGGACAGCTGGCGAGCAAATGTTGCATCCTACGCAACGGCCTCGCCTGCAGAACGAACTTTTGGCGCCTACTTTCGTATAAAGCGGGCACGCACTAAGACGGTACGGAATCTTGCATCAGACCGAAATCCATCTAACAGAACGACTAAAAGCTTTTCCTCCTCCTTAAAAAGGCGCCTTCCATGCCATTAGGTTTACTGCCTCCTGTCCATGACGTCTGCTTCATCTGCTGCTGTGGCCTTAGGCCATAGAGGTGTGGTGGACCCGGGCCTGCTGACAGGGGGCCTCTGCTCCCTACGCACCATCGGAGGGTGTGTGAAGGTGTATCTCCAATATATCAGTCGGTGTTGCTCAGTCTCCCTTCGTTATCCCTTCCGACCTATGTTTTTCTTCATCGACAACAGTTGTTATTAGCGTGCGATGGTCATGAGGCCTCAGCACGATGACTTCTCGACTACAACAAGGTTTGCCCAGCTTTGATGAGAGAGAGGCGATGATGGCGATGCCTCTACGACTCTATTGATTGCGGTCGTCACTAGTTGATCTATGAACTTGCATTATTGCAGTCTTCCGAGAGATGAAAATGGTGTTGCCATTCAACTAGAGTGGATGTTGAAGCATAGCGTTAAAATTTTAGACATTCATCTCGGATCCTTGGGAAGAGGATTAAATTAGCCCTTGCGAATAACTTGATGCACCATCTCCCTTTAACCTTGTAGCAAAAGGAAGGAAAATCCATGGACCGAAAGTTTTATCAACAAAAAAAATGCATCTCATCAGTGAACAAAGGCAGATGGTGCAATCTTTTCAAAATAAAAAGGAATAAATCTACTCACTCCGTTCCATAATATAAGACGTTATTACATCCGATGGACGGACGGAGTATTCCACTTAGACATGAGGAATAGCCGCAAATCAGAGCCTGGAATCCCACATAATAACTTGATTAAGATTGGTGGTGTTACTACATGGCAATTAGTTGCTGCGGGTTGAATGACCAAGACGGATACGACTTCGAAAGGACACATAAATTCCAGGTTCCAAGCTCCACGATACCTTCAGTTCTAAACGGAAGTTGAAAACTGTTTGTTGCTGCACAAAAGAGGGTCGGCGACTCACCATCCTTGGGATTTCTGGTATACAACATAAAGCTAATATCTTCTCGGCAAAACAAAAACCTGAAGCTAATATCCTTCCTCATTCTTGATAAAGCGCTGTCCATGATTGCAACCTCACCTGTCAAATCGTGAGAAAAAGGAACGTCACGAACCAGCCTGAAAATGCAAGATACAACTGATTGAAATCAGGGCTCACAGACTCAAGTGCGAGAAAACAGAAATTCAGGAGGTTAAAGTTTTGCCGTAAGCTTACTAAGTACTCCCTCCGTCCGAAAATAGTTGTCATCAAAATGGATAGAAAATGATGTATCTAAAACTAATATACATCTAGATACATTCCCTTTTATTCATTTTGATGACAAGTATTTCCGGACGGAGGGAGTATATATAGTACATAGGTTTACTATATAAAGGTATCCAACCTTGGGATACAATTTCAGCAAGACCGCTCAAGTTTTTTTTTAACTGTAGGCTTCGGTGATGTACAAGGAAAAAGAGACAAGTACTCGACAAGTAATTTGGAACGGAGGGAGTATATCACATTGCACCATGGTCCAAAATCTTTGCTGCCTAGATCCAACTGTGGCCTTTGTTTAATACCATGGGTCACAGGGAATAATGTGCTATGGCAACATGGCAGCTGACAATGGTACGACAGTATTAATAAGAAACAAGAGCTTTAAAGAAATCCATCAATAAACTGGAGTTATTATCGCTAGGTGGTTGATGTTGGTTAGCACTTATTACCAATTTGTGCGACTCATTACTTCATATACTTTGCACGTGGTCAATGGTACTAATAGATGATAATCTGCTGAGGACCAGTTTTATTCTACTAGACCCCGAGAAAAAAAGTAAGAAAAAGATTTCCTGCTAACTTATTCCGTTATGTTTCAGCAAAAGGGAAACGGAAAACTTGGTCAGATCTCCAAATACAAAATATTTCTCCATGACATAACTAACTTGGCATACTAGTAGGCACAGGTCTACTAGCACGCGCTTGGTAGATACTAGTAGGCACAGGTCTACCAAGAGCTCATCAAACTTGTTAAGAGTGAGACAGATGCTCGTTATGGTTCATTCAAGCGATCATTCTCCTGGTAATGGTTCACGACATGCCTCTGAGGTTGCAACCGATCTCCATCAAACTAGGTTCGGTATTCGTATTAACAAAGTCCACCACTGGACTGAAGTGGAGCGGTAACTGGGAGAATCATGTATTTCTTATGAATAGCATTGTTATTTAAATAGACGGGCAGAACAAGCTTCCTAGTATATTGTATTCTGTGACCAAGGACTCCTTGCTAAGTACAGTGTCTGGGTAAAAAAAAAAATTATAAAGCAGAAGACATAGCAACGAACATTCCAATATAAGAAAAAGCAGAATAATATCATTAAAAATGAAAAATATGATAATTTGTAACAAGAAAGATCCTTTCACACAAAACAATAAAAATAAATAAAGCTAAAGAACAAAAAATCCAGAGTATGAATGTAGCGAGAATGTTTACAAATTACTGGGCGCAACACTGCCATACTCAATATGAGATTAACTTTCAAGGGATCTAAGTTTAGTCATGTCCACAGAGAAGCGAACAAGGCAGCACACACCCATTTGTGCACGTCATTCCCTTAAACTGAGTGTCCCTGTATTATGCTTTGATGCTATCCCTAGTTTCCAGAACGAGGTTGTTCATTCAGAAACTGTTTTGCTTTTGGAATAAAAATAGCTGAAAGCGAGATTCAGAAAATATATGCGATTGACTTACTAGGTCAGTCAGTCTAGAAAATAGACATATCAGGAGGTGGTCCATAAATTGATTTCCATGACAAGGGAATAGTCCATCCATTTGACCCATTTCCTGTAAATTGATAGAACCACTTGTTTACACAGAAAACCCAACAATTCACTTTAATAACTGAATAATGAGGACTGACATTCCTAAAGGAGTATACCCATAAAAACAAGTACTGTAAACCAGAGCAGTTGTTGCAAGAGAAGTTAGGCACTTCGAGACAAATGAATAAACATAACTATATGTTTGTAATTAGTGGGTTCACTCCAGAGTAAAAGGGAAAAAAAAGGGAAAAAGTGCTCAAGGTGATATAGAGCTATACCGTGGAATTGTTCAGGGTCTTGACCTCGAAGTTTGCATACTGCTTCTGCTAAGTGGAAAGATTCTGGCATATTGTCCCCTTCTGAACAGTAACATAATACACAGCTAACTTTCAAACCTTTGGCCTATCATAACACAGGGAGATGTTTTAACAGCAACTTCAAATGAAAAAAAAAAACTTTAGAGCTGAAATAAAATCAGATACCTTGCAGGCAAAGAATAGAGCTGCAAATGGCAAGGTCGCGTAGTAATCACTTGCGGTCATCTCTTCAGGATCATCAGCCATATCTTCTGAATGAACACCACCCTCAATTAGACTAGCAAGACATTTCCACAGTCGTTGAGATGGATCATATTCCTCAAGTTTCTTCCATCCTAGTTTCTCACATTCTGGATCAGAACCATCCTCATTGCAGCTTGAAAGGTAATACAGCATATCACTGCATGATGAAACGTGTTAATGGCCTTATCTTGAAAGAACATCCAAATCCAAAACATGGAATCTTTGTAGCAAAATATTTCAAATACCTGGATGCATCAATTACTCTTCTCTTGCCAGAATCTATACTTGAAAGAATAACAACATGGTCCTTCCCAGTGCTACTGATGAAATTAGCAACATTTTTGGCAAACGAAACCATCATCCCCTGCATTTGTAATAAGAAATCAAAGTGGCCATATTATATTCACCGGTTATAAATTCTGATTTCTCAGATTGAACTTCACAACAATTTCAACACGAACTTGTTTTCCCATAATTTCTTCTGTAAAGGAATGTCTTTGATACATGTGATCGCACAATCATATCTCTAGCCAGGAACCCTAGGATTCACTATCTAATTAAGAAGTTACAAGGAAATTATAATGTTTTCTTCAACAAAACCATATTACATAAATTCCACAATGCAAAGAACCACATCAAAACACTTCTTTTACATTACAGAAAGAAAAACCACCCAAAAAAGCTCTCAAAATAGCTATATCGACAATACATGAAGACCCCTTATCACCACAAAAGGAGATTCGGGCACATAAACTCATATGGGCAGTACCTGTGTAAAACAATATCTATACCTAAGTAACACCCGCATATTGAAAAACATAAAGATACCGCTACATATTCTTGAATTAAGCATTATATCAAGATGCCAGCATGCGGCAAAAGAGTTGACATCAACATACCGTAATAACTGGAGATCTTTGTTGAATGAAAGCCAGCCCATGAGACGGTGACTCGTATTCTGCATGCAAAAATGAGAAAGCAGGTGAGTCTGCATGCCGTACCCATATTTCACTTAAGGTAGAGACATATTCCAAAACCAGCTCAATATTTGTGTATTTATCATTTGTATCTCTCTCTCTCTCTCGGAAGAAACAATGTAGGCCATTAAACAATTGGTGTGCATAGCAGATAGACATACAGTACAGACAGCATCACAATGCATTTCATCAAACAGTGGCAGACGTAGCAGACAGAGTTCGTGTGGCACCGAAACACATTTCATCAAACAGCGGTGTGCATAGCAGACAGAATACACGCACCATAAGCGCATTTCCTCAAACAGATGGTGTGCACAGACCACAGAACAAAGGCCAACGGTGCAAGCAACTAAGCAGCACCACTAATACAAATCATCCAACAATTGGCGAGCACAGCACATGAGGATGAAGTTTTCAGGATTTGAGAGGCCCAACCTTCGAGATTATAATAGCAGTTTTTCAAATGAGAGACAATAAAACTCCTGGGCCAGATGGTTTTCCTGCTGAATTTTATCAGCATCACTGGCACTTGTCAGTAATGATTTATTATTCATGTTTAATGAGTTTTATCACGGTAGGTTAGGACGCTAGATTTAATTACGGGGTTTTGACTTTATTGCCAAAAGTGTTGGAGCTGACACCAACAATACATACCTATATGCTTATCTGATGTTTTGTTTAAGATCCTTACAGAAGTACTGAACAATGAAGCTGCAGATGTTCCTGAGAAAATAATTGTCCAGTACAGATAGCTTTTATTAAGGGTGGGTTCATTTTACATGATGTATAAGTATACTGCATAAGGTTTTAAAATGAAATTCATAAAAGAAAATGAGATGTTAGCTTTTTAGTGAATATTGAAAAAGCTTATGACAAAATTAACTGATCTTTTTTAAGTTTGTACTAGTTAAGAGAGGATTCCCTGGGAAATATATAAAATAGGTCATGCAAACCGTAACTAGCGGCAAAGTAGCTGTTATGGTTAATTAGGACCTCTTTTTGTAACTAATGATACTACCCACATAATTGTACATACATTCTCGCTGGGTGTCATACTAGGCTGAATTGCAGAGAGGAAGAAAGAAACAGGTATTACAATATGCGGCACTGCTGCTTTCTAAGGTGGCCATAGAGTTATACAATCGAGGCAGACACTGGGGAATAACAACTCTCAGGATTGGCGTGGGGTGATCCTGAAGATGGTGGTCGTGTGGGCCTCATTTTGCAGATCTATGCTATGTTTCACACGGTCAGTAGTTATCTTTGGTGGTTGTTGTTTTGCCACCCTGTAAGGTTGATGTTCGGATGGTTCTGTCCTGTTTCTTGAGAAGTTAAAACCTAGTACTCTGCAACAACATAGTCTGCTCGATGGGGTATATAGCCCTGGAGCTGAATAGGTGACCGACGGCGGCACCTAGAGTGTTGTGTGCACCTGTAAGTTCTAAACTGCTGTTGTCTTGTCGGTTTTCTGAAACGGAAATCGGGAGTGAATAGCTCCTTAACTCGGAAAAAATAAATCAAAAAGAGGCAGGCGTAGCAGACAGTGTACACACGGCACCGAAACGCAGTTAATCAAACAGTGGCAGGCGTAGCAGACAGAGTACACACGCAGCGCCGTAAACACATTTCATCAAACAGCAGCGTGCATAGCAGACGGAGTACGCGCAGCACCGCATTTCATCAAACAGATGGTATGCACACAAAACAAAGGCCAACGGTGCAAGCAAACTAAGCAGCACCACTAACACAATCCATCAAACAATCGGCGAGCACAGCAGAGGAGAACAAAGTTTTCGGGATTCGAGAGGCCCAACCTTCGAGCGCGAGCGCGAGGTCGCCGGCGGCGTCCGGTCCGAAGGCGTCGTTGCCGATGCAGGGCAGCACGGAGGGCTCGTCGAGGTACGCCACGCGCCTCGCCTTCGCCGAAGGTATCAGCAGGTCCACGGCGAGCTGCCCCACGTTGCCGATCGAAAGCGCGGGCTGCACGCGGCCAGGAGAGCGGATCAGCAACGTCAGAAAGCAGAAGGAAGGAGACACCGGTACCAAAGATGGATGTCAGCGGAAATTGGCAAACAGACCATGACGAGCGTGGAGCAGGAGGGCGAGAACTTCTCGCCGTCGACGAGGGCGAATTCCATCGCGGCGGGGGCTGGATCGGCGGCTGCCGTGGTCGGGTCCGAAGGTTCAGCTTGCGCCGGAAGTTGAGGAACTAGCGAGACGACAGTCTGAGGAACAGAGCGGAGTAGCAGAACGCAGCCCTCCTTCGCTGACTCGTTTTAGGCCGAGTCTTCTGAGTCTAGTGGGTCGTGGACTTGTACCTTCCCAGGCTGGACTACACGAGGAAAATTGTGAGAACTTGCGAGAGTGGCCCAGCCCACGAACTGTGCCTCATCTTTTTTTTAGGAATACGCAAGAGCTGGCCTATCTTTGCATTGATAGCTCCTGGTGCTCGCATTTATTTCTGAATTTATTTCAGGATTTTTGGTGATACGCATTCAGTGAGAGGAGACGTTCCCGTCGGCGACGAGGTGCCTACGGTTACTTCGTAAATTTCAAGATGATATGCCGGCTCAGTCTTTTGAAGGTGCTCATAGGGGTAGGGTGTGCGTGTGTGCGTTCATAGGTGTGAGTGTATGGCTAATTTTTTTTAAATAATATATTTTTTTTATTAATTTTCATAAATATTATGCTGGATAAAAAAATTCAAAAATAATACACAGTCGGCCCGCTGCAGGCCGACTGGGCGTAGTCGGCCCACAGCAGGCCGATTGGATTCCAGTCTGGCCCCTGTCGGCCCACTGTGGGCTGATTGCGTCCGAGCTAATTGGCATAAAAATATATATTTTTTAAAAAATGTTAATCATGTATTAAAAAATGTGAAACGTGTATAAAAAAATGTTCCTGATGTATACAAAAAATGTACAATATATACACAAAAATGTTGACATAAAAAATATGTTTTGAAAAGTGTTAAGCATGTATTTCAAAATTGTTAAATGTGTGTATAAATTTTTTTCCTTGTTTATACAAAAAATATAGAATGTTTATGAAAAAAGTTGATACCAAAAAATATGTTTGAAAATTTGACATTTTTCAAATACATGATTAAAAATTGTTAAATGTGTGTATAAAAAATGTTCCTTATCTATAAAAAAATATAGAATGTGTATGAAAAAAGTTGACACCAAAAAAATATGTTTGAAAAAATGTTCCAGTTCCATACAAAAGAGCAACCAATCATATTTTTTCACAACCTTGATTTATTTTTGTCACCAACTCACCAACATAATTTTTGGTGTCAACTTTTTTCATACACATTCTATATTTTTGTATAAATAAGGAACATTTTTATACACACATTTAACAGATTTTAAATACATGATTAACACTTTTTAAAACATAGTTTTTATGTCAACATTTTTGCATATATATTGTACATTTTTGTATACATCAGGAACATTTTTTTATACACGTTTAACATTTTCTAATTACAAACTTTTTTTAAACATATATTTTTTATGCCTATTTTTTGCAAAAACAATTAGCCCACAGCGGGCCAATTAGCTCCAGTCAGCCCACAGTGGGCCGACAGGACCCAATCAGCCCACAGTGGGCCGACAGGCCAGTCGGCCAGCTGTAGGCCGACTGGAATCCAATCGGCCTGCTGTGGGCCGACTAGGCCCAGTCGGCCTGCAGCGGGCCGATGGTGTATTATTTTTGAAAAAAATTTACCCAGCGTAATATTTATCGTAATATTTATGGAAATTAATAAAAAAATGTATTATTTAAAAAAAATTAGCGAGTGTATGCGCGTGTATATGGACGCTTTGCGTCTGTACTGTGTTCAAAAAAAAGGAAAAGAAAAAAGTAACAGTGGAATGTTAGATCACCACATGCAAAGTGGATGGTGCGGCTACTAACATGAGCAGAACAAAAGGAGGGGTTGAGCCGTGACCTGGTGCTAAATCTGACAATAAGATAGAAATACGAATGAAGCTTGATCTACCGAGACACAATAAGGAACACAACAACGTATACAAGTTCGAAGCCCTCGTTGATAGAGGTAAAAAACCCTAGTCCTTCTCTCTAGAGTGTTGCTCTTGTGTACTAATGTTGGATTACAGGGATTGCAAACCATTTGCTAGGTACCCTGGGCAGGCAGGCATGATTGCCTAGGGTACCCTAGTCCTGTCTCTCTAGGGAGTTACACTTGAGGTTCTTTCATTGACATTATGCATGGGAGAAAATATGAGCACATAATATTTCTTTAGAGATATATGTGCACATAATATAATGTAAGGTTTCCTTAAAAAACAATTATGCCACAAAGCATGCATAACTCTTAGACAATGATAGGAGATGTTGTTGCTGCCATGGGCTGGAGCTTGTGGGCAAATAGTAATAAGTTGCTTATTGAGAATGTTATTTGTCTCGTGCTACTAACAATGTGTTTAATTATTGGTTTTTATGCAGCAATGTCGGCAGCTTTCTAACCAATGGGGCGGAATTTTGCTTGATGCCATGATTGATCGTTCTACCGTTTTCTTTTCGTATTTTGGGCATGTTTGTGTTGTCGGCTCAATATATTTTTTTTTTGCTTCTGGACTTCTGCTTTGCTTGTTGCTTTATGTAAAAACCTGGATGAGATCTTGTTTCGGTAACTCTACTAAAACTCAATTAACAACTATAACAATTGTAAAACAGGCGCTTAGCTCTGACAGGTTTGATTTCAGTCAAAACCATACACGCTGTATTCAAATACTTGACTTCTGTTTCAACCGTCATCAGCTTTTTCAGCATTTCCCATACCAAATGCATCCTTTCGGCATCATGGCCAAAAAGTTGGCATCCAAGTCTTTGGTCAAATTTGTTTGGTTGTCCAGTTCTTAAGTAGGGTACACTCAAACACCAGTGTCGTAACATGAGCGGTTAGGCCTTATAAAATTTTACTGTGAAGGTTGAATATTGATACCAAACTCTTAGATAATCACCTGAACGATTTTGGTTGTGTTTGGCATTTCGGTGGACTTCTTTAATAGTGGCACTTCCGCACTTGTGCCAAACACAACCAAGTTAACACATCGCCACTCTTTTGGTGAAGTAACATGAATTGCAAGGGCATGTTCAGGCACAAAGAAAGGTAAAGTTGCGACGAAAAAACAACCACCTTGTCGTGTTGTATGGAGAGACGGTAATACCAAAGATGAAGGTCGTCGCAGTATGGATGTCCTCGCCCCTAAACGTCTTGGCGCTTCGTGCATCCCAAATCTTTCAAAGAATAGCCATTTCCATTAGGATGTAAGTCCAAGTAGAGTGTTCGACTCCGGGGCAATACAGAGTCCTATAGATCGTCGAAGGTGGGGGTGGGGATGATGCCGATGTGCTGCCAAATCCTCGTGGTATCTTCTATGTCATTGGAGCATCTCGTGCTGTACTTATTTATCATTTGGCTAATAAACAGTTTCCCCAATTTTAGTGAGTAGTTCAACAACGGAAAACATAGGTTGGATTATGCCAGCTGTCAATAAACAGCTCTTGACAAAATGCTGCAACAACTGTAAACTCCCGAAAATGGAAGAAGATTGAGCAGAAGCACAATAGCAAATGTATCACCAACAACAGCACCAACACCAACCAAGAGAAAGCAGCAGCAACAGAGATGCCATAGAAACCAAACAATCCATTCAAAGGATACAGTCATAGGAGTACATGATATGATACAGTTGATTCAACTGGCCGCTTAATTTATTTATCCTTTTTCTTAACGGGAGGCATGAGCACTACTACTACTATCATTCGATTAGCGATGAAAAAAGAGCTTATGTACAAGAGGAACCCACACAATCACATACAGCACAAGGTATAGACTCCTCCCTTGTGCCCGCGCCCCTACGTACGTGCCCTGGAATTTACACGTACGTACGGACACCGCCGGTTTACCGGCGCATCAGGCCGGGGCGAAGCGGTCCATGAGCATGCACACCGTGTCCTCGGAGTTGGCGAGGACGGCGCTGTTCCTCCTCCTCCTCTCCTGGATCTGCACCGTCTTCACGGCCTCCACCTCGAGCAGGCCGTCGCCCTGGTGTCGCCGGCCGACGACCTCGGCCTCTGCCTCTGCCGCCGGCGCCGCCTCCCGGCCGAACTTGGCAAACCAGACGCCGACCACCCCAGCCATTGCTCTAACTCTTCGGCCTGCTACGTACACAGCACACTCGCTGGAAAGGAAGGCTCTTGAGGTAGCTCCGGCTTCCTCTCTTTCACTGCTTGGGTGTTGGTGTTGGGTGGATGTTCCTTTTACTCTGGGTGGCCAGCTCTACTTATACAGCTCGCAGGTGTGAAGGAAAGTGGAGGAAACTCGCGAGCTGCTGCCAGTGGGAAAAGTGGAGGAAACTGCGCGCGGGGCCGGATGGTAGGCGCCTCCTCGGGCCGGTGTTTTGTTTCGGTGCCGCCGAGTGGCGGGCGAGCGGCCACAGCTTATCGGCTTTGTCCGTTGCGGCGCAGGCCCATGCCGTGCCGTGCATTCGCCATGTGACGCACGGCGCGACGCGACGGGCGATCGGGGGCCAAGCTAATGAACGTGAGGCTGCCGTCGCGCGCGGTGGAGAGGGTATATCCTCGCGCCGTATGCTCACCGCCGATTGATTCCCCGCGTCGCCGGCCGCTGCCCGGATGCGGCGCGCGCGGGGTCTACTGACTAACCCCGGGCGGGTGCAAGTGCAGCGGCCGGCGACGCGGGCCATCGCCCTCACGTACGTGCTCACCGCGCCCCGCGCTCGCATGGTTGTGCCGTCCAGGTTCGCTGCACCACCAGGACGTAGTATTTGATCCGGGGAATCGAAGAATCTGAGCAAGGTTTATGCCCGATCGCGGGGCGCGCCAGAGGCCGGAACGTTTTGTGTGGTGCAGCAGCAGCTAGAACGTTGAGGTTCAGAGGAAACCTTCAGTATGCATGGGCAGGTGAAGTTCAGACTTCAGAGAAAACGTTGCACTGGCTAACACACGATGCATCTTCTGTATTTCATGTCTGAGTTTCTGGTAAGAATTGAAGCAAAATATCTCAGTGAAGCGAGATATTTCTTTATGTCAAGTTTGAGTTTCCCGTCCGTTCCAAAAACGTATAAGGAGCAAAAATATCTCAGTGAAGAGAGATATTTCGCTACTACTTTAGCCGCCCGAGTGGTGGTAATGAATTACAGCTCCTCTCCCACTTGGCTGCACCGTCTCGATCGATCGTACGTACCCACGAAAACGAACTTTTCCCCCCTCCAGGGACCATCATGAAAACGGACTCGACTGGAGAAGAGATAGGCGTTGATTTGTATTGTAACAGAGACATTCAGAAGCCGCCGAACTTGATAATTCAGCAGGCTACAGCAATCACGAAAGACACTTTAGTTGCATTGCATCTAGCCAGAGCTTAGGAACGTGTTACTGCATAGCGTTCGGTGCAATCTACTGACCGAAACAGTCAACCAGGATGGACAAGAAGGCGTCCCCCCGGACGAGCACCGGCGACGACGGCGATCCAGGAGCACCAGCAGCCTGATCCTTGGCCGGCCAAGCCATGGCACCATCAGGTGTTGGCGTTCCATTTCCGTCGCCGGACGGCCGAGCTGCGTGGCCGCCTTCTTGTGCGCGTGCGCGGCCGGGCGAAGCCGTGGGTCTGAACGGCCCGCCCGTTCTCCTCATGGCCCGGATCCTGTCCACTTCCACCGTCCAAATATCTATCAGGCTCGACATGGATCGGTCGAGGCTTGCAGGAACAGAACTACTGAGCCGAGCTTCAAGAGAGACAGAGAGTGACAAGCTGAATGCGAGGATTGATCGGGGAGATCTTCAGTGTGATTGGGCAGCAAGGGCGATACAGTTTTGTAGAGGTGCCTGCGGGCTCTCCATGTGCAGATAAATACTAGGCACGATTGACTAGTTGAGGCGCCATGGCCTGGAATGGCTCTTGGAGTTTGTTGGAATCAGGGGATACTTGGTGCTTCAGCACACAGGATTGAAGCCTTGTCACTTTTTTTAGAGGAATGTTCTTGTCGCTCTGGAAGCGCGCGCCCACGGGAGCGGGAGGAGGTCGCCGCTTGATCGTTGCTCCGGCTGGGAATACGTGCGTTTTTCTGATTGATTGATGGTAGGCGCAGCGGGCCAGCGGCGGCAGGCAGTTGGGCATTACCGTGGGTGGAAAGGCGGTACCGTGGGCTATCTTCTGACTGCAACAACTACGGAGGTATATCAGGGGGACCGTTCTGCTGTTGCCATCGCTCCTGCTGCTGAAATTGACTCTGGCTCCCTCCTCATGTCTCTGCTTACGAACGCCAACTCTGTCTAGAATCTTTTTACAAGGCGGTAATTTTTTTTTTTGTAACTGTGTGAATTATGCTGTTCTCTGTGCAGTTTTTGTGGTGTTTTTCATGTTCCAAGCTGAAGCCGAGCTAGCCAACCATGGCAGGTCCTACTGCTGTGGTAGACTGGTAGCATGTTTACCAAGCTAGCTGATGACTGCTTTTTTGTGGTATTTGTATTGATCGACTGCTAGTGCAAACTTACCACGAGATGGCAAGGTTCTCTTTTTTGTTTGAGAAAAAGACAGCCAAAAACTATCTTTATATCTGTCAATTATCAAGGAGAAAATACATGGTACAATGAAAAGACAACAAGACATGAAATGCCCACTAAAATATAAAATTACATCAAAAACATACTTTTAGTTCTAAATACACCCCTTTTTATCCGTTTTGATGACAAGTTTTTTCGGACGGAGGGAGTACTACACTGCTTGTTCATTCGATTGTATGTTGTTCACCAGAGGTTAAAAACTGCACTGAATCAACAATAAGTGAAAGGGGCACCTATAAACGCCTTTGGCTTGCCATGCTTTGAAGGCCACAGTAACCACTCATCACTAATAAAACGATGTCTAGTAACCACTGAAGATACATCAGTTGGGGCATCACCCCAGTAGCGAATGCTTGCAATCACGCCGCATAACAACTCGAAAAAGAGGTCGAATTCACTGCACCACGAGCCAGTCTCACTACTTCGTTTGATTCACACACAGATTGGCAAGATCTAAAGGGATCCAACAGCTTTGGACAACACTTACCCTCACAAACCCCTTCGTCGTTGTATTATAAGACGGTGTCCAGGTAGGGAGTGTTAGAGAGACCTTGTTCCAATGCGCCATCACTGCCACTACATTGTCCATGCCACCGGAGAACCAAGACGGCACGACCTAAGGGAAACAATTAAGAACCTACTAGTAGTAAGAACAATGAAAGGAGCGGGTCCCCATGCCTCTGGTCGTCGTCGAACCGCGGACAGAAGAAAGGAGGGTAATCGAGGCAATGGCGTTGAGGAGACCTTGGTGGCGGCTAATGTTTTAAAAACCCAACCTCAACATACCAAGACAGGTCTGGCCCAAAACATTAAGACATAGTCTTTCCCCTTGATGTAATTAAATTTATGGAGTGATTAAAAATATATTAAGCATATTGATATATGTATTGTATTTGATGCATTTCCATTTGTTTTTATTGAAGTTTAAAAATGTTTAAATAAAAAATTAAGGAAATTGATATATGTATTGTGCATATGCATTTCAGGTTTCGAATCGAGCTTCGGGCGTGAAATAGGAACTCAAGCCTGGCCTACAAGTTGGGCTCGATCCGAACTACCCATGCCCATATTTAGTTCACACGTAAAACTTGGAGTTAAGTATATATACCAGTTGAAAGTATCAAGAGGTCAACTAGAGTAGGGATGAATAGGAAACTACAAATTTTAATCTTAACTTTCAAATTTTAGGTTAACGCGAATTAAGTAGGTCCTCTAAATGTGCAACTAGATGAACACAACGTGTGTGGCAAGCAAGCTCAAAGCAAAGAAAAGCTAGGAAAAATCTAATTTAGCAAGCCAACAAGCATAGAAAGCAAGTAAAGGTACGGGAAAGGTTTAACCACCTAATTTAGCAAGCCAACAAGCATAGAAAGCAAGTAGATACGAGAAAGAATTAACCACAAGTGAGTCGAGGACGTGGATTTATCCCGTAGTTCACACTCTTTAGTGACTGCTAATTTCCGTTGCAGCGATGACGAAGCCAAAGCTCTGGAACCACGAGTACAGAATTAAAAAAAGGTGTTTACAAGCCCACATAAGAATCAAATAAAAAGGCAAGGGTTTCAATGTTTGCAAGCACATGATCCAAAATGAAACTCTTTTCCTCTTTTGGCATCAAGACACCAACATGGGTAAAAGGCGATGCTAACTCATGCTCGCCGTCGAATTTGTATTTGAGACATGGGTTGGAGTACTCAGTAGCGCAACTGTTAATGTCCCCTCGCCGAGGTGTCGCTGGCCCTCCAGAGTTGTGTGGAGTGCCCTTGTTCTCTCCACAACTACTTGCCCATATTGATGTCTCTGACATGGCGATCATAAGTGGACTTGCATGTGTTGAATATACTGTTAAAACAACGAATGAGCATATTCTTCTCCTTCTTGCAAAACAAAGAAGAAGACACCATATTCTGAGCAAAACCAAAGGGGTCGCCCTCATTAGTAGAAGCGGCACATATAACAGAAGTATCTATCTCCTTAGTGCCAGCAGCAACCCTAGCAGTGGGTTTCTTGGGCTTCTTTCCAATTTTTTGCCGTTGGGTTGGAAGGGAAAAACTGACCGGTTTTTTATGATACCGTTGAAAGTAATTGTCAACTCAGATTTTCTAAGGGATTTTAAGAAAGGTCATGAATTTGATGAAAGTTCAAGATTTTTTTTATGAATTTAAAAAAAGTTCACGTCCTCGAAAAAAGATTTGCAAACTTGAAAATTATTCATGAATTTCATAAGAAGTTCACGTACTCGAAAAAAGTTCATGCACGAATTTGGAAAAAGTTTGTGAATTTCAAAAATTTCACGAAGTTAATTTTTTTCACACATTTAAAAAAATCATGTATTTAAAATATATTCCTGGTTTTTAAAACTTTCTTGCGGATTTTCAAAATATTCACGAATTAGAAAAATGTTCTGCAAATTTGGCGGAAAACATGAATTTGAAAGAGGAACAGGAAAAAAAGAAAATAAGGAAAATAAGAGAAAAAAACAAAACTTTAAAAGACAGAATAGAAAGCTGGCCAAAATAGAATTTCTAAACACATAAAACCTGGCCCAAAAAACCAAGGGAACCTTCTAGAAGGTTCAAGGTTCCCATTGTAACGTGAGAAGAAAGAAAAAAATTGAGCGTGTGGTGCGAAAAAGTAAATGGGCCAAGGCCCAAGGTGGAAAGGGATGTGCTTTTTATACCCAAACAGTAGAAAGCGACGCCTTAAGCGCTGAATAGAGAAATTACTAGTTAAAGGGCCAGATAAGTGATCAAGAGGCCCTTGCAAATGTCACTCCCATCTCTCGTGGTGACAAGTGATGCACCCCAGTTGTGACACTTCAACATGAGAGCTTAATGCTTTTTTCGTACATTCATTTTTTTAATGTTTTATTTTTAAATCGTGCATTCAACTGCGAACTATTATTACCGCTATGCTTTCAGACGAGATCTTTGAAACTAAATCCCATGTTACTAGATTTTTGGACGGACTTCTTTTCCCCGAAAAAGGACTAACCCAAAAATGAAAAGCCCAAAAACAAAAAGAAAAGGACCAAGAGGAGCAAAAAGTTGAAAAACCAGAAAAATTGATAGTCGAAAAAAATGAAGCCAGAAGCATGTCTACGCCTTTCACTTTTCTGAAAGCTGTGTGTGCTTTTTTTTACTTTTTGGAAGCACGACTGTGGTTCACCATAAAGCAAATTTGTGCTTTTCACTATCCAAGAAGCACAGCTGTGCTCCATGAGAAAGCACAATTGTGCTTTTTCGTGAAGCATAACTGTGCTTTTTCACTTTTAAGAAGCATATCTCTACTTCACTAGGAAGCACCGTTGTGATTCACCGTGAAACACAACAATGCTTTTTTTTACGTCGTGCTTCATGCGATGAAAAAATGTAACTTATTTTTGTGAAAATCCTAAAAACATATAAAAACCCAAAAATATGTGGAAAAACAATACACATGAATGCAGCAGTGTGCGACACATGACGACGACTGGACGCATTTATTTCAAAGGAAATAATGCTTGGGGGGAAAAGAATGATCGTCTGATGCATGGGAGCACAGGCAGGGGGGAATGTATCCGGTGCACCACATTTGTGGTGCTACCGGTGCACCGGATGTCATAAAATATTTTAAAAAATCTGAAAAAATCTAGCATGTTAACACAACATCAATTAATGATGTCACAAAGTTTCGTACAAAAATTTGAAATATTTTTTGAGATACAAAAATGACAAATTTGACATCAGTGTGATAATGGGGCGAATCTAAAGCCCAAGTTGTGTTATATACTATTTAGTGTTGAATTTGTCATTTTTATTTTTCATGTAATGTTTCGATTTTTGACTTAAAATTTTGCGACAACCTGCATTGATGTTGTTTGAGTGTGCTATTTTTTTCAGAATTTTTTGAACATTTTAAAATCATAATGTGAGATCGGTGCACCGGTAGCACCACAAGCTCTGGTGGACCAGATATTTTCCCGGGCGAGTAGGCAAGCCCCGTCCAGTCTCCGCATGCCCCTACGTGTGTGTTGGTTCCCCTCGTAGGGGGGTGCCCGCAGAATGGGGTTTGGCTTTGGCTGCAAGCCTCTCCTATTTACTCATCTTTCTTCCTTTGCGTGTAGGCTGGACCCTGCAAGCTATTATGGGCTGGTTATAAGATTTCGAGAAGGAAAAAAAATGGATAGGAGCTCTTTTCTCTAGCTAGAGGGACATTCGTCTCGCCTCAAGAAGACTCTGTAGTGTCTCAGTTCGTTAATTGTTGTGTTTGCTAGTTTCTTCGTATCTTTGCTTCGCTTTTTGGTTATAATTCTTTTATAGACCGAAATATTTTAACTATACGATCACATATTAAATAAAGTTCCTATAATATGAATAATTTCTCAAGTAATTTTGAAGACTGTTCATACCATTCAAAAAAGCCTGTGTCATTTAAAAATGTTTACACATTTAAATATACGTTCATGACATTTTCTCAAAGTGTTCAAGAAATCGTATACATATTGTTCCCGTAACATGTAAAATATGTTAGTGACATTCAAAATGGTTCATGACATTTAAAAATGTTCACACATGTTTTAAAAATCATCAATTTTTTAAAAATTGTTCAACTTGTGTCTAAAAATGTTCATTTGTGTCTAAACATGTTTGACATGTATTCGCATAAATTTTATAGCGTGTTTTATAAAATATTCAACGTGTATCTACTATCTAGAAAAATCATCAACTTGTGTATGAGAAAAAAACGCTCATTGTCTATTTTGAAAAAGTCGACATGTCTTTTAAAAAAGAATAGAAAAAGGAAATAAAAAACTAAAAGAATCTGAGGAAAATCGATGTAGAGAAACACAGGAAAAAGAAAAAAATGCATCAAACTTTCCAAAACTGGATGGAAGGTTCATGTATCACTCACGCACAACTTCTATTTGTTAAACGATGTATTCTGCGGTGTTGTATAAACCGTATAGATAGCCGTATAGGAAGTTGTGGCGTGAGTTTGTTAGGTTGTTGAGATTGTTTCCTTGTGCACCGGGACTCGCACGTACATACCTCAATACGTAGCGACTTTCCACGAAACCCTAAAACCTCCTCTGGCGGCGGCGACTAGGGTTCGGGGGAAAAAGCTTGCGCTCGTCGATCTCTAGCCGGCGGAGCGCACCGATCTCCTTAGTGAAGATGGGAATTAGGGTTTGGGGCTACATCCGATCATGGCAAGAAACCAGTGGGGGACCAGGACCCACTACGCACGGACAGGGCTCGCTTGGAGGAGGCTCTAGGGAAGATGGGAATTACCGATGAGGAAGCTACTCCATTGATCATTGATGATCGCGGGGAGGATGCGCCGGAGAAGTGGCTCCTAGCTGGGAAGGTATCGCATCGCAACGTGTTCCACATCCATACCATCACTAATGCACTTCGCCGGCGTGGGGAATCCGCTGGGTCTTCAATTCAGATCCATGGGGAGAATTTGTTCGTTCTTGAGTTTGAATCAAAGCGAGATAGGGATCGCATCCGGGATGGATCACCATGGCATATCAAGAAGAATGCGGTCATCTTGGCTGATTTCAAGGATTGGATGAGACCCGATGAGGTTGATTTTAATAGGTCGCACCTATGGGCTAGGGTTACGAACCTACCATACAATCTTCGAGATGACTCATGGGGAAAGGTAATCGTAGCAGATTGACCAACAAGCTACTCACGCACAGTTTGATCACATGGGTGGTTTTTGAGGGCGCGAGTATCGCTTGATGTGAATAAGTCACCGAGGCGGTGGATTGTCATTCAATCGGCAAAGAGATGTAAGCGTGACCCATATGAGATTGATGAAAACGTGCCTCACTTTTGTTTTTCTTGTGGCGGCTTGGACATTACGATCCGCTTTTGCCCAACTCCGGGGCATCGAGATGAAAGAGGAGAGCTACCTTTTGGTCCGAAGTTGAGGGCACCGAGGATCGCAAGAAGACTGTCTCGGGGATGCTGCAGTAAGGAGCAGCGGTCGGGCCCAAAGAAGAGGGAGTCAAAGAACTCCAAAGAATGTTCCGACGGGGCGCCGAGGTGAACTCTCCAATTAAAAAGAAGTACCAGCAAAAAGAAAGGAGGCACCGCAGAGTTTATCGTCAGGTGGAAATTGCACCACACCTTTCACGACAAAGAAATGAGGAGTCGCCTGCACTGATCCGGCTTGCTCAAAGGGAAGCAATGTGGACGATGACCCCGGAATGGATAAAGGGTATGATAGGCTTCCAAAGAAGAAGAAGCCGACTCGAGAATTCGGCAGAGGCTGCGGTCAGCCCTGCCTGGCCCCAATGAATTAGATAGCCGGAACTGCCGGGGCTTGGGAACCCATCGACAGCTCGAGAGCTTCACAATATAGTGAAGGTGAAGGACCCTCCCTTCGCTTTGTAATGGAAACTAAAATAAAAGGGATCGAGTTGAGAATTTGAAAAGCCTACTTGGCTTTTCCGGATGTTCTTTGTTGATAGCGACGGCCTTAGTGGTGGCATTGGTTTGTTACGGACAGATAACGAATTGTTGATTTGATGAACTATAGCCGTGCGCACATTGATGTGAGTGTCAAGTCAAGCAGCAAAGAAGCAACCTTGGCGCTTCACGAAGTTTTTATGGAGAACCTAGAGTGGAAAATAGACACCACAGCTGGGAGTTTTTGTGTACTCGCATGGTATTCCACACTCTGGTTGGCTCAGTATGGGAGATTTCAACGAGACTATGTATGCCGATGAACACTTCAAAGACCCATCCGAGGCCGGAGTGGCAAATGCGAGGGTTTCGGGAGTGCTTGGATTATTGTTCCTTCCAAGACCTCGGTGGAGAGGTGTTCCTTTTACGTGGGACAATAGGCAGCAAGGTAGTTCCAATGTAAAAGCACGAATCGACCGTGCTGTAGTTAATGCGCATTTTTATCCTTGTTTGCATATTCAATCGTGAAACATATCAGTTCGATGCCTTCAGATCACCGCTATGTTCTTGCTGAGTTGAGATGTGTTCGAGCAAGGGGACCGGCTTGGCCGACGCCCGTTCGGTATGAAAATGTTTGGCAGATCTCATAGTGACTATGATGCTTTGGTCAAAAATATTTGGCGGTCGAGGCGGTCACAAGAGGTTTGGAGGGCGTAGTGCATGCACTAGCGTCCGTCCAGGAGAAGTTGGGATCATGGGGTGATCGGGAGTTTGGTAATATTACCAAAAAGGTGTGAAAGCTACAGAAAATCTGAACGCCTCAGAGCAGCCTCGATTGGTCGGGAACCGAATGCGGAGGAGTTGTCAGTGGCGGCACAGCTTCAGGAAACTTTACGGCAAGAGGAGGTTTGGTTGAAGCAACGATCAAGGGTAACTTGGCTGCGCAAAGGAGACCGTAACACTAAATATTATCAAGCCCAAGCGGCCAAGCAAATTTAACGAACAGAATTTCCTCCCTTCAAATGAGCGGATGGAACAATATGTGATGATCCGGGTGAAGTGCAACATGAAATCATGGGTTTTTATCAAGACATGTATCAATCTCGGGGTTTAATGATATGTTCGCACTCTTGCGATTCGTACTCCACTCGAGTCAATGATGATATGAATGCCATGCTCGAGAAGGATTTCACACCGAGGAGGTGCGAGTGGCACTTTTTCCAGATGGCGCCGTCTAAGGCGCCGGAGTGGACGGGTTTATCGCTGGCTTTTTCAGCGGCATTGGGATATTCTAGGGGCGTATGTCACAGCTGCTGTCTTAGATTTTCTGAATGGGGGTGAGCTGCTGTGGGCCTAAATGATACAGCTATTACTCTCATTCCCAAGGTACGTAACCCTCAAAAATTTCACAACATGCACCAATTTCACAGTGCCCGGTCTTGTACAAAATTGCTGCCAAGGCAATTACAAATAGACTCCGTGGTTTAATGGACGAGATAATTGGAGAGGAACAAAGTGCTTTTGTGCCTGGACGTTTGATTATAGACAACGCTACGGTAGCTTATGAAAGTGTGCATGCAATGAAGAAAAGAAGTGATGCAAACAAGCCTCATGTGTTGTCAAACTCGACATGTTGAAAGCCTATGACCGCGTTGAGTGGCACTACTTGGAGGCTATGCTAACTAGGCTGGGATTTGGCGAGAAGTTTGTACGCCTCATTATGAAATGCGTCACCTCTGTCCGATTTTCGGTTAAGGTGAACGGGTCACTCCTGCCGTACTTTACGCCATCCAGAGGCCTACGCCAGGGTGATCCAGCCTCCCCCTTCCTCTTTTTGATATGTGCAGAAGGCCTAACCTCTTTGATGAACTATTACGGTGGTGCATATGTTGATAGGGGATCCGGTGAGCATCCATTCCCTTGGGTAAATCATTTGCTTTTTGCGCATTTACGCCTAATATTCATGAACGCCAAGGTGGAAAGTGCCAATAGATTGAATGATATTCTCCGGATATACGCTGCATGCTCTGGTCAGGCAGTCAACCGGGAGAAAAGTGTTGTTTACTTTAGTCCCAATGCTTCTCAAGAGTTGAAACGGGATATAAGGGATACACTTGGAATCTTTGTGGAAGCTTTCACTGAGCGATATTTGGGGCTACCGACAGCGGTTGGAAAGATTACGAGCGGATGTTTTGCTCATATTGTTGAGAGGGGCCGAAGCAAAATGCAAGGATGGTGCGAGAAAAATTTGGCATGTCTTTGGTAGGGAGATTCTGCTCAAATCGGTGGTTCAAGCCATACCCACGCTTAGCATGTCTTGTTTTCTTTTGACCAAGAAGGTTTGTTCACAACTTACATCCCGATGGCAAAGTACTGGTGGAGTAGCTCCATTGATCGCAGGTCTTTACATTGGGTGTCTTGGGACAATCTTCGCGTGTCGAAGATGCAAGGGGAATGGGGTTCCGGATTTCGAGAGTTTTAACCTAGCCTTGCTTGGAAAGCATGGGTGGCGGTTTTAACTCATCCCAACTCTTTATGCTCCAGAGTGTCAAGGGAAAATACTTTCATGATCGTGACTTCATGGAAGCTCAAGCGCCGCTCGTCGTCGGCTGACGTGGAAGGCAATCGTAGCAGTGACGTAAAGGCGCTGGAATGTGGCCTGATCAAGCAAGTGGCGAATGGTGAGTCTATCTCCACCTGGACAGATAGATGGATCCCGAGCACGAGCACTCGTATACCTACTGGTCGGATTGGGACTGACCACTATCCCTCGGGTCTCTGAACTGTTCGATCATGAGACGGGGGTGTGGGATGTTGATCTAATTCGAAGGAACTTCCTACCTTCAGATGCAGCGGCTATCTTGAATATAACTTTGAGAGCTGCTGGGGGAGAGGATTATTTTGCTTGGGACTTGGAGAGGTCTGGTGTTTATTCTGTCAAATCGGCTTATCATGCTCTAGTGACTCATAACGAGCAATCTGCTCCAGAGGAAGGAACGATAACGGATCCATCATCATCATCATCGGATAAACACATGTGGGATGCTTTGTGGAAGCTCAAGGTAATCCCCAGAGTACGAGTTTTTTGGTGGCGTGTGCTGCAGGGAATTCTCCTGCACTATGCTACCCTTCATCACCGTCATATTCGCATTGACGGCAATTTGTGATCTATGCAAGGTAGCGCCGAGGACTTGCACCATGCGTTGATAGGCTGCACGCATGCACGACTTTTTCCGGAATGCTGCTCATGATTTCATGGGTGTCACTTTGTCATTGTTGAATTCGAACACTTGGGCAAGGGACGTGCTAATGGATGATCAGATTTTGGAGCAAGATAGAGGAAAAATTATAACAGTTATGCATACGATTTGGTCGGCTAGGAATCGGTGGACCCATGATCAAGTTTCTTATGATCCAGTTCATGCGATCAAGATAGTACGTAATGATTTACTCTTGCTTGAGTTCCCAAAGCCTATGCGAGGTGTCACGGGTTTCCAATGGCGTCCTCCTAATGTGGGCTGGATTAAGATCAATACAGACGGAGCAACAAACATTGAAGCTTCATGTGCGGGAGGTGGAGGCGTGGTTAGGTCTCATCCGGCTGCTCATGGGAGCTTGGAGTAAACCTTTCCGGAGTAACAGATCCTTTCGTTGTTGAAGCTCTGGGCGCCACGGGAAGGAGTCATCTTCGCACAACTTCGTGGTTTCTCACATGTAGTGATGGAGGTGGATTGTTTAGAGGTTGTCAACCTTCGGTCTTATGTGATAGTTCACGAGCGCTTATCGCGCCTATCTTAGATGAAATTCGGGAGAAGTCGTCATCTTTTATTTCCTTTACTATTAGGCATGTACCCAGAGAGGCAAATACTATGGCGGATCTGTGTGCCAAGAAGGCTTGCGCCTTATTGGCATCGGAGTGCTGGCTTGAGGATTGCCCTCCTTTTCTTGTTAGCGGCTTAAGGGCTGATTGTAACTACATGCTACTTCATCAATAAAGCTCCCAATATTTCTGGCAAAAAAAAGATTGTTTCCTTGGAGATCAATCCAACCCTAGCGCATGTATATCTCCTCTGTAACAAACCGGCCTTTGTGCCTATATTAACACGCAGTGCGTCCCTGCTCGATGCATACGCTTAACCTAGTTTTCACATGGTATACAGAGTCCTTTCTCTTCACCACATCTAGCCATGTCGAGCTCTTCCTCCGTTGTCATGCCGCACCTTCCATCGCTGCTCTCGGCCACACCATCACCGAGAAGCTCACGCGCGAGAACTTCCTCGTTTGGAGGGCGCAAGTCATGCCGCACATCAAGGCGGCAGGGATGATGGGCTACATCGACAGCTCCGTTCGGGAGCCCCCCGCTGTGATCACCACGGAGAAAGATGTCTCCGGCAAGAAGGAGGTCACCTCCGCGCCCAACCCCGAGCATGCCATGTGGGTCACCCAGGATCAGCAGGTTCTTACTTTTTTGATCGCATCTCTGTCTCGGGAGGTCCTGATGCAGGTCAGCACATGCACCACCGTGGCGACTCTCTGGACGGCGCTCCTCTAGAGTTTCTCGTCGCAATCCAGGGAAAGGGTGATCCAGCTCCGCTCACAGCTCGAGCACACCCGCAAGGGTGATCTTCCGGCTGCGGCCTACTTCACCAAGATGAAGGGCATCGCCGACGAACTTGCAGCCACCGGCAAGCCACTTGATGAGGACGACGTGGTCGACCACATCCTGCAAGGCCTTCTGCATGAGCCCGACTACAACGGGTTCGTCTCCGCCATCTCCACCCGCACGAAAACCGAGTAGCCGATCGGCCTTAGCGAGCTTTTCTCGTTGCTACTTGCGGCAGAGGCCCGCATCGCCGCCCAGACCGCCTCCTACTATGCGAACCTCGCGGCCAGGGGCGGTGGTCGCGGCAGCGGCAACTACATCCGCTTTGGTGGCGGCAACGACAGTGGCGGCGGCGGCTCCCGCGGCCACAACAACAACAGCGCGGGTGGCCATCGCTACCCCGACAACTCCGGCAGCGGCGGTTTTGGAGGTGCGCCGCGACAAGGTGGTGGTGACCGCGAGAAGTGTCAGATCTGCAAGGTGGAGGGGCCTGGAGCTTGGCGCTGCAAGAAGTGCTATGATCGCAACTACAACAACAATGTCCACAACCCAGCGGGTGGATGTCGTGGCGGCGGAAACCATTCGGCCAATGTCGTTCACTCCTATGGAGTGGACACAAATTGGTACCTCGACACCGGTGCAACCGATCACGTGACGGAGGAGTTGGAGAAACTTGTTGTTCGCGATCGCTACACCAGCATGGAACAAATCCACACTGCAAGTGGTCAAGGTATGGACCTTGCCCACATTGGTCATTCGGTTCTTACTACCCCTCATGGCTCCTTAAATTTGAACAATATCTTCCATGCTCCACAATCTGATCAAAGTTTACTCTCTGCCTATAAGTTTATTAAAGATAATAAAGCTTTCCTCGAAGTTTACCCTGAAATTTTCTTTGTTAAGGATCGAGCCACCCGGAGAACCGTACTTCAAAGCAAGAGTACATGTCGCTTGTTTCCTATTTCTGGCCGCCATGATGCTCCTCCTCGACAAGCTCTCAGTGTGGTTAAGCCATCTAAGTCAAGATGGCACAAACGGCTAGGGCATCCTGCTCTCCCGGTGGTCCAGAAAATTCTTCGAGATTTTAGTATTCCAGTATCAAATAAAAAAGATCATCTTCTTGTGTGTGATTCATGTCGGATGGCGAAGATCCATCAACTTCCTTATTCCCGTTCTACTAGTGAATCAAAGGCTCCTTTAGAGCTAATTTTTTCGGATGTTTGGGGTCCTGGACTCGTCTCTCGCTATGCATGTAAGTATTATGTCAGCTTTTATTGATGATTTTAGTAAGTTCAGTTGGATCTATTTGCTTAAGAATAAATCGATGTGTTTGAGAAGTTCCACCTTTTTCAAAGAACATGCTAAACGCCTCTTTGATCGCAAAATTCTTGCCATGCAAACGGATTGGGGTGGTGAATACCAAAAACTCCATTCATTTTTTGAGCGCATAGGCATCACGCATCATGTTTCTTGCCCCCATGCTCATCAGCAGAATGGACCCGCTGAACGAAAACATAGGCACATAGTGGAGGTTGGTCTCTCCCTTCTTGCTCATGCCTATATGCCTTTGAAATTTTGGGACGAGGCTTTTCTCATCGATGTCTATCTTATCAATCGTGTTCCTAGTAGAGTCATCCATAATCAAACCCCTCTTGAACGTTTGTTTGGCACTAAACCGAACTACACCTTCCTTCGTATTTTTGGTTGTGCCGTTTGGCAAAATTTACGCCCCTTCAACAAGCACAAGCTCGAGTTTCGTTCCAAACAGTGCATGTTCTTAGGGTACAGTAGTCTTTACAAAGGTTACAAATGTTTGGACATCACCACTGGTCGTGTTTATGTTTCCCGCGATGTGGTATTTGACGAACAAGTTTTTCCATTTGCAAAACTCCACCCAAACGTCGGCGCCCAACTACGCAAAGAACTTGTGCAACTTCCCTCCCATCTTCTCCCATCCCCACACTTTGTCCCCGGGGACGCAGTTGTGATGCCCCCAATTTAATCGTACACTAATCATACATGCAAACGTGTACGATCAAGATCAGATCTCGCGGGAAGATATCACAACACAACTCTAGAAATAAAATAAGTCATACAAGCATCATATTACAAGCCAGGGCCTCGAGGGCTCGAATACAAGTGCTCGATCATAGACGAATCAGCGGAAGCAACAATATCTGAGTACAGACATAAGTTAAACAAGTTTGCCTTAAGAAGGCTAGCACAAACTGGGATACAGATTGAAAGAGGCGCAGGCCTCCTGCCTGGGATCCTCCTAAACTACTCCTGGTCGTCGGCGGCGGCCTGCATGTAGTAGTAAGCACCTCCGGTGTAGTAGGAGTCGTCGTCAACGGTGGTGTCTGGCTCCTAGGCTCCAACATCTGGTTGCGACAACCAGGTAGAATGGAAAGGGGGAAAAGAGGGAGAAAAGCAACCGTGAGTACTCATCCAAAGTACTCGCAAGCAAGGATCTACACTACATATGCATGGGTATATGTGTAAAGGGGCTATATCGGTGGACTGAACTGCAGAATGTTAGAATAAGAGGGGGATAGCTAATCCTATTGAGGACTACGCTTCAAGCCATCTCCATCTTGCAGCATGTAGAAGAGAGTAGTGTTGGGGAACGTAGCAGAAATTCAAAATTTTCTACGCATCACCAAGATCAATCTATGGAGAAACCAGCAACGAGGGGAAGGAGAGTGCATCTACATACCCTTGTAGATCGCTAAGCGGAAGCATTCATGAGAACGGGGTTGAAGGAGTCGTACTCGTCGTGATCCATATCACCGGAGATCCTAGTGTCGAACGGACGGCACCTCCGCGTTCAACACACGTACAGCCCGGTGACGTCTCCCACGCCTTGATCCAGCAAGGAGAGAGGGAGAGGTTGAGGAAGACTCCATCCAGCAGTAGCACAACGTGGCAGTGGTGGTGGAGGAGCGTGGCAATCCAGCAGGCTTCGCCAAGCACCACGGAGAGGAGGAGGAGGAGAGGCAGGGCTGCACCAAGAGGGAGAAGTTCTCATGTGTTGGGCAGCCCCAAAACCCCCACTATTTATAGGAGGACGGGAGGGGGCTGCGCCCCCTCTAGGGTTTCCTCCCCAGGGGTGGTGACAGCCCCCAGATGGCATCTGGTGGCGGCCAGGAGGGAGAGAGGGGGAGGCGCACCTAGGGTGGGCCTTAGGGCCCATCTGCCCTAGGGTTTGTCCCCCTTCCCAACTTCCCTGCGCCTTGGGCCTGTGGGGCGCACCAGCCCACCCGGGCTGGTCCCTCCCACACTTGGCCCATGCAGCCCTCCAGGTTGGTGGCCCCACTTGGTGGACCCAGGGACCTCCGGTGGTCCCGACGTTCTGGAAAAACCCAAACTTTTCCGGTGACCAAAACAGACTTCCCATATATAAATCTTTACCTCTGGACCATTCCGAACTCCTCGTGACGTCCGGGATCTCATCCGGACTCAACAACATTCGCAACCACATACAAACTTCCTTTATAACCCTAGCGCCATCGAACCTTATGTGTAGACCCTACGGGTTCGGGAGACATGTAGACATGATCGAGACGTTCTACGGCCAATAACCAACAGCGGATCTGGATACCCATGTTGGCTCCTACATGTTCCACGATGATCTCATTGGATGAACCACGATGTCGAGGATTCAATCAATCCCGTATTCAATTCCCTTTGTCTAGCGGTATTGTACTTGCCCGAGATTCGATCGTCGGTATCCCGATACCTTGTTCAATCTCGTTACCGGCAAGTCTCTTTACTCGTTCCGTAACACATCATCCCGTGATCAACCCCTTGGTCACATTGTGCACATTATGATGATGTCCTACCGAGTGGGCCCAGAGATACCTCTTCGCTTACATGGAGTGACAAATCCAGCCTCGATTCGTACAACCCAATGCAGACACTTTCGGAGATACCTGTAGTGCACCTTTATAGCCACCCGATTACGTTGTGACGCTTGGTACACCCAAAGCATTCCTACGGTATCCGGGAGTTGCACAATCTCATGGTCTAAGGAAATGATACTTGACATTAGAAAAGCTTTAGCATACGAACTACGATCTTTGTGCTAGGCTTAGGATTGTTCTTGTCCATCACATCATTCTCCTAATGATGTGATCCCGTTATCAACGACATCCAATGTCCATGGTCAGGAAACCGTAACTATCTATTGATCAACGAGCTAGTCAACTAGAGGCTTACTAGGGACATGGTGTTGTCTATGTACCCACACATGTATCTGAGTTTCCTATCAATACAATTATAGCATGGGCAATAAACGACTATCATGAACAAGGAAATATAATAATAACTAATTTATTATTGCCTCTAGGGCATATTTCCAATAGTCTCCCACTTGCACTAGAGTCAATAATCTAGTTCACATCGTCATGTGATTAATGATCGATAGGTCACATCGCCATGTGACCAACATCCAAAGAGTTTACTAGTGTCTCAGAACTAGTTCACATCATCATGTGATTAAGACTCAATGAGTTCTGAGGTTTGTTCATGTTTTGCTTGTGAGAGAGGTTTTAGTCAACGGGTCTGAACCTTTCAGATCCGTGTGTACTTTGCAATTCTCTATGTCATATTGTAAATGCTGCTTCCACATTCCACTTGAAGCTATTCCAAATGGTTGCTCCACTATACGTATCCGGTTTGCTACTCGAGTCACCGGATAGGTGTTAAAGCTTGCATCAACGTAACCCTTTACGCCAACTCTTTATCACCTCCATAATCGAGAAACATGTCCTTATTTACTCCAAGGACAATTTTGACCGCTGTCCAATGATCCCCATTCTTGGATCATTCTTGTACCCTCGACCGACTCATGGCAAGGCACACTTCCTAAGCGGTACACAAAGATAGCATACTATAGAGCCTATGTCTAAAGCATAGGGACGACCTTCGCCCTTTCTCTCTTTTCTCGCCGTGGTCGAACTTTAAGTCTTAACTTCATACCTTACATCTCGTGCAAGAACTCCTTCTTCGATCGATCCATCTTGAACACCTTCAAGATCATGTCAAGGTATATGCTCATTTGAAAGTATTATTAAGCATTTTGATCTATCTTATAGATCTTGATGCTTATTGTTCAAGTAGCCTAATCCGGTTTTCTATTGAAAATCATCTTTCAAATAACCCTATATGCTTTCCAGAATTCCACATCATTTCGATCATCAATATGTCAACAACATATACTCATCGTAAATTCTATAGTGCTCCCACTCACTTCTTTGGAAATACAAGTTTCTCATAAACTTTGTATAAACCCAAAATCTTTGATCATCCTATCAAAGTGCATATTCCAACTCGAGATGCTTACTCCGGTCCTTAGAAGGATCATTGGAGCTAGCATACCTTTTAGCATCCTTAGGATGGACAAAAACTTTTCCGATTGTATCACATACAACCTTTCCTTACGTGAACCGGGTAAGGAAACTCGTCTTGACATCCATCTGCCAGATTTCATAAATGCAGCCAATGCTAACATGATTCCAACGGACTTAAGCATCGCTACGGATGAGAAAATCTCATCGTAGTCAACTCCTTGAACTTGTGAAAAACTCTTCGCCACAAGTCGAGCTTCACGTCCGTCTTCTTCTTAAAGATCCATTTATTTCAATGGCTTGCCGATCATCGGGCAAGTCCACCAAAGTCCATGCTTTGTTATGATACATGGATCCTATCTCGGATTTCATGGCTTCTAACCATTTGTCGGAATTTGGGCCCACCATTGCTTCTCCATAGCTCGTAGGTTCATTGTTGTCCAAAGAACATGACCTTCAAGACAGGATTGCGTACCATTCAAGTAGTACGCATCCTTGTCACCCTCACGAGGTACGTTAGTGACTTGATCCAAACTTCATGATCACTATCATAAGCTTCTACTTCAATTGGTGTAGGTGCCACGGAACAACTTCACGTGCCCTGCTACACACTAGTTGAAGTGACGGTTCAATAACCTCATCAAGTCTCCACCATCCTCCCACTCAACTTTTCGAGACAAACTTTTTCTCGAGAAAGGACCCGATTCAAGAAACAATCCCTATTGCTTTCGGATCTGAATTAGGAGGTATACCCAACTGTTTTGGGTGTCCTATGAAGATGCATTTTATCCGCTTTGGGTTCGAGCTTATCAACCTGATACTTTCTAACATAAGCGTCGCAGCCCCAAACTTTTAAGAAATGACAGCTTAGGTTTCTCTAAACCATAGTTCATACGGTGTCATCTCAACGGAATTATGTGGTGCCCTATTTAAAGTGAGTGCGGTTGTCTCTAATGCCTAACCCATGAACGATAGTGGTAATTTGATAAGAGACATCACGGTACGCACCATACCCAATAGGGTGCAACTATGATGTTCAGACACACCATCACACTATGGTGTTCCAGGCGGTATTAATTGTGAAATAATTTCCACAATGTCTTAATAGCGTGCCAAAGCTCAGAATCTCAGATACTCATCTCTATGATCATATCATAGACATTTTATCCTCTTGTCACGATGATCTTTAACTTCACTCTGAAATTACTTGAACCATTCAATAATTCAGACTTGTGTTTCATCAAGTAAATACAACAAGATTCTACTTAAATCATCGCTGAAGTAAGAACATAACGATATTCATTTGCATGCCTCAAAGACTCATTGGACTGCACACATCAAAATGTATTACTTCCAACAAGTTGCTTTCTTGTTCCATTTCACTGAAAAACGAGGCTTTCAGTCATCTTGCCCACGTGGTATGATTTGCATGTCTCAAGTGATTCAAAATCAAGTGAGTCCAAACGGTCCATTTGCATGGAGTTTCTTCATGCATATACACCAATAGACATGGTTCGCATGTCTCAAACTTTTCAAAAACGAGTGAGTCCAAAGATTCATCAACATGGAGCTTCTTCATGCGTTTTACACCAATATGACTTACATGGCAGTGCCACAAGTAAGTCGTACTATCATTACTTTCTTATATCTTTGGCATGAAAATGTGTATCACTACGATCGAGATTCAATAAACCATTCCTTTTAGGTGCTAGACCATTGAAGGTATTATTCAAATTAACAGAGTAACCATTATTCTCCTTAAATGAATAACCGAATTCATGGCATGCATATAATCCAATCATGTCTATGCTCAACGCAAACACCAAATGACAATTATTCAGGTTTAATCTTGATGCTAGAGGGAGCGTGCGATGTTTGATCACATCAAACTTGGAAACACTTCCAACACATATCGTCACTCACCTTTAGCTAGTCTCCGCTTATTCCGTAGCTCTTTTATTTCGAGTTACTAACACTTAGCAACCGAACCGGTATCTTAATACCCTGGTGCTACTAGGAGTACTAGTAAAGTACACATTAACATAATGTATATCCAATATACTTCTATCGACCTCGCCAGCCTTCTCATCTACCAAGTATCTAGGGTAATTACGCTCCAGTGGCTGTTCCCCTTATTACAGAAGCACTTAGTCTCGGGTTTGGGTTCAACCTTGGGTTTCTTCATTAGAGCAGCAAGAACTGATTTGCCGTTTCATGAAGTATCCCTTCTTGCCCTTGCCCTTCTTGAAACTAGTGGTTTCACCAACCATCAACAATTGATGCTCCTTCTTGATTTCTACTTTCATGTGTCAAACATCGTGAATACCTCAAGGATCATCATATCTATCCTCGATATGTTATTGTTCATCACGAAGCTCTAGCAGCTTGGTGGCAATGACTTTGGAGAAACATAACTATCTCATCTGGAAGATCAACTCCCACTCGATTCAAGTGATTGTTGCACTCAGACAATCTGAGCACAAGCTCAACGATTGAGCTTTTCTCCCTTAGTTTGCAGGCTAAGAAAATTGTCGGAGGTCTTATACCTCTTGACGTGGGCACGAGCCTGAAATCCCAATTTCAGCCCTTGAAACATCTCATATGTTCCGCGACGTTTCAAAACGCCTTTGGTGCCTCAACTCTAAACCGCTTAACCGAACTATCACGTAGTTATCAAAATGTGTATGTCCGATGTTCGCAACATCCACAAACGACGTTTGGGGTTCAGACACCGAGCGTGCATTAAGGACATAAGCTTTCATCGTCCGCATAATCGCTAATTTCAACTTTCCAACTATATTTTCTTTAGGAACATATCTAAACAGTGGAACTAAAGCGCGAGCTTACGACATAATTTGCAAAAGGTCTTTTGACTATGTTCAAGATAATTAAGTTCATCTTATGAACTCCCACTCAGATAGACATCCCTCTGGTCATCTAAGTGATTACATGATCCAAGTCAACTAGGCCGTGTCCGATCATCACGTGAGACGGACTAGTCATCATCGGTGAACATCTTCATGTTGATCGACCGCTATACGACTCATGCTCGACCTTTCGGTCTCTCGTGTTCCGAGGCCATGTCTGTACATGCTAGGCTCGTCAAGTTAACCCTAAGTGTTTCGTGGTGTAAATCTGTCTTTACACCCGTTGTATGTGAACGTAAGAATCCATCACACCCGATCATCACGTGGTGCTTAGAAGCGACAAACTTTAGCAACGGTGCACGCTTAGGGAGAACACTTCTTGAAATTGTTGTAAGGGATCATCTTATTTACTACCGTCGTTCTAAGCAAATAAGATGCATAAACATGATAAACATCACATGCAATCAAATAGTGACATGATATGGCCAATATCATTTTGCTCCTTTTGATCTCCATCTTCGGGCTCCATGATCATCATCGCCACCGCATGACACCATGATCTCCATCATCATGATCTCCATCATCGTGTCTCCATGAAGTTGTCTCGCCAACTTATTACTTCTACTACTATGGCTACGGTTAGCAATAAAGTAAAGTAATTACATGGCGTTGTTCAATGACACGCAGGTCATACAATAAATAAAGACAACTCCTATGGCTTCTGCCGTTGTCATACTCATCGACATGCAAGTCGTGATTCCTATTACAAGAACATGATCAATCTCATACATCACATATCATTCATCACATTCTTCTTGGCCATATCACATCACATAGCATACCCTGCAAAAACAAGTTAGACGTCCTCTAATTGTTGTTTGCATGTTTTACGTGGCTGCTATGGGTTTCTAGCAAGAACGTTTCTTACCTACGCAAAACCACAACGTGATATGTCAATTGCTATTTACCCTTCATAAGGACCCTTTTCATCGCATCCGATCCGACTAAAGTGGGAGAGATCGACACCCGCTAGCCACCTTATGCACCAAGTGCATGTCACCGGTGGAACTGTCTCACGTAAGAGTACGTGTAAGGTCGGTCCGGGCCGCTTCATCCCACAATACCGTCAAACAAGATTGGACTAGTAACGGTAAGCATATTGAACATCATCAACGCCCACAACTACTTTGTGTTCTACTCGTGCAAAGAATCTACGCAATAGACCTAGCTCATGATGCCACTGTTGGGGAACGTAGCATAAATTCAAAATTTTCTACGCATCACCAAGATCAATCTATGGAGAAACCAGCAACGAGGGGAAGGATAGTGCATCTACATACCCTTGTAGATCGCTAAGCGGAGGCGTTCATGAGAACGGGGTTGAAGGAGTCGACTGCCGTGATCCAAATCACCGGAGATCCTAGTGTCGAACGGACGGCACCTCCGCGTTCAACACACTGACAGCTGGACGCCTCCCACGCCTTGATCCAGCAAGGAGAGAGGAGAGGTTGAGGAAGACTCCATCCAGCAGCAGCACAATGGCGTGGTGGTGGTGGAGGAGCATGGCAATCCAGCCAGGCTTCGCCAAGCACCACGGGAGAGGAGGAGGAGGAGAGGCGGTGGCTGCACCAAGAGGGAGAAGTTCTCATGTGTTGGGCAGCCCCAAAACCCCACTATTTATAGGAGGAGGGAGGGGCTGAGCCCCTCTAGGGTTTCCCTCCCGGGTGGCGGCAGCCCCAGATGGCATCTGGTGGGCAGAGGGAGAGAGGGGAGGCGCACCTAGGTGGGGCCTTAGGGCCCATCTGCCCTAGGGTTTGCCCCCTTCCCCACTTCCCTTGCGCCTTGGGCCCTATGGGGGGGCGCACCAGCCCACCTGGGGCTGGTCCCCTCCCACACTTGGCCCATGCAGCCCTCCAGGGTTGGTGGCCCCACTTGGTGGACCCAGGACCCTCCGGTGGTCCCAGACGTTCTAAAAACCCGAAACTTTTCCGGTGACCAAAACAAGACTTCCCATATATAAATCTTTACCTCCGGACCATTCCGGAACTCCTCGTGACGTCCGGGATCTAATCCGGGACTCCGAACAACATTCGGTAACCACATACAAACTTCCTTTATAACCCTAGCGTCATCGAACCTTAAGTGTGTAGACTCATGGGTTCGGGAGACATGTAGACATGACCGAGATGTTCTCCGTCAATAACCAACAGCGGGATCTGGATACCCATGTTGGCTCCCACATGTTCCACGATGATCTCATCGGATGAACCACGATGTCGAGGATTCAATCAATCCCGTATTCAATTCCCTTTGTCTAGCGGTATTGTACTTGCCCGAGATTCGATCGTCGGTATCCCGATACCTTGTTCAATCTCGCTACCGCAAGTCTCTTTACTCGTTCCGTAACACATCATCCCGTGATCAACCCCTTGGTCACATTGTGCACATTATGATGATGTCCTACCGAGTGGGCCCAGAGATACATCTTCGTTTACACGAGTGACAAATCCAGTCTCGATTCGTACAACCCAATGCACACTTTCGGAGATACCCGTAGTGCACCTTTATAGCCACCCGATTACGTTGTGACGTTTGGTACACCAAAAGCATTCCTACGGTATCCGGGAGTAGCACAAACTCATGGTCTAAGGAAATGATACTTGACATTAGAAAAGCTATAGCAAAATAACTACGATCTTTGTGATAGGCTAAGGATTGGGTCTTGTCCATCACATCATTCTCCTAATGATGTGATCCCATTATCAATGACATCCAATGTCCATGGTCAGGAAACCGTAGCCATCTATTGATCAACGAGCTAGTCAACTAGAGGCTTACTAGGGACATGGTGTTGTCTATGTACCCACACATGTATCTGAGTTTCCTATCAATACAATTATAGCATGGGTAATAAACGATTATCATGAACAAGGAAATATAATAATAACTAATTTATTATTGCCTCTAGGGCATATTTCCAACAAGTAGATGGTAAGTTCACCAAGTAGCATCGTATAGCATACTCCTACCCGGCGATCCTCTCCTCGTCGCCCTGTTAGAGAGCGACCACTGGGTTGTATCTGGCACTTGGAAGGGTGTGTTTTATTAAGTATCCGGTTCTAGTTGTCATAAGGTCAAGGTACAACTCCAAGTCGTCCTGTTACCGAAGATCACGGCTATTCGACTAGATAAACTTCCCTGCAGGGGTGCACCACATAACCCAACACGCTCGATCCCATTTGGCCGGACACACTTTCCTGGGTTATGCCCGACCTCAGAAGATCAACATGTCGTAGCCCTACCTAGGCACAACAGAGAGGTCAGCACGCCGGTCTAAATCCTATGGCGCAGGGGTCTGGGCCCATCGCCCATTGCACACCTCCATGTTGCGAACTCGGCCGAAAGCAGACCTAGCCTAGCAGGCGTTCCAGTCTAATCCGGCGCGTGCCGCTCAGTCGCTGATGTCACGAAGGCTTCGGCTGATACTACGACGTCGAGTTCCCATAACTGTTCCCACGTAGTTGGTTAGTGCGTATAGGCCAGTGGCCAGACTCAGATCAAATACCAAGATCTCGTTAAGCGTGTTAAGTATCCGCGAATGCCGACCAGGGCCAGGCCCACCTCTCTCCTAGGTGGTCTCAACCTGCCTGCTGCCTCCGCCACAAAAGTAATGTAATGAGGGCCGTCGGGAACCTGCACCCACCTCTACCGGGATGGAGCCACCGCCTTCACCCCATCTCCTAACAGTATCATAAGTAAGGTAACAAAGATAAAGTATATAGCATATGCCGAGATCACCTCCGGAAGTGATCACGGCCCAGTAGTATAGCATGGTAGACGGAAAAGAGTGTGGGGCCACTGATGGAACACTAGCATCCTATACTAAGCATTTAGGATTGCAGGTAAGGGTAACAATTGTAGTAACAATGACAGGCTATGCAACAGAATAGGATTAACCGAAAGCAATAACATGCTACACTACTCTAATGCAAGCAGAAGAGAGAAGAAATAGGCGATATCTGGTGATCAAGGGGGGGGGGGGCTTGCCTGGTTGCTCTGGCAAGAAGGAGGGGTCGTCGTCAATGTAGTCGAACACGGGGGTATCGGCGGTGGTCTCGAGGTCTACCGAAAAGAAGTAACGGAGGGGAAACACAAATAAATAAAAGAGCAACCAAAGCAACACAAAGCATAACATGGCAACACGCGGTGCTAGGGGTGACCTAACGCAGGGATAGGTGATACTGGCGAAGGGGGGAAACATCTGGGAAAGTATCCCCGGAGTTTCGTGTTTTCGGACAGATGAACCGGAGGAGGAAAGTTACGTGTTCGCTATGCTAGGGATGTGTGGCGGATGAACGGGCTGCGTATCCGGATCCGTCTCATCGTTCTGAGCAACTTTCACGTACAAAGTCTTTCCATCCGAGTTACGGATTATTTTATATTAATCTTTAAAGTTTTTAAAACACTTTCTAAATTGTTTTAATTCAAAAATTAAATGTTAAATTGCTATGGCTACGCAGTGTGTACCCACAGAAGGGCTTGTGTGGGTGATCAGAGGCCCATTGACTTGGTCAATCGCCCCAGTCGTGAGACCGACTGGTGGGGCCAATCAAGTCAACAAAGACAACAAGATTGACCGTTGACCTGGTCAACCCGACAAGTGGGTCCCACCATCATTGACTCATAACTTTAGTAGTTTAGGAAAAACTTGCTAATTAATAGTGAGGCCCATACATCCTTTGGGTTATATTATGTTAATTACCTAATTAACTAATTAATTAACATACTAAATATTTTAATTAACACTTATTTTTGTTCATTTGTTTTTCGTTCTTATCCAGAGGCTGGGCCCCGGTGGTGAGGTGCACAACCGGCCACACACATGCACCCGCATACACGGCGGTGGACGAGGCCGTGGCCGGAGCCTGGTCGGCGGGTGGCCGTGGCAAGGGCTGGGCGGGCGTAACACGGGCATGGAGCGAAGGGAAGGGCGCGGCGCCGGGCGGCGCATGGGGGTGCGGCGGCGACGACGCCTGTGCACAACAAAGAGCCATGTGGACGGGCGAGCACCGGCAATGTGAGGCGCTAAACGACCGGGCAGACAGGGAACAGGGCGGCCGCGGCCGAAAGGCGATGGATGTGCGGGACGATGGGAAGAGGGAAGCAGGGGGATGGGGTTCTCACCCCCGTTGTAGGGTAGTTCGGTGGTGAGGCGCGATGGCGCCGACGGGGAGAAGGTCGGGGAAGGCGTCCGTCGGGGAGGTGGAGGACAAGGCGGCGACGGGCGGCGACGCGGTGGTCTGGCGAGGTGGTGACGGTCGGCGGGGCGCGGACGACGGCGAAGGCAACGCGCGACGGGGCACTGCTGCCGTCTGGGGAGAGACGAGAATGGGGTCGCGCCGGGGCGGCTGGGTGCCCCGATCCAGATAGGGGTGAGAGGAAGAGGTGGAGGATCGAGGGATCGTGCGGGGGTGGGTGTCGGTGGGCTCTAGGGTTCCGGGGTGGGAGGTTATGCGGTAGCAGTGGGCTTGGGGTGGGATGGGCCGAGGCCCATCGGAGTCGTGGGTCTTCTTTTCTTTCCTTGATTTTTTCTTTAGCCACTAAAAGGCTTTTATAAAAAAACAACTAGTCCCATAAATGACATTGCAATATGTAGCACCGCCGTAAAAGTTTAGGAGGCATTTGAAAAGCTTTGGAATTTTTTATAATTTCAAAAGCGATTAAGATAATATTTTGGCCCCTGTTTTAACTGTTTTAGGACATTTATTATTTTATAAAAGGTTGTCTCCAACACCAAAATTAGCTAGGGTTTATCTGCCCCATGACGAACATTTTTGTTTTGACAATTGAAAACTTTTAAAGTTTGACTTGAATTTGAATTTGAATTTGAGCGGGGTTTGAATCAACGCGAGTTTATCAACAAGAATAGATGGTGACGAGGCATCATTAACGGGATTATTGTAGCCTAATTATCCCAAGGCCACAATTCTCCTCCACTACAAGAAGTCGCTACCGATATTTAGGAGGGAGCAAGGGGAAAAGGTCTGGTTACGATATTCTAACGGATCTTCTCGGTCTGGGCTGCTCTTCTTGAAGAAGTTAATCCCTTTCATTGATGTCTTGATTTCTCTGCTTCGGGTCATCATGATGAAGTAGGCATCCTTTCTTCGAGAACTCCATCGTACTTACGAAAGAATAAAGGGGGTATTCCGGGAGAACAAACCTCTGCAAGGTTGATTATCTGGTAGCTAACGTCAGGGAAGGTGGCGGAAAGTAACTCTCGAACTGAAACTTAAGAAAATATCGAGAACAAAGTAAGAAGGTACCATGAGAAGTTTCAAGCGGGTAGGCAATCGTTCGATGTCTGAACAAAGTGTAAAAGGGGTCCAGAGCAATGGGAATAAGTTTTGTGTCTGATACCAGAATTGATGATATCTCGGAAGGTGGCTCGTGAATTACATATGAGGCCACGCGCGAGGAATAACTATGGAAACAGGAGGGTGTACAGGAGAGTCAGGTTTTGATCCTGTGGAACTATGGGTTATGGGCCCACCATGTGGGTTAAAGTAGAAAGGGGGCTGACATCTTGCACGGTCACGATAGCAAGGCATGTCAGAGGGTAGCATGTCAGTTATGTCGGCAACAACATCGATACCAAGGGCGAGGGACGAAGAGAACCATTTTCCTGCTCGTTGAACGAGGCAGACCAATAGGCAAAGTTCTCGTCCATTGGTGGTTACCGGAATGCTATCGACAAATGCAATAGGGTCTTACCGACACGGTAGTACACCAAGGTGTTTACATAAGCAGAAGAATATTACTGCTTAGATCATATGGATCACAAGGAAGGTTAAACAAATCAACGGAAAGGAAAATGTGATCATCAGATCAAACAGAACAATGGAAAGGAAAATGTGTTTGACACGTATACCAGGGGTATACCCTTCCCAAGGACAAGCAGAGCATGATATCCATGACATGATAGAAAGTATAAAACCATTTAGGTAAGGGGAGAGGAATTTCATGACATTACCCAAACAACAGTGTTTGGATAATTGATAAAGAAAATTTTAGCATTGGGCTTCAAATGTTCTTATTGAAAATCGAAGTACCACAGACATGCTTCGAGATAGCATTGACATGGTCTTCAAGCAAAGGTCAGACTTCGGATACACGAAGGATCCATCAGGAACAACTTGTAGAATAAGTTTTACAATTTCCTCATGGAAGAATGGATAGCCTTGCTAAAAGGAAAATTATAACAATAGGTCCTCCGGTCAGGTGTGCTAGGCATGACATCACCTTATCGAGTCATATAAAGACCAATGTTATAACTCTTGGAAATATGTTCCAACCATCATATCTGACCGATGTTCAGATCCGATTGGTGTCAGGATACCTCCGACATAGGATGCCTGAGAAGAGAAGGTGCAACAAAATTTGACAAGATGACACTGTGAGATTCTCGGAAATGATCTATGGAAGCGAGTTCTGAAACAAGAGTTCATCATTAAACCAAGGAGAGTATGAGGGGGTGGCTGATGAACTAAACGAAAATTCATCGAGATTTCCAAAAGATGGATTTCCACAATCATGTGAACAAAGAGATAACATTTGTCAGATCAAATGATAAAATGAGGTATGCTCGAGGAAAACATACTCAATTAAACATTGGTGGAAAGCTGCACCCAAAATATGGGCTTAGGTAGCATGATCAATGTTGGAACGGTGATTCGATAACCAATAGTCTAAGAATGAACTATCGACCATTAACTCCAAAGCAATAGGATTGCTGGACGTTTTGAATTCATGCATCGTAATTCAATTGTCGGTATTCAGGTTAGAAACAACACGGGGATCAGAAAACGAATGGAGATGGCGAGAAGTATTACTATATCAAGAATTCTCAAGAGGTGGAACAATTCTCACAATATCCTTGACATAAAAGATGATAATACTCCAAGGTAGAACATAACATAAGCTGGTTAGCAAGGAGCTCCATAACATGATCAAGTTTGTGATGAAAGGAAGGTAAGGATGTTGTCGATGGTAACTCAAATTACCAAGGTATAGTAAAAACTCAAATTACCAAGGAACGAGGATGGCACTTATCATCAAGAATTCCATTGATATCCTGGAAGGAGTCAAAATGTTGATGATGATCACGACAATTTGTTGTCGAGAGGATCCACGAAGAAGCAATTGATCGCCGTCGCATCAAGCAAAAGGACTGATGCAGCAAAAGATTATTGGAGCCACAGATACTACACAAACTCGGGGTCAAGTTTGTTGTTCGAGGTGAAACGATAAGACGAGGAAATTGACGAAAGCTTAGTTCATCGCCGAAAGTTGTGCTCCGGGAATAAGGACCAGGTAGCACAGTTAAAATTTAGCACAATAAGGATATAGCCAATCAGGCTATGAATGACTTGAAGGATTATTAAACTCATAAGCAACGAAAATTACTTAGGGTATTGAATCGGCGTGCGGAATCGATACACTTATCGGTGTTCTCGAGTGACTAATAACTCAAAACTAGAGGGGGATTGGAATCGGCGAGAATAATAGTTGTTCTTGATGAAGAACTCATAAGAAGTTATGTAGTTCCGTGATATTCTCGAGGTACCAGAGGGTATACTCGAAGGTAGAGCAGAATAGAGGTTGGACAGGTGTATTGTCCTGCAGAAGACAAGTACTTCAACTTGTCCGAGAATGGGATCAAAGAAGAACAATATGGTCGGAACCACGATCGCAAAGGACCAAACATAGATACAGGACGAACCTATAACAAGGGGATTATTATCATTACAAGAAGCTTCGATGATAAGTTTCACATCGGGTCCATGGGCATGAACGCAAAGGCTCAAGGTCGACTCCCACTTCTTCAATGCATAACCTTTCATTTTACTTCTCGCTTTTGATGAAGCTGTAGTGTAGAAATTTTATCTGGCTAAACAATAGAAGAGTATGACTCGCGAAAACTTTCGGGTTCATACGGTTTGGGGAAGGCATAGGTTCAACCCATGGGGGCATCTTAGAAACATATACCACAAACTTTAGGGGTAAATAACTCAAGCTCGGAAGCAGAGCATGTTTGACCAAAAGAGAGGATACAAATTACCAAAGGCATTATGTATCAGGGAGGATTCACAAGGTGGTAAAATATGAATGTCGAATAATAATCCCACAAAGGATTTGATGGTCCATAGTAGAGCTGATGTGAGCATCGGCACACAATCAGATAAAGAAACAATGCAAAGGCATCTGATTATAGAACATCTGAATAATTCGATGCTTAGATAACAAAGGAATTATGATTTCCAAAATGAAGGATCAGAAGCAGACGCTCTGATTAAGAATGGATAAGTTGAACAGACTTAGGGGTACAGTCGACGACAATTTGATTGGTCGAGAACCAGCTCATGTTTAAAATGACATCTGAGCCGGAAGGATGATTTCTGTGATCTGATTGAGGATTGCGAGCATTCGCAAAATAATGAATCAAGGGGAATGAAATGATAGTGACAAAGGATGTCAATGGAGATTGGTAGAAATATGGAATTAACCATAGTACCGGAAGGCAAGGAATTCAGGAGCAATAGGCTCCTAAGGAATTTTCAGAAAATCGAATAGTATCCTAAAGAATTTTGTGAAACACAAAAACAACTAGGAATGAAGACCTCGATAAGTGTGAGAATTTATGCGTCAGTGTAATTGTGCAGAAAAGAGCTGCAAGGCAGTAAGCACGAAGGATTCTCGGAATAGCGGGAAGTAGTTCAGGGTATCTTGTAGTAACAAGAGTAATCGAGAATGAAGGTAAGGGTGGAAAGTATAAGTAGCTATCCATAGGGATGTCTCGGTGGTAGGGGTTCAAACCCGATGAGCACAAGTTCTCGAAAGAACATCAGAGAGTATCTTCGGAATATTCTGGTGCAGCAGGCGATCATCTGGAGTGAGGGGCTCTCCGGGAGAAACTATTTTCGAGAACCTAAAGTTAGTCCTTTTTTAGCAAAATCATTTAACCCGAATAGAAGAGAGCTCAGAGTCCCAGAGTATAGACGAGAAATAAAAGATCCTAATACCACACAAATGGCGACGTGGGCCCGTAAGCCACACAGCCATGTTAGTAAAAGTTTTGCAATGACTAGACTCAACTTCGGCCAAGGAGTTTGGAAGGGGGATTCCTACAGCAATCGGCTCGATACCAACTTGTGACGCCCCAATTTAATCAGACACTAATCATACACGCAAACGCAATGATCAAGATCAGAGACTCACGGGAAGATATCACAACACAACTCTAGAAATAAAATAAGTCATACAAGCATCATATTACAAGCCAGGGGCCTCGAGGGCTCGAATACTAGTGCTCGATCATAGACGAGTCAGCGGAAGCAACAATATCTGAGTACAAACATAAGTTAAACAAGTTTGCCTTAAGAAGGATAGCACAAACTGGGATACAAATCGAAAGAGGCGCAGGCCTCCTGCCTCGGATCCTCCTAAACTACTCCTGGCCGTCGGCGGCGGCCTGCACGTAGTAGTAAGCACCTCCGGTGTAGTAGGAGTCGTCGTCAACGGTGGCGTCTGGCTCCTGGGCTCCAACATCTGGTTGCGACAACCAGGTAGAATGGAAAGGGGGAAAAGAGGGAGAAAAGCAACCGTGAGTACTCATCCAAAGTACTCGCAAGCAAGGATCTACAGTACATATGCATGGGTATCTGTGTAAAGGGGCTATATCGGTGGACTGAATTGCAAAATGTTAGAATAAGAGGGGGATAGCTAATCCTATCGAGGACTACGCTTCAAGCCACCTCCATCTTGCAGCATGTAGAAGAGAGTAGATGGTAAGTTCACCAAGTAGCATCGTATAGCATACTCCTACCCGGCGATCCTCTCCTCGTCGCCCTGTTAGAGAGCGACCACCGTTGTATCTCGCACTTGGAAGGGTGTGTTTTATTAAGTATCCGGTTCTAGTTGTCATAAGGTCAATGTACAACTCCAAGTCGCCTCACATCAAGATCACAGACTATTCAAATAGATAAACTTCCTGCAGGGTGCACCACATAACCCAACACGCTCGATCCCATTTGGCCGGACACACTTTCCTGGGTCATGCCCGGTCTCGGAAGATCAACACATCGCAGCCCTACCTAGGCACAACAGAGAGGTCAGCACACCAGTCTAAATCCTATGGCGCAGGGGTTTGGGCCCATCGCCCATTGCACACTGCACGCTTGTAACGCCACGAAGGCAGACCTAGCCTTGCAGCGTTCTAGTCCACGCCGCCGCTGCCGCCATCTCGATTCTTGATGTCACGAAGGCTTCTACCGATACCACGACGCCGAAAGTGCCCATAATCGCTCCTCGTGAATTGGTTAGTGCGTATAGGCTAGTGGCGGACTCGGATCAAATACCAAGATCCGTTAAGCGTGTTAAGTATCCTCGAATGCCGACCAAGGCTGCCCACCTCTCTCCTAGGTGGTCTCAACCTGCCTGCCGCCCGCCACAAAGTAACAATGGGGCTGTCGGGAACCCAGGCCCACCTCTACCGGGATGGAGCCACCTGCCCCTTCACCCCCATCTCCGAACAATATCATAAGTAAGGTAACAATATAAAGTATATAGCATATGCCCGAGATCACCTCCCGAAGTGATCACGGCCCAGTAGTATAGCATGGCGCAGACAGAGTGTAGGGCCACCGATGGAACACTAGCATCCTATACTAAGCATTTAGGATTGCGTAAGGGTAACAAATGTAGTAACAATGACGGGCTATGCAAAGCAGAATAGGATTAACAAAGCAAGAATATGCTACACTACTCTAATGCAAGCGGTAGAGTGAAGAAATAAGCGATATCCGGTGATCAAGGGGGGGCTTGCCTGGGTGCTCTGGCAAAACGGAGGGGGCGTCGTCGATGTAGTCGAACACGGGGGTATCGGCGGCGGTCTCGAGGTCTACCGGAAAGAAGTAACGGAGGGGGAACACAAATAAATAATAGAGCAGTCAAAGCAACACAAAGCATAACATGGCAATACGCGGTGCTGGGGGTGACCTAACGCAGGGGTAGGTGATACTGGCGAAGGGGTGAAACATCCGGAAAAGTATCCCCAGAGTTTCGTGTTTTCGGACAGATGAACCGGAGGAGGAAAATTACGTGGTCGCTATGCTAGGGATGTGTGGCGGATGAACGGGCTGCGTATCCGGATTCGTCTCATCGTTCTGAGCAACTTTCATGTACAAAGTCTTTCCATCCGAGTTACGGATTATTTTATATTAATTTTTAAAGTTTTTAAAACACTTTCTAAATTGTTTTAATTCAAAAATTAAATGTTAAATTGCTATGGCTACGCAGAAGTGTACCCACAGAAGGGCTTGTGTGGCTGACCAGTAGGCCCAGTTGACTTGGTCAACTGCCCAGTCAGCGGAGACTGACTGGTGGGGCCAGTCAAAGTCAACAGCACAGTCAGCATTGACCGTTGACCTGGTCAACCTGACAAGTGGGTCCCACCATCATTGACTCATAACTTTAGTAGTTTAGGAAAAACTTGCTTAATTAACAGTGAGGCCCATCTGTCACTGGGTTATATTATGTTAATTACCTAATTAACTAATTAATTAACATACTAAATATTTTAATTAACACTTATTTTTGTTCATTTGTTTTTCGTTCTTATCCAGAGGCTGGGCCCCGGTGGTCAGGGGCACAACCGGCCACACACACGCACACGCACACACGGCTGTGGGCGAGGCCGTGGCCGGAGCCTGGTCGGCGGGTGGCCGGCGGCCAGCGGGCGCTGGGCGGGGCGGACACGGGGCATGGAGCGAGCGGGGAAGGGGTGCGGCGGCGCCGGCGGAGTGCACAGGGGGGGTGCGGCGACGCGCGACATCTAGGCACAGCGGCATCCCTGTGGACGGGCGAGCAGCGGCAGCGGAGGCGCGAAACGACGGGCGTGACAGGGGAACAGGGGCGGCCAGCGAGTCGGCGGTGAGGCGCGATGGCGCCGACGGGGAAGAGGTCGGGGAAGGCGTCCGTCGGGGAGGTGGAGGACAAGGCGGCGACGCCGTGGTCTGGCGAGGTGGCGACGGTCGGCGGGGCGCGGACGACGGCGAGCTGCGACAGGGGCGCCGACTGCCGTCCGGGGGGGGGGGGGGAGGCGAGGTCGGGGGGGGGGGGGGCCCGCCGGGGCGGCGGGCTCGGGTGCCCCCGATCCAGATGGATTGGGATCAGGTGACATGCCTCTTGGCAGTCACCGCGTAACATGCGCCCTCCCATCCACCGCTATTTCTCCATCCAACGGTTATCAGCGAACAAAGTAAAAGAAGGCAACACCTAGCAGTTTTGGCATGGAGACGAGACGATGCGGGTGAAAAAGAGGAATAGGCGGCCTCCTCAGTTCTTTCCCGCGCCCGCTACAGAGCAGATGGAATCGGCGCCGCACCGCCGCTGAGGGAACCGGCTACATCGCCGCCGTCGTCCGCCACAAGGCCACGAGATCCACCACCAGGTCGCCGCAAGGAAGTGGACGAGGGGTTGGGGTGGAGGGGCACCGCACGGATGGCGACGGGGCCGGGGCATCGCCGCCGCCGAGGTGAGTGAGGGAGCCGGGGCCGAGCCTCCGCGGAGGTGCTCGAGGAGGGGCTGTGGCTGAGCTGCACGTCGCGGAGGTGCTCGAGGGGGACCGGGGCTGAGCCGCCGCGGAGGTGCTCGAGGGGGGTGGGGGGGGGGGGGGGGGCGGGGTTGTGCCGTTGCGGAGGTGCTCGAGGGGCGCCAGGGTTGAGCTTCCACGGAGGTGCTCGAGGGGGGTCGTGGTTGAGCCGTCGCGGAGGTGCTACGCCAACACATCGGACCTCTCCGATTCCGCTGATTTGGGGGCTTCTCTGCTCCAGATTGTGGAGCTTCTCCACCTAAACAGGAGCAACCTACAGGAGGTTCAGAGGTAATAAGGCACAACCCCTCCTTTGTTTCGTATATGTTTCTGTCTGAGGATATTTAGGACAAAATTTAGCAGAACAATTTGTGTTGCTTGAGGAGTAATCTATAGAAAATCATCATCCTGTTTATATCTTTTGAATGAAGACAATTGTTAGAACAAGTCCCTGATGTTGAAATGATGTCATTGTACTTGGTGCACATCATTCAATTTTCTTAATCATTGCTGCACATCCGTGCTTGTTTTTTCTCTGATATACATGTCGTTTTGAATTTTGGCAGAATTTGGGTGTTATGCAATTGTGAAAGTGTTGTGCAATGGCACAAATTGACAAGAGGATATCTCAAGTTGGTATGAGATTCAAAGATTCAAATGAGGCTTGGATGTTTTGGTAGAATATGGGGGTCACATAGGCTTTGATGTGAGGAAAAGATGCACCAACAAAAGCAAATTTGATGGAAAGGTGACTTTATGAAGATTTGTTTGTTCCAATGAGGGTCTTAGAAGGAAATGTTAAACCGAACGTGAGCCAAAGCGTTTTAGAGCTGAAACAAGAACTAATTGTATAGTTCGGATGGTTATTACATTGGATCGAGCGACAGAAAATTATGAAATTACAGAAGTTGTGTTGGAAAACAACCACTACCTTCAATTGCCACAAACCCGCCACTTGTTGGCTTCACAAAGGAAGATTTGAGAACTGCAAGCTTTTGAGATAGAAACCGCTGATGATTCTGGAATTATGCCAAAAGCCACATGAGTTTGCTTGTCGTAAAGTTGGTGGGCCGCTTAACCTTGGCTATACTTGCCGGGACCAAAAGAATCATTTGCGAAGCAAGAGACATAGAGAATTGGCTTTTGGACAGGCTGGGAGTATGTTGAAGTATTTTCGCGACAAAGTTGCTGAGAATCCATCATTTCAATATGCTTTGCAGCTCGATTGTGAGGAGAATATTGCCAACATATTCTGGGTTGATGCTAAAATGTTACTTGATTATGCACACTTTGGTGATGTTGTCACATTTGACACCACATTTGGCACAAATAAAGAGTATAGGCCATTTGGTATTTTTCTTGGGCTCAATCAGTTTAGAGAAACCACCATTTTTTGTGCTGCCTTGATGTTTGATGAAACATGGGACTCGTTTATATGGCTCTTTGAGAGTTTTCTAGCAGCACATAATGAAAGACAGCCTAGAACTATTTATACGGATCAAGATATAGCAATGGGAAAAGCTATAGAGCATGTCTTCACGCAATCATATCATGGATTGTGCACCTTCCACATAATGCAAAATGCTGTCAAACATTTATCTTCAATGAAGGGCGAAGAGGAAGATGAAGTGGAAGAGAGAGATGAAGTGGAAGATGAAGAAAAGGAGACTCACATTCTACCTGATTTTGGTGCATGTATGTATGGCTATGAGGACAAGGCAGAATTTGAAGAAGCGTTTGATAATATGAGACAAAAGGTGCATAAGCAAACTTGGTTAGATAGTATCTACAAGGTGAAGGAAAAATGGGCTGAATGTTATATGAGAGATGTCTTTAGTTTTGGAGTGAGGAGTACACAACTAAGTGAGAGCTTCAATAATGCACTGAAGAATCATTTGAAATCAGATTTTCATATTGTTCGATTCTTGATGCACTTTGAGAGGACGATGGAAGTGAAAAGAAGAAAGGAATTGGAATCTGAATTTGAGGCAAGGAAAAAATTACCAAGAATCAAAATGTTCACACCTATGTTGGTGCAAGCAAGCAAAGTGTATACTCCAATTATTTTTGAAGCTTTCCAAGGTGAGTATGAAAGATCCATGGCTGCATGTTGTAGAGTATTGGATGGAAATAACAAATTTGGTGTTGCTATTGGGAGTTTGCATGGTGATTTACAGTTCGAGGAGGAGCGCATAGTGATAGGTGATCCTTTGACCCAAACCATTTCATGTAGTTGTGGAATGTTCAATAGGGCAGGAGTATTGTGTGGACATGGTCTCAAAGTTCTTGATTTGCTGAATATAAAGACATTGCCAACACATTATGTCTTAAAGAGATGGACTAGAGAAGCACGCAATGGAAGTATACAAGATAGGCAAGGAAGGAATGTTGTAGAAAATCCAAAACTAGAAGCTCAACTTCGGTACCAGGATTTGTCTCATAAATTTCACAATTTGGCACATAAAGCAGCCAACTATTTAAAATGTTGTGTGCTATTGGAGAATGCACTTGATTCCGTTGCTCCACAAATAGAGGATAAACTCAACGCAACTACTAGTGCTATGAATGAACCATGTAAAGACAAGGAAAATGTTGAACCAAATGTGCAGCAAACAAATGAGTTTCTTTGTTCCGCACAACTAAAGAAAAAAGAGGTTCAATCAAGAAATTTAAGGAGAAAGAAAGGTTGGCTTGATAAGTTACTCAAGGGGAAGCGCAAGTCAACTAAAACTACCGCACCAACAAAAAAAAGGAGCAAAGGCATGTTGTTATTTACATGATTTGTTCATTGTTCAATTCTAAACTAGTTACTTTAATTTTCACTAGAAGCAACAAAAGAAGGGGAAGCCTCAAGTGGAAGTGGAGAAGGATGACAAGAACAAAGGAGCAAACTTGGAGTTTCAAGAGTGCAATGCAATCTTCAGTTTCACCCAACTCTTGACAACTCCACCTTGTGATGTTCATCATTTGTTTTAGCATGTGCAAGTCTTCTAGATAGTATTTTGGACAGAGTTAACTATAGTTGGGGCTAACTATAGTCTTTTGTGGCCTAAGTGTACAAGTAAAACAGCCTATTTTGTGTACTCCGATGATTGTTTCACTAGCAAGACTTGTTGCTGCAGAATTTACATGTTGATTACTGCTAGTGGCAGCATGTAATTTGGTCCAGCAATACTAGTGTTGATCCTGAGTAAGAATGATGGCTGCTGTTTCTTTCAATGCTAAGTGTTGAATTTATCGACTCGATCATGTACACTACCTCTTTTTAACCTTAAATAGTTCCTGTTGTTTTTCATCTCTAATTGCATCAAAACTGACTAATGTTGGCTGTACTGTTGGCTGTCTAAAGGATAGTAAGTTTGGATTTTTTTTTTCAGTTTTCTAATGTGTGGATGATGGCTGGATGGATTCATGAATTGGTTGATGTATGCTTGATAGAAACTGACTGATGTTGTTTACACTGTCGGCTGTCTAAAGATGTGTAAGTATGGATTTTTTTTTCAGTTTTCTAATGTGAGGATGGTGGCTGGATGTGTTGATAAATTGGTTGATGCATGCTTGATCGTTGCCAGGTCTTGATTTTAATGTATACAAATTGGTACAACATATAAAGCTGTAGTTTCTGGACTAGTAAAATGATCGCTGTTGTGAGACGCTTGCTACTGTCGACTGTCTGAAAAAAGCCCAAGTCTGAATCGTTTTGCACTTGGATCAATCAGTGGCGTTGGATGTAGAACCAACGATGGATGGGAAAGCGCATGTTACACGGTGACTGCCAAGAGGCATGTCACCTGATCCCAGTCCGATCCAGATCGGGGTGAGAGGAAGAGGTGGAGGATCGAGGGGATCGTGCGGGGGGGAGTGGGTGTGTCGGTGGGCTCTAGGGGTGGGAGGTTACGCAGGCGCGGCTGGGCCGGCTGGGGTGGGCTGGCCGGTTGGGGTGGGATGGGCCGAGGCCCATCGGGAGCTGGGGGTCTTCTTTTCTTTCCTTGCCTTTTTTCTCTTTAGCCACTAAAAGGCTTTTATAAAAAAACCAACTAGTCCCATAAATGACATTGCAATATGTAGCACTGCCAGAAAAGTTTAGGAGGCATTTGAAAAGCTTTGGAATTTTTTATAATTTCAAAAGCGATTAAGATAATATTTTGGCCCCTGTTTTAACTGTTTTAGGACAATTAATTATTTTATAAAAGGTTGTCTCCAACACCAAAATTAGCTAGGGTTTATCTGCCACATGACGAACATTTTTGTTTTGACAATTGAAAACTTTTAAAGTTTGACTTGAATTTGAATTTGAATTTGAGCAGGGTTTGAATCAACGCGAGTTTATCAACAGTAACAGTGGTGACGAGGTATCATTAATGCGGGATTACTGTAGCCTAATTATCCGGGCGTCACAGCAGTAGAACCTAATGATCATGTGTCCATGTCTCATAGTTCCTCTGATCAACCCTCTGCTGAAAGTGTACAGGAAGACGACGAAGAAATAGATGAAACGTCACATGATTTTATGCTGGAGACAGAACCTGCAGGAGAAGCCACAGAAGATCCGGGCTCCGATCAGCGTGGATCTCGGGGATCCCTCGGGATCGTGACATCGGTAGCAGCGGATCGCCTGCGAGATCTGCGCCGCTTCGATTAGCGGCGGGTCGCCCAGCAGTGGGGTCGGCGGGCCCCCTGCGTGGCCTCTATCGGCGCTTTCAAGGAGGGACACTGGGCCCTTCGCTGGCGTGGCCAAAGTGGGCTGCACTGAAGGCCATCGGGTGATAACCCACAAGTATAGGGGATCACAACAGTTTTCGAGGGTAGAGTATTCAACCCAAATTTATTGATTCGACAAAAGGGGACCCAATGTATATTCTCAAGTATTAGCAGCTGAGTTGTCAATTCAACCACACCTAAAATACTTAATATCTGTAGCAAAGTATTTAGTAGCAAAGTAGTATGGAAGTAACGGTAACAGTGGCAAAAGTAATAGTAGTAGTATTGTAGCAATCATAACAGTGACAACGAAAAAGTACCAGAGCAAAGATCAATATGAGACGAGCTCATAGGCAATGGATCAATGATGGATAATTATGTCGGATGGCATTCATCATGCAACAGTTATAACATTGGGTGGCACAGAACTAGCTCCAATTCATCAATATAATGTAGGCATGTATTCCGAATATAGTCATACGTGCTTATGGAAAAGAACTTGCATGACATCTTTTGTCCTACCCTCCCGTGGCAGCGGGGTCCTATTGGAAACTAAGGGATATTAAGTCCTCCTTTTCATAGAGTACCAGACCAAAGCATTAGCACTTAGTGAACACATGAACTCCTCAAACTACGTCATCACCGGGAAGTGTCCCGACTATTGTCACTCCGGGGTTGCCGGATCATAACACGTAGTAGGTGACTATAACTTGCAAGATAGGATCAAGAACACTAATATATTCATGAAAACATAAAGGGTTCAGATCTGAATTCATGGCACTCGGGCCCTAGTGAAAAGCATTAAGCATAGCAAAGTCATAGCAAGATCAATCTTAGAACATAGTGGATACTAGGGATCAAACCCTAACAAAACTAACTCGCTTACACGGTAAATCTCATCCAACCCATCACCGTCCAGCAAGCCTACGATGGGATTACTCATGCATGGTGGTGAGCATCATGAAATTGGTGATGGTGGATGGTTTAGGGGGAAAGGACATGGTTTCTGAACCCATGGTTCTCTTTCTTTACCTTGCTTCCTAGCAACGAAGTATCTCTTATCATAACGTTGATTCTTTGATTGTGGGTTACCAAGATCAACAGCAGGTTCAATCTTTACATCATTATCATTACTAGTTTGAGCATCAACATGAACATCATTATTAACATTATCACTAGGTTCATGTTCATCACTGTGTTGTGTCTCAAAGATCGTAAATAGAAATATCATTAGGATTCTCAGGTGTATCTATAGCAGGTTCACTAGCATGCAAAGTCCTATCAGTTTTCTTTTCTTTTTATGAGAAGGACTAGGTACATCAGTATTAATTCTCTGAGAATCTTGCTCAACTCTCTTAGGATGGCCCTCAGGATACAAAGGTTCCTGGGTCATTTTACCACCTCTAGTCATAACCCTAACAACATTATCATTATTCTTACTATAAAACTCATTAAGCAAATCATCTTGTGCCTTAAGTACTTGTTCTACTTGAGTTGTAACCATGGAAGCATGTTTATGAAGGAAATATGCCCTAGAGGCAATAATAAAGTTATTATTTATTTCCTTATATCATGATAAATGTTTATTATTCATGCTAGAATTGTATTAACTGGAAACATAATACTTGTGTGAATACATAGACAAACAAAGTGTCACTAGTATGCCTCTACTTGACTAGCTCGTTGATCAAAGATGGTTATGTTTCCTAACCATAGACATGAGTTGTCATTTGATTAACGAGATCACATCATTAAGAGAATGATGTGATTGACTTCGACCAATTCTGTTAGCTTAGCACATGATCGTTTAGTATTCTGTTGTGCTTTCTTCATGACTTATACATGTTCCTATGACTGAGATTATGCAACTCCCGTTTATCGGAGGAACACTTTGTGTGCTACCAAACATCACAACGTAACTGGGTGATTATAAAGGTGCTCTGGTGTGTCTCCGAAGGTACTTGTTGGGTTGGCATATTTCGAGATTAGGATTTGTCACTCCGATTGTCGGAGAGGTATCTCTGGGCCCACTTTCGGTAATGCACATCACTATAAGCCTTGCAAGCATTGCAACTAATGAGTTAGTTGTGGGATGATGTATTACAGAACTAGTAAAGAGACTTGCCGGTAACGAGATTGAACTAGGTATTGAGATACCGACAATCGAATCTCGAGCAAGTATCATACCGATGACACAGGGAACAACGTATGTTGTTATGCGGTCTGACCGATAAAGATCTTCGTAGAATATGTGGGAGCCAATATGAGCATCCAGGTTCCGCTATTGGTTATTGACCGGGGACGTGTCTCGGTCATGTCTACATAGTTCTCGAACCCGTAGGGTCCGCACGCTTAAAGTTCGATGCAGTTATATTATGAGTTTATGTGTTTTGATGTACCGAAGGTAGTTCAGAGTCCCAGATGAGATCGGGGACATGACGATGAGTCTCGAAATGGTCGAGACGTAAAGATCGATATATTGGACGACTATATTCGGATATCGGAAAGGTTCCGAGTGATTCGGGTATTTTTCGGAGTACCAGAGAGTTACGGGAATTCGCCGGGGGGTATATGGGCCTTATTGGGCTTTAGGGGAAAGAAAGAGGAGAGGCTGGGCGCCCCCAAGGCCTAGTCCGAATTGGACTAGGGAGGGCTGCGCCTCCTTCCTTCTCTTCTCTCTCCCTTTCCTTGACTCCTATTCCTACTACTTGGATGGGGAATCCTACTCCCGGTGGGAGTAGGACTCCTCCTAGGCGTGCCATAGAGAGGCCGGCCCTCCCTCCACCACTCCTTTATATCTGAGGAGGGAGGCACCCCTTGGAGACACAACAATTGATCCTTTGGATCTCTTAGCCGTGTGCGGTGCCCCCCTCCACCATAATCCACCTCGATAATATCGTAGCGGTGCTTAGGCGAAGCCCTACATCGGTAGAACATCATCATCGTCACCACGCCGTCGTGCTGACGGAACTCTCCCTCAAAGCTCGGCAGGATCGGAGTTCGAGGGACGTCATCGAGTTGAACGTGTGCTGAACTCGGAGGTGCCGTGCGTTCGGTACTTGATCGGTCGGATCGTGAAGACGTACGACTACATCAGCCGCATTGTGCTAATGCTTCCGCTTACGGTCTACGAGGGTACGTGGACACACTCTCCTCTCTCGTTGCTATGCATCACCATGATCTTGTGTGTGCGTAGGATTTTTTTTGAAATTACCACGTTCCCCAACAGTGGCATCCGAGCCTGGTTTTATGCGTAGATGTCATATGCACGAGTAGAACACAAGTGAGTTGTGGGCGATATAAGTCATACTGCTTACCAGCATGTCATACTTCGGTTCGGCGGTATTGTTGGATGAAGCGGTCCGGACCGACATTACGCGTACGCTTATGCGGGACTGGTTTTACCGCCGAGCTATGCACACAGGTGACTAGCGGGTGTCAGTTTCTCCAACTTTAGTTGAACCGAGTGTGGCTACGCCCGGTCCTTGCGAAGGTTAAAACAACACCAACTTGACAAACTATCGTTGTGGTTTTGATGCGTAGGTAAGAACGGTTCTTGCTCAGCCCGTAGCAGCCACATAATACTTGCAACAACAAAGTAGAGGATGTCTAACTTGTTTTTGCAGGGCATGTTGTGATTTGATATGGTCAAGGCATGATGCTATATTTTATTGTATGAGATGATCATGTTTTGTAACCGAGTTATCGGCAACTGGCAGGAGCCATATGGTTGTCGCTTTATTGTATGCAATGCAAACGCCCTGTAATGCTTTACTTTATCACTAAACGGTAGCGATAGTCGTAGAAGCATAAGTTGGCGAGATGACAACGATGCTACGATGGAGATCAAGGTGTCGCGCCGGTGACAATGGTGATCATGACGGTGCTTCGGAGATGGAGATCACAAGCACAAGATGATGATGGCCATATCATATCACTTATATTGATTGCATGTGATGTTTATCTTTTATGCATCTTATCTTGCTTTGATTGACGGTAGCATTATAAGATGATCTCTCACTAAATTTCAAGATAAAAGTGTTCTCCCCGAGTATGCACCGCTGCCAAAGTTCGTCGTGCCCGGACACCATGTGATGATCGGGTGTGATAAGCTCTCGTCCATCTACAATGGGTGCAAGCCAGTTTTGCACACGCAGAATACTCGAGTTAAACTTGACGAGCCTAGCATATGCAGATATGGCCTCGGAACCTTTGAGACCGAAAGGTCGAGCGTGAATCATATAGTAGATATGATCAACATAGTGATGTTCACCGTTGAAAGCTACTCCATTTCACGTGATGATCGGTTATGGTTTAGTTGATATGGATCACGCGATCACTTAGAAGATTAGAGGGATGTCTATCTAAGTGGGAGTTCTTAAGTAATATGATTAGTTGAACTTAAATTTATCATGAACTTAGTCCTGGTAGTATTAGCATATCTATGTTGTAGATCAATAGCTCGCATTGTTGCTTCCCTATGTTTATTTTGATATGTTCCTAGAGAAAAACTATGTTGAAAGATGTTAGTAGCAATGATGCGGATTGTATCCGTGATCTAAGGATTATCCTCATTGCTGCACAGAAGAATTATGTCCTTGATGCACTGCTAGGTGACAGACCTATTGCAGGAGCAAATGTAGATGTTATGAACGTTTGGCTAGCTCAATATGATGACTACTTGATAGTTTAGTGCACCATGCTTAATGGCTTAGAATCGGGACTTCAAAGACGTTTTGAACGTCATGGACCATATGAGATGTTCCAGGAGTTGAAGTTAATATTTCAAGCAAATACCCGAGTTGAGAGATATGAAGTCTCCAACAAGTTCTATAGCTAAAAGATGGAGGAGAATAGCTCAAGCGGTGAGCATATGCTTTCGATTGTCCGGGTACTACAATCGCCTGAATCAAGTGGGAGTTAATCTTCCAGATAAAATAGTGTTTGACAGAATTCTCTAGTCACCATCACCAAGTTAGTAGAACTTCGTGATGAACTATAACATGCAAGGGATGACGAAAGTAATTCCCGAGCTCTTCGCGATATTGGAGATCGGCGAAGGTAGAATTCAAGAAAAGAGCATCAAGTGTTGATGGTTAACAAGATCACTAGTTTCAAGAAAAGGGCAAAGGGAAAGAAGGGGAACTTCAAGAAGAACGGCAAGCAAGTTGCTGCTCAAGTGAAGAAGCCCAAGTTTGGACCTAAGCCTGATACTGAGTGCTTCTACTGCAAAAAGGACTGGTCACTGGAAGCGGTACTACCCCAAACAATTGGCGGATAAGAAGGATGGCAAAGTGAACAAAGGTATAGTTGATATACATGTTATTGATGTGTACTTTACTAGTATTTATGGCAACCCCTCAGTATTTGATACTAGTTCAGTTGCTAAAGATTAGTAACTCGAAACGGGAGTTGCAGAATGAACAGAGACTAGTTAAGAGTGAAGTGACGATTTGTGTTGGAAGTAGTTCCAAGATTGACATGATCATCATCGTACACTCCCTATACTTTCCGGATTAGTGTTGAACCAAAATAAATGTTATTTGGTGTTTGCGTTGACCATGAATATGATTTGATCATGTTTATTGCAACACAGTTATTCATTTAAGTTAGAGAATAATTGTTGTTCTGTTTACATGAATAAAACCTTATATGGTTACACACCCAATGAAAATGGTTCATTGGATCTCGATCATAAGTGATACACATATTCATAATATTGAAGCCAAAAGATGCAAAGTTAATAATGATAGTGCAACTTATTTGTGGCACTGCCGTTTAGGTCATATTGGTGTAAAGCGCATGAAGAAACTCCATGCTGATGGGCTTTTGGAATCACTTGATTACGAATCACTTGATGCTTGCGAACCATGCCTCTTGGGCAAGATGACTAAAACACCGTTCTCCGGAACAATAGAGCGAGCAACAGACTTTTTGGAAATCATACATACTGATGTATGTGGTTCGATGAATATTGAGGCTCGCGGCAGGTATCGTTATTATCTGACCTTCACAGATGATTTGAGCAGATATGGGTATATCTACTTGATGAAACATAAATTCTGAAACATTTGAGAAGTTCATATAATTTCAGAGTGAAGTGGAAAATCATCGTAACAAGGAAATACAGTTTCTACGATTTGATCGTGGAGGAGAATATTTGAGTTACGAGTTTGGTCTTCATTTGAAACAATGCGGAATAGTTTCGCAACTCACGCCACCTGGAACACCATGATACGTCTCCAACGTATCTATAATTTTTGATTGTTCCATGCTATTATATTACCCCTTTTGGATGTTTATGGGCTTTATTTTACACATTTATATCATTTTTGGGACTAATCTACTAACCGGAGGCCCATCCCATATTGCTGTTTTTTTGCCTATTTCAGTATTTCGAAGAAAAGGAATATCAAACGGAGTCCAAACGGAATGAAACCTTCGGGAGCGTGATTTTTGGAATAAACGTGATCCAAAGGACTTGGAGTGCAAGTCAAGAAGTAGCCGAGGCCTCCACGAGATAGGAGGGCGCCCCCCCCCCCTATAGGGTGCGCCCCCTGTCTCGTGGGTCCCTCGGGCGGCCACCGACGTACTTCTTCTTCCTATATATACCTACGTACCCCGAAAACATCCAGGGGCACCACGAAACACAATTTTCACCGCCAGAACCTTCTCAGATCCACGAGATCTCATCTTGGAGCCTTCGGCACTCTGGGAGGGAATCAAGCACGGAGGGCCTCTACATCAACATCCTTGCCCCTCCGATGAGTTGTGAGTAGTTTACCACAGACCCTCACGGGTCCATAGTTATTAGCTAGATGGATTCTTCTCTCTTTTTGGATCTCAATACAATGTTCTCCCCCTCTCTTGTGGAGATCGATTCGATGTAAACTCTTTTTGCGGTGTGTTTGTCAAGATCCGATGAATTGTGGGTTTATGATCAAGTTTATCTATGAATAATATTTGAATCTTCTCTGAATTATTTTATGTATGATTGAGTTATCTTTGCAAGTCTCTTCGAATTATTAGTTTAGTTTGGCCTACTAGATTGGTCTTTCTTGCCATGGGAGAAGTGCTTAGCTTTGGGTTCAATCTTGCGGTGTACTTACCTGTGATGTAAAGGGTTGCAAGGCACGTATTGTATTGTTGCCATCGAGGATAACAAGATGGGGTTTATATCATATTGCATGAGTTTATCCTCTACATCATGTCATCTTGCTTAATGCGTTACTCTGTTCTTATGAACTTAATACTCTAGATGCATCTTTGGATAGCGGTCGATGTGTGGAGTAATAGTAGTAGATCTTTGGCAGAGTCGGTCTACTTGTTATGGACGTGATGCCTATATACATGATCATGCCTAGATAATCTCATAACTATAAACTTTTCTATCAATTGCTCGACAATAATTTGTTCACCCACCGTAATACTTATGCTATCTTGAGAGAAGCCACTAGTGAAACCTATGGCCCCGGGTCTATCTCTTATCATATTTGCTTCCAATCTACTTTTATTTGCATCTTTACTTTTGTATCTATATTATAAAATACCAAAAATATATTTATCTTATCATACTATCTTTATTAGATCTCACTTTCAAGACGTGGCATTGAAGCGATCGACAACCCCTTTATTGCGTTGGTTGCGAGTTCTCGCTTTGTTTGTGTAGGTGCGTGGGACTTTTGAGGAGCCTCCTACTAGATTGATACCTTGGTTCTCAAAAATGAGGGAAATACTTACGCTACACTTGCTGCATCACCCTCTCCTCTTCGAGGAAAACCAACGCAAGCTCAAGATGTAGCAAGAAGGATTTCTGGCGCCGTTGCCGAGGAGGTCTTCGCTCAAGTCAATACATACCAAGTACCCATCACAAACCCATCTCCCTCGCATTTACATTATTTGCCATTTGCCTCTTGTTTTCCTCTCCCACACTTCACCCTTGCCGTTTTATTCGCCCTCTCTTTCCCAGCCTCCTCTTCTCTTTTTGCTTGCCGTTTTTCTGTTGCTTGTGTGTTGGATTACTTGTTGCCATGGCGCAAGATAATACCAAATCGTGTGACTTCTCGAATACCAATAATAATGATTTCCTTAGTACTCCGATTGCTCCTCTTAATAATGATGAGTCTTGTGAAATCAATACCGCTTTGCTGAATCTTGTTATGAAAGATCAATTCGCCGGCCTTCCTAGCGAAGATGCCTCTACTCATCTAAAAAAATTTGTTGATTTGTGTGATATGCAAAAGAAGAAAGATACGGATAACAATATTGTCAAATTGAAGTTATTTCCGTTTTCACTTAGAGATCATGCTAAAGTTTGGTTTTCGTCTTTGCCCAAGAATAGTATTGATTCTTGGAACAAGTGCAAAGATGCTTTTATCTCTAAGTATTTTCCTTCCGCTAAGATCATCACTCTTAGGAATGATATTATGAATTTTAAACAACTTGATCAGGAGCATGTTGCCCAATCTTGGGAAAGAATGAAATTGATGCTTCGCAATTGCCCTACTCATGGTCTGAATTAATGGATGATCATACAAAAATTTTATGCCGGTTTGAACTTTGCTTCTAGAAATCTCTTAGATTCGGCCGCGGGAGGCACGTTTATGGAAATTAAGTTAGGAGATGCTACAAAACTTCTTGATAATATTATGGCTAATTATTCTCAATGGCACACCGAAAGATCTTCTAGTAAAAAAGTGCATGCTATAGAAGAAATCAATGTTTTGAGTGGAAAGATGGATGAACTTATGAAGATGTTTGCTATTAAAAATACTCCTCTTGATCCCAATGATATGCCTTTGTCTTCCTTGATTGAGAATAATAATGAATCTATGGATGTGAATTTTGTTGGTAGGAATAGTTTTGGAAACAATGCTTATAGAGGAAATTTTAACGCTAGACCGCTCCTAGTAATCCCTCTAATAATTATGGAAATTCCTACAATAATTCTTATGGTAATTTTAATAAGATGCCTTCTGATTTTGAGAATAGTGTGAAAGAATTTATGATTTCTCAAAAGAATTTTAATGCTTTGCTTGAAGAAAAATTGCTCAAAGTTGATGATTTGGCTAGGAACGTTGATAGACTTTCGCTTGACGTTGATTCTCTTAAAATTAGATCTTCCCCTCCTAAGCATGATATCAATGAGTCTCTCAAGGTAATGCGAATTTCCATTGACGAGTGCAAGGAAAGAACCGCTAGATTGCGTGCTAAAAAAGAAAGCTTTATAAAGGCGTGTTCTTCTAGTTTCCGTGAAAATAATGATGAGGATCTTAAAGTTATTGATGCGTCTCCGATTAGACCTATGTTTTGCAATATGAACTTTGATGATTATGGGACTGATGATGAATCAACTTTGCCTAGAAGGCGTCCCAAGAATTCAGAATCTTTAGATCTTAATGTAAAACTTGGTAAAAGTGAGATTGGAGAATCCTCAACTTCTAATAGTGTTGAACCTACTATCTCGGATTTCAAGGAATTTGATTATGATAATTGGTTTATAAAAGGTTGTATTTCCTTGTTGCAAGCCGTTGTTAATTCTCCTCATGCTTATAGTCAAAACAAAGCTTTTACCAAGCATATTGTTGATGCCTTGATGCAATCTTATGATGAAAAACTTAATTTGGAAGTTTCTATACCTAGAAAACTTAACGATGAGTGGGAACCTACTATAAAGATTAGAATAAAGATTATGAGTGTATTTCCTTGTTGCAAGCCGTTGTTAATTCTCCTCATGCTTATAGTCAAAACAAAGATTTTACCAAGCATATTGTTGATGCCTTGATGCAATCTTATGATGAAAAACTTAATTTGGAAGTTTCTATACCTAGAAAACTTAACGATGAGTGGGAACCTACTATAAAGATTAGAATAAAGATTATGAGTGTTTTGCTTTGTGTGATTTGGGTGCTAGTGTTTCCACGATTCCGAAAACTTTATGTGATATTCTAGGTTTCCATGATCTTGATGATTGTTCTTTAAATTTGCACCTTGGATTCCACCATTAAAAAGCCTATTGGAAGGATCAATGATGTTCTTATTGTTGCAAATAGAAATTTGGTGCCCGTAGACTTTATCGTTCTTGATATAGATTGCAATCTTTCTTGCCCTATTATTCTTGGTAGACCTTTCCTTAGAACGATTGGTGCGATTATTGATATGAAGGAAGGGAATATTAGATTCCAATTTCCCTTAAAGAAAGGCATGTAGAACTTTCCAAGAAAGAAATTTAAATTACCTTATGAATCTTTCATGCGTGCTACTTATGAGTTTAGTGCCAAAGATGGCACTCGTTAGATCTATCTTCGCTTTTATGCCTAGCTAGGGGCGTTAAACGATAGCGCTTGTTGGAGGCAACCCAATTTTCTTTATGCTTTTTGTTTTTGTTTCTGTTTAGGAATAAATAATCCATCTACCTTATGTTTAGATGTGGTTTTATCTTTTAATTAGTGTTTGTGCCAAGTTAAACCTATAGGATCTTCTTGGATGATAGTTATTTGATCTTGCTGTAATTTCCAGAAACTTTCCGTTCACGAAAATAATTGTTAAAAATCACCATAACGTGATAAAATAGTGATTCCAATTGCTTCTGATCAATAAACAAATTTCCTAGGTCTTCCTATTTTGGATGAATTTTTTGAGTTACAGAAGTTTGCGTTAGTTACAGATTACTACAGACTGTTCTGTTTTTGACAGATTCTGTTTTTCATGTGTTGTTTGCTTATTTTGATGAATCTATGGCCAATAAAATAGTTTATAATCCATAGAGAAGTTGGAATACAATATGTTTAACACCAAATTAAATAAATAATGAGTTAATTGCAGTACCTTATGTGGTGGTTTTCTTTTCTTTCACTAACGGAGCTTATAAGATTTCTGTTGAGTTTTGTGTTGTGAAGTTTTCAAATTTTGGGTAAAGCTTTTATGGACTATGGAATAAAGGGTGACAAGAGACTAAGCTTGGGGATTCCCAAGGCACCCCAAGACATTCAAGAATAGCCAAAAGCCTAAGCTTGGGGATACCCTGGGAAGGCATCCCCTCTTTCGTCTCCGTTCATTGATAACTTTACTTGGAGCTATATTTTTATTCGCCACATGATAAGTGTTTTGCTTGGAGCGTCATGTATTATATTAGTATTTTCTTTTTAGTTTACCACAATCATCCTTGCTGTACACACCTTTTGGGAGAAGCCTATTTGATTACAATTTGCTAGAATACTCTATGTGCTTCACTTATATCTTTTGAGCTTGATAGTTTTTGCTCTAGTGCTTCACTTATATCTTTTAGAGCACGGTGGTGTCTTAATTTTGAAGAAATTGCTAGTCTCTCATTCTTCACTTATATTATTTTGAGAGTATTTTAGAACAGCATGATATTTGCTATGGTTATAAAATTGGTCCTAGAATGGTAGGCATCCAAGTTGGGTATAATAAAAACTATCATAGGAAGTGAATTGGATGCTATGATTAACTTGATACTTGATAATTGTTTTGAGATATGGAGGTAGTGATATTAAATTCATGCTAGTCGGGTGATTATGAATTTAAAGAATGCTTGTGTTGAAGTTAGCAAGTCCCGTAGCATGCATGTATGGTTAAAGTTGTATAACAAATTTGAAACATGAAGTGTACCTGGCTTGTGCATCCTTATGAGTGGCGGTCGGGGACGAGTGATGGTCTTTTCCTACCAATCTACCCCCCTAGGAGCATGCGCGTAATACTTGATTTTTGATGACTTCTAAATTTTTGCAATAAGTATATGAGTTCTTTTGACTAATGTTGAGTCCATGGATTATACGCACTTTTACCTTTCCGCCTTTGCTAGCCTCTTCGGTACCGTGCATTGCCCTTTCTCCCCTTGAGAGTTGGTGCAAACTTCGCCGGTGCATCCAAACTCCGTGATACGACACGCTCTATCACACATAAACCTCCCTATATCTTCCTCAAAACAGCCACCATACCTACCTATTATGGCATTTCCATAGCCATTCCGAGATATATTGCCATGCAACTTTCCACCGTTCTGTTCACCATCATCATGACATACTTTACTATATTGCCATTGCATGATCATGTAGTTGCCATCGTATTTGTGGCAAAGCCACCATGCATTATTTTTCATACATGTCACTCTTGATTCATTGCACCATCGCGGTACACCGCCGGTGGCATTCATATAGAGTCATATCTTGTTCTAGTTTCGAGTTGTAATTCTTATGTTGTAATCAATAGAAGTGTGATGATCATCATTATTAGAGCATTGCCCAATAAAAAAAGGAAAAAGGCCAAAAAGAAAAAATAAAGGCAAAAAAAAAAGAAAATAAATAAAAAGGGCAATGTTACTATCTCTTTTTCCACACTTGTGCTTCAAAGTAGCACCTTGTTCTTCATGTAGTGAGTCTCATATATTGCGCTTCAAAGTAGCACCATGTTTTTCATACAATGAGTCTCCTATGTTGTCACTTTCATATACTAGTGGGAATTTTCATTATAGAACTTGACTTGTATATTCCTACGATGGGCTTCCTCAAATGCCCTAGGTCTTCATGAGCAAGCAAGTTGGATGCACACCCACTAGTTTTCTTTTGTTGAGCATTCATTTGTAGCTCTAGTGCATCCGTTGCATGGCAATCCCTACTCCTCATGTTGACATCAATTGATGGGCATCTCCATAGCCCATTGATTATCCTCGTCAATATGAGACTTTCTCCTTTTTGTCTTCTCCACACAATCCCCTTCATCATATTCTATTCCACCCATAGTGCTATATCCATGGCTCACGCTCATGTATTGCGTGATGGTTGAAAAAGTTTGAGATTATTTAAGTATGAAAAATTGCTTGGCTTGTCATCGGGGTATAAAGTTGGGAACATCTTTGTGTGTGACGAAAATGAAGCATAGCCTAACTATATGATTTTGTAGGGATGAAGTTTCTTTTGCCATGCTATTTTGAGAAGACATGATTACTTAGATTAGTATGCTTGAAGTATTACTATTTCTTTTATCAATATGAACTTTTATTTTGTATTCATTTGGATCTGAACATTCATGCCACAATAAAGAAAATTACATTATGAATTATGCTAGGTAGCATTCCACATCAAAAATTCTCTTTTATCATTTACCTACTCGAGGACGAGCAGGAATTAAGCTTGGGGATGCTTGATACGTCTCCAACGTATCAATAATTTTTGATTGTTCCATGCTATTATATTACCCCTTTTGGATGTTTATGGGCTTTATTTTACACATTTATATCATTTTTGGGACTAACCTACTAACCGGAGGCCCAGCCCATATTGCTGTTTTTTTGCCTATTTCAGTATTTCGAAGAAAAGGAATATCAAACGGAGTCCAAACGGAATGAAACCTTTGGGAGCGTGATTTTTGGAACAAACGTGATCCAGAGGACTTGGAGTGCAAGTCAAGAAGCAGCCGAGGCCTCCACGAGATAGGAGGGCGCTACTTCTGTCTCGTGGGCCCCTCGGGAGGCCACCGACGCATACTTCTTCTTCCTATATACACCTACATACCCGAAAACATCCAGGGCACCACGAAACACAATTTCCACCGCCGTAACCTTACGTATCCATGAGATCTCATCTTGGAGCCTTATGACACTCTGCCGGAGGGGGAATCAAGCACGGAGGGCCTCTACATCAACATCCTTGCCCCTCCGATGAGTTGTGAGTAGTTTAACACAGACCTACGGGTCAATAGTTGTTAGCTAGATGGCTTCTTCTCTCTTTTTGGATCTCAATACAATGTTCTCCCCCTCTCTTGTGGAGATCTATTCGATGTAAACTCTTTTTGCGGTGTGTTTGTCGAGATCCGATGAATTGTGGGTTTATGATCAAGTTTATCTATGAATAATATTTGAATCTTCTCTGAATTCTTTTATGTATGATTGACTTATCTTTGCAAGTATCTTTGAATTATCAGTTTAGTTTGGCCTACTAGATTGGTCTTTCTTGCCATGGGAGAAGTGCTTAGCTTTGGGTTCAATCTTGCGGTGTCCTTACCAAAGGATGTAAAGGGTTGCAAGGCACGTATTGTATTGTTGCCATCGAGGATAACAAGATGGGGTTTATATCATATTGCATGAGTTTATCCCTCTACATCATGTCATCTTGCTTAATGCGTTACTCTGTTCTTATGAACTTAATACTCTAGATGCATCTTTGGATAGCGGTCGATGTGTGGAGTAATAGTAGTAGATCTTTGGCAGAGTCGGTCTACTTGTTATGGACGTGATGCCTATATACATGATCATGCCTAGATAATCTCATAACTATGCGCTTTTCTATCAATTGCTCGACAATAATTTGTTCACCCACCGTAATACTTATGCTATCTTGAGAGAAGCCACTAGTGAAACCTATGGCCCCCGGGTCTATCTCTTATCATATTTGCTTCCAATCTACTTTTATTTGCATCTTTACTTTTTGTATCTATATTATAAAATACCAAAAATATATTTATCTTATCATACTATCTTTATTAGATCTCACTTTCGCACGTGGCCGTGAAGCGATTGACAACCCCTTTATTGCGTTGGTTGCGAGTTCTCAGTTTGTTTGTGTAGGTGCGTGGGACTTTTGAGGAGCCTCCTACTGGATTGATACCTTGGTTCTCAAAACTGAGGGAAATACTTACGCTACACTTGCTGCATCACCCTCTCCTCTTCGAGGAAAACCAACGCAAGCTCAAGATGTAGCACACCACAACGTAATGGTGTGTCCAAACGTCATAACCATACTTTATTAGATATGGTGCGATCTATGATGTTTCTTACCGATTTACCACTATACTTTTGGGGTTATGCATTAGAGACAGCTGCATTCACGTTGAAAAGGGGCACCATCTAAATCCGTTGAGACGACACCGTATGAACTGTGGTTTGGCAATTAACCAAAGTTGTCGTTTCTTCAAGTTTGAGGTTGTGATTCTTATAAGAAAAAGTTTCATCCTGATAAGCTCAAACTCAAATAGGGGAAATGTGTCTTCATAGGATACCCAAAGGAGACAGTTGGGTACACCTTCAATCACAGATACGAAGGCAAGATATTCGTTGCTAAGAATGGATCCTTTCTAGAGAAGGAGTTTCTCTCGAAAGAAGTGAGTGGGAGGAAAGTAGAACTTGATGAGGTAATCTGTACTGCTCCCTTATTGGAAAGTAGTTCATCACGTAAATCTGTTCTGTGATTCCTACACCAATTAGTGAGGAAGCTAATGATGATGATCATGTAACTTCAGATCAAGTTACTACCGAACCTCGTAGGTTAACCAGAGTAAGATCCGCACCAGAGTGGTACGGTAATCCTGTTTTGGAGGTCATGTTACTTGACCATGACGAACCTACGAACTATGAGGAAGCGATGATGAGCCCAGATTCCGCAAAATGGTTTGAGGCCATGAAATCTGAGATGGGATCCATGTATGAGAACAAAGTGTGGACTTTGGTTGACTTGCCCGATGATCGGCAAGACATAGAAAATAAATGGATCTTCAAGAGGAAGACGGATGATGATAGTAGTGTTACTATCTACAAAGCTAGAATTGTCGCAAAAAGGTTTTCGACAAGTTCAAGGTGTTGACTACAATGAGAGTTTCTCATTCGTATTATGCTTAAGTTTGTCCGAATCATGTTAGCAATTGCCGCATTTTATGAAATCTGGCAAATGGATAAACAAAACTGCATTCCTTAATGGATTTATTAAAGAAGAGTTGTATATGATACAACAAGAAGGTTTTGTCAATCCTAAAGGTGCTAACAAAATATGCAAGCTCCAGCGATCCATCTATGGACTAGGGCAAGCATCTCGGAGTTGGAATATACGCTTTGATAAATTGATCAAAGCATATGTTTTTATACAGACTTGAGGTGAAGCCTGTATTTACAAGAAAGTGAGTGGGAGCACTACAACATTTCTGATAAGTATATGTGAATGACATATTGTTGATCGAAAATAATGTAGAACTATTCTGCAAAGCATAAAGGAGTGTTTGAAAGGAGTTTTTTCAAAGAAAGACCTCGGTGAAGCTGCTTACATATTGAGCATCAAGATCTATAGAGATAGATCAAGATGCTTCATAAGTTTATTCAATGAGTACATACCTTGACAAGATCTTGAAGTAGTTCAAAATGGAACAGTCAAAGAAAGAGTTCTTACCTGTGTTACAAGGTGTGAAATTGAGTAAGACTCAAAAGCCCGACCACGGCAGAAGATAGAAAGAGAATGAAAGTCATTCCCTATGCCTCAGCCATAGGTTCTATAAAGTATGCCATGCTGTGTACCAGATCTATTGTATACCCTACACTAAGTTTGGCAAAGGAGTAGAATAGTGATCTAGAAGTAGATCGCTGAACAGCGGTCAAAATTATCCTTAGTGGAATAAGGATATGTTTCTCGATTATGGAGGTGACAAAAGGTTCATCGTAAACGGTTACGTCGATGCAAGCTTTGACACCGATCTGGATGACTCAAAGTCTCGATCTAGATACATATTGAAAGTGGGAGCTATTAGCTATAGTAGCTCCGTGCAGAGCATTGTAAACATAGAACTTTGCAAAATACTTACGGATCTGAATGTGACAGACACGTTGACTAAAATTATCTCACAAGCAAAACATGATCACACCTTAGTACTCTTTGGGTGTTAATCACATAGCAATGTGAACTAGATTACTGACTCTAGTAAACCCTTTGGGTGTTGGTCACATGTCGATGTGAACTATGGGTGTTAACCACATAAAGATGTGAACCATTGATGTTAAATCACATGGTGATGTGAACTAGATTATTGACTCTAGTGCAAGTGGGAGACTGAAGGAAATATGCCCTAGAGGCAATAATAAAGTTATTATTTATTTCCTTATATCATGATAAATGTTTATTATTCATGCTAGAATTGTATTACCCGAAACATAATACTTGTGTGAATACATAGACAAACAAAGTGTCACTAGTATGCCTCTACTTGACTAGCTCGTTGATCAAAGATGGTTATGTTTCCTAACCATAGACATGAGTTGTCATTTGATTAACGGGATCACATCATTAGGAGAATGATGTGATTGACTTAACCCATTATGTTAGCTTAGCACACGATCGTTTAGTATTCTGCTATTGCTTTCTTCATGACTTATACATGTTCCTATGACTATGAGATTATGCAACTCCCGTTTACCGGAGGAACACTTTGTGTGCTGGGTGATTATAAAGGTGCTCTACAGGTGTCTCCGAAGGTACTTGTTGGGTTGGCGTATTTCGAGATTAGGATTTGTCACTCCGATTGTCGGAGAGGTATCTCTGGGCCCACTCAGTAATGCACATCACTATAAGCCTTGCAACTAATTAGTTAGTTGCGGGATGATGTATGATAGAACGAGTAAAGAGACTTGCCGGTAACGAGATTGAACTAGGTATTGAGATACCGATGATCGAATCTCGGGCAAGTAACATACCGATGACAAAGGGAACAACGTATGTTGTTATGCGGTCTGACCGATAAAGATCTTCGTAGAATATGTGGGAGCCAATATGAGCATCCAGGTTCCGCTATTGGTTATTGACCGGAGACGTGTCTCGGTCATGTCTACATAGTTCTCGAACCCGTAGGGTCTGCACGCTTAAAGTTCGATGACGGTTATATTATGAGTTTATGTGTTTTGATGTACCGAAGGTAGTTCGGAGTCCTGGATGAGATCGGGGACATGACGAGGAGTCTCGAAATGGTCGAGACGTAAAGATCGATATATTGGATGACTATAGTCGGACATCGGAAAGGTTCCGAGTGATTCGGGTATCATTATCAAACTCATCCAAGCATTGACTAGCAGACTTATTACGAGGAATATCACCTTCATCAAATCTATAGAGAGAGTTTACCTGTACTACCTGTGTCGGGTTATCAAGACCATGTATATCTTCAATAGGCGGTAGATTCTTAACATCTTCAGCTTTAATACCTTTTTCTTTCGTAGATTTCTTTGCCTCTTGCATATCTTCAGGACTGAGAAATAGAATACCTCTTTTATTTGGAGTTGGCTTAGGAGTTGGTTCAGGAAGTGTCCAATCATTATCATTACTCAATATATTATTCAATAGCAATTCAGCTTGCTCAACAGTTCTTTCCCTAAAAACACAACCATCACAACTATCCAGGTGGTCTCTGGAAGCATCCGCTAGTCCATTATAAAAGATATCAAGTATTTCATTTTTCTTGAGAGGATAATCGGGCAAAGCATTAAGTAATTGGAGATGTTAGGGATCGTAGTAATTCAAAAAAATTCCTACGATCACGCAAGATCTATCTAGGAGAAGCATAGCAACAAGCGGGGAGAGTGTGTCCACGTACCCTCGTAGACCGAAAGCGGAAGCGTTTAGTAACGCGGTTGATGTAGTCGAACGTCTTCACGATCCAACCGATCCAAGTACCGAACGTACGGCACCTCCATGTTCAGCACACGTTCAGCATGATGACGTCCCTCGAGCTCTTGATCCAGTTGAGGACGAGGGAGAGTTTCATCATCATGACGACATGGCGACGGTGATGATGAAGTTACAGGCGCAGGGCTTCGCCTAATTAAGCACTACAACGATATGACCGAGGTGTTAAACTATGGAGGGGGGCACCGCACATGGCTAAGAAACTGTCTGTTGTGCTTTGGGGTGCCCCCTTGCCCACGTATATAAAGGAGGGAGGAGGAGGAGGCCGGCCCCCTAGGGACGCACCAAGTGTGGGGAGTCCTACTAGAACTCCCAAGTCCTAGTAGGATTCCCTCTTTTTTTTCCTTTCCTAGAGTAGCAAAGGGGGAAAGAGCACAGGAGTAGGAGAGGGAAAGGGGGGCGCCGCCCCCACCCCTTGTCCAATTCGGATTGGCAAGGGGGGCACGCGCCACCTCCTATGGCCGGCCCTCTCTCCTCCACGAAGGCCCATGTTGGCCCATTACCTTCCGGGGGTTCGGTAACCCCGGTACTCAAACTTATCAAAACTTCCGAAACCATTCTGGTGTCCGAATGTAACCTTCCAATATATCGATCTTTACCTCTCAACCATTTCGAGACTCCATTTCATGTCCGTGATCTCATCCGGGACTCCGAGCAAACTTCGGTCATCAAATCACATAACTCATAATACAAATCGTCCTCGAATATTAAGCGTGCGAACCGTACGGGTTCGAGAACTATGTAGACATGACCGAGACACATCTCTGGTCAATAACCAATAGCGGAACCTGGATGCTCATATTGGCTCCTACATATTCTACGAAGATCTTTATCGGTCAAACTGCACAATAACATACGTTGTTCCCTTTGTCATCGGTATGTTACTTGCCCGAGATTCGATCGTCGGTATCATCATACCTAGTTCAATCTCGTTACCAGCAAGTCTCTTTTCTCATTTCGTAATGCATCATCTCGCAACTAACTCATTAGTCACATTTCTTGCAAGGCTTATATTGATGTGCATTACCGAGAGGGCCCAAAGATACCTCTCCGATATATGGAGTGACAAATCCTAATCTTGATCTATGCCAACCCAACAAACACCTTCGGAGACACCTGTAGAGCATATTTATAATCACCCAGTTACGTTGTGACGTTTGATAGCACATAAGGTGTTCCTCCAGTATTCGGGAGTTGCATAATCTCATAGTCAGAGGAACATGTATAAGTCATGAAGAAAGCAATAGCAATAAAACTAAACGATCGTTATGCTAAGCTAATGGATGGGTCTTGTCCATCACATCATTCTCTAATGATGTGATCCTGTTCGTCAAATGACAACACATGTCTATGCCTAGGAAATTTAACCATCTTTGATTAACGCGCTAGTCAAGTAGAGGCATACTAGGGACACACTACTGCAGGATGCTGCTAATGCGACACTACGATGAGAGACCCTTCGAGAAACTGTGTGCGATGCAATAATCGCAAATGGTGGTGTATGAAAACCGTCAAAAATGTATAAAACGTTTGTGATGATGGATGCATCAAACACGGTTCAGATTTTAGTTGCGTGTGCGATGAAGGGCATACAATTCAGTTCAATTAACTGTTTGTGATGAGGAGGAACAAAAGAAACGGGCAGCCAGATGAAGGCGTGTGCGATACACAATATATGGTTCACTCGGATGAACTGTTTGTGATTAGGAAACACAAAAGAAACGGGCAGCCAGATGAAGGTGTGTGCAATATACAGCATACGGTTCACTCGGATGAACTGTTTGTGATTAGGCAACACAAAAGAAATGGTCAGCCAGATCAAGGTGTGTGCGATATACACATGTGGTTCACTCGGCCCTTGTCGTCAGTGTGTGACCTCTGTGGCAACCATTCGCTCCTCACTAGCCTCTTCTAGTACCGTGGCAACCGTCCACCGCCTCTTCGCCTTTCCCTCTCGATTTGGAACTGCTGTCGCACGCTCTTGCTCCCTCCATTTTCCTTCACCCTTCCTTCTGCCATTGTTCGATCATCTTCTCCATGGAGGGAACATGCCGGAAATGACCCCATTATTCTTGCCCCGATCTGAAAGATGACGTGGTGGAGGAACCCATTGATCGGTGCGACGTCATCACCTCGGCTAGCATGGCAGGTTCGTTCAAGACCATTCTCGACTCAACTGATAACATCATTACAAGGAACCCAAGGGCCCAGGAACGGTTTGATCTCCCCTATCTTGTTCGCCGTGACCCTGCTGACTGGCTCGGGGACGAGGGAAGCCTCGCCTTGTGCAAGTTGATGCCGCTTGATAATGATACGTATGATGTTAAGATGCCATCGCTTGAGGGCAAGGCTTGGGCAGGCGCAAATGGAGATTGGGTTGTTTATATTGGGTACAAATACGAGTGGGAACTTGTGAATGTGTACAGTCGTCACCGGGTTCCACTTCCAAAAATCTCAGACGACCGCCCAGAGGTTGAGTACAACGGTATTCTACGTGAGTTCAAATACAATCATGGTGACTGTCGTCTACGGAAGATAGCAATTTGTTGAGTTCCCAACCGCTCTTGGGATTACACAAACTATGAAGTTGTTGCTATCTTCGACAAGCTTGTTGCCGTCCTTACTTCCACGCCTCGATGGATATTGCTCAAAATACAATTTCGGTACACGTATGAGTACTGTGATGCAATTCAATACGAGGGTCTTGTGTTTGCTGCCACCACTCGTGGCACTATTTTTGCATGGAATCCTGATGCTTTTGTTACATTTGTCTTCCACCGTAATTATAATTGTTTCATCCACATGCATGTGGGTTAGCTAGTTTCCCTTTACTAATTAACCTTCTTGTGTTTCCAAGGTCCTGTGAACATTCCACCACCTATACTTGAAAAATTTTATAACCAAGGGGGAGATGACGATGTTGATGATCACGAGCATGAGGACGAGTAGGACCCATATACCCAGTGGCGCCTGGCAACTTATTCTGATGGATCACCTCTTCTTGTCTGTAAACAGGGCACTGCTGATGTTACTAAGGAAGCAGGTGTTGTCTCGCATGGTCGCACTCTCCGGACCTATTCAAACATCCGTTGGAGGGTATTCAGGATGGATACTAGTGTACTAGCACCAACACCTTCTCCCTGGTTCAGTATTGAAAGTCTTGGAGGAAACTCGCTCTTCCTTGGAAAAAATTATCCAATGATGGTGGAAGGCGATCCAGCTGCTGTTGACACAATGTTAATACCATTTATGAGAAGCAACTGTATCTATACCTCGGACATTGCTATGCTTCCCTACCGTCCCAATATGGGTCCTGACATTGGCCGCTTCAGCCTGGATGATCAGTCCTGCGTTGGTCTCGAGATTGGGAGTAGCTAGCCCTTCTCAGAGAATCACTTCTGGTTCAAAGCAAGCGTTTCCAATGCCGACGAGTGGTTGAACTGAAGTTCATTTCATCGCTTTGTTATTTGTTGTGTGAGAAAAACTTTACTAGAATGTTTTGTTGGAAATGATCTATAATCCAACGTGTATCCTCGTTGTCGTTGTGGGTTGATGACTTGTTGTATGTAATCAATGGTACATTTGCATATGCATCCATCAACTCATGCCTGCTAGTGGTGTCCATATGAACAGTGCTAGTGATTTTAGTTGCAAAAACTAGATAGTGCTAGTGATTTTTAGCTGCATATTTTGACAAATCGCAGTGTTACAAGGTTGACAAATGGCAATGTTACTAGATAAACAAATGTCAATCTTTCCAGTTTGACAAATGGCAACATACCCAAAATGACAGATATGCAAATCTTACCCAATTGTTTATGCATTGGTTGCACATGGGTCATGCAAAACATCCGTTTGCGTTGAAGGGATGCAGAAATCCTGCTCGGCACATTTTCCCTTGGCTTCCGGGGAAGTTGTCGGTTTGCATACGGGTGTTCTAACTAAAACGTTTGCGATGAGTGTTTTATATTTAAAAACCATTGACATTTTTTCGAAAGAAAATCGTTTGATAAGTGTGTACATTAAGAGAGAAAAACGCAAGTCGTTCAAACCATATCTTTCATTCAGTCACACTACGAATTTATATTCATATGATCGAGAATTCGAGATATAGTATTAAACCCCCAAAAAAATATTTTTGGCGGCGGCGGAGGCGGCGTGCCGCGCCATCATTGTCATTGTCGTCCTCCGAGACGCCGTTGTTGAAGTCTTCAAGGCATCATAAAATGCTCTTCACTTGTAAATCAAACATCATGTCGTCGCGCGATCGACGGGCAGGCACGGAGGAGGGCGGCAATGGCGCCCGGCTGAGAGGTAGCGGTCGGCGGCGTCCCATGCCGCTAAAGAAGCGCGACGGCACGCGAACACGAGCATGGCGGGTGCAGCCAAGCGACGGGGACCAGCGCGCGGTGGGTGGAGAAGTGCGCCGCAGGCGGGCACGCGGCGCGCAGTCTGAACAAACGCCGCAGGGGGCGGCGCCACGGTGGGTGGAGGTGCGCGCATGGGCACGGGCGCTAGCGCTGGCATGTACACGAGCTCATGCGGGTCCGCGGAGACCTTGGTGACGCCCGCGGCTCCCAGCTCTGCAATAGTGCTCGGCGACCAGCTCGTCAATGCTATGAGGGATGGTCATTTGGCGGCAGCGAGGATGGGAGGCTGGGGCAGGCGGGGGCAGCAACCGCCGCAGGCAGCTCGTTCTGGGCCAGGTCCATGAGGCCCCATTCCTCCTTATTTTCTATATCCTCCGGCTAGGAGTAGACTTCACCAAACTTGAAGACTAGTGGCAGATGATCATTATGCGCCATGGCGTTGGTGGAGGTCTGCGGGAGGGAGGGGAATGGGAGGCGAACAGTAAGGCCACCCGTATTAAACATCGTCTCGGGTACCATTAATGGAGAGGAAGGCAGGCGGCCATGGAAGTCAAAGGGTTCGCTTCCCAGTGAGCCCGCCCAGCGTACAGCTCACACGCTTACCAGTGAGCCTGCGCATTGGAGGACAGCTTGCACGCCTCTCGGTCAGCCTGCGCACCAGATTGCGCTCGCACGCCTCCCGTTCAGTCAAGGTCAAGCAGCTGTCCGCACGGCACCTCCTACAGCCATTAAAACCAAAACACATGGCGTCACGTGAATGGTTAACAGAACACAAACGGTTTGAATTATACAAACGTTCGAGATATTAAAGTGGCCTCTTTTTTTCAAAATGCCTTTGTTGGCTGTCATTATTTGAGTGCGCCTTCTCTCAAAATGGACATGAAAAATGCCACAGCATGTCGGGTGCCATTCCATGATAGCATGCCAAGTTTCATGAATTTCAGACGAGTTTTGGATTCACTAGAATTTAAAAACCAGGCATCTCAATGTTTTGCCGGAAATGAACGGTGCCCTGGTGTTTGAAATTCATTCCCATTGCTTGCATGGGACCTAAGCATGCACCCAAGGACACAGATTTGATTTTTGAACCAATTTATATGCACTGGAGCATGTGCATTTAGTTCAAATTTGAATTATGCACATAAATGCATTGAAAACTCAGTTAATGCATAAAAATGTCCAAACGAACCCCGAAAAATCACAAAAATTGACACAACACTCCTCTTGTTCTATGTTGACACGAGAAAAAATTTGAAAGCAATAAGAGGCAATGGATATCGATTCGTCCCCAAAGGTGGGACGTTCCCTACTGAAACCATCATGCTTGTTGTGAGAAGCTCTGGTTTGTGAGAAGCATATACCCAAACCTACCCCAAATGGGACAAAAAATTTACCACGGCATGTTGATGCCGCTCCATGATAGCATGCCAAGTTTCATGAATTTCAGACGAGTTTTGGATTTACTAGAATTTGAAAATCAGGCATCTCAATGTTTTGCCGGCAATCAACGGTGCCCTCGTGTTTGAAATTCATTCCCATTTCTTGCATGGGACCTAAGCATGCACCCAAGGACACAAATTTGATTTTTCCACCAATTTATATGCACTGGAGCATGTGCATGTAGTTCAATTTTGAATTATGCACATAAATGCATTGAAAACTCAGTTAATGCATAAAAATGTCCAAACGAACCCCGAAAAATCACAAAAATTGACACAACACTCCCGTTGTTCTATGTTGACATGAGAAAATTTTTAAAAGCAATAAGAGGCAATGGATATCGTTTCGTCCCCAACGGTGGGACGTTCCCTACCGAAACCATCATGCTTGTTGTGAGAAGCTCTGGTTTGTGAAAAGCATATACCCAAACCTGCCCCAAACGGGACAAATTTTTTACTACGGCATGTTGCTGCCGCTCCATGATAGCATGCCAAGTTTCATGAATTTCAGACGAGTTTCGGATTTACTGGAATTTAAAAACCAGGCATCTCAAAGTTTTGCTTAAGATCCAGTAGTGCCCTTGTGTTTGAATTTCATTCCCATCTCTTGCATGGGACCTAGAAATTCACCCAAGGACACAGATTAGATTTTTCAACCAACTTTAGTGCATTGGATCATGTGCTTGTAGTTCAAATTTGAATTATGCACATAAAGTGCCTAGAAAACCCAGTTAATGCATAAAAATGTCCAAACTAACCCCGAAAAATCACAAAAAATGACACAACACTACTGTTGTTCTATGTTGGCACTAGAAATTTTTTGAAAGCAATAAGAGGCAATGGACATCGTTTCGTCCCCAAAGGTGGAACGTTCCCTACTGAAACCATCATGCTTGTTGTAAGAAGCTCTGGTTTGTGAGAAGCATATACCCAAACCTGCCCCAAATGGGATAAATTTTTTACCACGACATGTTGATGCCGCTCCATGATAGCATGCCAAGTTTCATGAATTTCAGACGAGTTTTGGATTTACTAGAATTTAAAAACCAGGCATCTCAATGTTTTGCCTGCAATAAACGGTGCCCTGGTGTTTGAAATTCATTCCCATTTCTTGCATCGGACCTAAGCATGCACCCAAAGACACAGATTTGATTTTTCAACCAATTTATATGCACTGGAGCATGTGCATGTAGTTCAAATTTGAATTATGCACATAAAATGCATAGAAACCCAGTTAATGCATAAAAATGTCCAAAGGAACCCCGAAAAATCACAAAAATTGACACAACACTCCTCTTGTTCTATGTTGACAATAGAAATTTTTTGAAAGCAATAAGAGGCAATGGATATCGTTTCGTCCCCAAAGGTTGGACGTTCCCTACTGAAACCATCATGCTTGTTGTGAGAAGCATATACCCAAACCTACCCCAAATGGGACAAAAAATTTACCACAGCATGTTGATGCCGCTCCATGATAGCATGCCAAGTTTCATGAATTTCAGACGAGTTTTGGATTTACTAGAATTTGCAAATTAGGCATCTCAATATTTTGCCGGCAATCAACGGTGCCCTCGTGTTTGAAATTCATTCCCATTTCTTGCATGGGACCTAAGCATGCACCCAAGGACACATATTTGATTTTTCAACCAATTTATATGCACTGGAGCATGTGCATGTAGTTCAAATTTGAATTATGCACATAAATGCATTGAAAACTCAGTAAATGCATAAAAATGTCCAAACGAACCCTGAAAAATCAGAAAAATTGACACAACACTCCCGTTGTTCTATGTTGAAACGAGAATTTTTTTGAAAGCAATAAGAAGCAATGGATATCGTTTCGTCCCCAACGGTGAGACGTTCCCTACCGAAAGAATCATGCTTGTTGTGAGAAGCTCTGGTTTGTGAGAAGCATATATCCAAACCTGCCCCAAATGGGACAATTTTTTTACCACGGCATGTTGATGCAGCTCCATGATAGCATGCCAAGTTTCATGAATTTCAGATGAGTTTTGGATTTACTGGAATTTGAAAACCAGGCATCTCAACGTTTTGCCGGCAATCAAGAGTGCCCTGGTGTTTGAATTTCATTCCCATCTCTTGCATGGGACCTAGAAATTCACCCAAGGACACAAATTAGATTTTTCAACCAACTTTAGTGCATTGGATCATGTGCTTGTATTTCAAATTTGAATTATGCAGATCAAATGCCTAGAAAAACCAGTTAATGCATCAAAATTTCCAAATGAACCCCGAAAAATCACAAAAAATGACAAAACACTACTGTTGTTCTATGTTGACACTAGAATTTTTTTGAAAGCAATAAGAGGCAATGGACATCGTTTCGTCCCCAAAGGTGGGATGTTCCCTACTGAAACCATCATGGTTGTTGTGAGAAGCTCTAGTTTGTGAGAAGCATATACCCAAACCTGCCCCAAATGGGATAAATTTTTACCACGACATGTTGATGCCGCTCCATGATAGCATGCCAAGTTTCATGAATTTCAGATGAGTTTTGGATTTACTAGAATTTAAAAACCAGGCATCTCAAGTTTTGCCTGCAATCAACGGTGCCCTGGTGTTTGAAATTCATTCCCATTTGTTGCATCAGACCTAAGCATGCACCTGCCGGTGTACTAGAGTAGGGGTACCCTAGTATCCCGTACTCGTGCGCGGACAGTTGTAGCACCCCGCGGCAAGGTTTGCCTCATCACCGCCAAGATCCTCCGTGGCTCCTTTGGAGCCATTCAAGAACAAAGTATTTGATTAAGAAGACAAGGCCCCGGCAAGAGGAGCTTGTCGGGAAGGCCACTCAAGGCATGTAGAAGACAAGGCCCCGGCAAGAGGAGCTTGCGGGGAAGGCCCGGAGCGCGACAAGCCTCCGGACGCGACAAGGATTCGACCGTGGCAAGGCGCTTGCCGCGGCATGCAACCTCTCTCCATCTCCGCTCCAGCTCATCCAGCGACGTGTCGCCATGGGATCGTTCCATGCGCGCGTGTCGAGAGGCTGTGCAGCCAGCGGAGAGCAGCGATAAGCGGCGACGACAAGCTTGCCCTCGTGGCGAGCGGGCGCACTGACGGCCTCTCTGTTGCCTTTGTTTGGGCGACACCGACGGGCATTTATTGCTTTTGTCCCTTGCCGTCGAGTTAGGTATTTTGCACATAATCGCTCGAGTAGGTGTACCAACTCCTGTTTTACATTTGTACCCCCGCCTATGTTGCCACTGTCGGAGACCCTTGAGCATATAAAAGGAGGCCCATGCGCATAGCGTAGAGGGGGTTCGGTGCGAGCTTCGGTTCATTCGACTCACCAGAGACCAGATATCATACGCTTAGGTTTTGTAGCTCGCGCCGCTCCCTAGCAAGAACACAATACATCAAACAAGCAGCAGTAGGAGTTTTATCTCTCGGAGAGCTCGAAGCTGGGTAAACTGCTCGTGTTCCGCGCCTCGATCCGCTCTTCTTGCGATCTCCGCCCCCTCCGAACCACAAGGGGCCTGGTCCGCCGGCCCCATAGGTGTCCGTGGGTACGATCAGCCTCCCCGACATCTTTGGTGCTCACTCCGGTAAGCGCACCTCTTCGGAGTGCTGCGCTACCGTCGAGGACGCACCATCGAGCTCCACCGGCAAGTGCAAGAAGATGGTAGCTCCGCCAAAGACCAAGAAGGTGCTCATGAAGGAGGACGGCACTGGTGGTACCTTCACCATCGGTGCTCTCTCGACCCTAAATAGGAAGGCGCGCTCGTTGCTTTCCTGCGGGCGAATGTCGGCGTGTTTGCATTGCAACCGTCTGACATCCCCGGTGTTACCAGTAATGTTATTGAGCACCGCCTGTCCGTTTGTCCTCATGCGCGGCCCGTCAAGCAGTAAGTCAGGAAAGCAAGCGGTGGAGCGCCAAGAATTCATAGCGAAGAGATCAAGAAGCTGGAAGCGGCAGGCCTTGTCGGAGGAGTGCTCCATCCTACGTGGTTGGCCAATCACGTAGTCGATGCATAAAGCAAATGGAAAATGGAGACTTTGTATTGACTTCACGGATGTTAATAAAGCTTGTCCCAAAGATCCATTTCCCTTGCCGCGCATTGACCAGATTGTCGACTCCACGGCTGGATGTGATTTGCTTTCGTTTCTTGATGCATACTCAGATACCATCAGATCTTCATGGCTGAAGAAGATGAGGAGAAGACTGCATTCATCACACCATGTGGCACATCTTTGTTTCATACGGATGCCTTTCGTTTTGAAGAATGCTGGTTCAACATTTGCAAGGTAGTCCATGGCGCTTTTGAGCCGCAAATGCACAGAAATGTAGAAGCCTACATGGATGACATAGTGGTCAAAAGCAAGGACAAAGCAACTCTGGTTCAAGATTTGGACGAGACCTTTGCAAATCTGCGCAAGATCAACCTCAAGCTCAACCCCGAGAAGTGCGTGTTTGGAGTCCCTTCCGCAAGCTTCTCGGGTTCTTCGTGGTCTCAACGAGGGATTGAAGCTAATCCCGACAAGATCAAGGCCATTGAGCAGATTGAAGCACCAAAGCGCGTCAAGGATGTACGAAGACTTGCGGTTGTGTGGCTGCTCTCAATGAGTTTATTTCTAGGTGTGCGGCGCGCCTCGCCATTTTCAAGATATTGAAAAGGCAGGTCCAATGAAATGGACTCCCGAAGCGGAGGCTGCACTGCAGGACTTGAAGAGATACCTGTCCTCCACTCCAACACTTGTCGCACCTAAGCCACAAGAGAAGTTGCTGCTATATATAGCAGCAACCAATCAAGTGGTTAGTGCTGCGTTAGTAGCGGAGAGGGAGGCGGATGACGAGCCAGCAACCACGGCAAGCACATCCAGCGACAAGAAGGGGGCTTCGCTGACAAGCTCTGGTCCCGACAAGGACGAATCCATGCAGAAGCATGACCAGACGCAGAAAAGGATGGTGCAGCGCCCAGTCTACTTTGTCAGTTCCCTCCTGCAGGGGGCTAGGTCAAGGTACTCTGGTGTGCAAAAATTGCTTTTCGGCCTCCTCATGGCCTCGAAAAAGCTGCACCATTACTTCCAAGCACATGAGATCACAGTTGTCACTCGCTTTCCGCTGAAGAGGATACTGCAGAATCCAGAAGCAACGGGCAGGATTGTCGAGTGGGCATTGGAGCTGTCAAGCTTTGGTCTCAAGTTTGAAAGCACATCAACTATCCAAAGTAGAGCGTTGGCGGAATTCATAGCAGAATGGACGCCAACGCCAGATGAAGAGATTCCGGAGACGCAGCATTCCCGTCAAGGAAGCAAGCAAAGAGTGGCTGATGTACTTTGATGGTGCCTTCTCGCTGCAAAGGCGCCGGTCTTGCGGCGTCTGCTTATCGCACCCACCGGAGAGCACCTCAAGTACGTAGTCCGGATGCACTTCCCAAGGAGCAAGCGACAAACAATCTTGAGAGTATGAAGGTTTGCTTGCCGGTCTCGAGGATCATGATGGACCTTGGGATCAAGAAGCTTATTGTCGGGGTGACTCGCAACTTGTCGTCCGTCAAGTGAACAAAGATTACGAGTCCGTTGATGGAAGCCTACGTTGATGAAGTGAGGAAGCTAGAAGAACACTTTGACGGCCTGCAAATGGAACATGTTCCAAGAGCTCGAATGATATTGCCGACGGCTGTCAAAGTGCGCCAGACTTAAGTTGCACTGTGGAACCAGGGATTTTCGTGCTCAAGCTGACTCAACCAACCGTAACACCATCAACTGGACAAAGCAAGAAGAGGAAGTTGATCTCTGGTGACTACTTTCCGGCAGAGCTTCCCGAAGCTGTCGTTGCGAAGGTCCCCAAGATCAACACCAACAGTGCTGAGGAGCAGTCTGCTCCGACAAGCCTTAGGGTTTGTTTCGTTGAAGCAGACGCTTCCGACAAGTTTTGCTCTGGCAAGCTTGCCGGGGAGCGTCAAGCTCCGGCAGAACCGCAGGTTCTTGCCGTAGAAGCTGATGTTCCCGCAGCAGCAGATGTGCCTTTAGTCCTTGTTGTCGAGCCACAAGCTCCAGCATGGGCGATGAGATTGTCCATTTCCTTTAGACGGAGAACTTCCGAAGAGCAAGAAGAAGCGGAAAGAGTAGCCCGCCCGATCAAGTATGTACCAGTTTGTCGACGGCATCATGCAGAAGAAGACTCAACGGTGTGAAATTGAAGTGTATTCCGGGAAGATGGATGAAGCTGTTGGCGAGAGATACACGGAGGCATATGTGGCCACCACATTGGCGCAAGAAGAGCACTTGCCGGCAAAGCTTTCCGGCAAGGTTTCTTCCGCCGACAGCCCTCCGGGATGCAACTGCACAAGTAACCAAGTGTGAAGCGTGCATTCCATTCCAAGCAGATACACCAGCCAGCTCAAGCTCTCCAGACGATCCCTTTATCCTGGCCATTTTTGGTGCAGGGGCTCGACATCCTCGGCCCCTTCCCGAAGCTGTCGGGGCTTTGAGTACTTATGCGTCGCCATCGACAAGTTCACAAAGTGGCGGAAGTGGAAGCGATGAGGAAGGTGGCGGCACGGTCGTGATCAAGTTCTTCAGGTCGATTGTTTGTCGTTTCGGAATCCCTAACAGGATCATCACCGACAACGGCACGCAATTCACGAGTCGCACCTTCATGCAGTACGTCCAAGACCTTGGCACCAAGGTCTGCTTTGCTTCTGTTGCTCACCCGAGAAGCAACGGTCGACGAGAGAGGGCAAATGCTTTGAAGTCTTTGCGGGCTCAAGACCAGAACTTTCGACGGGCTGCACAAGTGTGGAAGAAAGCTGGATCGAGGAGCTTGCGGTGGTTCTTTGGTCGATCGGAACGACGCCAAATCGAGCCACCGGCCGGACACCTTTGCTCTAGTCTATGGAGCAGAGGCAGTTCTCCCCACGGAATTCGTGATCTGGATGCGCCTCGAGTGCTCGCTTATGATGAGCTTGAGCAAGAGAAGCTGCGACAAGATGACCCGCTCCTTGAGGAGGATCGTCTTCAGGTCATTGCGAGCCGCCGCTTCTGACAAGCTTTGCGTCGCTACCATAGCCGCAGAGTTAGTGCGAAGTCTCGAGGAAGGCGACCTTGTTCTTCGCGCGTTCAGTCCGCCAAGAATTCAAACAAGTTGGCCTTGAAGTGGGAGGGCCCTTATCGGGTGAAACGAGTCACTAGGCTGGCGCTGTCCGCTTTGAGACCGAAGATGGCATTCGGTGAGCAACTCCTGGAACATTGAGCATCTTCGTAAGTTTTACCCATAGAAGCGCGGTTGCGGAACCCGTTCCGCAACCACCTTTTGTACAAGTCTTGCCGCTGTTGCATGTAATCCTTTGTACAAAGCCGCGCAGACCCGTGCATCAAGAAAGCTCATGTGTTGCGCACAACTTGTCAAATTCATGCTTTCATCATTTTATTGCATGTTTTGGCTAACACTTTGTGCAGCAACCATACCCGGTAAGCAGAATCGAGCCGCTGGGCTCCATAACGTTATTTCCTCTTCTTTCTCTTTTCTCAAAGAAAGGAAGACTCCCTCGCGCACAAGTTAACCAGGGGGGAAGGAGGAGGTAATACTATGGACCAGGCACCGCTCGAGGAAGTTTCGCCTCATCGGGAAGCAAGAAACAGAAAAGCTAAGTTGCCAAAGTTTGAGCAATCAGTTTTTAAATTTTTAAGTTATGTTACTCGAACGATAGTACTTTGTATGGAAAACCTGTGCGCAGAGGAACCAACTCGCCGGCTAGTCGCGCCCTTACTTTGTTTCGAGTCCGCTCAACAACTTAAGTGAGCTGCGGCTAGTCACGACAAGGTTGCTTGTCGGAGGCGGCTTGCCACCGACGCTTGACGTTCGCACTTTTCAGCGCTCATGGCAAAGGTGCCCGCACCGACAAGTCCCCCAAATGCGTAAGGCGTAAACGCATACAAAGAAGGAATCAAGTAGAGGAAATAACGTTGCATTGATCGCCTAAGATAGAGTATATTACAAAATAACTTGTCGCTGATCTAACAAAGTGTTCTAAACATGATCAAGAAATGACAAGGGAAAGATAAAATTAGCGGCCTAGTCTACGCGGTCGCCATCAATCCGCTTTGGTCTTGTTCACCTTGTCCACAATGGGTGCGACAAGGGCTTTGAAACTCCTCCACGTTGGCATCTGGCGGCAAGGATATGAGGACGCCGTTAAGGTTGAGGCCCTGATTGCGGAAAGCCACCTTTATCAACCACTTCTCGAGGGCTCCTGCACAGATCTGGCGTGATTCCTCGGCCAGCTGCTTTGGGTCCTCTTCCCAGAGTCGCCGGAGACCCGTCCACCACGCCTTTGAAGAATAAACTGAGTTTGGCGCTGGGTTGGATGTGCTCGTCGGATGAGTATGCAAGGTCTGCCCTCCCCATCTCCATCAGCTCGTTGTGGATGTCGGCGGCGGTGTCCAAAAGACCTTCAGTCCTGTGCTCCACGCTCTCCCTCACGGTGCTCTGGGTGGAGGCAGCATTCGCTAGCAGCTCCTCCTTGGCCTTGATCGCCTCCAACAAGCCCACCTCCCGCCTCTCCGGGCGCCTGGCCCAACGCTTGGCGCCAGAGTGGTCAGCTTCAACTCAAGATCCTCCTTGGAATCCTTGGCGGCGTTGAGCTCCTTGCCTCTATCAGCGAGACGACTCTGCAGCTCGCCAAGAGTGTAGGCGTCCTTCTCACGCTCACGCTTGAGCGCGGCAAGCTCTTCGCCGCTCTTCTTGAGGCTGGCCTCCAGCTGTGCCACCTTCGCCTTCAGCTCTTCCTTGGCGGCCTCGGCGGCTGCGGCGGCATCGCCCGCTTCTGGCGCCCGCCAAGTGACTCCTCGCGGCAAGGTCTTCTTCGTGGCTGTCCAGGGTTGACCTTCCGCTCGCCAACTTCTCGCTTTCCTGCGCGGAGAGCTTCTCGGCAACCAGCCGCTGCTCCTCTTCAGCTGCGGCCTTCTCAAGGATGAAGGCCGTGCGCTCTTCTGCAAGTTGCCCCCGCGCTTCTGCTACGTCGCGGAGAGCTTCTTATTTGGCGCTCCGGAGCTCTTCTGCGCGCTTCTCCATATCCGCTCCTGCCCTCGCGACAAGTGCTTCCCGGGACTCCAACTTGGCCTGCCGGGCGCGGTAGAGCGACAACAGCTTCTTCAGCTGCTCCTCCTCGAACTTCGCCGCTGCTGCTGCTTGGCGCGTCCACCAGCGTCAGCCCAATGAGGCGAGTAGCTTCGCCGTCGAAGGTCTCTCCTCGACCGGCGCCACAGGCTCGGTTCCTGGGGAGCTTGATGAAGACGCCTTCGCCCGGCCTTGGTGGCGCGGTGGGAGCTCCTCGAACTGGCCTTGCCAACAGGCTGGGAAGTCATTTGTCGGTGTAGCGCTTGGCGCTCCTGCGGCTTCAGGGCCGTCAGTGCGATCGCCCGACCCCTCGCCGGCCTCTGCGTCGGCAGCCTCGGTGGCCTCCTCGCCAACAGGCTCGTCGGCGACGGCCTCCTCTTCCACAGCAACGACCTCTTCTTCCACGACGGCGGCCTCGTCGGTGTTGCCGCGCGCCTCATCCTCGCCGGCGGCCTCGACCTCCATCAGCTCTGCGTCAGACGAAGAAAGAGCAGTCAAGAAAATGTTCAAAAAGAGAAACAAAAGAAAGCAAGCCCAAGGGAAATTTTCGTATAAGGAAATTACCTGCAACGGGATCCGCAGCCATGACCTCGACCACTGGAGGGTCACTTGGCGCATCCCTGCAGGTAGCCTCCCTTGCGGAGTGGCCTCCCTTGTCGGAGGGCACTCCCTTGTCGGAGAATCCTCCCTTGGCGGCGTAGTGGCAACAGGCAGGATTTCGGGGGCGGCTTCCGAGCCCTCCTGATGAGGCTGCTCTGCTCCTACACAAGCAAACAATCAGGTATCAACAAAGAAGGGGCACCCCTGCACACCTAATAGTAAGGAGAAAACTGCACACTTACTGCAGGGGCTATCTTTGGGGGCTGCTCACGAGGAAGGGTTGCGGGTCCGGCAAGGGAGTCTCAGACGCGTCCCCTGTTGCCGCAGGAGAATCGTCCTCAACGACGACCGTCGGGATCTTGGCCCTCTTCGACGCTCTTTGGGCCAGCGTCACGAAAAGGAAAGAGTCGAGCAAAGCAAATCAGATTCAAGATGAAGCAATAAAAATTGAAGAAATACAAGCACAATCTCAAGAGCTTACTCTTCGCCTTCCTCCTCGGAGCTGAGCGCGGAGAAGTCAAACTCGGCTCGCCTCCGGTGCGACAAAGGCGGGGAGTAGGCTCTCTTAACGCTTGGCGGAGGTGTCGGCGGTGGCACGAGAAGATCCCGCCCCAATTGTCGCGGCGGTGAGGCGCTCCAGCAACCACGCTTGCCGCGGTAGAGCGCGTCGCGCGGTGCTGCTGCTGTGGGCCAGTCTGCCGCCCCGACTCGTCTCCGACCTTGCGGAGACGCCTCTTCGGCGGAGCCGGGGGCTCCGCTGGCGGCAAGTCGCTGGGTGGTGGAGAAGAAGCGCCCTCGGCGGGTCCACTCGACCCGGCCTCGGGCTCGACAAGCTCGTCCTCGCCGGCGACCTCCCCTCGCTCGGCAAGGCTTGCTGCCTTCGCAGCGTCCGCCTCCTCCACGGTGAACCCGGAGGCTCAAGCGGCAGCGGCTGCTGCCGCCTCCTCCACCCTGGTGGCAATCCGCGCCATCTCCTCGTCGGTGGTGTCGCGGGTGAGCCTTTTCTGCTCGTTGGAGCGGATCGGCACTTCTTCCAAGTCGTCGAAGAACTGCTGCACGACCTCGTCGGGGGGCTCCTGCCAGGTTGGGACGATCCCGTGGGAGTCGCTGGCATCATGGCACGGATGCGGTCGAGCGCCGAGTTGTTGCACAAAGGGACGACCCCCCTCGGCAACCTAAACCACTCAGGATGGTCGGGGTCGTTCTTGAACAGCTCGAGCAGCATCGCGTCCAGCTCCAAGACGGTGAAATTCCAGTTCAGACCAGGCGCAACCTCATGATGTTCCGCCAGATTTTGGAACTCCCAAGCAGGCCTCCTCCTTTCCTGCAAGGGAAGCGATCTGGCGGCGAAGGAAATCTGCGCCAACTGCATCTCTGATTAGTCCGGCAAGCCTGAGGCGCAAAATCCGGTCACGGCTATCTTCAACTTCGCATCCTCCGGCGCCAAATTACTGCAATCTCTGCCGCGCGCACTATTGGGGTTTGGCGCCACGGCGGTGAAGGGCTGCGGGTTCTCCTCACGCACCCAACACCAATTGGCTCTCCACTCCTCCCGCTTGTTGCGGAACTCTCCTTCAGGTAGGCTTCTTTCTTGCCGATCCCGGAGACCCAAACTATCCCTCCGGCAAGTGGCTCTCCTCTCTCGACGCGGGGCACGAAGAAATGGCGGAAGAGTGCCACATTTGGGTGGACTCCGACAAAGTTTTCGCAAAGATGCGCGAAAACTGCCATGGTCAAGACGGCGTTGGGGGTGAAATCAAGGAGGCGGAGGCCAAAGGTGTTCATGATGTCGCAGAAGAACTCGGAAAAAGGCGGGCAAAGCCCGCAATAGAAAAAAAGGGCGAAAAAAGGGTACCTGTTGGGGCCAAATCAAGCGGAGGCGGGAGTACCTTCGCGGCGGATGCGCGTGCTGCCTCTGTCGACCAAAAGAGGTAGAAGACGTCTCGCAGCTCCCTTGCGCCGAGCTGCGGGGGGAAGATGGCCCGCTCCTTGCGCAACACCCTTGAGTCAGCTGCGCCTCGGCCGACTTAGCGCCCTTCTCCTTGTCGGCTGGAGCCATGGCGAGGCGGCGGAGGAGGCCGACGGCGGTGAGCGTGCTTGTGGCGAAAAGGCGGGCGCTGCTCTCTTCGCCGGAGAAGAAGGGGAGCGGCGGTGGTTTTCTTGACAAGACAGCGATGGCGGAGTGGACGGCCTGCCCTGTTTCCTCCGCTTATAAAGAGGGGAGGGGGAAGGCGTTACGCTTTTCCTAATAAAGAAACCCCACGACCACGCCCACGATCTCTCGCCTGACGACGCCACGTCCGGTGCGTGCCGTTAGTGGGGTCGTGGTGGGTCCGGGCGGGTTGCGGCGTGGTCGAGGCCGCGTGTGACCGTGCACTATTTTGGGCCTGGCCCGACAGCGCTTGGCACCGTGACGCCCGGCCCGGGGCTCCTGCCGGTGTACTAGAGTAGGGTACCCTAGTATCCCGTGCATCGTGCACGCGGACAGATTAACACCTCGCTGCAAGGTTTGCCTCATCACCGCTAAGATCCTCCGTGGCTCCTTTGGAGCCATTCAAGAACAAAGTATTTGATTAAGAAGACAAGGCCCGGCAAGAGGAGCTTGTCGGGAAGGCCACTCAAGGCATGCAGAAGACAAGGCCCGGCAAGAGGAGCTTGCGGGAAGGCCAGGAGCGACAAGCCTCGGACGCGGCAAGGCGCTTGCAGCGGCATGCAACCTCTCTCCATCTCCGCTCCGGCTCATCCGGCGACGTGTCGCCATGGGACCGTTCCATGCGCGGCGTGTCGAGAGCTGTGCAGCCAGCGGAGAGCAGCGATAAGCGGCGCCGACAAGCTTGCCCTCGTGGCGGCGGAGGCGCACTGACGACCTCTGTTGCCTTTGTTTGGGCGACAACGACGGGCATTTATTGCTTTTGTCCCTTGCCGTTAGAGTTAGGTATTTTGCATACCTTTGCTCGGTAGGTGTACCAACTCCTGTTTTACATTTGTACCCCGCCTATGTTGCCACCGGTCGGAGACCCTTGAGCATATAAAAGGAGGCCCATGCATAGCGTAGAGGGGGGTTCAAAGTAGCTTCGGTTCATTCGACTCACCAGAGACCAGAATCGCCCACGCTTAGGTTTTGTAGCTCAGACGCTCCCTAGCAAGAACACAATACATCAAACAAGCAGCAGTAGGAGTTTTATCTCTCCGGAGAGCTCCGAAGCTGGGTAAACTGCTCGTGTTCCGCGCCTCGATCCGCTCTTCGTGCGATCTCCGCCCCCTCCGAACCACAAGGGGCCTGGTCCGCCGGCCCCATAGGTGTCCGTGGGTACGATCAGCCTCCCCGACATCTTTGGTGCTCACTCCGGCAAGCGCACCTCTTCGGAGTGCTGCGCTACCGTCGAGGACGCACCATCGAGCTCCACCGGCAAGTGCAAGAAGATGGTAGCTCCGCCAAAGACCAAGAAGGTGCCCGCGAAGGAGGACGGCACTGGTGCTACCTTCACCATCAGTGCCTCTCTCGACCCTAAATAGGAAGGCGCACTCGTTGCTTTCCTGCGGGCGAATGTCGGCGTGTTTGCATGGCAACCGTCGACATCCCGGTGTTCCCAGAAAGTGATTGAGCACTGCTGGCCATTTGTCCTCATCGCGCGCCCGTCAAGCAAAAAGTCGGGAAGCAAGCGGTGGGCGCTTGAAGAATTCATAGCAGAAGAGATCAAGAGCTGGAAGCGGCGGGCCTTGTCGGAGGAGTGCTCCATCCTACGTGGTTGGCCAATCTGTAGTCGTCGCCAAAGCAAATGGAAAATGGAGACTTTGTATTGACTTCACGGATGTTAATAAAGCTTGTCCCAAAGATCCATTTCCTTGCCGCGCATTGACCAGATTGTCGACTCCACGGCTGGATGTGATTTGCTTTTCGTTTCTTGATGCATACTCGAGATACCATCAGATCTTCATGGCTGAAGAAGATGAGGAGAAGATCGCATTCATCACACCATGTGGCACATCTTTGTTTCATACGGATGACTTCGTTTTGAAGAATGCTGGTTCAACATTTGCAAGGTAGTCCATGGCGCTTTTGAGCCGCAAATGCACAGAAATGTAGAAGCCTACATGGATGACATAGTGGTCAAAAGCAAGGACAAAGCAACTCTGGTTCAAGATTTGGACGAGACCTTTGCGAATCTGCAAGATCAACCTCAAGCTCAACCCCGAGAAGTGCGTGTTTGGAGTCCCTTCCGCAAGCTTCTCGGGTTATTCGTGGTCTCAACGAGGGATTGAAGCTAATCCCGACAAGATCAAAACCATTGAGCAGATTGAAGCACCAAAGCGCGTCAAGGATGTCACGAAGACTTGCGGTTGCGTGGCTGCTCTCGGCAGGTTTATTTCTAGGTTCTGCTGAGCGCGCCCTGCCATTTTCAAGATTTTGAAAAAGGCAGGTCCAGTAAAATGGACTCCCGAAGCGGAGGCTGCGCTGCAGGACTTGAAGAGATACCTGTCCTCCACTCCAACACTTGTCGCACCTAAGCCACAAGAGAAGTTGCTGCTATATAGCAGCGACCAATCAAGTGGTTAGTGCTGCGTTAGTAGCGGAAAGGGAGGCGGATGACGAGCCAGCAACCACAGCAAGCACATCCAGCGACAAGCAGGGGGCTTCGCCGACAAGCTCTGGTCCCGACAAGGACGAGTCCACGCTTGAAGCATGACCAGACGCGAAAAGGATGGTGCGGCGCCCAGTCTACTTTGTCGATTCCCTCCTGCAGGGGGCTAGGTCAAGGTACTCTGGTGTGCAAAAATTGCTTTTCGGCCTCCTCATGGCCTCGAGAAAGCTGCACCATTACTTCCAAGCACATGAGATCACAGTTGTCACTCGCTTTCCGCTGAAGAGGATACTGCAGAATCCAGAAGCAACGGGCAGGATTGTCGAGTGGGAATTGGAGCTGTCAAGCTTTGGTCTCAAGTTTGAAAGCACATCAACTATCCAAAAGCGAGCGTTGGCGGAATTCATAGCAGAATGGGCGCCAACGCCCGGATGAAGAGATTCCGGAGACGAGCATTCCCGTCAAGGAAGAAAGCAAAGAGTGGCTGATGTACTTTGATGGTGCCTTCTCGCTGCAAAGGCGCCCGGTGGGGCGTCTTGCTTATCGCACCCACCGGAGAGCACCTCAAGTCGTAGTCGGATGCACTTCCCCAAGGAGCAAGCGACAAACAATCTTGTAGAGTATGAAGGTTTGCTTGCGGTCTCGAGATCATGATGGACCTTGGGATCAAGAAGCTTATTGTCGGGAGTGACTCGCAACTTGTCGTCCGCCAAGTGAACAAAAGATTACGAGTCCGTTGATGGAAGCCTACGTTGATGAAGTGAGGAAGCTAGAAGAACACTTTGACGGCCTGCAAATGGAACATGTTCCAAGAGCTCGAGAATGATATTGTCGACGGCTGTCACAAAGTGCGCGCCAGACTTAAGTTGCACTGTGGAACCAGGGATTTTCGTGCTCGGTGACTCAACCAACCGTAACACCATCAACTGGACAAAGCAAGAAGAGGAAGTTGATCTCTGGTGACTACTTTCCGCAGAGCTTCCCGAAGCCGTCGTTGCGAAGGTCCCCAAGATCAACACCAGCAGTCTTGAGGAGCAGCCTGCTCCGACAAGCCTTAGGGTTTGTTTAAATGAAGCGACGCTTCCGACAAGTTTTGCTCGGCAAGCTTGCGGGGAAGCGTCAAGCTCCGGCAGAGCCGCGAGTTCTTGCCGTAGAAGCTGATGTTCCCGCAGCAGCAAATGTGCCTTTAGTCCTTGTTGTCGAGCCACAAGCTCCAAAGCATGGGCGCAGCAGATTGTCCATTTCCTTGCATGTGAGAACTTCGAAGAGCAAGAAGAAGCGGAAAGAGTAGCCCGGCGGTCAAGTATGTACCAGTTTGTCGACAGCATCGCATGTAAGAAGACTCAACGGTGTGAAATTGAAGTGTATTCCGGGAAGATGGGCGAAGTTGTTGACAGAGATACACGGAGGCATATGTGGCCACCACATTGGCAAGAAGAGCACTTGCCGCAAAGCTTTCCGGCAAGGTTTCTTCCGCCGACAGCCCTCCGTGATGCAACTGCACAAGTAACCAAGTGTGAAGCGTGCGGTTCCATTCCAAACAGATATACCAGCCAGCTCAAGCTCTCCAGACGATCCCTTTATCCCGGCCATTTTCGGTGCGGGGGCTCGACATCCTCGGCCCCTTCCCCGAGCTGTCGGGGGCTTTGAGTACTTGTACGTCGCCATCGACAAGTTCACAAAGTGGCCGGAAGTGGAAGCAGTGAGGAAGGTGACGGCACAGTCAGCAGTCAAGTTGTTCAGGTCGATTGTTTGTCGTTTCGGAATCCCTAACAGGATCATCACCGACAACGGCACGCAATTCACGAGTCGCACCTTCATGCAGTACGTCCAAGACCTTGGCACCAAGGTCTGCTTTGCTTCTGTTGCTCACCCGAGAAGCAACGGTCAAGCAGAGAGGGCAAATACTGAAGTGCTGCGCGGGCTCAAGACCAGAACTTTCGACAGGCTGCACAAGTGTGGAAGAAAGCTGGATCGAGGAGCTGTCGGTGGTTCTTTGGTCGATCGAGCGACGCCAAATCGAGCCACCGGACAGACACCTTTTGCTCTAGTCTATGGAGCAGAGGCAGTTCTCCCCACGGAACTTCGTATACGGATCGCCTCGAGTGCTCGCTTATGATGAGCTTGAGCAAGAGCAGCTGCGACAAGATGACGCGCTGCTCCTTGAGGAGGATCGTCTTCGAGCTTTGCGGCGAGCCGCCGCTTCTGACAAGCTTTGCGTCGCTACCATAGCCGCAGAGTTAGTGCCGAAGTCTCGAGGAAGGCGACCTTGTTCTTCGGCGCGTTCAGTCCGCCAAGAATTCAAACAAGTTGGCGCTTGAAGTGGGAGGGCCCTTATCGGGTGAAACGAGTCACTAGGCTGGCGCTGTCCGCTTTGAGACCGAAGATGGCATTCCGGTGAGCAACTCCTGGAACATTGAGCATCTTCGTAAGTTTTACCCATAGGCGCGGTTGCGGAACCCGTTCCGGCAACCACCTTTTGTACAAGTCTTGCCGCTGTTGCATGTAATCCTTTGTACAAAGCCGAGCGCAGACCACATGCATCAGTAAAGCTCATGTGTTGCGCACAACTTGTCAAATTCATGCTTTCATCATTTTATTGCATGTTTTGGCTAACACTTTGTGCAGCAACCATACCCGGTAAGCAGAATCGAGCCGCTGGGCTCCATAACGTTATTTCCTCTTCTTTCTCTTTTCTCAAAGAAAGGAAGACTCCCTCGCGCACAAGTTAACCAGGGGGGAAGGAGGAGGTAATACTATGGACCAGGCACCGCTCGAGGAAGTTTCGCCTCATCGGGAAGCAAGAAACAGAAAAGCTAAGTTGCCAAAGTTTGAGCAATCAGTTTTTAAATTTTAAGTTATCTTACTCGAACGATAGTACTTTGTATGGAAAACCTGTGCGCAGAGGAACCAACTCGCCGGCTAGTCGCGCCCTTACTTTGTTTCGAGTCTGCTCAACAACTTAAGTGAGTCAGCGGCTAGTCGCGACAAGGTTGCTTGTCGGAGGCGGCATTGCCCGGTGAGCTTGACGTTCCGCACTCGGCGCTTCGCGGCAAAGGTGCCCGCACCGACAAGTCCCCCAAATGCGTAAGGCGAAACGCATAAAAGAAGGAATCAAGTAGAGGAAATAACGTTGCATTGATCGCCTAAGATAGAGTATATTACAAAATAACTTGTCCTGATCTAACAAAGTGTTCTAAACATGATCGTGACGACAAGGGAAAGATAAAATTAGCGGCCTAGTCTACGCGGGTCGCCATCAATCCGCTTGATCTTGTTCACCTTGTCCACAATGGGTGCGACAAGGGCTTTGAGCTCCTCCACGTTGGCATCTGGCAGCAAGGATCCGAGGACGCTGTTAAGGTTGAGGCCCGGATTGCGGAAGGCCACCTTTATCAACACCTTCTCGAGGGCTCCTGCACAGATCTGGCGTGATTCCTCGGCCAGCTGCTTTGGGACCTCTTCCCGGAGTCGCCGGAGACCCGTCACCACGCCTTTGAAGAATAAACTGAGTTTGGCGCTAGGTTGGAGATGCTCGTCGGAGGAGTATGCAAGGTCCGCCATCCCCAGCTCCATCAGCTTGTTGTGGATGTCGGCGGCGGTGTCCACAAGACCTTCAGTCCAGTGCTCCATGCTCTCCCTCAAGGTGCTCTGGATGGAGGCAGCATTCGCTAGCAGCTCCTCCTTGGCCTTGATCGCCTCCAACAAGCCCACCTCCCGCTCTCTGGCGCCGTCCAACGCTTTGCGTCGAGTGGTCGCTTCAACTCAAGATCCTCCTTGGAATCCTTGGCGGCGTTGAGCTCCTTGCCTCTATCAGCGAGACGACTCTGCAGCTCGCCAAGAGTGTAGGCGTCCTTCTCACGCTCACGCTTGAGCGCGGCAAGCTCTTCGCCGCTCTTCTTGAGGCTGGCCTCCAGCCGTGCCACCTTCGCCTTCAGCTCTTCCTTGGCGGCCTCGGCGGCTGCGGCAGCATCCTTCGCTTCTGAAGCGCCCGCCAAGTGACTCCTCGCCAGCAAGGTCTTCTTCGTGGCTGTCCAGGTTGACCTTCCGCTGCGCCTAACTCGCTTTCCTGCGCGGAGAGCTTCGGCAACCACCGCTGCTCCTCTTCACCGCGGCCTTCTCAAGGATGAAGGCCATGCTCTTACGCAAGTTGCCCCAGCGCTTACGCTACGTCGCGGAGAGCTTCTTGGTTGGCGCCCGGAGCTCTTCTGCGCTTCTCCATATCCGCTCCTGCCCTCGCGACAAGTGCTTCCGGGACTCCAACTTGGCTGCCGGGCGCGGTAGAGCAACAACAGCTTCTTCAAGCTGCTCCTCCTCAGACTTGTTGCTGCTGCTTGGCGCGTCCACCAGCCCAGCCCAGAGGCGAGTAGCTCGCCGTCGAAGGTCTCTCCCTCGACCGGCGCCTCGAGCTCGGTTCCTGGGGAGCTTGATGAAGACGCCGCCATGACCTTGGTAGGCGCCGGGTCAGGAGCTCCTCGACGCCGCAGCCAGCGGCTGAGTCGGCTTGTCGGTGTAGCGCTTGGCGCTCCTGCGGCTTCAGGGCCGTCGGTCACGATCGCCCGACCCTCCCGGCCTCTGCGTCGGCAGCCTCGGTGGCCTCCTCGCCAACAGGCTCGTCGGCGACGGCCTCCTCTTCCACAGCAACGACCTCTTCGTCCACGACGGCGGCCTCGTCGGTGTTGCCGCGCGCCTCCTCCTCGCCGGCGGCCTCGACCTCCATCGGCTCTGCGTCAGACGAAGAAAGAGCAGTCAAGCAAATGTTCAAAAAGAGAAACAAAAGAAAGCAAGCCCAAGGGAAATTTTCGTATAAGGAAATTACCTGCAACGGGATCCGCAGCCATGACCTCGACCACTGGAGGGTCACTGGCGCTGTCCCTTGCCGGGGTAGCCTCCCTTGCCGGAGTGGCCTCCCTTGTCGGAGGGCACTCCCTTGTCGGCGAATCCTACGTTGGCGGCGTAGTGGCAGCAGGCAGGATTTCGGGGGCGGCTTCCGAGCCCTCCTGATGAGGCTGCTCTGCTCCTACACAAGCAAACAATCAGGTATCAACGAAGAAGGGGCACCCCTGCACACCTAATAGTAAGGAGAAAACTGCACACTTACTCACAGGGGCTGTCTTTGGGGCTGCTCTGAGGAAGGGTTGCTGGTCCGGCAAGGGAGTCTCGGACGGCCCCCTGTTGCCACGGAGAATCGTCCTCAATGACGACTGCCGGGATCTTGGCCCTCTTCGACGCTCTTTGGGCCAGCGTCACGAAAAGGAAAGAGTCGAGCAAGCAAATCAGATTCAAGATGAAGCAATAAAATTGAAGAAATACAAGCACAATCTCAAGAGCTTACTCTTCGCCTTCCTCCTCGAGCCGAGCGCGGAGAAGTCAAACTCGGCTCGCCTCGGTGCGACGAGGCGGGAGTGGGCTCTTGGCCGCAAGCGGAGGCGTCGGCGGTGGCCTGAGAAGATCCCGCCCCAATTGTCGCAGCAGTGTGAGGCGCTCCCGCGGCAACCACGCTTGCCGCGGTAGAGCGCGTCGCGCGGCGCTGCTGCTGTGGGCCAGTCTGCCGCCCCGACTCGTCTCCGACCTTGCGGAGACGCCTCTTCGGCGGAGCCGGGGGCTCCGCTGGCGGCAAGTCGCTGGGTGGTGGAGAAGAAGCGCCCTCGGCGGGTCCACTCGACCCGGCCTCGGGCTCGACAAGCTCGTCCTCGCCGGCGACCTCCCCTCGCTCGGCAAGGCTGGCCGCCTTCGCAGCGTCCGCCTCCTCCACGGTGAACCCGAAGGCTCAAGCGGCAGCGGCTGCAGCCGCCTCCTCCACCCTGGTGGCAATCCGCGCCATCTCCTCGTCGGTGGTGTCGCGGGTGAGCCTTTTTTCGCTTTCGTCGAGCGGATCGGCACTTCTTCCAAGTCGTCGAAGAACTGTTGCACGACCTCGTCGGGGCTCCTGCCAGTTGGGACAATCCCATGGGAGTCGCTGACAACGGCATCATGGCGCGGATGCGGTCGAGCGCTGAGTTGTTGCACAAAGGGACGACCCCCCTCGGCAACCTAAACCACTCAGGATAGTCGGGGTCGTTCTTGAACAGCTCGAGCAGCATCGCGTCCAGCTCCAAGACGGTGAAATTCCAGTTCAGACCCGGGCGCAACCTCATGATGTCTGCCGCATTTTGGAACTCCCAAGCAGGCCTCCTCCTTTCCTGCAAGGGAGCGATGCGGCGGCGAAGTTCGCGCCAAGCTGCGCTTTACGGTTAGTCCGGCAAGCCTGAGGCGCAAAATCCGGGTCACGACTATCTTCAACTTCGCATCCTCCGGCGCCAAGTTACTGCAATCTCTGCCGCGCACTATTGGGGTTTGGCGCACGGCAGTGAAGGGCTGCGGGTTCTCCTCTACGACCCAACACCAATTGGCTCTCCACTCCTCCCACTTGTTGCGGAACTCTCCTTCCAGGTAGGCTTCTTTCTTGCCGATCCTGGAGACCCAAGCTATCCCTCCGGCAAGTGGCTCTCCTCTCGACGCAGGCACGAAGAAATGGTGGAAGAGTGCCACATTTGGGTGGACTCCGACAAAGTTTTCGCAAAGAATCTTGCGAAAACTGCCATGGTCAAGACGGCGTTGGGGGTGGAATCAAGGAGGCGGAGGCCAAAGGTGTTCATGATGTCGCAGAAGAACTTCGGAAAAGGGGCGGGCAAAGCCCGCAATAGACGAACCGGGCGAAAACGGGGTACCCGGTTGGGGCCAAATCAGAAGCGGAGGCGGGGAGTACCTTCGTGCGCGGATGCGCACGCGTCTCTGTCGACCAAAAGAGGTAGAAGACGTCTCGCAGATCCCTTGCGCCGAGCTGCGGGGGGAAGATGGCCTGCTCCTTGCGCAACGCCGCGAGCCGCTGCGCCTCGGCCGACTTGACGCCCTTCTCCTTGTCGGCTTTCGGAGCCATGGCGAGGGCGGCGGAGGAGGCCGACGGCGGTGAGCGTGCTTGTGGCGAAAGGGGGCGGGGCGCTGCTCTCTTTGCACCGGAGAAGAAGGGGGGAGCGGCGGTGGTTTTCTTGACAAGACAGCGATGGCGGAGTGGACGGCCTGCCCCTGTTTCCTCCGCTTATAAAGAGGGGGAGGGGGCAGACGTTCTGCTTTTCCTAATAAAGAAACCCCCACGACCACGCCCACGATCTTCGCAGACGACGCCACGTCCGGTGCGTGCCGTTAGTGGGGGTCGTGGTGGGTCCGGGGCGGGTTGCGACGTGGTCGAGGCCGCGTGTGACCGTGCACTGTTTTGGGCCTGGCCCGACAGCGCTTGGCACCGTGTACGGCCCAGGCCCGGGGGCTCCTGTCGGTGTACTAGAGTAGGGGTACCCTAGTATCCCGTACTCATGCACGGACAGTTGTAGCACCCCGCGGCAAGGTTTGCCTCGTCACCGCCAAGATCCTCCGTGGCTCCTTTGGAGCCATTCAAGAACAAAGTATTTGATTAAGAAGACAAGGCCCCGGCAAGAGGAGCTTGTCGGGAAGGCCACTCAAGGCATGCAGAAGACAAGGCCCCGGCAAGAGGAGCTTGCCGGGAAGGCCCGGAGCGCGACAAGCCTCCGGACGCGGCAAGGCGCTTGCCGCGGCATGCAACCTCTCTCCATCTCCGCTCCAGCTCATCCAGCGACGTGTCGCCATGGGACCGTTCCATGCACGCGTGTCGAGAGGCTGTGCAGCCAGCGGAGAGCAGCGATAAGCGGCGCTGACAAGCTTGCCCTCGTGGCGAGCGGAGGCGCACCTGACGGCCTCTGTTGCACTGTTTAGGCGACACTGACGGGCATTTATTGCTTTTGTCCCTTGCCGTCAGAGTTAGGTATTTTGCTTGTACCTTAATCGCTCGAGTAGGTGTACCAACTCCTGTTTTTACATTTGTACCCCCGCCTATGTTGCCACCAGTCGGAGACCCCTTGAGCATATAAAAGGAGGCCCATGCGCAACGTAGAGGGGGTTTGGTGTGAGCTTCGGTTCATTCGACTCACAAGAGACCAGATACGCCCACGCTAGGTTTTGTAGCTCGCATCGCTCCCTAGCAAGAACACAATACATCAAACAAGCAGCAGTAGGAGTTTTATCTCTCCGGAGAGCTCCGAAGCTGGGTAAAGCTTTCGTGTGCCGCGCCTCGATCCGCTCTTCGTGCGATCTCCGCCCCCCTCCGAACCACAAGGGGCCTGGTCCGCGGCCCCATAGGTGTCCGTGGGTACGATCAGCCTCCCCGACATCTTCGGTGCTCACTCCGGCAAGCGCACCTCTTCGGAGTGCTGCGCTACCGTCGAGGACGCACCATCGAGCTCCACCGACAAATGCAAGAAGATGGTAGCTCCGCCAAAGACCAAGAAGGTGCCCGCGAAGGAGGACGGCACTGGTGGTACCTTCACCATCAGTGCCTCTCTCGACCCTAAATAGGAAGGCGCGCTCGTTGCTTTCCTGCGGGCGAATGTCGACGTGTTTGCATGGCAACCGTCGACATCCCCGGTGTTCCTGTGAAAGTGATTGAGCACCGCCTGGCCGTTTGTCCTCATGCGCGCCCGTCAAGCAAAAAGTCATGAAGCAAGCGGAGCGCCAAGAATTCATAGCGTAAGAGATCAAGAAGCTGAAGCGGCAGGCCTTGTCGAGGAGTGCTCCATCCTACGTGGTTGGCCAATCCTCGTAGTCGTCAAGAAAGCAAATGGAAAATGGAGACTTTGTATTGACTTCACGGATGTTAATAAAGCTTGTCCCAAAGATCCATTTCCTTGCCGCGCATTGACCAGATTGTCGACTCCACGGCTGGATGTGATTTGCTTTCGTTTCTTGATGCATACTCAGGATACCATCAGATCTTCATGGCTGAAGAAGATGAGGAGAAGACTGCATTCATCACACCATGTGGCACATACTGTTTCATACGGATGCCTTTCGTTTTGAAGAATGCTGGTTCAACATTTGCAAGGTAGTCCATGACGCTTTTGAGCCGCAAATGCACAGAAATGTAGAAGCCTACATGGATGACATAGTGGTCAAAAGCAAGGACAAAGCAACTCTGGTTCAAGATTTGGAAGAGACCTTTGCCAATCTGCGCAAGATCAACCTCAAGCTCAACCCCGAGAAGTGCGTGTTTGGAGTCCCTTCCGGCAAGCTTCTCGGGTTCTTCGTGTCTCAATGAGGGATTGAAGCTAATCCCGACAAGATCAAGGCCATTGAGCAGATTGAAGCACCAAAGCGCGTCAAGGATGTACGAAGACTTGCGGTTGCGTGGCTGCTCTCAAAGAGGTTTATTTCTAGGTCTGCTGAGCGCATACCGCCATTTTTCAAGATTTTGAAAAGGCAGGTCCAATGAAATGGACTCCCGAAGCGGAGGCTGCGCTGCAGGACTTGAAGAGATACCTGTCCTCCACTCCAACACTTGTCGCACCTAAGCCACAAGAGAAGTTGCTGCCATATATAGCTGCAACCAATCAAGTGGTTAGTGTTGCGTTAGTAGCAGAGAGGGAGGTGGATGACGAGCCAGCAACCATGGCAAGCACATCCAGCGACAAGCAGGGGGCTTCACCGACAAGCTCTGGTCCCGACAAGGACGAATCCACGCAGAAGCATGACCAGACGCAGAAAAGGATGGTGCAGCGCCCAGTCTACTTTGTCAGTTCCCTCCTGCAGGGGGCTAGGTCAAGGTACTCTGGTGTGCAAAAATTGCTTTTCGGCCTCCTCATGGCCTCGAGAAAGCTGCACCATTACTTCCAAGCGCATGAGATCACAGTTGTCACTCGTTTTCCGCTGAAGAGGATACTGCAGAATCCAGAAGCAACGGGCAGGATTGTCGAGTGGGCATTGGAGCTGTCAAGCTTTGGTCTCAAGTTTGAAAGCACATCAACTATCCAAAGCAGAGCGTTGGCGGAATTCATAGCAGAATGGACGCCAACGCCAGATGAAGAGATTCCGGAGACGAGCATTCCCGTCAAGGAAGCAAGCAAAGAGTGGCTGATGTACTTTGATGGTGCCTTCTCGCTGCAAGGCACCGGTGCCGGTGTGCTGCTTATCGCACCCACCGGAGAGCACCTCAAGTACGTAGTCCAGATGCACTTCCCCAAGGAGAAAGCGACAAACAATACTGCAGAGTATGAAGGTTTGCTTGCCGGTCTCAGGATCGCAGTGGACCTTGGGATCAAGAAGCTTATTGTCAGGGGTGACTCGCAACTTGTCGTCCGCCAAGTGAACAAAGATTACCAGAGTCCGTTGATGGAAGCCTACGTTGATGAAGTGAGGAAGCTAGAAGAACACTTTGACGGCCTACAAATGGAACATGTTCCAAGAGCTCGAGAATGATATTGCCGACGGCTGTCAAAGTGCGCCAGACTTAAGTTGCTGTGGAACCAGGGATTTTCGTGCTCAAGCTGACTCAACCAACCGTAACACCATCAATCGGACAAAGCAAGAAGAGGAAGTTGATCTCTGGTGACTACTTTCCGCAGAGCTTCCCGAAGCCGCTGCTATGCGAAGGTCCCCAAGATCAACACCAACAGTCTTTGAGGAGCGATCTGCTCCGACAAGCCTTAGGGTTTGTTTCGTTGAAGCAGATGCTTCCGACAAGTTTTGCTCCAGCAAGCTTGCCGGGGAGCGTCAAGCTCCGGCAGAACCGCAGGTTCTTGCCGTAGAAGCTGATGTTCCCGCAGCAGCAAATGTGCCTTTAGTCCTTGTTGTCGAGCCACAAGCTCCAGCATGGGCGCAACAGATTGTCCATTTCCTTCAGACAGGAGAACTTCCCGAAGAGCAAGAAGAAGCGGAAAGAGTAGCCCGGCAGTCAAGTATGTACCAGTTTGTCGACGACATCTTTATGCGAGAAGAAGACTCAACGGTGTGAAATTGAAGTGTATTCCTGGGAAGATGGACAGAAGTTGTTGGCAGAGATACACGGAGGCATATGTGGCCACCACATTGGCAAGAAGAGCACTTGCGGCAAAGCTTTCCGGCAAGGTTTCTTCCGCCAACAGCCCTCCGTGATGCAACCGCACAAGTAACCAAGTGTGAAGCGTGCTGGCCCATTCCAAACAGATACACCAGCCAGCTCAAGCTCTCCAGACGATCCCTTTATCACGGCCATTTTCGGTCTGGGGCTCGACATCCTCGGCCCCTTCCCCGAAGCTGTCGGGGCTTTGAGTACTTGTACGCCGCCATCGACAAGTTCACAAAGTGGCGGAAGTGGAAGCGATGAGGAAGGTGACGCGGTCGGCGATCAAGTTGTTGGTCGATTGTTTGTCGCTTTGGAATCCCTAACAGGATCATCACCGACAACGGCACGCAATTCACGAGTCGCACCTTCATGCAAGACGCCCAAGACCTTGGCACCAAGGTCTGCTTGCTTCTGTTGCTCACCCGAGAAGCAACGGTCAAGCGAAGAGGGCAACATCTTGAAGTGCTGCGGCGGGCTCAAGACCAGAACTTTCGACGAGCTGCACAAGTGTGGAAGAAACTGGATCGAGGAGCTGTCGGTGGTTCTTTGGTCGATCGAACGACGCCAAATCGAGCCACCGCCGGACACCTTTGCTCTAGTCTATGGAGCAGAGGCAGTTCTCCCCACGGAACTCAGATACGGATCGCCTCGAGTGCTCGCTTATGATGAAGCTTGAGCAAGAGCAGCTGCGACAAGATGACGCGCTGCTCCTTGAGGAGGATCGATCTTGAGGGCCAGGCGAGCCGCTCGCTTCTGACAAGCTTTGCGTCGCTACCATAGCCGCAGAGTTAGTGCCAGAAGTCTCGAGGAAGGCGACCTTGTTCTTCGGCGCGTTCAGTCCGCCAAGAATTCAAACAAGTTGATGCTGAAGTGGGAGGGCCCTTATCGGGTGAAACGAGTCACTAGGCCCGGCGCTGTCCGCCTTGAGACCGAAGATGGCATTCCGGTGAGCAACTCCTGGAAGATTGAGCATCTTCGTAAGTTTTACCCATAAGGCGCGGTTGTCGGAACCCGTTCCGGCAACCACCTTTTGTACAAGTCTTGCCGCTGTTGCATGTAATCCTTTGTACAAAGCCGGGCGCAGACCCCGTGCATCAGTAAAGCTCATGTGTTGCGCACAACTTGTCAAATTCATGCTTTCATCATTTTATTGCATGTTTTGGCTAACACTTTGTGCAGCAACCATACCCGGTAAGCAGAATCGAGCCGCTGGGCTCCATAACGTTATTTCCTCTTCTTTCTCTTTTCTCAAAGAAAGGAAGACTCCCTCGCGCACAAGTTAACCAGGGGGGAAGGAGGAGGCAATACTATGGACCAGGCACCGCCGAGGAAGTTTCGCCTCATCGGGAAGCAAGAAATGAAAAGCTAAGTTGCCAAAGTTTGAGCAATCAGTTTTTAAATTTTTAAGTTATGTTACTCGAACGATAGTACTTTGTATGGAAAACACATGCGCAGAGGAACCAACTTCGCGGCTAGTCGCGCCCTTACTTTGTTTCGAGTCCGCTCAACAACTTAAGTGAGCTGCTTTAGTCGCGACAAGGTTGCTTGTCGGAGGCGGCACCGCCAAATAGGTCTGCCGACGTTCCGCACTCAGCGCTCGCGGCAAAGGTGCCCGCACCGACAAGTCCCCCAAATGCGTAAGGCAGAAACGTACAAAAGAAGGAATCAAGTAGAGGAAATAACGTTGCATTGATCGCCTAAGATAGAGTATATTACAAAATAACTTGTCCCTGATCTAACAAAGTGTTCTAAACATGATCAGCAGCGACAAGGGAAAGATAAAATTGGCGGCCTAGTCTACGCGGTCGCCATCAATCCGCTTGATCTTGTTCACCTTGTCCACAATGGGTGCGACAAGGGCTTTGAGCTCCTCCACGTTGGCATCTGGCGGCAAGGATCTGAGGACGCCGTTAAGGTTGAGGCCCGGATTGCGGAAAGCCACCTTTATCAACACCTTCTCGAGGGCTCCTGCACAGATCTGGCGTGATTCCTCGGCCAGCTGCTTTGGGACCTCTTCCCGGAGTCGCCGGAGACCCGTCACCATGCCTTTGAAGAATAAACTGAGTTTGGCGCTAGGTTGGAGATGCTCGTCGGAGGAGTATGCAAGGTCCGCCATCCCCAGCTCCATCAGCTCGTTGTGGATGTCGGCGGCGGTGTCCACAAGACCTTCAGTCCAGTGCTCCACGCTCTCCCTCAAGGTGTTCTGGATGGAGGCAGCATTCGCTAGCAGCTCCTCCTTGGCCTTGATCGCCTCCAACAAGCCCACCTCCCGCTCTCTGGCGCCGTCCAACGTTTGCGTCAGAGTGGTCAGCTTCAACTCAAGATCCGCCTTGGAATCCTTGGCGGCGTTGAGCTCCTTGCCTCTATCAGCGAGACGACTCTGCAGCTCGCCAAGAGTGTAGGCGTCCTTCTCACGCTCACGCTTGAGCGCGGCAAGCTCTTCGCCGCTCTTCTTGAGGCTGGCCTCGGCTGTGCCACCTTCGCCTTTCAGCTCTTCCTTGGCGGCCTCGGCCGCGGGCAGCATCCTTCGCTTCTGGCGCCCGCCAAGTGACTCCTCGCGGCAAGGTCTTCTTCGTGGCTGTCCAGGTTGACCTTCCGCTGCGCCAACTCGCTTTCCTGCGGAGAGCTTCTCGGCAACCAGCCGCTTGCTCCACTTCAGCGGCCTTCTCAAGGATGAAGGCCGTGCGCTCTTCTGCAAGTTGCCCCCGCGCTTCTGCTACGTCGCGGAGAGCTTCTTGGTTGGCGCTCCGGAGCTCTTCTGCGCGCTTCTCCATATCCGCTCCTGCCCTCGCGACAAGTGCTTCCCGGGACTCCAACTTGGCCTGCCGGGCGCGGTAGAGCGACAACAGCTTCTTTTTGCTCCTCCTCAGACTCGCCGCTGCTGCTGCTTGGCGCGTCCACCAGCGTCAGCCCAGCAGAGGCGAGTAGCTCGCTGTCAAAGGTCTCTCCCTCGACCGGCGCCCTGGAGCTCGGTTCCCAGGGGAGCTTGATGAAGACGCCTTCACCGGCCTTCAGGTAGGCGCTGGGTGGGCTCCTCGAGCTCGACGCTGCAGCAGCGGCGGGGGAGTCGGCTGTCGGTGTAGCGCTTGGCGCTCCTGCGGCCTCAGGGCCGTCAGTGCGATCGCCCGACCCCTCGCCGGCCTCTGCGTCGGCAGCCTCGGTGGCCTCCTCGCCAACAGGCTCGTCGGCGACGGCCTCTTCTTCCACAACAACGACCTCTTCTTCCACGATGGCGGCCTCGTCGATGTTGCCGCGCCTCCTCGCCGGGCGGCCTCGACCTCCATCAGCTCTGCGTCCAGACGAAGAAAGAGCAGTCAAGCAAATGTTCAAAAGAGAAACAAAAGAAAGCAAGCCCAAGGGAAATTTTCGTATAAGGAAATTACCTGCAACGGGATCCGCAGCCATGACCTCGACCACTGGAGGGTCACTGGCGCTGTCCCTTGCCGGGGTAGCCTCCCTTGCCGGAGTGGCCTCCCTTGTCGGAGGGCACTCCCTTGTCGGAGAATCCTCCCTTGGCGGCGTAGTGGCAGCAGGCAGGATTTCGGGGGCGGCTTCCGAGCCCTCCTGATGAGGCTGCTCTGCTCCTACACTAGCAAACAATCAGATAGGAACGAAGTAAGGGCACCCCTGCTCACCTAATAGTAAGGAGATAACTGCTCACTTAGTCTGGGGGCTGTGCTGGGGCTGCTCGAGGAAGGGTTGCTGGTCCGGCAAGGGAGTCTCAGACGCGTCCCCTGTTGCCACGGGAGAATCGTCCTCAACGGCGACCGTCGGGATCTTGGCCCTCTTCGACGCTTTTTGGGCCAGCGTCACGAAAAGGAAAGAGTCGAGCAAGCAAATCAGATTCAAGATGAAGCAATAAAAATTGAAGAAATACAAGCACAATCTCAAGAGCTTACTCTTCGCCTTCCTCCTCGGAGCTGAGCGCGGAGAAGTCAAACTCCGGCTCGCCTCCGGTGCGACGAGGCGGGGGAGTGGGCTCTCTTGGCCGCTTGGCGGGCGTCGGCGGTGGCACGAGAAGATCCGCCCAATTGTCGCGGCGGTGTGAGGCGCCTGCGGCAACCACGCTTGCAGCGATGAAAGCGGCGTCATGTGGCTTCTTCTTGTAGGCGATCTGCCGCCCCGACTCCTCTCCGACCTTGCGGAGACGCCTCTTCGGCGGAGCTGGGGGCTCCGCTGGCGGCAAGTCGCTGGGTGGTGGAGAAGAAGCGCCCTCGGCGGGTCCACTCGACCCGGCCTCGGGCTCGACAAGCTCGTCGTCGCCGGCGACCTCCCCTCGCTCGGCAAGGCTTGCCGCCTTCGCAGCGTCCGCCTCCTCCACGGTGAACCCGAAGGCTCAAGCGGCAGCGACTGCTGCCGCCTCCTCCACCCTGGTGGCAATCCGCGCCATCTCCTCGTCGGTGGTGTCGCGGGTGAGCCTTTTCTGCTCGTCGGAGCGGATCGGCAATTCTTCCAAGTCGTGGAAGAACTGTTGCACGACCTCGTCGGGGGGCTCCTGCCAGGTTGGGACAATCCCATGGGAGTCGCACAACGGCATCATGGCGCGGATGCGGTCGAGCGCTGAGTTGTTGCACAAAGGGACGACCCCCCTCGGCAACCTAAACCACTCAGGATGGTCGGGGTCGTTCTTGAACAGCTCGAGCAGCATCGCGTCCAGCTCCAAGACGGTGAAATTCCAGTTCAGACCCGGGCGCAACCTCATGATGTCTGCCGCATTTTGGAACTCCCAAGCAGGCCTCCTCCTTTCTCGCAAGGGAAGCGTCACGGGCGGCGAAGGAAGTTCTGCGCCAAGCCGCGCTTTACGGTGAGTCCGGCAAGCCTGAGGCGCAAAATCCGGGTCACGGCTATCTTCAACTTCGCATCCTCCGGCGCCAAATTACTGCAATCTCTGCCGCGCACTATTGGGGTTTGGCGCACGACAGTGAAGGGCTGCGGGTTCTCCTCTACGACCCAACACCAATTGGCTCTCCACTCCTCCCGCTAGTTGCGGAACTCTCCTTCCGGTAGGCTTCTTTCTTGCCGATCACGGAGACCCAAGCTATCCCTCCGGCAAGTGGCTCTCCTCTCTCGACGCGGGGCACGAAGAAATGGCGGAAGAGTGCCACATTTGGGTGGACTCCGACAAAGTTTTCGCAAAGATGCGCGAAAACTGCCATGGTCAAGACGGCGTTGGGGGTGAAATCAAGGAGGCGGAGGCCAAAGGTGTTCATGATGTCGCAGAAGAACTCGGAAAAGGGCGGGCAAAGCCCGCAATAGAAGAAAAGGGCGAAAAAGGGGTACCCTGTTGGGGCCAAATCAGAAGCGGAGGCGGGGAGTACCTTCGTGCGCGGATGCGCACGCGTCTCTGTCGACCAAAAGAGGTAGAAGACGTCTCGCAGCTCCCTTGCGCCGAGCTGCGGGGGGAAGATGGCCCGCTCCTTGCGCAACACCGCGAGCCGCTGCGCCTCGGCCGACTTGACGCCCTTCTCCTTGTCGGCTTTCGGAGCCACGGCGTAGGGCGGCGGAGGAGGCCGACGGCGGTGAGCGCGCTTGTGGCGAAAGGCGGGGCGCTGCTCTCTTCGCACCGGAGAAGAAGGGGGGAGCGGCGGTGGTTTTCTTGACAAGACAGCGATGGCGGAGTGGACGGCCTGCCCCTGTTTCCTCCGCTTATAAAGAGGGGAGGGGCGACGCTCGCTTTTCCTAATAAAGAAACCCCCACGACCACGCCCACGATCTTCGCAGACGACGCCACGTCCGTGCGTGCGTGCCGTTAGTGGGGGTCGTGGTGGGTCCGGGCGGTGCTGCGGCGTGGTCGAGGCAGCGTGTGACTGCACTGCTTTTGGGCCTGGCCCGACAGCGCTTGGCACCGCAGACGGCCCAGGCCGGGGCTCTGCCGGTGTACTAGAGTAGGGGTACCCTAGTATCCCGTACTCGTGCACGGACAGTTGTAGCACCCCGCGGCAAGGTTTGCCTCATCACCGCCAAGATCCTCCGTGGCTCCTTTGGAGCCATTCAAGAACAAAGTATTTGATTAAGAAGACAAGGCCCCGGCAAGAGGAGCTTGTCGGGAAGGCCACTCAAGGCATGCAGAAGACAAGGCCCGGCAAGAGGAGCTTGCCGGAAGGCCCGGAGCGACAAGCCTCCGGACGCTGCAAGGCGCTTGCCGCTGCATGCAACCTCTCTCCATCTCCGCTCCAGCTCATCCAGCGACGTGTCGCCATGGGACCGTTCCATGCGGCGGCGTGTCGAGAGGCTGTGCAGCCAGCGGAGAGCAGCGATAAGCGGCGCTGACAAGCTTGCCCTCGTGGCGAGCGGAGACGCACCTGACGGCCTCTGTTGCACTGTTTGGGCGACACTGACGGGCATTTATTGCTTTTGTCCCTTGCCGTCAGAGTTAGGTATTTTGCATCGTATAATCGCTCGAGTAGGTGTACCAACTCCTGTTTTTACATTTGTACCCCCGCCTATGTTGCCACCTGTCGGAGACCCCTTGAGCATATAAAAGGAGGCCCATGCGCAACGTAGAGGGGGTTTGGTGCGAGCTTCGGTTCATTCGACTCACCAGAGACCAGATACGCCCACGCTAGGTTTTGTAGCTCACATCGCTCCCTAGCAAGAACAAAATACATCAAACAAGCAGCAGTAGGAGTTTTATCTCTCCGGAGAGCTTCGAAGCTGGGTAAACTGCTCGTGTGCCGCGCCTCGATCTGCTCTTCGTGCGATCTCCGCCCCCCTCCGAACCACAAGGGGCCTGGTCCGCCGGCCCCATAGGTGTCCGTGGGTACGATCAGCCTCCCCGACAGCACCCAAGGACACAGATTTGATTTTTCAACCAATTCATATGCACTGGAGCATGTGCATGTAGTTCAAATTTGAATTATGCACATAACATGCATAGAAAGCCCAGTTAATGCATAAAAATGTCCAAACGAACCCCAAAAAATCACAAAAATTGACACAACACTCCTCTTGTTCTATGTTGACAATAGAAAAATTTTGAAAGCAATAAGAGGCAATGGATATCGTTTCGTCCCCAAAGGTGGGACGTTCCCTATCGAAAACCATGATGCTTGTTGTGAGAAGCTCTGGTTTGTGAGAAGCTTATACCCGAACCTACCCCAAATGGGACAAAATTTTTACCACGGCATGTTGATGCCGCTCCATGATAGCTTGCAAAGTTTCATGAATTTCAGACGAGTTTTGGATTTACTAGATTTTAAAAACCAGGCATCTCAATGTTTTGCCGGCAATCAACAGTGCCCTGGTGTTTGAAATTCATTCCCATTTCTTGCATGGGACCAAAGCATGCACCCAAAGACACATATTTGATTTTTCAACCAATTTATATGCACTGGAGCATGTGCATGTAGTTCAAATTTGAATTATGCACATAAATGCATTGAAAACTCAGTTAATGCACAAAAATGTCCAAACGAACCCCGAAAAATCACAAAAATTGACACAACACTCCTCTTGTTCTATGTTGACACGAGAAAAAATTTGAAAGCAATAAGAGGCAATGGATATCGTTTTGTCTCCAAAGGTGGGACGTTTCCTACTGAAACCATCATGCTTGTTGTGAGAAGCTCTGGTTTGCGAGAAGCATATACCCAAACCTACCCCAAATGGGACAAAAAATTTACCACGGCATGTTGATGCCGCTCCATGATAGCATGCCAAGTTTCATGAATTTCAGACGAGTTTTGGATTTACTAGAATTTGAAAATCAGGCATCTCAATGTTTTGCCGGCAATCAACGGTGCCCTCGTGTTTGAAATTCATTCCCATTTCTTGCATGGGACCTAAGCATGCACCCAAGGAGACATATATGATTTTTCAACCAATTTATATGCACTGGAGCATGTGCATGTAGTTCAAATTTAAATTATGCACATAAATGCATTGAAAACTCAGTTAATGCATAAAAATGTCCAAACTAACCCCGAAAAATCACAAAAATTGACACAACACTCCCGTCGTTCTATGTTGACACGAGAAAAATTTTGAAAGCAATAAGAGGCAATGGATATTGTTTCGTCCCCAACGGTGGGACGTTCCCTACCGAAACCATCATGCTTGTTATGAGAAGCTCTGGTTTGTGAGAAGCATATACCCAAACCTGCCCCAAATGGGACAAATTTTTTACCACGGCATGTTGATGCCGCTCCATGATAGCATGCCAAGTTTCATGAATTTCAGACGAGTTTTGGATTTACTGGAATTTAAAAACCAGGCATCTCAATGTTTAGCCGGCAATCAAGAGTGCCCTGGTGTTTGAATTTCATTCCCATCTCTTGCATGGGACCTAGAAATTCACCCAAGGACACAGATTAGATTTTTCATCCAACTTTAGTGCATTGGATCATGTGCTTGTAGTTCAAATTTGAATTATGCACATAAAATGCTTAGAAAACCCAGTTAATGCATAAAAATGTCCAAACGAACCCCGAAAAATCACAAAAATTGACACAACACTCCTCTTGTTCTTTGTTGACACGAAAAAAAATTGAAAGCAATAAGAGGCAATGGACATCGTTTCGTCCCCAAAGGTGGGACGTTCCCTACTGAAACCATCATGCTTGTTATGAGAAGCTCTGGTTTGTAAGAAGCATATACCCAAAACTACCCCAAATGGGACAAAAAATTTACCACGGCATGTTGATGCCGCTCCATGATAGCATGCGAAGTTTCATGAATTTCAGATGAGTTTTGGATTTACTAGAATTTAAAAACCAGGCATCTCAATGTTTTGCCTGCAATCAACGATGCCCTGGTGTTTGAAATTCATTCTCATTTCTTGCATCGGACCTAAGCATGCACCCAAGGACACAGATTTGATTTTTCAACCAATTTATATGCACTGGAGCATGTGCATGTAGTTCAATTTTGAATTATGCACATAAAATGCATAGAAAACCCAATTAATACATAAAACTGTCCAAACGAACCCCGAAAAATCACAAAAATTGACACAACACTCCTCTTGTTCTATGTTGACAATAGAAAATTTTTGAAAGCAATAAGAGGCAATGGATATCGTTTCGTCCCCAAAGGTGGGACGTTCCCTATCGAAAACCATCATGCTTCTTTGTGAGAAGCTCTGGTTTGTGAGAAGCTTATACCCGAACCTACCCCAAATGGGACAAATTTTTTACCATGGAATGTTGATGCCGCTCCATGATAGCTTCCCAAGTTTCATGAATTTCAGACGAGTTTTGGATTTACTAGAATTTAAAAACCAGGCATCTCAATGTTTTGCCGGCAATCAACGGTGTCCTGGTGTTTGAAATTCATTCCCATTTCTTGCATGGGACCTAATCATGCACCCAAGGACACAGACTTGATTTTTGAACCAATTTATATGCACTGGAGCATGTGCATGTAGTTCAGATTTGAATTATGCACATAAATGCATTGAAAACTCAGTTAATGCATAAAAATGTCCAAACAAACCCCGAAAAATCTCAAAAATTGGCACAACACTCCTCTTGTTCTATGTTGACACGAGAAAAAATTTGAAAGCAATAAGAGGCAATGGATATCGTTTCGTCCCCAAAGGTGGGACGTTCCCTACTGAAACAATCATGCCTGCTAGAGAAGCTCTTGTTTGTGAGAAGCATATACCCAAACCTACCCCAAATGGGACAAAAATTTACCACAGCATGTTGATGCCGCTCCATGATAGCATGCCAAGTTTCATGAATTTCATTTAGTTTTGGATTTACTAGAATTTGAAAATCAGGCATCTCAATGTTTTGCCGGCAATCCACGGTACCCTCGTGTTTGAAATTCATTCCCATTTCTTGCATGGGACCTAAGCATGCACCCAAGGACACATATTTGATTTTTCCACCAATTTATATGCACTGGAGCATGTGCATGTAGTTCAATTTTGAATTATGCACATAAATGCATTGAAAACTCAGTTAATGCATAAAAATGTCCAAACGAACCCCGAAAAATCACAAAAATTGACACAACACTACCGTTGTTCTATGTTGACATGAGAAATTTTTTGAAAGCAATAAGAGGCAATGGATATCGTTTCTTCACCAACGGTGGGACGTTCCCTACCGAAACCATCATGCTTGTTGTGAGAAGCTCTGGTTTGTGAGAAGCATATACCCAAACCTGCCCCAAATGGGACAAATTTTTTACCACGACATGTTGATACCGCTCCATGATAGCATGCCAAGTTTCATGAATTTCAGATGAGTTTTGGATTTACTGGAATTTAAAAACCAGGCATCTCAAAGTTTTGCCGGCAGTCCAGAGTGCCCTTGTGTTTGAATTTCATTCCCATCTCTTGCATGGGACCTAGAAATTCACCCAAGGACACAGATTAGATTTTCAACCAACTTTAGTGCATTGGAACATGTGATTGTAGTTCAAATTTGAATTATGCACATAAAGTGCCTAGAAAACCCAATTAATGCATGAAAATGTCCAAACGAACCCCGAAAAATCACAAAAAATGACACAACACTCCTCTTGTTCTATGTTGACACGAGAAAAAATTCGAAAGCAATAAGAGGCAATGGATATCGTTTCGTCCCCAAAGGTGGGACGTTCCCTACTGAAACCATCATGCCTGTTGTGAGAAGCTCTTGTTTGTGAGAAGCATATACCTAAACCTACCCCAAATGGGACAAAAAATTTACCACGGCATGTTGATGCCGCTCCATGATAGCATGCCAAGTTTCATGAATTTCAGACGAGTTTTGGATTTACTAGAATTTGAAAATCAGGCATCTCAATGTTTTATCGGCAATCAACGGTGCCCTCGTGTTTGAAATTCATTCCCATTTCTTGCATGGGACCTAAGCATGCACCCAAGGGCACAGATTTGATTTTTCCACCAATTTATATGCACTGGAGCATGTGCATGTAGTTCAATTTTGAATTATGCACATAAAATGCATAGAAAACCCAATTAATACATAAAACTGTCCAAACGAACCCCAAAAAATCATAAAAATTGACACAACACTCCTCTTGTTCTATGTTGACAATAGAAATTTTTTGAAAGCAATAAGAGGCAATGGATATCGTTTCGTCCCCAAAGGTGGGACGTTCCCTATCGAAAACCATCATGCTTGCTGTGAGAAGCTCTGGTTTGTGAGAAGCTTATACCGAACCTACCCCAAATGGGACAAAATTTTTACCATGGCATGTTGATGCCGCTCCATGATAGCTTCCCAAGTTTCATGAATTTCAGACGAGTTTTGGATTTACTAGAATTTAAAAACCAGGCATCTCAATGTTTTGCCGGTAATCAACGGTGCCCTGGTGTTTGAAATTCATTCCCTTTCTTGCATGGGACCTAATCATGCACCCAAGGACACAGACTTGATTTTTGAACCAATTTATATGCACTGGAGCATGTGCATGTAGTTCAGATTTGAATTATGCACATAAATGCATTGAACACTCAGTTAATGCATAAAAATGTCCAAACAAACCCCGAAAAATCTCAAAAATTGGCACAACACTCCTCTTGTTCTATGTTGACACGAGAAAAAATTTGAAAGCAATAAGAGGCAATGGATATCGTTTCGTCCCCAAAGGTGGGACGTTCCCTACTGAAACAATCATGCCTGTTGTGAGAAGCTCTGGTTTGTGAGAAGCATATACGCAAACCTACCCCAAATGGGACAAAAAATTTACCACGGCATGTTGATGCCGCTCCATGATAGCATGCCAAGTTTCATGAATTTCAGACGAGTTTTGGATTTACTAGAATTTGAAAATCAGGCATCTCAATGTTTTATCGGCAATCAACGGTGCCCTCGTGTTTGAAATTCATTCCCATTTCTTGCATGGGACCTAAGCATGCACCCAAGGACACAGATTTGATTTTCCCACCAATTTATATGCACTGGAGCATGTGCATGTAGTTCAATTTTGAATTATGCACATAAATGCATTGAAAACTCAGTTAATGCATAAAGATGTCCAAACGAACCCCGAAAAATCACAAAAATTGACACAACACTCCCGTTGTTCTATGTTGACATGAGAAAATTTTTGAAAGCAATAAGAGGCAATGGATATCATTTCGTCACCAACGGTGGGACGTTCCCTACCGAAACCATCATGCTTGTTGTGAGAAGCTCTGGTTTGTGAGAAGCATATACCCAAACCTGCCCCAAATGGGACAAATTTTTTACCACGGCATGTTGATACCGCTCCATGATAGCATGCCAAGTTTCATGAATTTCAGATGAGTTTTGGATTTACTGGAATTTAAAAACCAGGCATCTCAATGTTTTGCCGGCAATCAAGAGTGCCCTTGTGTTTGAATTTCATTCCCATCTCTTGCATGGGACCTAGAAATTCACCCAAGGACACAGATTAGATTTTCAACCAACTTTTGTGCATTGGATAATGTGCTTGTAGTTCAAATTTTAATTATGCACATAAAGTGCCTAGAAAACCCAGTTAATGCATGAAAATGTCCAAACGAACCCCGAAAAATCACAAAAAATGACACAACACTCCTCTTGTTCTATGTTGACACGAGAAAAAATTTGAAAGCAATAAGAGGCAATGGATATCGTTTCGTCCCCAAAGGTGGGACGTTCCCTACTGAAACCATCATGCCTGTTGTGAGAAGCTCTGGTTTGTGAGAAGCATATACCCAAACCTACCCCAAATGTTTACCACGGCATGTTGATGCTGCTCCATGATAGCATGCCAAGTTTCATGAATTTCAGACGAGTTTTGGATTTACTAGAATTTGAAAATCAGGCATCTCAATGTTTTGCCGGCAATCAATGGTGCCCTCGTGTTTGAAATTCATTCCCATTTCTTGCATGGGACCTAAGCATGCACCCAAGGACACATATTTGATTTTTCCACCAATTTATATGCCTTTGGAGCATGTGCATGTAGTTCAATTTTGAATTATGCACATAAATGCATTGAAAACTCAGTTAATGCATAAAAATGTCCAAACGAACCCCAAAAAATCACAAAAATTGACACAACACTCCCGTTGTTCTATGTTGACATGAGAAAAATTTGTAAAGCAATAAGAGGCAATGGATATCGTTTCGTCCCCAACGGTGGGACGTTCCCTACCGAAACCATCATGATTGTTGTGAGAAGCTCTGGTTTGTGAGAAGCATATACCCAAACCTGCCCCAAATGGGACAAATTTTTTAGCACGGCATGTTGACGCCGCTCCATGATAGCATGCTAAGTTTCATGAATTTCAGACGAGTTTTGGATTTACTGGAATTTAAAAACCAGGCATCTCAACGTTTTGCCGGCAATCAAGAGTGCCCTTGTGTTTGAATTTCATTCCCATCTCTTGCATGGGACCTAGAAATTCACCCAAGGACACAGATTAGATTTTTCAACCAACTTTAGTGCAATGGGTCATGTGCTTGTAGTTCAAATTTGAATTAGGCACATAAAGTGCCTAGAAAACCCAGTTAATGCATAAAAATGTCCAAACGAACCCCGAAAAATCACAAAAAATGACACAACACTACTGTTGTTCTATATCGACACTAGAAATTTTTTGAAAGCAATAAGAGGCAATGGACATCGTTTCGTCCCCAAAAGTGGAACGTTCCCTACTGAAACCATCATGCTTGTTGTAAGAAGCTCTGGTTTGTGAGAAGCATATACCCAAACCTGCCCCAAATGGGATAAATTTCTTACCACGACATGTTGATGCCGCTCCATGATAGCATGCCAAGTTTCATGAATTTCAGACGAGTTTTGGATTTACTAGAATTTAAAAACCAGGCATCTCAATGTTATGCCTGCAATCAACGGTGCCACAGGTGTTTGAAATTCATTCCCATTTCTTGCATCGGACCTAAGCATGCACCCAAGGACACAGATTTGATTTTTCAACCAATTTATATGCACTGGAGCATGTGCATGTAGTTCAAATTTTAATTATGCACATAAAATGCATAGAAAACCCAGTTAATGCATAAAAATGTCCAAACGAACCCCGAAAAATCACAAAAATTGACACAACACTCCTCTTGTTCTATGTTGACAATAGAAAATTTTTGAAAGCAATAAGAGGCAATGCATATCGTTTCGTCCCCAAAGGTGGGATGTTCCCTATCGAAAACCATCATGCTTGTTGTGAGAAGCTCTGGTTTGTGAGAAGCTTATACCTGAACCTACCCCAAATGGGACAAATTTTTTACCATGGCATGTTGATGCTGCTCCATGATAGCATGCCAAGTTTCATGAATTTCAGACGAGTTTTGGATTTACTAGAATTTAAAAACCAGGCATCTCAATGTTTTGCCTGCAATCAACGGTGCCTTGGTGTTTGAAATTCATTCCCATTTCTCGTATCGGACCTAAGCATGCACCCAAGGACACAGATTTGATTTTTCAACCAATTTATATGCACTGGAGCATGTGCATGTAGTTCAAATTTGAATTATGCACATAAAATGCATAGAAAACCCAGTTAATGCATAAAAATGTCCAAACGAACCCCGAAAAATCACAAAAATTGACACAACACTCCTCTTGTTCTATGTTGACAATAGAAAAATTGTGAAAGCAATAAGAGGCAATGGATATCGTTTCGTCCCCAAAGGTTGGACGTTCCCTAGTGAAACCATCATGCTTATTGTGAGAAGCATATACCCAAAGCTACCCCAAATGGGACAAAAAATTTACCATGGCATGTTGATGCCGCTCCATGATAGCATGCCAAGTTTCATGAATTTCAGACGAGTTTTGGATTTACTAGAATTTGAAAATCAGGCATCTCAATGTTTTGCCGGCAATCAATAGTGCCCTCATGTTTGAAATTCATTCCCATTTATTGCATGGGACCTAAGCGGATTTGATTTTTCAACCAATTTATATACACTGGAGCATGCACATGTAGTTCAAATTTGAATCATGCACATAAATGCATTGAAAACTCAGTTAATGCATAAAAATGTCCAAACGAACCCCGAAAAATCACAAAAATTGACACAACACTCCCGTTGTTCTATGTTGACACGAGAAATTTTTTGAAAGCAATAAGAGGCAATGGATATCGTTTCGTCCCCAACGGTGGGACGTTCCCTACCGAAACCATCATGCTTGTTGTGAGAAGCTCTGGTTTGTGAGAAGCATATACCCAAACCTGCCCCAAATGGGACAAATTTTTTACCACGGCATGTTGATGCAACTCCATGATAGCATGCCAAGTTTCATGAATTTCAGATGAGTTTTGGATTTACTGGAATTTCAAAACCAGGCATCTCAACATTTTGCCGGCAATAAAGAGTGCCCTGGTATTTGAATTTCATTCCCATCTCTTGCATGGGACCTAGAAATTCACCAAAGGACACAGATTAGATTTTTCAACCAACTTTAGTGCATTGGATCATGTGCTTGTATTTCAAATTTGAATTATGCACATCAAATGCCTAGAAAACCAGTTAATGCATCAAAATGTCCAAACGAACCCCAAAAAATCACAAAAAATGACACAACACTACTGTTGTTCTATGTTGACACTAGAAATTTTTTGAAAGCAATAAGAGGCAATGGACATCGTTTTGTCCCCGAAAGTGGAACGTTCCCTACTGAAACCATCATGCTTGTTGTAAGAAGCTCTGGTTCGTGAGAAGCATATACCCAAACCTGCCCCAAATGGGATAAATTTTTTACCACGACATGTTGATGCCGCTCCATGATAGCATGCCAAGTTTCATGAATTTCAGACGAGTTTTGGATTTACTAGAATTTAAAAACCAGGCATCTCAATGTTATGCCTGCAATCAACGGTGCCCTGGTGTTTGAAATTCATTCCCATTTCTTGCATGGGACCTAAGCATGCACCCAAGGACACAGAGTTGATTTTTCAACCAATTTATATGCACTGGAGCATGTGCATGTAGTTCAAATTTGAATTATGCACATAAAATGCATCTAAAACCCAATTAATGCATAAAAATGTCCAAACGAACCCCGAAAAATCACAAAAATTGACACAACACTCCTCTTGTTCTATGTTGACAATAGAAAATTTTTGAAAGCAATAAGAGGCAATGCATATCGTTTCGTCCCCAAAGGTGGGACGTTCCCTATCGAAAACCATCATGCTTGTTGTGAGAAGCTCTGGTTTATGAGATGCTTATACCCGAACCTACCCCAAAAGGGACAAAATTTTTACCATGGCATGTTGATGCTGCTCCATGATAGCATGCCAAGTTTCATGAATTTTAGACAGTTTTGGATTTACTAGAATTTAAAAACTAGGCATCTCAATGTTTTGCCGTCAATCAACGGTGCCCTGGTGTTTGAAATTCATTCCCATTTCTTGCATGGGACCTAAGCATGCACCCAAGGACACAGATTTGATTTTTCAACCAATTTATATGCACTGGAGCATGTGCATGTAGTTCAAATTTGAATTATGCACATAAATGCATTGAAAACTCAGTTAATGCATCAAAATGTCCAAACGAACCCCGAAAAATCACAAAATTTGACAAAACACTCCTCTTGTTCTATTGAAAACTCAGTTAATGCATAAAAATGTCCAAACGAACCCCGAAAAATCCCTAAAATTGACACAACACTCCTGTTGTTCTATGTTGACACGAGAAAAAATTTGAAAGCAATAAGAGGCAATGTATATCGTTTCGTCCCCAAAGGTGGGACCTTTCCTACCGAAACTATCATGCTTGTTGTGAGAAGCTCTGGTTTGTGAGAAGTATATACCCGAATGTGACCCAAATGGGACAATTTTTTTACCATGACATGTTGATGCCGCTCCATGATAGCATGCCAAATTTCATGAATTTCAGACGAGTTTTAGATTTACTAGAATTTAAAAACCAGACATCTCAACATTTTGCCGGCAATCAACAGTGCCCTGGTGTTTGAATTTCATTCCCATCTCTTGTATGGGACCTAGAAATTCACCCAAGGACACATATTAGATTTTTCATCCAACTTTAGTGCATTGGAGCATGTGCTTGTAGTTCAAATTTGAATTATGCACATAAAATGCCTAGAAAACCCAGTTAATGCATAAAAATGTCCAAACAAACCCCGAAAAATCACAAAATTGACACAACACTCCTGTTGTTCTATGTTAACACTAGAAATTTTTTGAAAGCAATAGAGGCAATGGATATCATTTCGTCCCCAAAGGTGGTACGTTCCCTATCGAAAACCATCATGCTTGTTGTGAGAAGCTCTGGTTTGTGAGAAGCTTATACCCGAACCTGCCCCAAATGGGACAAATTCTTTACCACGACATGTTGATGCCACTCCATGATAGCATGCCAAGTTTCGTGAATTTTAGATGATTTTTGGATTTACTATAATTTAAAAACCAGACATCTCAACGTTTTGCCGGCAATCAACAGTGCCCTGCTGTTTGAATTTCATTAATTCCCATCTCTTGCATGGGACCTAGAAATTCACCCAAGGACACACATGTGATTTTTCAACCAACTTTGGTGCATTGGAGCATGTGGTTGTAGTTCAAATTTGAATTATGCACATAAAATGCCTAGAAAACCCAGTTAATGTATAAAAAGGCCAAAAAAACCCCGAAAAATTCATTCCCATTTATTGCATGGGACCTAAGCATGCACTGAAGGACACATATTTGATTTTTCAACCAATTTGTATGCACCGGAGCATGCACATGTAGTTTAATTTTCAGTTGTGCACCTGAAATGGCTAGAAAACCAGTTTAATGTATAAAATGTCCAAACGAACCCTGAATAATTCCAATTCTTTTACGACACACATACAGTTGCATGTTCACTACAGATAAAAGGTCTAGCAATTCAAACAGCGTCCATTGCCGCTGTGACCCCATTTTGTAATTCACATCAAGTACATCCCACACAGTTTATTGTCACCAACCGTATGAGATGTAGTACAAAATATCTTGGAGCACCGTCGTTGTATAGTACGCCTTTGGCTTACGCGAGAAGGTGCGTCGGCTACAGTCCACAGCCGACGTGTCAAGCACACTAACTCGCTCCCTAAAAACTCCCGCCTCTGCATCCCTCGCAATCTTGAAAATATCACTGCCTTGCAATCTCAAAAATATCTACCGCCTATAAGGTTTAATGTTTGATAGCACACAATTAGTATGTGCGGACCGTGTGCGATGCCTGTTACTCCTGCTCTGCTTCAGTCCCTTGATTCAAATTTTCAGTAGCCCCGACATTCGCCTCTGCATCCCTCGCAATCTCAAAAATATCTGCTCGCCCTTGATCCAAATTTTCAGTAGCCCCGCCTTGTTACTCCCGCCTAGTAAAATTTTCAGTTGCCGCAGTATTTCGTCAAACACAACCTTGCCCTCCCGCCTCCCCTCCACATACACCCGAAAACCTCCGCTCACACACACACACAACCCTCGAAACCATTGGTAGGTCGCCGCCATCGCCGGCGCCTCCATCCTCAACCTCTGCCGATGTGCCGGGGAGCTCGAGGAGCCAAAGGCCAAAAAGAGGTTTATCGCGGCCTTTTCGTCCGACACCGGCGAGGTGGCCGCCGAGGTGTCCCCATCGTCCTCCGCGGTCCTGATCCGCCGTCGCCGGTCCCCCGATCCGCCCGCCGCCGCGCCCCGATGCCGGTTCGAGGACTTCCCTGTCCTCCCTTGGACCCGGCAGCCGACGAAGTCCTACCTCGGGGTCCGGCAACGGCTGTGGGGGATGTGGGTCACCGAGATTACAGATCAAGAGACCCACACCCGCCAGTGGCTCGGTAGCTTCGACACAGCCGAGCTCGCGGCCGTGGAGTACGACCGCTGGCAGGTCCGCTACCACGGCGTGGCGGCTAGGCTCAATTTCCCCTTCGGCACACGTCCGGTTGACCTTGTTCCACTGGAGCGAGGGGTGGTGAGCTCGGCTATGGCGTGGGAGGACCGCGAGGCATGGGAGCGCCTCGAGGCCAAGGCCGCCGACGAGGCCTACTTGCAAGAGCTCCGCCGGCAGCACCCGGAGCTCATGGAGGCGGAGCGGGCGATCTTTGCTGGCGAGGAGGAAGGCGAGGTTATCACGCTCTCCTCCGATGATGAGGTCAAAGGCGGCGAGGACGGCGGCGAGGTTATCGTGCTCTCCTCTGATGACGAGGTCGAAGGCGACGGTGATGGTGGCGCGGAGGGCGTCGAGGTGGGCCCCGAGGACGAGGAGATCGACGTCGACGAGTGGAGGAGTGCCTTCCCCAATGACCCCGACGACGAAACTGGCCCGGACCCGGCTCGCGGCACACCGTACATGACGAGGAAGGATTGGCTCGACCTCTACTTGGATCGAAAGTAGTTTAGCTTAGTTTAAATTTATGTTTTATGTTCTGTTCTGCAAAACTATCTATGTTTATGTTTCAATGCATGCTACTTTCGGTTGAACCTGCTTTGAACTTGATCAAATTGAAGTTTACAACCTTAAGTTTAGGGGATCGACTAGAAAAGGCCAAAAATTGCTGGAGTATATATATATCGACTAAGGGTTTTAGTCCTTTAACTTTTTAAGGATTGCCTAGAGATGTCCTTATGACTTGTTTATTTCAGTTCTTCACAATGTGATGCTCTATATGTGCAACTATTTGCCGTGCAGTTCAATTTCATCAATAACAGTTTCAACAATACCACTATGAATTACCATATTTGGTTCTTTATTAAGGATATTGCGATTAACATGCCTTTTCGTTTTTCAATTGTTGTTTAGCAACATGCATTGTCTTGAATGACTAAATATGCAATCCCGGGCTACATAGCAACAAGGAAGAGTGTTACCTTAATGTTACGATGATGTCTAGATATACATGTAATAAAATCTTATATAATGGGATGGATGGAGTGTTGTACTACATCATTTTTCAATTGTTGTTTAGCTTCGATATTAACTTGGTGTTTTTAGGTACATATATCATTGCCAAAGATCCACACTTGACCCTTTACGCCTATGGGGCAATGATATATTCATGAACCAAGCATCAAGTAATGGCCGATAAAGATTGTTATTAAAATGGGTCAAAAGATGTCAATCAAACTATTTGTTTACACTTTATGCAAGACAACAATGAACTGCCGGATGGTAAGTAAGAACCCTGCAGCCTTCTTTTTACTGCCCGTAATGAGTTGTGTTAGATGACAATATTTGAATCTTTTTTATTTTGCAGTGGATCCTGAAGCAGTTTACTCAAGATTACCTCTCAAACTACATGATTGGCGGCCCGCCATCACAAGGGGTTGGACTAGACTCCTGCATGACTTCTGCATCCAGGAGAGCACAATAGGGCCATTCCGCTTCACCTTGTTCAGCAACTGGAATGTCTGTCGCCTCTTTCTTTACCATCTATAATAGTACAAGTATAGAACCCTGGTACATCATTCTTTATTTGGTGCTTATGTAATTCTTAAACATATGTACCTGTTAAATGATGCATTGGTTGTTTGAACCTGATGGATATGAATAAATCTATAGCCTACTTTCAAGTTTAAATTAGGTACAATTTAAAATAGCAACAATTAAATTAGGGCGAAATTACGTTGTGCAGGTCATTACGGCACACACGGTTGGTAAAACAAAAACGTTTGCGATATACACCATAATCCGAGACGGTTCACAGAGAGGAAACGTGTGCAAGCATGCACATTGTTGCCATTTGCGAAGCGTGTGTGATGCCAGACACTATCACATACGGTGTGGGAAAACTAAATGTGTGTGATTGTCTACCTATCGTACACGGTTTATAATCATTAACTGTTTGTGATGTGCCAGGCATCGTAAAACTCCCGTGCCTAGAATCTTCCTGGAAAACTCCCGTGCCTAGAATCTGCCTGGTTTTAGGCAGAACCACAAAACTCCGACTGCGATGGCAATGCGAGCACAAACGAGTAGCAAGGATGAAGCATTTGGGATATTCGAGATATCGGAAATGGTTATATAGGGAAACCTGTATGCATCAAGGCTCCCTATCCCCGACGGTTTTTGGGTCATGTGGGAAGGACCCCCCTATCGCCCACACTCACTTGGAGATGGTTCCAAATGCCGTCGCCGAAAAGGGTTAAAAACTGTTTGTTTAGGACCAACGTACACCAGTGACACTCTGTTTGTCTATGTATTCACACATGTACTAATTTTCCGGTTAATACAATTCTAGCATGAATAATAAACATTTATCATGATGTAAGGAAATATAAATAACAACTTTATTATTGCCTTTAGGGCATATTTCCTTCAGTCTCCCACTTGCACTAGAGTCAATAATCTAGATTACATAGTAATGATTCTAACATCCATGGAGTCTTGGTGCCGATCATGTTTTGCTCATGGAAGAGGCTTAGTCAACGGGTCTGCAACATTCAGATCCATATGTATTTTGCAAACTTCTATGTCTCCCTCCTTGACTAGATCGCGGATGGAATTGAAGCATCTCTTGATGTGCTTGGTTCTCTTGTGAAATCTGGATTCCTTCGCCAAGGCAATTGCTCGAGTATTGTCACAAAAGATTTTCATTGGACCCGATGCACTAGGTATTACACCTAGATCGTATATGAAATCTTTCATCCAGACTCCTTCATTTGCTGCTTCTAAAGCAGCTATGTACTCCGCTTCACACGTAGATCCATACGGCCTTTCTGCTTGGAACTGCACCAACTGACAGCTCCACCATTCAATATAAATACGTATCCGGTTTGCGACTTAGAGTCATCCGGATCAGTGTCAAAGCTTGCATTAACGTAACCAATTACGACGAGCTCTTTTTCACCTCCATAAACGAGAAACATATCCTTAGTCCTTTTCAGGTATTTCAGGATGTTTTTGACCGCTGTCCAGTGATCCACTCGTGGATTACTTTGGTACCTCCCTACTATACTTATAGAAGGCACACATCAGGTTTGGTACACAGCATTGCATACATGATATAACCTATGGCTGAGGCATAGGAAATGACTTCCATTTTCTCTCTATCTTCTGCAATGGTAGGACATTGAGTCTCACTCAACTTCACACCTTGTAACACAGGCAAGAACACTTTCTTTGACTGATCCATTTTGAACTTCTTCAAAAATTTATCAAGGTATGTGCTTTGTGAAAGTCCAATTAAGCATGTTGATCTATCTCTATAGATCTTGATGCCCAATATATAAGCAGCTTCACCAAGGTCTTTCATTGAAAAATTCTTATTCAAGTATCCTTTTATGCTATCCAGAAATTCCGTATTTCCAATCAACAATATGTCATCCACATGTAATATTAGAAATGCTACAGAGCTCCCACTCACTTTCTTGTAAATACAGGCTTCTCCAAAGGTCTGTATAAAACCATATGCTTTGATGACACTATCAAAGCGTATATTCCAACTCCGAGAGGCTTGCACCAGTCCATAAATGGATCATTTGGAGCTTGCACACTTTGTTAGCACCTTTAGGATCGACAAAACCTTCTGGTTGCATCATATACAACTCTTCTTTAAGATATCCATTAAGGAATGCAGTTTTGACATCCATTTGCCAGATTTCATAATCATAGAATGCGGCAATTGCTAACATGATTCAGACAGACTTAAGCATCGCTACGGGTGAGAAGGTCTCATCATAGTCAACTCCTTGAATTTGTCGCAAACCTTTGGCAACAAGTCGAGCTTTGTAGATAGTAACATTACCGTCAATGTCAGTCTTCTTCTTGAAGGTCCATTTATTCTCTATGGCTTACCGATCATCGGGCAAGTCAACCAAAGTCCACACTTTGTTCTCATACATGGGTCGCATCTCAGATTTCATGGCCTCAAGCTATTTGGCGGAATCTGGGCTCATCATTGCTTCCTCATAGTTCATAGGTTCATCATGGTCTAGTAACATGACGTCCAGAACAGGATTACCGTACCACTCTGGTGTGGAACGTACTCTGGTTGACCTACGAGGTTCGGCAGTAACTTGATCTGAAGTTTCATGATCATCATCATTAACTTCCTCACTAATTGGTGTAGGAATCACTAGAACTGATTTCTGTGATGAACTACTTTCCAATTCAGGAGAAGGTACAATTACCTCATCAAGTTCTACTTTCCCCCCACTCACTTCTTTTGAGAGAAACTCCTTCTCTAGAAAGGATCCATTCTTAGCAACGAATATCTTGCCTTCGGATCTATGATAGAAGGTGTACCCAACAGTCTACTTTGGGTATCCTATGAAGACGCATTTCTCCGATTGGGTTCAAGCTTATCAGGTTGAAGCTTTTTCACATAAGCATCGCAGCCCCAAACTTTAAGAAACGACAGCATAAGTTTCTTGCCAAACCACAGTTCATATGGTGTCGTCTCAACGGATTTAGATGGTGCCCTATTTAATGTGAATGCAGCCGTCTCTAAAGCATAACCCCAAAACGATGGCGATAAATTAGTAAGAGACATCATAGATCGCACCATATCTAATAAAGTATGGTTACGATGTTCGGACACACCATTTCGCTGTGGTGTTCCAGGTGGCGTGAGTTGCGAAACTATGCCACATTGTTTCAAATGAAGACCAAACTCATAACTCAAAAATTCACCTCCACTATCAGATCGTAGAAACTTTATTTTCTTGCTATGATGATTTTCCACTTCACTCTGAAATTCTTTGAACTTTTCAAATGTTTCAGACTTATGTTTCATTAAGTAGATATACCCATATCTGCTCAAATCATCTGTGAACGTCAGAAAATAATGATACCCACCACGAGCCTCAACACTCATCGGACCGCATACATCAGTATGTATTATTTCCAACAAGTCAGTTGCTCGCTCCATTGTTCCGGAGAACGGAGTCTTAGTCATCTTGCCCATGAGGCATGGTTCGCAAGCATCAAGTGATTCATAATCAAGTGATTCCAAAAGCCCATCAACATGAAGTTTCTTCATGCGCTTTACACCAATATGACCTAAACGGCAGTGCCACAAATAAGTTGCACTATCATTATTAACTTTGCATCTTTTGGCTTCAATATTATGAATATGTGTATCACTACAATCAAGATTCAACAGAAATAGACCACTCATCAAGGGTGCATGACCATAAAAATTACTCATATAAATAGAACAACCATTATTCTTTGATTTAAATGAATAACCATATCGCATCAAACAAGATCCAGATATAATGTTCATGCTCAACGCTGGCACCAAATAACAATTATTCAGGTCTAAAACTAATCCCGACGGCAGATGTAGAGGTAGCGTGCCGACGGCGACCACATCGACTTTGGAACCATTTCCCACGCGCATCATCACCTCGTCCTTAGCCAATCTTCATTTAATCTGTAGCCCCTGTTTCGAGTTGCAAATATGAGCAACAAAACCAGTATCGAATACCCAGGCACTACTACGAGCATTAGTAAGGTACACATCAATAACATGTATACCAAATATAACTTTCACTTTGCCATCCTTCTTATCCGCCAAATTTGGGGTAGTTCCGCTTCCAGTGACCAGTCCCTTTGCAGTAGAAGCACTCAATCTCAGGCTTAGGTCCAGAATTGGGCTTCTTCCCTTGAGCAGCAACTTGTTTTCCGTTCTTCTTGAAGTTCCCCTTCTTCCCTTTGCCCATTTCTTGAAACTAGTGGTCTTGTTAACCATCAACACTTGATGCTCCTTCTTGATTTCTACCTCCGCTCCGCAGCCTTTAGCATTGCGAAGAGCTCGGGAATTGTCTTTTCCATCCCTTGCATATTATAGTTCATCACGAAGCCTTTATAGCAACGATTGAAGAACTCTGTCAATGACACTAACATCAGGAAGATTAACTCCCAGCTAAGTCAAGTGGTGTTATGGTACCCAGACATTCTGAGTATGTGTTCACTGACAGAACTATTCTCCTCCATCTTGCAGCTATAGAACTTGTTGGAGACTTCACATCTCTCAACTCGGGCATTTGCTTGAAATATTAACTTCAACTCCTGGAACATCTCATATGCTCCATAACGTTCAAAACGTCTTTGAAGTCCCGATTCTAAGCCGTAAAGCATGGCACACTGACCTATCGAGTAGTCATCAGCTTTGCTCTGCCAGACGTTCATAACGTCCAGAGTTGCTCCTGCAGCGGGTCTTGCACCTAGCGGTGCTTCCAGGACGTAATTCTTCTGTGCAGCAATGAGGCTAATCCTCAAGTTACGGACCCAGTCTACGTAGTTGCTACCATCATCTTTCAACTTAGCTTTCTCTAGGAACGCATTAAAATTCAAGGCAACGGTAGCACGGGCCATTGATCTACAACAACATAGACATGCAAAAACTATCAGGTACTAAGTTCATGATAAATTTAAGTTCAATTAATCATATTACTTAAGAACTCCAACTTAAATAGACATCCCTCTAGTCATCTAAAGGATCACATGATCATATCAACTAAACCATGTCCGATCATCACGTGAGATGGAGTAGTTTTCAATGGTGAACATCACTATGTTGATCATATCTACTATATGATTCACGTTCGACCTTGCGGTCTCAGTGTTTCGAGGCCATATCTGCATATGCTAGGTTCGTCAAGTTTAACCCAAGTATTCTGCGTGTGCAAAGCTGGTTGCACCCATTGTATGTAAACGTAGAGCTTATCACACCCTATCATCATGTGGTGTCTCGGCACGATGAACTGTAGCAACGGTGCATACTCAGGGAGAACACTTATACCTTGAAATTTAGTGAGGGATCATCTTATAATGCTACCGCCGTACTAAGCAAAATAAGATGCATAAAAGATAAACATCACATGCAATCAAAATATGTGACATGATATGGCCATCATCATCTTGTGCCTTTGATCTCCATCTCCAAAGCACCGTCATGATCTCCATCGTCACCGGCTTGACACCTTGATCTCCATCGTAGCATCGTTGTCGTCTCGCCAACTATTACTTCTACAACTATCGCTACCGCTTAGTGATAAAGTAAAGAAATTACATGGCGATTGCATTTCATACAATAAAGCGACAACCATAAAGCTCCTGCCAGTTGCCGATAACTTTTACAAAATATGATCATCTCATACAACAATTTATATCTCATCACGTCTTGACCATATCACATCACAACATGCCCTGCAAAAACAAGTTAGATGTCCTCTACTTTGTTGTTGCAAGTTTTATGTGGCTGCTACGGGCTTCTAGCAAGAACCGTTCTTACCTACACATCAAAACCACAATATTTTTTCGTCAAGTGTGCTGTTTTAACCTTCAACAAGGACTAGCTATAGTCAAACTCGATTCAACTAAAGTTGGAGAAACAGACACCTGCTAGCCACCTGTGTGCGAAGCACGTCGGTAGAACCAGTCTCATGAACGTGGTCATGTAATGTCGGTCCGGGCCGCTTCATCCAACAATACCGCCGAATCGAAGTAGGACATGCTGGTAAGCAGTATGACTATTATCGCCCACAACTCATTGTGTTCCACTCGTGCATATAACATCTACGCATAGACCTGGCTCAGATGCCACTGTTAGGGAACATAGTAACTAAAAACAATTCCTACGATCACGCAAGATCTATCTAGGAGAAGCATAGCAACGAGCGGGGAGAGTGTATCCACGTACCCTCGTAGACCGAAAGCGGAAGCGTTCAGTAACGCGGTTGATGTAGTCGAACGTCTTCACGATCCAACTGATCCAAGTACCGAACGTACGACACCGCCGTGTTCTGCACACATTCAACAAGATGACGTCCCTCGAGCTCTTGATCCAGTTGAGGACGAGGGAGAGTTTCATCAGCACGACGGCGTGGCGACGGTGATGATGAAGATTCTGGCGCAGGGCTTTGCCTAAGCACTACGACGATATGACCGAGGTGTTAAACTATGGAGGGAGCACCGCACACGGTAAGAGATTGTCTGTTGTGCTTTGGGGTGCCCCCTTGCGCATGTATATAAAGGAGGGAGGAGGAGGAGGCCGACCCCCTAGGGGCGTGCCAAGTGTGGGGAGTCCTACTAGGACTCCCAAGTCCTAGTAGAATTCCCTCTTCTTTTTCCTTTTTCGAAGTAGCAAAGGGGGAAAGAGAGGAGTAGGAGAGAGGAAAGAGGCGCCCCACCCCTTGTTCAATTCGGATTGGCAAGGGGGGGGGGGCGCCACCTCCTATGGCCAGCCCTCTCTCCTGCACTAAGGCCCATGTTGGCCCATTACCTTCCCAGGGGGGTTCCGGTAACCCTCGGTACTCCGAAACTTATCTGAAACTTCCCAAAACCATTCCGATGTCCGAATGTAACCTTCCAATATATCGATCTTTACCTCTTGACCATTTCGAGACTCCTTGTCATGTCCGTGATCTCATCCGGGACTCTGAGAAAACTTCGGTCATCAAATCACATAACTCATAATACAAATCGTCATCGAACGTTAAGCGTGCGGACCCTATGGGTCCGAGAACTATGTAGACATGACCGAGACACATTTCTGGTCAATAACCAATAGCGGAACCTGGATGCTCATATTGGCTCCTACATATTCTATGAAGATCTTTATCGGTCAAACCGCATAACAACATACGTTGTTCCCTTTGTCATCGGTATGTTACTTGCCCGAGATTCGATCGTCGGTATCATCATACCTAGTTCAATCTCATTACCGGAAAGTCTCTTTACTCGTTCCGTAATGCATCATCCCGCAACTAACTCATTAGTCACATTGCTTGCAAGGTTTATAGTGATGTGCATTACCGAGAGGGCCTAAAGATACCTCTCCGATACACGGAGTGACAAATCCTAATCTTGATCTATGCCAACCCAACAAACACCTTCGGAGACACCTGTAGAGCATCTTTATAATCACCCAGTTACATTGTGATGTTTGATAGCACACAAGGTGTTCCTCCGGTATTCGGGAATTTCATAATCTCATAGTCAGAGGAACATGTATAAGTCATGAAGAAAGCAATAGCAATAAAACTAAACGATCATTATGCTAAGCTAACGGATGGGACTTTTTCCATCACATCATTCTATAATGATGTGATCCTATTCATCAAATGACAACACATATCTATGGCTAGGAAACTTAACCAACTTTGATTAACGAGCTAGTCAAGTAGAGGCATACTGGGGACACTCTGTTTGTCTATGTATTCACACATGTACTAATTTTCCGATTAATACAATTCTAGCATGAATAATAAACATCTATCATGATATAAGTAAATATAAACAACAACTTTATTATTACCTATAGGGCATATTTCCTTTAGGAGAATCCTCCCCCAAGCTTGTGGGAGACTCTCTTCTTCAATTTGCACAAAGTTAACTATTTCCCTTAGGGCAGCTTGTTTCTTATGAGCAGGAAAATATTTTGCAGAGAAGTAGTAAATCATATCTCGGGGACTATGCACACAACCAGGAGCAAGAGAATTAAACCATAACTTAGCCCCTTTAATGAGAAAGGAAACAACTTGAGAATATAGTAATAGCGAATTTTTTTCTTCATGAGCAAATAGGGTGGCTATATCATTCAATTTAGTAAGATGTGCCACAACAGTTTCACTTTCATAACCATAGAAAGGATCAGATTCAACGAGAGTAATTAACTCAGGATCGACAGAGAATTCATTAGTAACAAAGATAGGTGAAGTAGCAAACATAGGGTCATATTGCATTCTAGCATTCAAAGACTTTTCTTTCAGCTTAGCTAATAGTTTCTTAAGATCATCTCTATCATTACAAGCAAGAAAGTCTCTAGCAGTTTCCTCATCCATAATATAAACCTCAGGTACAACAGGCAATTCATATCTAGGGGAGAGTCATAATCTTCAGTTTCAGTAATATCATCAGTTTCAGTAATTTCATTCTCTCTAACCCTAGCAAGTTGTTCATCAATAAATTCACCTAGTGGCACAGTATTATCAAACAGAGAAGTAATTACATCATAAGCATCATGCATAGCAGAAGTGGCGTCATCAATAACATGTGACATATCGGAGTCAATAGCAGGTGCAGGTGTCACAAGTTTACTCAGCACAGAAGGTGAATCAAGTGTAGAGCTAGATGACAGTTCCTTACCTCCCCTCGTAGTTGAGGAAAAAATCTTGGTTCTTTGATCTTTCAAATTCATCATAGTGATCAACAGATATAAATCCCAAGTGACTCGGAGAATAGAGCTATGCTCAACGGCGCCAGAAAATGGTCTTGATAACCCACAAGTATAGGGGATCGCAACAGTCCTCGAGGGTAGAGTATTCAACCCAAATTAATTGATTCGACACAAGGGGAGCCAAAGAATATTCTCAAGTATTAGCGGTTGAGTTGTCAATTCAACCACACCTGAAAGACTCAATATTTGCAGCAAAGTATTTAGTAGCAAAGTAGTATGGAAGCAACGTAATAAAGATGGCAAAAGTAATGAGCAGTTTTGTAGCAATCGTGAATAAAGGACAACGGAAAAGTAACGGAGCAAAGATAAATATGAGACGAGCTCGTCGGCAATGGATCGATGATGGATAATTATGTCGGAACAGGTAGATTTTTTCTGGAGCAGGTTTTCCCTAGATTTTTCTAGGACATCTTTTCTATGGTTTTTCCTTTTCCAAATTCAAAAGTATTTTCAAAATTGAAAACTTTTTTAAATTGGAAAATAGTTTAGAAATTCATATTTTTAAAATATTTTGAACCATTTCAAAATCATTTATCTTTTTACCCTATTTTTATTTTTTTCTGCATTTTGTCCAAATGCATGAACTTTCCTCAACTTTTTGAACTTTTCCCAAATTTTGCGAACTTTTTTGAAACTTACAAATTTCTTTTCAAATGATTTATATTTTTTTTTCAAATTTGTTAACTTTTCCAAAACCTGTGACTATTTTTTGAAATCCATGACTTCTTTGGATATGCCAACTTTTTACGAAGCAGGAACATTTCCAAATGCATGCACACTTTTTAACTTTATGTTTTTTTTTCCAAAATCCATGATTTCTTTTCGAAAACGATGTTTTATATCCTTATTATAAAAGAAGAACACATATTGTTTTAATTTTTGTTGAACATTTTCAACTTGATCTTTTTTGGAATTCATGGGCATTTTTCAAACCAATGATTGTTTTTCAATTTTACAAACTTTCCCAAATCATGGAAGTCAACAATCAATCGGTCAACATGACAACCCATGAAGCTGGATGCTTTTTGGAGGCGGGGCCCTAATTTAAAACAAGATATTCCCGATATTCCAGATAGCTTGGCACCCTGATTTTGGATTTCCATGAAGATGTATGCTTTCTGGAGGCGGGGCCAAGCATGGTATGCTCTTCATTTCGTTTCTTTATTCAGCCACCCAGTAGTGGTGGTTCAAAGCTGGTTAAGCCTGGACCATATTCTTGGGATAACACACATGGGATTATCTCCATCATGTGCAACAACAACACCCTACATGCATGCCCATGATAGTGGTATGTAAGATCCTTGAAGCCTTCTGAACTAGCACCAATCAATTTGAAAATTTATTTTTGTTCCTCCGGGAAATGTGAAAAAAATTTAGTTCTCACTTTTTGTAGCAATGTTACCTATTTGTCAAAGTGAAAAAAATAAAATAAAGCACGACATTTCTCAGAAAACATGCTAATTTGAAACTTGAAAGCACCTATTATCTTTTGATCTAGCATTAGCATCGCAGGACCTGGATGAAATGGGCCGATTCATCGAAATCTTTGAAGCTGTTGGTCAAAGTGATACTAACTATTTGACCAATGTAAATTTTGCAGTCACGATTTGTGGAGGTGGTGACTGAACATTCTGGCTTTTGATGAGATACTACGTGATGAATGACTTGTTGTCAATTTAAATGTCAACGTTCTGAGAAAACTATGAGTAGGGTGACTTAACTATGATGTTTTTGATGGTTGTTTTCATGATGTAAACATCAACAATTTTAGACCTCGAGTCAATTCTGTGTTGGGTTCTAATGCTCCATTATGTATTTCACTGCATGACCGAACATGATCATCAAACTGAAAGTAATCGTTAGTAATAACAACTAGACAATCAATCAGAGTCTGTTACTCCATACCGACGAGAATCTCATACACATAGTCAAACATTTGATGCTTTCATTTTGTATAAGAAAAAACAGGAACAACAATCATGTATTGGATGGTATTAATTAAGTGGAGACAAGGAAGTGGAGCGGTAACTAAAACGCTCAACAATCAGGAGAGGATTAGGTCCTCGAAAGCAAAGCACATAAAAGAGAGAGAGACAGACAAAAGAATAAAAAACTAGTCGCATCACACACAGCCTCGACCGGACCAGACCAACCAAAAGGAAATGGAAAGACAAGACATGAATCATACACACCCGCAGACAGCGCTAGCAAGCCACGCACGCATGGCTTCATTCCTTGCAGAACACCCGTCCGCCATGACCTTACCAAGGACGCAGGGAGCAAACATCATCAGCGTGAGAGGGAAGGTCTTCCCAATCTGCACCAAGCAGGAAACGCATGTTGTAGGGCACATCTTGGACTTGATGATGTCCTCGAGAAGAGCAAGAACCTCAAGGCTCAACTCGTCTGATGGGAGGATTTTGTCGTCACCAGCCTCGGCTACCATGATGAGCTGGCTGCTCGACACGAGAGCTAGAAAGAGATAGCAGCACCCCCATCACCTGACTTTATGTGCAGACATCTTATAGAGAGTTGGTGTGTCTTGAGTGTGGGAGTGTCGTGTGTTTACTTGTGTGCTAGCTGTGTGTTTCGGAGTGGCATTGGGTGGGCACGCTATTTATAGAATATGAGGAGTGAATGGTTGTGAGAAACAAACTTACTTTGTGTCCTCCGTGATGCTCATGTGCTCTTCTTCTTCATTCTTACTTTCTTCTTTGACTGTGTGATAACCTTGAATGAATTTTAATTACTTGCTACCATTTAAAAATCGTAGTTCCCACACAGCCCAGCCAGTGGAAACATACATACATATCTTCATTAGCTAGCTAGCTAGCTAGGTGGGCCTGATGAAAAAATCTCTAAATTGATCAAAGGTAATTCAATAGTTTCAACATTATTACAAGAATATTAAGCAGATAAGAAGAAGAAGAAAGTCATGAGGGTTCATCCGTCATGTGTGGGACTCAAACCCTCCCTCGATCGACCCATCGCATAGAAGCGTGCGTGGCCAGAGCGACTAGTTGTAGCAAATTAGAATCAACGACAAAAATTTGCATAGATAAATAAATCTGAGAAACACATACAACATGCATGCATGGTGTCAACAAACAAAATCATGAGGAGGTTGGTTTGTACTGTGAGCAAGGGTCACCTCGTCAATCTAAAAAATCATCAAGTTGAATCTAAAAGGTACGGTCTCGCGGACGAACAGATTAAGTTACCAAGTTGCCACGACCGAACCACAAGGCCATGAACCAACTTGGTGTAAAGAGCTCTTTGAGCTTGGAAGGCCTGGCACATGGCATGGCCACCCTCTAGAATCATTATCTTCCTTACTTGGGAAGAAGATCTTCGATCTTGTCTTGTTGTTGCAAGAGGAGAGGAGGGAGACCTAAGCTAAGAATAAGATGCGCCGCCCATATCTCTAAGAGGTTTCCCTAGAGATAAGTGAGGGAGGGATGACAGAGAGATAGGAGGCTCAGTGCAGAACAATGCTCACAGCTTGGTTACCAAAATAAGGTAAACGCGTCCTACTCTCCTACTGGATGGCGTTAGGCTTGGCTTGGATCGGGTGGGCAAGTCGATTTTACTACTAATACTAATGTGGCCGTCCAGCTGAGTTGAATCGTATCAACATGAATCTTTGATCCAACGACGCACAACCCTTTACAACAAACACACGATCTGCATACTCTGCTTTCATTGGTCTAAACTTTGTTTCCTTACGTTAGGTACAATAATGAACTTGGATGGATGGGCGGGTTACTGTGGTTTGTTGAGGTGTCACGTCAAAGCCAAGAGTCCCCATACACTTTGTTTGTTCGTTCAGACAGTAAGTTTTGTTCGGGACAACTGGATGGTGGATCCTAATCTTGCTCTACTGGATCAATGATGACACGCGTCGCCACATACGTCCATTTTTACAATAATATGGTAGGTAATTAGTAAAAAATTCCTTAGTGTAGGTTAACAAAAAAAATAAAAGGTTTTGCAAAGGATTGTAGAAGAACAAATAATACACATTACTTTGCCATTATCACCCATTGCTTTGTGGTTACATTTACCAACTAAATATCAAAATTCAGAGGCAAGATATTCTATTACTTTGTGGTTACGTTTACCAACTATATAAATATCAAAACTCAGAGGCAACATATTCAAGTGAAAAATAATAATTATATAAACAAAAAGCTCACGCTCGGCTTTTGAGAGAATCACAATTTGCAATTAGACTGCTGAAATGTCAATATTGGGAGACACCATCAAACATTTTACATGCCTTATGTTTTACATGTACTAATGGATCAAGTACACAACTCATGAGACCAGTAACATAAAGTATAAAAGGTTAAGCATTAAAACATGTAAACTACGCTACACTTTTCTTAAACAATTCAGTCAAAGTTTTCAGTCTTGGCTAGAGATGTATTGTCTGCCACTTCAAATTTCTCGAGCCAAAAATACCATCTGTTGTTCCAAGGTGAACTTGGTGTGTTCAGCCTATTCAAAGAGAAAAGATGATAGAATCCATGTGAACCTTTGAAGTTAACAGGGTTAAAAGGTGCATGAAGGCAATTAGTACAATATTCAACCTTTTAGAACCCGCAAATTCACTTCATATACAACCAACACATCGAATATAACAGCAGTACCAATATTATCTCCATGCAAACTTCGTTCATTAATAAGGAGCATTGAGACATCAACAGATATTAGTCTGGCTACTCGTTAGAGCTTTCAACTCCAATAGATAATGCAAATTTGAAGATGTAAAAGTGGGTGTTGTATAATTTAAGTCAGTAAAAAGCGTTTTTTACATCTCCAAAAAAGAGCCAACTCTAACAGATTTATGTATATTTGTGATGTAAAACTCCAACTCCACAACATTACAAGATCGATTTTTTTCTGGAGCAGGTTTTCCTGGTTTTTCTAGACATGTTTTGTATGGCTATTCTTTTTCATTTTCATTTTCTTATTCCAAATTCAAAAATATTTTCAAAATTAATTACTTTTCTTAAATTGGCAAACATTTTATAAATTCATATATATATATACATATATATTTATATATATTTGAACCATTTCGAATTCATTTATCTTTTGAATGTGTTTTTATTTTTGTTTTCTATGTTTTGTCTAAACGCATGAACTTTCCACAAATTTTTTTAACTTTTCCCAAATTTTTTGATTTTTTTAAATGCACAAATTACTTTCCAAATGATTTGTATTTTTCTTTCAAATTTGTAGACTTTTTCCAAAACCCGTAACTATTTTATGAAATCCATGACCTTTTTGGATATGCGAACTTTTTACGAAGCATGAACATTTCCAAATCCATGCACATTTTTCAACTTTAATTTGTTTTCAAAGTTCGGGTTTTGTTTTCTCAAAAACGATGTTTTATATCCTTATTATGAAAGAAAAACACATATTGTTTTAATTTTTGTTGAACATTCTCAACTTGAACTTTTTTGAAATTCATGAACTTTTTTCAAATCAACGATTGTTTTTCAATCTGTTTCAAAATTTATTAAGTTTTCCAATTTTTTTTGTGAAGTCAACGATCAACCGTTCAACCTGGCAACCCATGAAGCTGGATGCTTTCTGGAGGCGGGGCCCTGATTTAAAACAAGATATTCTAGATAGCTTGGCGCCCTGATTTTGGATTTCCATGAAGCTGGATGCTTTCTGGAGGCAGGGCCAAACATGGTATGCTCTTCATTTCGTTTCTTTCTTCAGCCACCCTGTATTGGTGGTTCAGAGCTGGTTAAGCCTGGACCATATTCTTGGGATAACATGCATGTGATTATCTTCATTATGTGCAGCAAGAACAGCCTGCATGCATGCCCATGACAGTGGTATGTAAGATCCTTGAAGCCTTCTGAACTAGCACCAATCAATTTCAAAATTTAATTTTGTTCCTATGGGAAATGTGAAATTTTTTGTAGCAATGTTACCTCTTTGTCAAAGTGAAAATAAAATAAAATAAAGCACGAAATTTCTTAGAAAACATGGTAATTTGAAACTTGAGAGCGCCTATCATCTTTTGATCTAGCATTAGCATCGCAGGACCTGGATGAAAAGGGCCAGTTATTGAAATGCTGAATGTGTTGGTCAAAGTGATATTAATTATTGGACTGATGTAAATTTGGCAGGTCGCGATTTGTGGAGGTGACTGACTGAACATTCTGGCTTTTGATGAGATACTACATGACGAATGACTTGTTATAAATTTAAATGTCAACTTTTACAGAAAACTATGAGTACGATAACTTCACTATGATGTTTCTGATGGTTGTTTTCATGATGTAAACATCAACAGTTTTTTACCTGGAGTTAATTCTGTGTTGCATTCAAATGTTCCAGTATGTGTTTCACCACATGAATGAACAAGATCACCAAACTTACTTTGTGTCCTCCATGATGCACATGTGCTCTTCTTCTTCATTCTTACTTTCTTCTTTGACTGTGTGGTAACATACCAATGAATTTAATTACTTGCTACCATTTAAAAGTCGCAGTTCCCACACAGCCCAGGCAGTAGAAACATACATACATATTTTCATTAGGTAGCTACCTAGGTAGGCCTGATGAACAAATCTCTAAATTGATCAAAGGTAATTCCGTAGTTTCGGCGTGATTACTAGAATATTAAGCAGAGAAGAAGAAGAAGAAGAAGAAGAAGAAGAAGAATTTCAGGAGGGCCCGTGCGTCATGTGGGACTCAAACCCTGCCTCGATCAACCCATCACATAGAAGCGTGCGTGGCCAAAGCGACTAGTTGTAGCAAATTAGAATCAGGCTAAAAAAATTGCATACATAAATAAATCTAAGAAACACATACAACATGCATGCATTCATGGTATCAACAAACAAAATCACATCCCGGGTCTAAAGAAAAAACACGCTACGCTCTTCCTTCTTTGATAAAAAGAAAGAAAGAAAGAAAGAGATGCCTCTATACATACTCAAGTTGAGTTGAATCTAAAAATCACGAGGAGGTTGGTTTGTACTGCTAGAAAGGGTCATCTCGTCAATCTAAAAAATCATCAAGTTGAATCTAAAAGGTACGGTCTCGCGAACAAACAAAACGAGTTACCAAGTTTCCACGATCGAACCACAAGGCCATGAACCAACCTGGTCTAAATAGCTCTTTGAACTTGGAAGGCCAGGCACAAGGCATGCCCGCCTGCTAGAATCACTATCTTCCTTACTTGGGAAGAGGATCTTTGATATTGTCTTGTTGTTGCGAGAGGAGAAGAGGGAGACGTAAGCTAAGACTAAGATGTGCGGCCCGTATCTCTAGAAGGTTTCACTAGAGATAAGTAAGGGAGGTTCGAGAGAGATATAGGAGGCTCAGTGCAGTGCAGTGGTCACGGCTTGGTTACAAAAATAAGGTAAACATGCCCCACTGGATGGTGTTAGGCTTGGCCCTGATAGGGTGGGAAGCTCAATTTTACTACTAGTACTAGTGTGGCCGGCTAGGTAATCTGAATCGTATCAACATGAATCTTTGATCCGACGGCGCCCATTACAACAAACACATGATCTGCATACTCTGCTTTCATTGGTCTAAACTTTTTTTTATTACTTTAGGTGCAGTGATGAATTTGGATGGAGGGGCGGGTTACTGCGGTTTGTTGAGGCGTCACGTCAAAGCCAAGAGTCCCCATATGGCTTGTTTGTTTGTTCGTTCATTCGACGATGAAGTTTTGTTCGAGGCATTGGATGGTGGATCCTAATCTTGCCCTACTAGATCATTGATGGCGCACATTGCCACGTCCGTCCATTTTTAGAATAATATGGTTGGTAATTAGTACAAAATTCGTTAGTCTAGGTTAACAAAAAATAAAAGGTTTTGAAAAATATTGTAGAAGAACAAAAGTACACATTACTTTGTTATTAGCACCCATTGCTTTGTGGTTACATTTACCAACTAAATATCCAAATTCAGAGGCAAGATATTCCATTACTTTGTGGTTACATTTACCAACTTCATAAATATCAAAACTCATAGGCAACATATTCAAGTGAATAATAATAATTATATAAACCAAAAGCTCGCTCTCGGCTTTCGACAAAATCACAATCTACAATTAGACTGCTGAAATGTGAATCTTGGGAGACACCATCAAACATTTTACATGCCTTATGTTTTACATGTACTAATCGATCAAATACACAACTACATGACACCAGTAACACTAAGTATAAAAGTTTAAGCATTAAAACATGTAAACTATGCTACACTTTTAGACCAGGAGTCAATTCCGTGATGGGGTATAATGTTCCAGTATGTACTTCACTGCATGACCGAACAAGATCACCAAACTGAAAGTAATCATCCGTAATAACAACAAGACAATCAATCAGAGTCTGTTACTCCATACCGACGAGAATCACATACACACAGTCAAACATTTGATGCTGTCATTTTGTACAAGAAATAAAAACGGGAACCACAGTCATGGATTGGATGATATTAATTAAGTGGAGAGAAGGAAGTGGAGCGGTAACTAAAACGCGCAACAATCAGGAGAGGATTGGGTCCTCGGAAGCAAAGCACACAGAAGAGAGAGAGAGAGAGAGAGAGAGAGAGAGAGAGAGAGAGAGAGAGAGAGAGAGAAGAATAAAAAACTATTCACATCACACACAACCTCGACTAGACCGGACCGACCAAAAGGAAATGGAGAAGACAAGACATGCATCATACACACCTGCACACAATGCTAGCAAGCCACACACGCATGGCTGCACTCCTTACTGAAGCACTCGTCCGCCATGACCTTACCAAGGATGCAGGGAGCGAACATCATCTACGTGAGAGGGCATGTCTTCCCAATCTGCACCAAGTAGGAGACGAATGTTGCGGGGCACAAGTTGAACTTAATGATGTCCTCCAGAAGAGCAAGAACCTCAAGGCTTAGCTCGTCTGATGGGAGGATGTTGTTGTCGCCAGCCTCGGCTACCATGATGAGCTGGTTGCTCGACATGAGAGATAGAAAGAGCTAGCAGCACCCCCATCACCTGACCTTATGTGCAGACATCTTACAGAGAGTTGGTGTGTCTTGAGTGTGAGAGTGTGGTGTGTTAACTTGTGTGCTAGCTGTGTGTTTCAGTGTGGCATTGGGTGGGCATGCTATTTATAGAATCTGAGGAGTGAATGGTTGTGAGAAACAAACTTACTTTGTGTCCTCCATGATGCGCATGTGCTCTTCTTCTTCATTCTCACTTTCTTCTTTGACTGTGTGGTAACCTTGAATGAATTTTAATTACTTGCTACCATTTAAAAATCACAGTTCCCACACAACCCAGCCAGTGGAAACATACATACATATTTTCATTAGCTAGCTAGCTAGGTAGGCCTGCTGAACAAATCTCTAAATTGATCAAAGGTAATTCGAAAGTTTCAGCATGATTACAAGAATATTAAGCAGAGAAGAAGAAGAAGAAAATCAGGAGGGTCCGTCCGTCATGTGGGCCTCAAATGCTCCCTCGATCGACCCATCATATAGAAGCGTGCATGGCCGAAGCGACTAGTTGTAGCAAATTAGAATCGACCAAAACATTTTGCATAGATAAATAAATCGGAGAAACACATACAGCATGCATGCCTGCATGCATGGTATCAAATAACAAAATCACATGCCAGGTCTAAAAAAAAACATGCTACGCTCTTCTTTCTTTGATATAAAGAAAGAAAGAAAGAAAGAAAGAAAGAAAGAGATGGCTCTATACATACTCAAGTTGGGCAACATCAAAAGTTGAATCTAAAAATCATGAGGAGGTTGGTTTGTGTTGGGGAACGTAGTAATTTCAAAATTTTCCTACGATCACGCAAGATCATGGTGATGCTTAGCAACGAGATGAGAGTGTTGTCTACGTACCCTCGTAGACCAGCAACGGAAGCGTTGACGCAACGTAGAGGAAGTAGTCGTACTCCTTCACGATCCAACCGATCCAAGTACCGAACGTCGGCACCTCCGAGTTCTGCACACGCGTTCAGCTCGATGGCGTCCCTCGAACTCCGATCCAGCCGAGTGTTGAGGGAGAGTTTCGTCGGACTGACGGCGTGGTAGCGATGATGATGTTCCACCGGCGCGGGGCTTCGCCTAAGCTCCGCCACGGTATTTTCGAGGTGTAATATGGTGGAAGGGGCACCGCACGCAGCTAAGGAACGATCTCAATGATCAACTTGTGTGTCATGAGGTGCCCCCTGCCTGTATATAAAGGAGGGAAGGGAGGGGCTGGCCGGCCAAGGAGAGCGCGCACCAGGGTTTCCTACTCCTACTAGGAGTAGGATTCCCCCAATCCTAGTCCAACTAGGTTTCCCCAAGTGGGAAGGAGAGAGAGGCGCCCCTTCTCCTAGTCCTAATAGGACTAGGGAAGGGGGAAGGGTGACCAGCACTTGGGCCCCCTTTTCTCCTTTCCACTAAGGCCCATGTTGGCCCATTAGCATTCGGGGGTTCGGTAACCTCCGGTACTTGGTAAAATTCCCAATTTCACCGGAACATTTCCGATGTCCAAACATAGACTTCCAATATATGAATCTTTATGTCTCGACCATTTCGAGACTCCTCGTCACGTCCGTGATCTCATCCGGGACTCGAACAACCTTGTACAGAAACATCATAAAAACTCATAGTAAGCATCGCCGAAGCGTTAAGCGTGCGGACCCTACGGGTTCGAGAACTATGTAGACATGACCGAGACACCTCTCCGGTCAATAACCAATAGCGGGACCTGGATGCCCATATTGGCTCCTACATATTCTCACGAAGATCTTTATCGGTCGGACCGCATAACAACATACGTTGTTCCCTTTGTCATCGGTATGTTACTTGCCCGAGATTCGATCGTCGGTATCCAATACCTAGTTCAATCTCGTTACCGGCAAGTCTCTTTACTCGTTTAAGTAATACATCATCTCACAACTAACACATTAGTTGAAATGCTTGCAAGGCTTATGTGATGTGCATTACCGAGAGGGCCCAGAGATACCTCTCCGACAATCGGAGTGACAAATCCTAATCTCGAAATATGCCAACCCAACATGTACCTTCGGAGACACCTGTAATGTACCTTTATAATCACCCGATTACGTTGTGACGTTTGGTAGCACCCAAAGTGTTCCTCGTGCAAACGGGAGTTGCATAATCTCATAGTCATAGGAACATGTATAAGTCATGAAGAAAAGCACTAGCAACAAACTATACGATCAGGTGCTATGCTAATGGAATGGGTCATGTCAATCAGATCATTCAACCAATGATGTGATCCCGTTAATCAAATAACAACTCCTTGTTCATGGTTAGGAAACACAACCATCTTTGATTAACGAGCTAGTCAAGTAGAGGCATACTAGTGACACTCATGTAGGTTTATGTATTCACACATGTATTATGTTTCCTGTTAATACAATTCTAGCATGAATAATAAATATTTATCATGATATAAGGAAATAAATAATAACTTTGTTATTGCCTCTAGGGCATATTTCCTGATCTCCCACTTGCACTAGAGTCAATAATCTAGATTACACGGTAATGATTCTAACACCCATGGAGTCTTGGTGCTGATCATGTTTTGCTCGTGGAAGAGGCTTAGTCAACGGGTGCGCAACATTCAGATCCGTATGTATCTTGCATATCTCTATGTCTCCCACCTGGACCAAATCCGGATGGAGTTGAAGGCGTCTTTTGATGTGCTTGGTTCTCTTGTGAAATCTGGATTCCTTTGCCAAGGCAATTGCACCGATATTGTCACAAAAGATTTTCATTGGACCCGATACACTAGGTACAACACCTAGATCGGTTATGAACTCCTTCATCCAGACTCCTTCATTGGCTGCTTCGAAGCAGCTATGTACTCAACTTCACATGTAGATCCCGCCATACGACGCTTTGTTTGGAACTGCACCAACCGACAGGCTCCACCGCTTTAATGTAAATACGTATCCGGTTTGCGATTTAGAATCGTCCGGATCAGTGTCAAAGCTTGCGTCGACGTAACCGTTCTGACGAGTTCTTTGTCACCGCCATAAATGAGAAACATATCCTTAGTCCTTCTCAAGTACTTAAGGATGTTTTTGACCGCTGTCGATGATCCACTCTGGATTACTTTGGTACTGCCGCCAAACTTACAAAGAAGGCACACATCAGGTGCAGTACACAGCATTGCATACATGATAGAGCCTATGGCTGAAGCATAGGGAACATCTTTCATTTTCTCTCTATCTTCTGCGGTGGTCGGGCATTGAGTCTTACTCAACTTCACACCTTGTAACACCTTGGCAAGAACCCTTTCTTTGCACGATCCATTTTGAACTTTTCAAAACTTTATCAAGGTATGTGTTTTGTGAAAGTCCTATTAAGCGTCTTGATCTATCTCTATAGATCTTAATGCCCAATATGTAAGCAGCTTCACCGAGGTCTTTCATTGAAAAACTCTTATTCAAGTATCCTTTTATGCTATCCAGAAATTCTATATCATTTCCGATCAGTAATATGTCATCCACATATAATATCGTAAATGCTACTGAGCTCCACTCACTTTCTTGTAAATACAGGCTTCTCCAAAAGTCGTATAAAACCAAATGCTTTGATCACACTATCAAAACGTTTATTCCAACTCCGAGAGGCTTGCACCAGTCCATAAATGGATCATTGGAGCTTGCACACTTTGTTAGCTCCTTTGGATCGACAAAACCTTACGGTTGCATCATATACAACTCTTCTTCCGTAAATCCATTCAGGAATGCAGTTTTAACATCCATTTGCCAAATTTCATAATCATAAAATGCGGCAATTGCTAACATGATTCGGACGGACTTAAGCATCGCTACGGGTGAGAAGGTCTCATCGTAGTCAATCCCTTGAACTTGTCGAAAACCTTTTGCAACAAGTCGAGCTTTATAGACGATAACATTACCATCAGCGTCGATCTTCTTCTTGAAGATCCATTTATTCTCAATTGCTTGCCGATCATCGGGCAAGTCAACCAAAGTCCACACTTTGTTCTCATACATGGATCCCATCTCAGATTTCATGGCCTCAAGCCATTTTGTGGAATCTGGGCTCACCATCGCTTCTTCATAGTTCGTAGGTTCATCATGTTCCAAAGTAACATGACTTCCGAATAGGATTACCGTACCACTGCAGTGCGGATCTTGCTCTGGTTGATCTACGAAGTTCTGTAGAAACTTGATCTGAAGTTTCATGATCATCATCATTAGCTTCTTCCCTATTTGGTGTAGGTGTCACGAAACTGTTTTACGTGATGTACTACTTCTCAATAAGGGAGTAGATACTGATTATCTCATCAAGTTCTACTTTCCTCCCACTCACTTCTTTCGAGAGAAACTCCTTCTCCAAAAGTTTCCGAATTTAGCAACAAAAATCTTGCCTTCGGATCTGTGATAGAAGGTGTACCCAACAGTCTCCTTTGGGTATCCTATGAAGACACATTTCTCCGATTTGGGTTCGAGCTTATCAGGTTGAAGCTTTTTCACATAAGCATCGCAGCCCCAAACTTTCAGAAGCGACAACTTTGGTTTCTTGCCAAACCACAGTTCATAAGGCGTCGTCTCAACGGATTTAGATGGTGCCCTATTTAAAGTGAATGTAGCCGTCTCTAAAGCATAACCCCAAAAGCGATAGCGGTAAATCAGTAAGAGACATCATAGATCGCACCATATCTAATAAAGTACGATTCTGACGTTCGGACACACCATTACGTTGTGGTGTTCGGTGGCGTAAGTTGCGAAACTATTCCGCATTGTTTCAAATGTAGGCCAAACTTCGTAACTCAAATATTCTCCTCCACGATCAGATCGTAGAAACTTTATTTTCTTGTTACGATGATTTTCCACTTCACTCTGAAATTCTTTGAACTTTTCAAATGTTTCAGACTTGTGTTTCATTAAGTAGATATACCCATATCTGCTCAAATCATCTGTGAAGGTGAGAAAATAACGATATCCGCCACGAGCCTCAACATTCATTGGACCACATACATCGGTATGTATGATTTCCAATAAATCTGTTGCTCTCTTCATAGTTCCGGAGAACGGTGTTTTAGTCATCTTGCCCATAAGGCACGGTTACGCAAGTGCCAAGTGATTCATAATCAAGTGACTCCAAAAGTCCATCAAGATGGAGTTTCTTCATGCGCTTTACACCGATATGACCTAAACGGCGATTGCCACAAATAAGTTGCACCATCATTATCAACTCTGCATCTTTTGGTTTCAACATTATGAATATGTGTATCACTACTATCAAGATTAAGTAAAAACAAACCATTCTTCAATGGTGCATGACCATAAAAGATATTATTCATATAAATAGAACAACCATTATTCTCTGATTTAAATGAATAACCGTCTCGCATCAAACAAGATCCAGATATAATGTTCATGCTCAACACTGGTACTAAATAACAATTATTTAGGTCTAATACTAATCCCGAAGGTAGATGTAGAGGTAGCGTGCCATTGCGATCACATCGACTTTGGAACCATTTCCCACAGCGCGCCGTCACCTCGTCCTTAGCCAATCTTCGCAATCCGTAGCCCTGTTTCGAGTTGCAAATATTAGCAACAGAACCAGATCAAATACCAGGTGCTCTGCGAGTATTAGTAAGGTACACATCAATAACATGTATATCATATATACCTTTGTTAACCTTGCCATCCTTCTTATCCGCCAAATACTTGGGGCAGTTCCGCTTAGTGACCAGCCTGCTTGCAATAGAAGCACTCAGTTTAGAGCTTAGGACCAGACTTGGGTTTCTTCTCTTGATTAGCAACTTGCTTGCCGTTCTTTTGAAGTTTCCTTTTTCTTTCCTTTGCCCTTTTTCTTGAAACTAGTGGTTTTGTTAACCATCAACACTTGATGCTCCTTTTGATTTCTACCTCCAGCGGCTTTCAAAGATCGCGAAGAGCTCGGGCATTGTTGGTCATCCCTTGCATATTATAGTTCATCACGAAGCTCTTGTAGCTTGGTGGCGATGATTGGAGAATTACATCAATGACGCAATCATCCGGAAGATTAACTCCCAGTTGAATCAAGTGATTGTTATATCCAGACATTCCGAGTATATGCTCACTGACAGAACCGTTCTCCTCCATCTTACAGCTATAGAACTTATTGGAGACTTCATATCTCTCAATCCGGGCATTCGCTTGGAATATTAACTTCAACTCCTGGAACATCTCATATGCTCCATGGTGTTCAAAACGACGTTGAAGTCGGTTCTAAGCCGTAAAGCATGGCACACTGAACTATAGAGTAGTCATCGACTTTGCTTTGCGGGGCGTTCACAACTTCGGCGCAGCCCTTGCACCAGGCCCGGCACCTAACGGTGCTTCCGGGGCGTAATTCTTCCGTGCAGCAATAAGGATAATCCTCAAATTACGGACCCAGTCCGTGTAATTGCTGCCATCATCTTTCAACTTTGCTTTCTCAAGGAACGCACTAAAATTCAACGGAACAACAAAGACGAGCCATCTATCTACACATCATAGACAAGCAAGATACTATCAGGTACTAAGTTCATGATAAATTTAAGTTCAATTAATCATATTACTTAAGAACTCCCACTTAGAAAATATCCCTCCAATTCTCTAAGTGATTGCGTGATCCATATCAACTACACCATGACCGATCATCACGTGTGATGGAGTAGTTTCAATGGTGAACATCAATATGTTGATCATATCTACTATATGATTCACGCTCGACCTTTCGGTCTCGTGTTCCGAGGTCATATCTTATATGCATAGCTCGTCAAGTATAACCTGAGTATTCTGCGTGTGCAACTGTTTTGCACCCGTTGTATTTGAACGTAGAGCCTATCACACCCGATCATCACGTGGTGTCTCAAAGACGAAGAACTTTACATAGCGGTGCATACTCAGGGAGAACACTTCTTGATAATTTAGTAAGGGATCATCTTATAATGCTACCGTCAATCAAAGCAAGATAAGATGCATAAAGGATTAACATCACATGCAATCAATATAAGTGATATGATATGGCCATCATCATCTTGTGCTTGTGATCTACATCTCAAAGCACCGTCATGATCACCATCGCCACCGGGCGCGACACCTTGATCTCCATCGTAGCATCGTTGTCGTCTCGCCAAACTTATGCTTCTCGACTATCGCTACCGCTTAGTGATAAAGTAAAGCATTACAGGCGATTGCATTGCATACAATAAAGCGACAACAATATGGCTCCTGCCAGTTGCCGATAACTTCGGTTACAAAACATGATCATCTCATACAATAAAATTCAGCATCATGCCTAGACCATATCACATCACAACATGCCCTGCAAAAACAAGTTAGACGTCCTCTACTTTGTTGTTGCAAATTTTACGTGGCTGCTACGGGCTTAAGCAAGAACCAATCTCACCTACGCATCAAAACCACAACGATACTTCGTCAAATAGACTCCGTTTAACCTTCTCAAGGACCGGGCGTAGCCTTTTCAGTTCAACTAAAGTTGGAGAGACAGTCTTCCACAAGCCATCTATGTGCAAAGCACGCGTCGAGGAACCGGTCTCGCGTAAAATGCACGCGTAAGGTTGGTCTGGATCGTCATCCAACAATACCGCTGAACCAAAGTATGACATCTTTGGTAGGCGTATGACTTGTATCGTCCACAACTCACTTGTGTTCTACTCGTGCATATCATCAAACCATAAAACCTAGGCTCGGATGCCACTTGTTGGGGAACGTAGTAATTTCAAAATTTTCCTCACGATCACGCAAGATCATGGTGATGCTTAGCAACGAGATGAGAGTGTTGTCTACGCACTCGTGAGACCAGCAACCGAAGCGTTGACGCACCGCAGAGGAAGTAGTCGTACGCCTTCACGCCCCAACCGATCCAAGTACAGACCGTCCGGCACCTCCGAGTTCTTCACACGTTCAGCTCGATGACGTCCCTCGAACTCCGATCCAGCCGAGTGTTGAGGGAGAGTTTCGTCAACCTGACGGCGTGGTGGCGATGATGATGTTCCACCGGCGCAGGCTTCGCCTAAGCTCCGCCACGGTATTTTCGAGGTGTAATATGGTGGAAGGGGCACCGCACACGGCTAAGGAACGATCTCAATGATCAACTTGTGTGTCATGAGGTGCCCCTGCCCCTGTATATAAAGGAGGGAAGGGAGGGGCTGGCCGGCCAAGGAGAGGAGGCGCACAGGGTTTCCTACTCCTACTAGGAGTAGGATTCCCCCAATCCTAGTCCAACTAGGTTTCCCAAGTGGGAAGGGAGAGAGAGAGGCGCCTTCTCCTAGTCCTAATAGGACTAGGGAAGGGGGGAAGGTGCGGCAAGCACTAGGGCCCCCTTTTCTCCTTTCCACTAAGGCCCATGTTGGCCCATTAGCATTCTGGTGGGGTTCCGGTAACCTCCCTGTACTTTTTAAAATTCCCAATTTCTCCCGGAACACTTCCGATGTCCAAAAATATACGTCCAATATATGAATCTTTATGTCTCTACCATTTCGAGAATCCTCGTCACGTCCGTGATCTCATCCGGGACTCGAACAACCTTCGTACAGAAACATCATAAAAACTCATAGTAGCATCGCCGAAGCGTTAAGCGTGCGGACCCTACGGGTTCGAGAACTATGTAGACATGACCGAGACACCTCTCCGGTCAATAACCAATAGCGGGACCTGGATGCCCATATTGGCTCCTACATATTCTACGAAGATCTTTATCGGTCGGACCGCATAACAACATACGTTGTTCCCTTTGTCATCGGTATGTTACTTGCCCGAGATTCGATCGTCGGTATCCAATACCTAGTTCAATCTCGTTACCGCAAGTCTCTTTACTCGTTCGTAATACATCATCTCACAACTAACACATTAGTTGAAATGCTTGCAAGGCTTATGTGATGTGCATTACCGAGAGGGCCCAGATACCTCTCCGACAATCGGAGTGACAAATCCTAATCTCGAAATATGCCAACCCAACATGTACCTTCGGAGACACCTGTAATGTACCTTTATAATCACCCGATTACGTTGTGACGTTTGGTAGCACCCAAAGTGTTCCTCGTGCAAACGGGAGTTGCATAATCTCATAGTCATAGGAACATGTATAAGTCATGAAGAAAAGCACTAGCAACAAACTATACGATCAGGTGCTATGCTAATGGAATGGGTCATGTCAATCAGATCATTCAACCAATGATGTGATCCCGTTAATCAAATAACAACTCCTTGTTCATGGTTAGGAAACACAACCATCTTTGATTAACGAGCTAGTCAAGTAGAGGCATACTAGTGACACTCTGTAGGTTTATGTATTCACACATGTATTATGTTTCCTGTTAATACAATTCTAGCATGAATAATAAATATTTATCATGATATAAGGAAATAAATAATAACTTTATTATTGCCTCTAGGGCATATTTCCTACAGTTTGTACTGCGGGCAAGGGTCATCTCGTCAATCTAAAAAATCTTCAAGTTGAATCTAAAAGGTACGGTCTCATAGACGAACAAACCGAGTTACCGAGTTGCCACGATCGAAACACAAGGCCATGAACCAACCTGGTCTAAAGAGCTCTATGAACTTGGAAGGCCTGGCACATGGCGTGCCCGTCCGCTAGAATCACTATCTTCCTTACTTGGGAAGTGGATCTTTGATCTCGTCTTACTATTGCGAGAGGAGAGGAGGGAGACCTAAGCTAAGACTAAGATGTGCCGCACGTATCTCTAGGAGGTTTCCCAAGCGATAAGTGAGGGAGGGCTGAGAGAGAGATAGGAGGCTCAGTGCAGTGCAGTGGTCACGGCTTGGTTACCAAAATAAGGTAAACGTGTCCTAGTCTCCTACTGGATGGCGTTAGGCTTGGCTCGGATCAGGTGGGCAAGTCGATTTTACTACTAGTACTAGTGTGGCCGGCGAGCTGAGCTGAATCGCATCAACATGAATGTTTGATTCGGTGGCGCACATCCCATTACAACAAACACACGATCCGCGTACTCTGCTTTCATTGGTCTAAACTTTTTTTCTTACTTCAGGTACATTAATGAATTTGGATGGATGGGCGGGTTACTGAGGTTTGTTGAGGTGTCACATCAACACCAAGACTCCCCATATGGTTTGTTCGTTCGTTCAGACAGTAAGTTTTGTTCGGGACAACTGGATGGTGGATCCTAATCTTGCTCTACTGGATCAAGGATGACGCACGTTGCCACGTCCGTCCATTTTTTACAATAATATGGTAGGTATTTAGTATAAAATTTGTTAGTCTAGGTTAACAAAAAGGTTTTGTAAAGAGTTGTAGAAGAACAAATACTACACATTACTTTGCCATTAGCACCCGTTGCTTTGTGGTTACATTTACCAACTAAATATCAAAATTCAGAGGCAAGATATTCTATTACTTTGTGGTTACGTTTACCAACTATATAAATATGAAAACTGAGAGGCAACATATTCAAGTGAAAAATAATAATTATATAAACCAAAAACTCGCTCTAGGCTTTCGACAGAATCACAATCTGCAATTAGACTACTGAAATGTCAATCTTGGGAGACACCATCCAACATTTTACATGCCTTATGTTTTACATGTAATAATAGATCAAGTACATAACTCATGAGACCAATAACACAAAGTATAAAAGGTTAAGAATTAAAACATGTAAACTATGCTACACTTTTCTTAAACAGTTCAGTCAAATTTTTCAGTCTTGGCTAGAGTTGTATTGTCCGCCACTTCAAATTTCTCGAGCCAAAAATACCATTTGTTGTTCCATGGTGAACTTGGTGTGTTCAGCCTGTTCAAAGAGAAAAGATAATAGAATCCATGTGAACCTTCGAAGTTAACAGAGTTAAAAGGTGCATGAAGGCAAGTAGTACAGTATTCAACCTTTTAGAACCCGCAACTCCCCTTCATATACAACCAACACACCGAATATAACAACAATACCATTATTATCACGTGGCAAACTTCGTATATCAATAAGGAGCATCGAGGCATCAGGAAATATCATCGGCTACTCGTTAAAGCTTTCAACTCCAATAGATAATGCAAATTTGAAGATGTAAAAGTGGGTGTTGTATAATTTAAGTCAGCAAAAAGTGTTTTTACTTCTTGAAAATAGAGCCAATTCTAACAGATTTATGTATATTTATGATGTAAAAGTCCAACTCCACAACATATCTAGCAGATTGATTTTTTCTAGAGCAGGTTTTCCCTGGTTTTTTCTAGGACATGTTTTGTATGGCCTTTCTTTTCCATTTTTCATTTTCTTATTCAAATCCAAAAATATTTACAAAATTGTTAACTTTTCTTAAATTGGCAAACATTTTAGAAATTCATATATTTTTAAAATTGTTTGAACCATTTCGAATTCATTTATATTTTTAACGTGTTTTAATTTTTGTTTTCTACTTTTTGTCCAAACACATGAACTTTCCACAAATTTTTGAACTTTTCCCAAATTTTGTGATTTTTTTAAATGTACAAATTACTTTTCAAATGATATGTATTTTTTCCAAATTTGTTGACATTTTCCAGAACCCGTGACTACGACTATTTTATGAAATCCATGACTTTTTTTTTGGATATGCGCACTTTTTACGAAGCATGAACATTCACAAATCCATGCACATTTTTCAAGTTTACTATTTTTTTCATGTCTGGTATTTTTTTCAAATGTTTTATATACTTATTATAAAAAGCACATATTGTTTTACTTTTTGTTGAACATTTTCAACTTGAACTTTTTGAAATTCATGAACTTTTTTCAAACCAACGATTGTTTTTCAATTTGTTTTTAAATTTATTAATTTTTCCAAATCATTTTTGAAAGTCAACGATCAACCGGTCAACCTGGCAACCCAAGAAGCTGGATGCTTTCTGGAGGCGGGGCCCTGATTGAAAACAAGATATTCCAGATATTCCAGATAGCTTGGCGCCCTGATTTTGGATTTCCTTTAGGCTGTATGCTTTCTGGAGGCGTCGCCATGCATGGTATGCTCTTCATTTTGTATCTTTCTTCAGCCACCCCGTAGTGGTGGTTCAAAGCTGGTTAAGCCTGGACCATATTCTTGGGATAACATGCATGGGATTATCTCCATCATGAGCAGCAACAACAGCCTACATGCATGCCCATGATAGTGGTATGTAAGATCCTTGAAGCCTTGTGAACTAGCAACAATCGATTTGAAAATTTATTTTTGTTCCTCGGGGAAATGTGAAACTTTTTAGTTGTTACTATTTGTAGCAATGTTACCTATTTCTCAAAGTGAAAAAATAAAATAAAGCACGACATTTCTTAGAAAACATGGTAATTTGAAACTTGAAAGCGCCTATCATCTTTTGATCTAGCATTAGCATCGCAGGACCTGGATGAAATGGGCCATTTACTGAAATGTTGAACCTGCTGGTCAAAGTGATATTAATTATTTGATAGATGTAAATTTTGCAGGTCGCTATTTGTGGAGGTGACTGACTGAACATTCTGGCTTTTGATGAGATACTACATGATGAATAACTTCTTGTCAATTTAAATGTCAACTTTTACAGAAAACTATGAGTAGGCTGAGTTAACTATGATGTTTCTGATGGTTGTTCTCATGATGTAAACATCAACAGTTTTAGACCTGGAGTCAATTTTGTGTTGGGGTCTAATGTTCCAGTATGTGTTTCACCACATGACCGAACAAGATCACCAAACTGAAAGTATTCATCAGTAATAACAACAAGACAATCAATCAGAGTCTGTTACTCCATACTGACGAGAATCTCATACACATAGTCAAACTGTTGATGCTGTCATTTTGTACAAGAAAAATCTGGGAACCACATTCATTTACTGGATGGTATTAATTAAGTGGATACAAGGAAGTGCAGCTGTAACTAAAAAGCACAAAATTCAGGAGAGGATCGGGTCCTCGAAAGAAAAGCACCAGAAGAGAGACAGAAGAATAAAAAGCTAGTCACATCACACACAACCTCGACCGGACCGGACCGACCAAAAGGAAATGGAGAAGACAAGACATGCATCATACACACCCGCAGACAGCACTAGCAAGCCACACATGCATGGCCGCACTCCTTGCTGAAGCACCCGTCCGCCGTAAACCTTACCAAGTGTTGGAGATATGCCCTAGAGGCAATCATGTATGATGATATTTCCTATGTGTTTATGAATAAAGATAGTCCTTGGACATTATTAATGATGTGTATAAACAAGTACGTGACTTGTTTGTGGGACTATGCATTGTATGATGACTGTCCTAAAAGGTCCCTAGTCGAAAGGGCTGCGTGGGCCTTGACCGACTAGACTAGCATATGACACGGTCGATGGCTCGGTCTCACTAGCCATGAAGCATTGAATGCTAACCGGATAATATGGACTTGGAAAGGTCTGGTCGGATTCAACGTAGTAGGATCCGAGTCGAGATAAGGTCCGAGTCAGACAGACCCAACTATGAGACGCAGCGATATGTCATCTGTGATTCGCTAGTACAACATACGTTCTATGTCCTAAGACCTGAGCTAACGCATGTACTCGGGATGGTGACATACTTGCTTTGGGCCGACCAAACGCTACTCCATAACTGGGTAGTTACAAAGGTAGGTTTCGGGTTTGTCTAGTCCCATCTTTGCGAGACATGGTCGAGCAAGATGGGATTGCCCCTCCGATCGGGAGAGATATACTGGGCCCTCGTGTGATCCGACCAGGATAAGCATGGCCATGCGACAAGGATTATGAGATAATCCGGATAGTGGTCGGCATCACTGGAACGAGAAAGAGGTCGGGGTAGCACAAGGATGACAGTCTCGCCTTGAGCCCGACAACATATATCGTGCGGCAAAGGGAACAGAAGTGTGACACGCTGTACAGGTTCGCCTAACCAGCTTCATAGTCTGCTTGGTGGTCGGCATGCCTTGCTAGAGGCCGCTACCAACCATGCAGGTCGGAGGTGATCCAAACTGTGACCAAGCCGACTTGAACCTAAGGGGTCGCGCGCGTAAGGGAAGGAACCTACGAGGTCGGTTCGTAGGACACTGGTCGGATGTGATCCAAACTGGACTAGGAACGTGACCGAGTGGACTTTGGGCTTTAGGGTCCGTGCGAGGCCCAAGTGTTGAGCCTGCGAGGACGCCTATATAAAGTGGAGGTGCAGCACACTCATGCGGTTGATCGCTTCGGCGCTGCGACTAGGGTTTGCATGTGTTGCGAATAGCCACCTCCACTCGCCGCCGACTGTGTGATCGGACCTAGCAGTCCGCCGCACGGTGTTCCTCCTGCACGCACGGATACCGTTAGAGGCGGTGCACTTGTGCCGCTCCGGCGAACTTGTACGTGGGATCGGACGACCGGCTGTTCGAGGGAGATCGGACGAGGAGGAGACGATCCACGCGGACGCGCTGCCCCAACTCTTCTTCTGCTGCACGCGACAAGGCGTCTCGGTAATGATCTGTGATCCATCTCCGTAGCATGTTCTGGATGTTCTGGCGCAGAGGAAAATTTTAATTTGCAGTCGACGGACCCTACCGTAGAACCCAACAGTGGTATCAGAGCCTTTGCGATAGGATTTGGATTCAGATCGTATGCATATTAGATATGCGGAGGCGGCAGATGAGATCTGTTGTCCTTGAAGAGATCGGCTATGATCACGGTTGATGTGATCAACTGCACATGGGGATCGTTGAGGCTATGTTTTCTGTAAATCGTGATCGATGAGATCGGTCAGACTAGAGAATTCGGCGTGATCGGAGTTTAGATGTGATCTGTGATTTCCGAAAACATGGTAATTTGAAACTTGAAAGCGCCTATCATCTTTTGATCTAGCATTAGCATCGCAGGACCTGGATGAAATGGGCCATTTACTGAAATGTTGAACCTGCTGGTCAAAGTGATATTAATTATTTGATAGATGTAAATTTTGCAGGTCGCTATTTGTGGAGGTGACTGACTGAACATTCATGCTTTTGATGAGATACTACATGATGAATAACTTCTTGTCAATTTAAATGTCAACTTTTGCAGAAAACTATGAGTAGGCTGAGTTAACTATGATGTTTCTGATGGTTGTTTTCATGATGTAAACATCAACAGCTTTTAGACACGGAGTCAATTTTGTGTTGGGGTCTAATGTTCCAAAGATGTGTTTCACCACATGACCGAACAAGATCACCAAACTGAAAGTATTCATCAGTAATAACAACAAGACAATCAATCAGAGTCTGTTACTCCATACTGACGAGAATCTCATACACACAGTCAAACTTTTGATGCTGTCATTTTGTACAGGAAAAAACCGGGAACCACAATCATTTACTGGATGGTATTAATTAAGTGGAGGCAAGGAAGTGCAGCCGTAACTAAAACACACAAAAATCAGGAGAGGACCGGGTCCTCGAAAGAAAAGCACCAGAAGAGAGACAGAAGAATAAAAAGCTAGTCACATCACACACAACCTCGACCGGACCGGACCGACCAGAAGGAAATGGAGAAGACAAGACATGCATCATACACACCCGCAAACAGCACTAGCAAGCCACACATGCATGGCCGCACTCCTTGCTGAAGCCCCCGTCCGCCGTAAACCTTACCAAGTGTTGGAGATATGCCCTAGAGGCAATCATGTATGATAATATTTCCTATGTGTTTATGAATAAAGATAGTCCTTGGACATTATAAATGATGTGTATCAACAAGTACGTGACTTGTTTGTGGGACTATGCATTGTATGATGACTGTCCTAAAAGGTCCCTAGTCGAAAGGGTTGTGTGGACGCGCAGCCGAATAGACTAGCATATGCCACGGTCGATGGCTCGGTCTCACTAGCCATGAAGCATTGGATGCTAACCGGATAATATGGACTTGGAAAGGTCTGGTCGGATTCAACATAGTCGGACAGACCCAACTATGAGACGCAGCGATATGTCATCTGTGAGTCTCTAGTACAACATACGTTCTATTTCCTAAGACCTGAGCTAACGCATGTACTCGGGATGGTGACAAACTTGCTTTGGGCCGACCAAACGCTACTCCGTAACTGGGTAGTTACAAAGGTAGGTTTCGGGTTTGTCTAGTCCCATGCTGCGAGACATGGCCGAGCAAGATGGGATTTGCCCCTCCGATCAGGAGAGATATACTCTGGGCCCCTCGTGTGATCCGACCAGGATAAGCATGGCCATGCGACAAGGATTATTAGATAATCCGGATAGTGGTCGGCATCACTGGAACGATAAAGAGGTCGGGCTAGCACAAGGATGATAGTCTCGCCTTGAGCCCGACAACATATATCGTGCAGCAAAGGGAACAAAAGTTCGACACGTTGTACAGTTTTGCCTAACCAGCTTCATAGTCTGCTTGGTGGTCGGCATGCCTTGTTAGAGGCTGCTACCAATCGTGCAGGTCGGAGGTGATCCGAGCTGTGACCAAGCCAACTTGAACCTAAGGGGTCGCGCGCTTAAGGGAAGGAACCTACGAGGTCAGTTCGTAGGACACTGGTCGGATGTGATCCGAACTGGACTAGGAACGTGACCAAGTGGACTTTGGGCTTTAGGGTCCGTGCGAGGCCCAAGTGTTGAGCCTGCGATGGACACCTATATAAAGTGGAGGTGCGGCACACTCATGCGGTTGATTGCTTCGGTGCTGCGACTAGGGTTTGCATGTGTTGCGAATAGCCACCTCCACTCGCCGCCGACTGTGTGATCGGACCTAGCAGTCCACCACACGGTGTTCCTCCTGCACGCGCGAATACCGTTAGAGGCGGTGCACTTGCGCCGCTCCGGCGAACTTGTACGTGGGATCGAACGACCGACTGTTCGAGGGAGATCGGACGAGGAGGAGACGATCAACGCGGACGCGCTTCCCCAACTCTTCTTCCGCTGCATGGCACTGCGCGTCTAGTGGTAATGATCTGGGATCCATCTCCAGTAGCATGTTTGAGGGAGTCCTGGATTAGGGGGTGTCCAGATAGCCGAACTATCACCTTTGGCCGGACTCCTGGACTATGAAGATACAAGATTGAAGACTTCGTCCCGTGTCCGGATGGGACTTTCCTTGGCGTGGAAGGCAAGCTTGGCGATACGGATATGTAGATCTCCTACCATTGTAACCGACTACGTGTAACCCTAACCCTCTTCGGTGCCTATATAAACCGGAGGGTTTTAGTCCGTAGGGATGAACAACAATCATACCATAGGCTAGCTTCTAGGATTTAGCCTCTACGATCTCGTGGTAGATCTACTCTTGTACTACCCATATCATCAATATTAATCAAGCAGGAGTAGGGTTTTACCTCCATCGAGAGGGCCCGAACCTGGGTAAAAACATCGTGTCCCTTGTCTCCTGTTACCATCCGCCTAGACGCACAGGTCGGGACCCCCTACCCGAGATCCGCCGGTTTTGACACCGACATTGGTGCTTTCATTGAGAGTTCCTCTGTGACGTCGCCATCAGGAAGGATGCCTCATCCCGTCTTTAAAGACGGTACTGTTGCTAAAGGAGCTTTGGCCGTCGGCCAAACTCTCCGGCTAGGCGGTTTCCTTATGACCGCCTGTTCGGCCGCCACACCGACGATGACTTCTCGGGTCATCGAAAGCAATCTTCACGTTAACTCGGAACTCGCCGAGCAGTTAGATCCGATGGAGCTCTCTTCCTTAAACGAGCTCTTGGATCGCATCGCCGCCCTGGGAGTCGCTACAGACTATGATCAGATTGGGCCTAAACCCGATCTGAGAGAGATCAACTCTCCCCAGGTTACCCACCACGTTGCTGTGGTAGAGGAACAATACGGCGACCCTTCTTCTATCTTAAGGACTAGCTATGTCCGGATTCCCGACCCCTCCATGACGGATTCCCGCGGAGGGAAGGACATCACTCAAGCCCTGAACCTAAAGTCAGGCAGCGGGATAGATGCATTGGACAACATCCAAGAACCCAAGCTTCCAAGTTCGGAAACTTCTTGGCCCCTGAGTCTTAGATTGGACGGGGTTCTGAATTTAATTCCACCCGCCCACCCAAACATAAGCGATCTATCCCAAATCCGGCAAGAGCCCGCTGAAACAGTACACCATTACTGGGCCAGATTCCTCCTGGTTATGAACAGGATAAAGGATTGCCGCGAGGAGGACACAATTTCATTCTTCTGCAATAATTGCACGGACAAGGGAATCCTCAACGCTGTAAGTCGTCGTGAAATTACACGCTTCACTGACTTGGTGTCCATAGTACGAACATACTGTGCGATGGAAAGCGCCTGGAAAACCGAAATTAAATTTTGGGACAATCCGGCCGTGAATACAACCTCGGTCCAAAATAAAAGGGTGCATCATCGTCAGGCACCTGGGTTAAATACCAAAAAGCAAAAACCCTCTATGGGGCATGGAACCGTACTGGAGGGATGGCTCAATGGACCCTGCAAAATTCATAGTACAGAGGGCGCCACTCCAACTCATAGCCTCAGAGCATGTTGCATACTACGGCAGGTGGCCAAAAGTGGCGAGGAGTTTCTAACTCCAGAGCACCAGCCCAGGGATACCAGTACGGTATTAACAGTTTTCGGGACTTTCGCATCAAATAATATGCGAAAACGAACACTCCGTAGCCTTGCCGATGTCTACCAAGTAGCAACAATAAACCCATGGATTGACACGGCTATTACCATTAATGCCAGTGACGAACCTAAATTCCGAACAGCCCAAGCACCAGCCGCATTGGTCCTCAGTCCAATAGTGGACGGCTTTCGCCTTACCAAGGTCCTCATGGACGACGGTAGCGGATTAAACCTCATTTACAAGGAAACCCTCCGAAAAATGGAAATAGACTGGAGCCGCATTGAGCGAAGCAACACAACCTTTAGAGGAATAATCCCCAGTCAGGAAGCATGCTGCATAGGAAAAATCACACTCGATGTGGTGTTCGGCACGCCGGATAATTACAGGTCCGAGGAGGTCACATTCCAAGTGGCCCCGTTCAGCAGCGGATACCACGCTCTACTAGGGCGAGATGCATTCACAAATTTTCAAGCTATACCCCATTACGGGTACATGAAGCTCAAAATGCCCGGACCCAACGGAATCACCACTCTTGCTAGCGACCCGGACATAGCACTCCGTGCCGAAAATAAGACAGCCGCACTGGCCCTTGAGGCACTATCCGAAGCCCTAGCGGCCGAGGAACTCACTGCGCTGTGCTCCACGGTGAATAGGGACGATGTGATACTCGATAAGAGATCCAAGTCCACCTCCTTTAAACCGGCAGACGAAATAGTCAAATTCCAAGTCCATCCAACGGACCCTACAAAAACGGCCTCCATCGGGGCACAATTAAACCCTGATGTGGACGCCGCACTAAGAGAATTCCTACGCGAAAATTGGGACATTTTTTCCTGGCACCCTTCAAACATGCCAGGAATCCCACGCCGGCTGGCCGAGCACAGCCTAAACATCCTAAAAGGATTCAAGCCAGTCAAACAGGCTCTTCGGCGTTTCTCCGAACCCAAGAGACATGCTATGGGAGAGGAGCTAGCCAAACTATAGGAGGCCGGATTCATCAGGGATATAAAACATCCGGACTGGCTAGCAAACCTGGTGATGGTACCAAAGAAGGACAAATCCTGGCACCTATGCGTCGATTTTAAGGACCTTAACAAGGCTTGCCCAAAGGATCCCTTCCCCCTCCCCCGCATCGATCAAATTATCGATGCTACTGCAGGACACGATTCATTGTGCTTCCTCGAAGCATACTCCGGCTACCACCAAATTAAGATGGCAGAGCCCGACCAAGCCGCAACGACATGCATCACTCCATACGGCCCATTCTGCTTCAACACAATGCCCTTCGAGCTCAAAAACGCCGGCGCAACATATCAGTGCATGATTCAGACATGTCTGGCAAACCAGATCGGCAAAACAGTGGAGGCATACGTAGACGATGTGGTCGTCAAATCCAAGCATGTCGAAACTCTAGTAGACGACTTGAGGCTCACATTTAATAATCTCCGAACATATGACATTAAGCTCAACCCGGAAAAATGCGTTTTGGCGTATCGAAAAGCTCTTGGGATTCATTGTATCCGGTAGAGGAATTGAAGCAAACCCAGCCAAGATCCGAGCCCTGTCACAATTGGATATCCCAAAGGACCTCAAACAAATACAAAAATTGACTGGATGCGTGGCGGCTCTAAGCCGCTTTATATCCCATTTGGGAGAAAAGGCATTACCCCTATATCGCCTCCTCCGACGCACCGAACACTTCGAGTGGACGGATGCCGCCACAGCCGGACTCAAAGAAATAAAAGCCATATTGGCAACAAACCCGGTCCTGGCCGTGCCCAACATGGGCGAACCAATGTATTATATATCGCGGCAACTCATCAAGTTGTGAGCGCGGTGCTTGTTGTCGAAGCAGAAACGGACGGACACAAGTTCCCCCTTCAAAAACCAGTTTATTACGTGTCCACTGTCCTAACTCCATGCAAGTCACAGTACCCGCATTATCAAAAGATAGCGTACGCGGTGTTCATGGCATCCCGGAAGCTGCGACACTACTTTCAAGAGTGTTCGATAACAGTAGCCTCCCAAGTACCCCTTAATGACATTATAAACAACCACGACGTGACGGGCCAGATTGCCAAATGGGCCATTGAGCTCCTCCCGTTCAACATAACCTATAAGCCACGGCGAGCTATCAAGTCGCAAGTTTTGGCCAACTTCGTCGCCGAATGGACTGAATCCGAACTCCCTAAAGAGTACGACACATATTCCAACTGGATCATGCACTTCGACGGCTCCAAAATGTTGGCTGGCGTCGTTCTGACGTCCCCAACCGGAGATACAGTTCAATACGTACTCCAGATAATGTATACGGACTCCAACAACGCAGCCGAATACGAGGCCCTTCTACATGGCCTCCGCATGGCAGTCTCCATGGGCATTCAACGCCTAGAGGTGCGCGGGGATTCGAACCTCGTGATATCCCAAATAAATGGAGACTTTGATGCCAAGGACCCGAAAATGGCAGCTTACCGCAACGCCGTCCTAAAAATGTCAGCTCGGTTTGAAGGGCTCGAATTTCACCATATAGCCCGGGATAACAACCAGGCGGCAGACGTATTGGCACGCATTGGCGCAAAGCGCGATGCCGTCCCTCCCAACATCTTCCTGGAGCGGCTGTTCAAGCCATCCGTACTATGGGAGGGGGAGTCCGGAAATAACAACCCGGACCCAACCGCACCGCCCGACACCGAACATTCTGAAACAATCGGTGGGTCTGCCAACGAAGTAACATCTTCAGCCCAAGTAATAATGGCAGTCATTGCCCCGTGGACGGAACCATTCCTAGCCTACCTAACCAGGCAGGAACTCCCCAAGGACCAAAACGAGGCACGCTGCATAGTGCGGCGCTCTAAAGCCTATAAAGTCCATGAGGGAGAGCTTTATAAGAAAAGCACAACCGGAGTCCTTCAAAGGTGTATCTCCGAAGAGGAAGGGCGGAATCTTCTGGCCAAAATTCATGCCGGACTCGGTGGGCACCACGTCGCAGCCCGGGCCCTTGTAGGCAAGGCCTTCCGTACAGGATTTTATTGGCCGACGGCCCGGACAGATGCTCAGGACTTAGTCCAACGCTGCGTTGGTTGCCAGCTCTTTGCTAATCAAAGCCACATGCCACCCACCGCCCTCAAAACTATACCCATCACCTGGCCGTTCGCGGTCTGTGTGACACTCCAAAAAATTTTAGTTGGTTTTCATCAAAAACTTTGTTGGTTTTGAAGAAGGTCATTTAAACCCTTCCAAAATTCTCTCTCTCAAAACTTTTTACCCTTTGGCAAGGATTTTATTTTGGCATCTTCTTCAACCCTGGTGTTTGGCTATTAAAAACCTTTCTTCTGTTTGCCCTTTTCTCAAATTTAATTTTGGGGTTTTATTTTCTTTTAAAAAAGAAAACCATAGGAGTTTTGGGTCTTCTCTTATTTTGAAACCACCCATGGTTTTACCATGTCTCGTGGTAAATCCTTTCGTAATCACTCCTTCCACTTTGGGGCAATCCAAATATTCTGTCCCAACAAGTCCAATTCATTTTTGGATTTTATTTCATTTATTTCTTTCCCCAAATTATTTCTGTCCATTATTTTGAGCCTAGGTGATTTGCAAAGCAAGTACCTAAATGCCTTTGAGTTTTGATCTCAAACCAACTCCTCTGGATATTCCTTGGTAACCACAACCTAGAACCATCAAGATCCACTCTTCTTCTTTTCAAATTTCAAATTTCAGCCTCTGCAAGTTTGGACCAGATTTGTCAAATTTGGTGAAATTCATATCTCCTCTTCTCCAAAAATTCCACCAAAATTCAGGCAGCCCCCAGATGCAATGAGAGGCCACCTCACCAAAAATCAGCTCAAGGAGAAACTCCCACATACCAAAATCATTCTGTCGAACACTTGGCCGGCACTGTTACTATGCATTTTCAGTAAATTCAGAAAGTTCAGAGAAGTGCAGTGTCGTTTCTTCGTCAGAGTTCTGTCACTTGTCAACAGTGCGCCCTGGCGCGCTGCGCATGGCCCCTCCTCCCTGGCCAGAGCACCGCACGCCCCCTTGGACGGGTGCAGGCGTCGGTGGCGGCGAGCATCGCCGGCGTTGGCAGTTTCTGCGGTGGCCGAGCCACCCGTGGCGGCCAGCGAGGGCCTGGGCCAGCTCGCCACGCCATCCAGCGCCGCCCATCACTCCCTAGCGCTCCGCGTGGCTCATGCATGCCAGCGCACGCCCGCGGCACCGTCGCTGTGGCCCGGCAAGCACAGGGCACACCCTTTGCCGCCGACGGGCCCGCGCCACCCCGTTCCGTCGAACTCACCCCAAAGCTCCTAACCCAAACTTGTTTAGCGTCTAAATGGAACCCGTGGACCTCCACGACGACGCCCAACTCCCTAAACCTCCCCGACCAAGCCCTGCACCGCCGTAACCGTCGCCGGAGAACTCCGTCCACGGCCATCGCCTCGGATCGCCTATAAAAGGGCCCCCGAGCTCGCCCTCGAGCACACACCACCTCTGCAACCCACAGACACCCCGCCAGGCCACTAGGAGGGCCTCGAGGAGGTCTCCTCCCCCAGCTCCGGCCGCCCCATTCCGCCTCGGCCTCCACCTCGATTCACTCCGGTGAGTCCGTCCCCGGCGCCCAAATCTTGTCAGCGATCCCCTCAAGCTACCAGAGGTCTAACCCCCACTTCAATTTACCCTCCGTAGCACTCCCCGTCGAGTTCCAACTCCACCCGAGCCGCCGTCCGCCGGAGCAAGGGCCGCCGTCGACGTGGTGCTCGCCGGCGACCACCGCCACCACCCACCGACGCAGAAGGACGCACTGAACATGGAGGTACCACCCGACCCCCCTGCCTCGCCGTGGATCGCCGCCGGCGACCACCGCAGCTCTCGGGCGCCGACGAGTCCCGTCTCCCTCGTTTGAATATTCAAACCTGACGGGTGGGACCCGCCCGTTAGCCTCTCTGTTCCTTTTTTCGAAGCGTTTTCTGAAAGCGTATTCTGGCAAATGCGCTTTCTAATCCGAATCGTTTTCTGGACTTTTCTGCTCAGCCCCCTGAGAGTTTTCTGTTTCATTACAGAGAGGTCCTTGGATCAAAACACTTATAACTTTTAAACAGAAAAGGATTTTTGAGTGATTCTTTTTCTGACCTCTTCAAAAAAATTTCTAGTTTTTATCAGATTTATTTGAAAAATATTTGGTATACTTTTGTGCACCTCACGGTATTTACGATGGCGCGTGTATTTTTGTATACCGTAGATACCGAAGGAGGTGACGGAACCGCGAACTTCACCAAGCTAGGCCCCGAGTACTCCGAACCAGGCAAGCATGTTTGAACTTTTGATATGATGAGTGTCTTGGCATGTTTGCATTAAGTAGTTTCATGGCATGTTTGGGAGCATCTCGATGAATGTCATATTACATGCAACGTTGATGCAAGTGAGTTTCGAAATTCCATAAGTTGTTGGTTATGAGTTTGCATGGCCATGTGATGGTATGAGAATGGGTAAGATGGCAGTGTTATCAGATATGAATAATGGAACTTAAAGCCCTTTCCGTGATGTCGCTCAGACGTCCGACTGCGGCATTGTTATTATTTACTTTTGATATAAGCCCTTTATGTGATGTCGCTTAGACGTCCGACTGCGGCATTGTTATTATTTACTTTTGATATAAGCCTTTCTGTGATGTCGCTTAGACGTCCGACTGCGGCATTGTTATTATTTACTTTCAATATAAGCCCTTTCTGTGATGTCGCCCCGACATCCGACTGTGGCACACATGTCTTTTATTTTCAGTATAAGCCCTTTCTGTGATGTCGCTTAGACGCCCGATTGCGGCATGATTTATTTATCTGTTCACCCTTCGCGGCATCGCTTCAGACACCCGATCGGTTTACAGTTATATTTTTGTTGGGTTTTCGGGCGGACTACCGCCGACTCCCTTTTTACTTGCCATGTTTTTACTAATTTGAATATGCATTGCTAATTACTCATGACGCATTCATGCATGCATTTGTTATATCTTTTGTCTGAACTGTCTTGCGAGTACTTTCAAAGTACTCACCTGGCTTGTTGACTTGGCCAGATGCTGATGAAGGCGATCTCATGGATGAAGAGTTCGATAGCGAGTCCGACGCCTAGAGGAGTCCCGATCTCGTCTGCGACCTGGATTTGGTCACTGTATTATATCCACTTCCGCTACCCAAATAAATTCATCGAGCCTCACCTCCACGCTCGATGATGCCGCCAGCTTAGGAGTCACATGATCCACTCCACTGTGATATTCCACCACCACTTTTAATTCGAGTCAGTAGTAAGCCACCCTACACCATTGTGTCATATCCGCCATTATGTATAATTATTGGCGCGCTTGTAATAATGGTCAGATTTTGTCTACCAGTCTAGAGGATTTTTCCTCATACTGGACTAAAAAGGTCGGTTTCTCAATAAGCATTTTATTGGAAAACCGGTCGTGACAAGCTTGGTACGAGCCAGTTGATCAGAGGAAGCCACTAGGCGCGATTGCTAATCGGTTATTGGCATAATAGAGCTAATATATTTTTGCAAATGTTGTCATTTTCTGACAGTCAGCATAAATTTATGATCTGACCATTCAGAATTTTTGCCTACTTTTGTAGATGGCTGACAACAACTGGGAGTCACAGATGTTCGCCAACGAGCCTGATGGGTTCGTCAAGCTTCTCACCTTCATCGTCCGTGTCGCGATGGGGCCATCTATGCGCTTGATCTTCACACTCTATCAGCACAAGATCAACGACAGTCTGACCATGCACCAGGCCGCGGTGCAATTCAAGGGAGGGCGTGTTGAGTTACGCCGCTTCCGGTACTTGGGAAGAGCCATGCCTATGGAGAAGCATGCTATGCAGATGGCAGCCCGTGAGGCGATAGCTCGTCTCAGGGAAGTCCTTCCTTCAATGAAGACTCGTTGTTACCGCTACCTTCCATGCCACGTGCCATACGCCTGCCACTACTCATACTCTTGCCCTAGAGGAGAGCGAGACGAGGCTTTTGAGATGCTTGTCGAGTATCTCCGGGCCCTGGAGGCAGCCTTCGACAGCCTGGTGGACGACTTCGTGGCTGCCCGCATGGACTCAGTCCATGGCTGTGCCGCCAACAGGAGGGAGCTCCTCCTGCACATGGCACCACCACTGACTTTCGTTTCGTCCTCAGCATCTTATGCACCTACCACTCCCGCCACTGCTCGTCGCCTGCCTTCCACCGAGGAATTCAACCAAGTTATTGCGCCCACTCCAGTCCGCTCTGCACCACCCATTGCGCCAACACCGGTTCGTGTTGTTCCACATAGGGCACCCGCTCCATCTACTCAGTGCAGCGCTTCACGTCTGGAGCCTATTAGCGAGGAGGAGGTCGAGTCCCCAGCCTCACTGCGCCTCACCCTCGGCAGGGCAAAGGAGATCCTCACCATCTCCTCCGACTGAGTATGCTTAGCCGCCATGGGATGTTCCGACTTGTATGATATGTTTATATGTACATAGGTTGTGAGAAGTAGCTTGTTTGCGCATCATGTAGGAACTGGAGGAGTGCACTAGCTTAAATAACATGTCAGGATTATGTACGCATATCCTGAGTGATGCATTGTATAATTACCGCCTGCGTGTAAGATATGTAATGAGCAGTCCTTCTCCGTGCGCAATCAATTTTTTTTAAAAAATCCTGGAGCATTTTAAGTTTTCCCGTCTTTGTGCATGTATTGATTTTTGCGACTCTTTTCCCTCTCTTATGAGTTTTACAAAAATGTATCCCCAGAGTGAAAAATGTCTCGTCCTTGGACGCGCTCCATGCCAACTCCGCTAGAGGAAAATTATGGCACACAACCCAGCAACAATTTCACACAGGGGCGGTCTAGTCAACAGGACAGTGAAACAACATTTTCTCAAATATGCCGTCTTTATGAGCAAAGTAAGCAACAACATCAGGAAATGATGAACCAAGTCATCAATAGGGGAAATCACCGTGGACAATATCAACAGCAATCCAAGTTGTCTGAGCTACAGAAGACGCGTCCCCAAACATTTTCTCATACTGACAAACCTCTTGAGGCCGAGGACTGGCTTCGAGACATGGAAATAAAATTAATTATTGCACAGTGTTCAGATCTTGAGAAAGTACTATATGCACCGCACCATCTCAGTGGAGCAGCTGCATCGTGGTGGGAAATTTTCCTACACATGCACCCCAACGAAAATAATGTAACCTGGGAGGATTTCAAAGAAGGTTTTCGTGGGGCGCATATCCCTAAAGTCTTATGAAGATCAAGAAGAGAGAATTTGATGACCTCAAACAAAGGACCATGACGGTGTCAGAATACAACGGTCAGTTTACTCTGTTGTCTCGTTACGCCAATGAAGAGCGTATGACTGAAAGCAAGAAGATGGAGAAATTCCTAGACGGTCTGGCGCCCGCGCTTAAATGCCAACTGGTTGTGCACACCTTCCCAGATTTCAAGACACTGGTGGATAAGGCCATTACCTTGGAAAATGAGAGACGAGCTTGGAGGATTTCCAAGCGAAAAAGGACAGACTAATCTTGCTCGCAACCATCGAAGCAAGACGGATTTTCAGAGAGGTGGGACACACAAACCCACGACAAACGTCTCACGCCCAGTCAAGAATTTCCATGCAAGAGACAAGGAGTTCACATATCGCCCAGGCATCACTTGCTACGCTTGTGGAGAAGAAGGGCACTATGCCAAGCAGTGTCCCAAACCAAGGAACTCTACCCCAAAGCCGAACAACGGTGGCAATAATTCAGCACCCAAGCGAAACAATTTCAACCCCAATAACAACCACAGGAAGGGTCATCTGAACCACGTGACGAAAGAGGAAGCACAGAATGCCCCGGATATCGTACTCGGTACGTTTCCTGTCAACACAATACCTGCCATGGTTTTGTTTGATTCTGGAGCTTCTCACTCTTTCATTTCGAAAAGTTTTGCTTTGCAAAATAATTTTTCGATGCTTCCTTTGGAAAAATCAATGATCATCAAGTCCCCTGGGATTAAGCAAGTTACCCAGAGTTACTGCCAAGGTGTGATTATTGAGTTTGAAGGATTGAAGTTTCATGCCAACCTTATTGTTTTGGAAAAAAAAGGACTGGATGTCATCTTAGGGATGGATTGGTTAACCAACAACAAAGTTTTTATTGACTGCTTCAACAGGACCGTAATTCTCACCCATCACCATGGGAAGACAATAAGAGTTTCAGCCAAAGAGAGAAAATTATCCCGGCAACCGAGATTGAACAAAGTGGATATTTTTGAATTAAGCAAGGTTCCAGTGGTATGTGAATTTCCAGACGTATTTCCTGAAGAATTACCAGGCATGCCACCAGATCGAGAAATAGAATTCAGCATTGAGCTAGCACCCGGAACCGCCCCCATATACAAGAAACCATATAGAATGGCACCATCCGAATTGGTAGAATTGAAGAAGCAAATAAAAGAATTACTGGACAAAGGATATATACGACCTAGCTCCTCACCTTGGGGTTCACCAATTTTATTTGCCAAAAAGAAGGATGGAACACTGAGATTGTGTATCGACTATCGAGCACTTAACATGGTCACAATCAAGAATAAATACCCGATGCCACGGATAAATGATTTATTTGATCAGCTCGCTCAGGCCAAGGTATTCTCGAAAATTGACTTAAGGTCGGGATACCATCAATTAAAAGTACGCACAGAAGATATTCCCAAGACAGCCTTCACCTCCAGATATGGACTGTATGAGTTCACAGTAATGGCATTCGGACTAACGAACGCCCCGGCATATTTTGTTCACCTCATGAACAAAGTATTTATGAAATTTATGGACAAGTTTGTTGTGGTATTCATCGACGATATTCTGATATACTCCAAGATACCAGAAGAGAACGCTGAACATCTCCGAATTGTACTGGGAGAACTCAGGAAACATCAATTGTACGCCAAGTTCAGCAAGTGTGAATTTTGGCTAAGACAGGTAGGTTTTCTGGGCCACGTATTAACCCAAGAAGGTATTGCTGTAGACCCGGAAAAAGTCAAGGCTGTACTTGGCTGGAAACCACCAGCCGGTAATAGCGGACGTCTGAAGTTTTCGGGAATGGCAGGTTACTACCGAAGATTTATTGAAGGATTTTCCACTATAGCAAAGCCAATGACGCAATTACTCAAGAAAGATAAGAAGTTTGAATGGACGGAAGCTTGCGAGAAAAGTTTCCAAGAACTAAAAAGGAAATTAACGACAGCACCAGTATTAATTGTACCAGATATACACAAGAATTTTGAGGTCTATTGTGACGCATCCCGGAAGGGCCTCGGATGCGTATTGATGCAAGAGGGCAAGGTAGTCGCATATGTCTCCAGACAACTTCGCAAGCATGAGGAAAATTATCCTACTCATGACCTGGAGTTATCAGCAGTTATTCATGCACTCAAGGAATGGAGACACTTCTTACTGGGAAATCGTTGTGAAATATACACAGACCATAAAAGCCTCAAGTATATTTTCACACAGCCGGAACTGAATTTATGGCAACGACGCTGGTTGGAATTAGTGAAGGATTATGATGTTGGAATCCACTACCATCTAGGAAAAGCAAATGTAGTGGCAGATGCTCTAAGCCGGAACCCTAGTCCGAACAACGACAGCCTACCAATATTGAGACCTGAATTTCAGCAGGAGTTTGCTAAGCTCAACTTGATGGTGGTCACCGAAGGCAGTGTGTCAAATTTAGAAATACAGCCTACCCTGATAGAAAAGGTTAAAAAGGCTCAACATGGGCACCCCAGCATTGAAGGCATAAAACGGAAGGTGAGTTTGGGCAAGGCCTCGGAATTTGTTATCGATGAGCAGGGAATATTGTGGTACGGAGATAGGCTTTGCGTACCAAATATCAAGGACCTTAAACATCAAATCTTAACCGAAGGTCACACCGCTCCGTATTCAATCCATCCTGGAGGAACAAAAATGTACAAGGATCTTCAGGAAACATTTTGGTGGCACAGTATAAAAAGGGACATAGCCACTTTTATTGCGTGTTGTGACTCATGTCAACGCATCAAGGCCGAGCACCGGAAACCGGCCGGACTATTGCAATCAAATAAGATACCCGAGTGGAAATGGGACGAGATTGGAATGGATTTTATTGTTGGGCTACCTCGGTCACGACACGGACATGATGCCATATGAGTCATCACTGATAGACTAACTAAAATAGCACACTTCATCCCCGTGAAGACAACCCACACCACTCAGAAGCTTGCCATGCTTTATCTTTCCCGTATCGTCTGCTTACATGGAGTTCCAAAGATTATAATATCTGACAGGGGCACACAATTCATCTCCAGATTTTGGGATCACCGCAATGTGCTCTCGGGAACTCAACTAGCTTTCAAGACGCATACCACCCCTGCATCGACGGACAAACTGAACGCCAGAAACCAAATTCTAGAAGACATGCCGAGAGCATGTGTCCTCACTTATGGAACCAGTTGGGAGGAAAGCTTGCCATACACGAGTTCGTGATACGACAACAAGCATTGTGCTACCGCAAATGGCACCATTTGAAGCCTTGTACGGGCGGAGATGTCGGACCCGCTAAATTGGTCGAGACCGGTGTGATCGTATCTTCGCCCGGACATGCTCAAAGAAGCCGAGGAAAAGGTCAAGCTAATCAGGGACCGACTCAAAACAGCTCAAAGCCGACATCAGAGTTATTATGATCAGAAACACCGTGGGATCAGTTTCGAACCCGGTGAGTTTGTATACCTACGAGTATCTCCTATGAGAGGCCTGCAACGATTCAAGATTAAGGGGAAGCTAACACCAAGATTCATCAGACCATTCTGCATAGTGGCACGAAGAGGCACGGTAGCCTACCAGCTAGACTTACCTGAAGAATTATCCGATATCCACGACGTGTTCCACGTCTCGCAATTAAGGAAGTGCGTAAGCAACCCAGAGAAGCAAGTACCCCATGAAAACATTGATGTGCAACCAGACCTCACCTATCGGGAACATCCAGTAAAAATATTAGAGGAGTCTGAAAGGAGGACCCGACAGAAAACCATGAAGTTTTTCAGAGTTCAGTGGAGCAATCACACCGAGAGTGAAGCCACTTGGGAAAGAGAGGATTTTCTTGACGGAGCATCCACACTTATTTGAGGATCAGCTGAAATCTCGGGGACGAGATTTTTCCTAAGGGGGTAGGTGTTGTGACACTCCAAAAAATTTTAGTTGATTTTCATCAAAAACTTTGTTGGTTTTGAAGAAGGTCATTTAAACCCTTCCAAAAATCTCTCTCTCAAAACTTTTTCCCCTTTGGCAAGGATTTTATTTTGGCATCTTCTTCAACCCTGGTGTTTGGCTATTAAAAACCTTTCTTCTGTTTGCCCTTTTCTCAAATTTAATTTTTGGGGTTTTATTTTCTTCTAAAAGAAAACCCTAGGAGTTTTGGGTCTTCTCTTATTTTGAAACCACCCATGGTTTTACCATGTCTCAGGTGGTAAATCCTTTCAGAATCACTCCTTCCACTTTGGGGCAATCCAAATATTCTGTCCCAACAAGTCCAATTCATTTTTGGATTTTATTTCATTTATTTCTTTCCCCAAATCATTTCTGTCCATTATTTTGAGCCTAGGTGATTTGCAAAGCAAGTACCTAAATGCCTTTGAGTTTTGATCTCAAACCAACTCCTCTGGATATTCCTTGGTAACCACAACCAAGAACCATCAAGATCCACTCTTCTTCTTTTCAAAATTTTCAAATTTCAGCCTCTGCAAGTTTGGACCATATTTGTCAAATTTGGTGAAATTCATATCTCCTCTTCTCCAAAAATTCCACCAAAATTCAGGCAGCCCCCAGATGCACTGAGAGGCCACCTCACCAAAAATTAGCTCAAGGAGAAACTCCCACATACCAAAATCATTTTGTCGAATACTTGGCCGGCACTGTTACTATGCATTTTCAGTAAATTCAGAAAGTTCAGAGAAGTGCAGTGTCGTTTCTTCGTCAGAGTTCTGTCACTTGTCAACAGGGCGCCATGGCGCGTTGCGCACGGCCCCTCCTCCCTGGCCAGAGCACCGCACACCCCCTTGGACGGGTGCAGGCGTCGGTGGCGGCGAGCATCGCCGGCGTTGGCCGTTTCTGAGGTGGCCGAGCCACTCGTGGCAGCCAGCGAGGGCCTGGGCCAGCTCACCATGCCATCCAGCGCCGCCCATCACTCCCTAGCGCTCCGCGTGGCTCATGCATGCCAACAAGACGCTCAGCGGCACTGCCGCTGTGGCCCGGCAAGCTGTGGCACACCTTTGCCGACGGGCCCGCGCCACCCCGTTCCGTCGAACTCAACCCAAAGCTCCTAACCCGAACTTGTTTAGCGTCTAAATGGAACCCGTGGACCTCCACGATGACGCCCAACTCCCTAAACCTCCCCTACCAAGCCCTGCACCACCGTAACTGTCGCCGGAGAACTCCGTCCACGGCCATCACCTCGGATCGCCTATAAAAGGGCCCCCGAGCTCGCCCTCGAGCACACACCACCTCTGCAACCCACAGACACCCCGCCAGGCCACTAGGAGGGCCTCGAGGAGGTCTCCTCCCCCAGCTCCGGCCGCCCCGTTCCGCCTCGGCCTCCACCTCGATTCACTCCGGTGAGGCCGTCCCCGGCGCCCAAATCTCGTCAGCGATCCCCTCAAGCTACCAGAGGTCTAACCCCCACTTCAATTTGCCCTCCGCAGCACTCCCCGGCGAGTTCCAACTCCACCCGAGCCGCCGTCCGCCGGAGTAAGGGCCGTCGTCGACGTGGTGCTCGCCGGCGACCACCACCACCATCCACCGACGCGGAAGGACACACTGAACACGGAGGTACCACCCGATCCTCGCCGCCGTGGATCGCCACGGCGACCATCGCAGCCTCGGCGCCGACGAGCCCTGCCTCCCTCGTTTGAATATTCAAACCTGACGGGTGGGATCCGCCCGTCAGCCTCTCTGTTCCTTTTTTCGAAGCGTTTTCTGAAAGCGTATTCTGGCAAATGCGCTTTCTAATCCGAATCGTTTTCTGGACTTTTCTGCTCAGCCCCCTATGAGTTTTCTGTTTCATTACAGAGAGGTCCTTGGACCAAAACACTTATAACTTTTAAACAGAAAAGGATTTTTGAGTAATTCTTTTTCTTACCTCTTCAAAATTTTGTCTAGTTTTTTATCAGATTTATTTGAAAAATATTTGGTATACGTTTGTGCACCTCACGGTATTTATGATGGCGCGTGTATTTTTGTATACCGTAGATACCGAAGGAGGTGACGGAACCGTGAACTTCACCGAGCTAGGCCCCGACTACTCCGAACCAGGCAAGCGTGTCTGAACTTTTGATATGATGAGTGTCTTGGCATGTTTGCATTCAGTAGTTTCATGGCATGTTTGGGAGCATCTCGATGAATGTCATATTACATGCAAAGTTGATGCAAGTGAGTTTCGAAATCCCATAAGTTGTTGGTTATGAGTTTGCATGGCTATGTGATGGTATGAGAATGGGTAAGATGGCATTGTTGTAGCATGCCAGTCTTATGCCAGACTATTTGACCAGTGTCAACATGAATCAGTCCAGCTCCCGTCCATTTCCCTTTTTCATAATACCACATGTTTTCCGCAAGGGATATGGCTTAGTAAGTTGCAAACCGCTTTCCTGGTACACACCAAATCGAG